>CM036905.1:6566863-7172696 GCA_020800305.1 Porphyrio hochstetteri | reverse complement strand
CTCCTTATAATATGGAAAGAATAATCCTGAACTCAAAGGAATATTGTGAAGAAACCATTAAAAAAAAAAAAGAAGAGAGACAGCAATGTGAGTAACAGCAGAGCAATGCTTGCAAGTGCTGCTTCCATCTGACCAACTACAGTCGGGCATCCTTCCTCCAAAAGTTTGCTTATAGGAAATGGAAGAAATCAATACGAGACATTTGAGCTGGCTTACGGGGCACTTCAGCAGCATAGGAAGAAATTCTAGGTGAAATATTGTCTCTAAGTGCCTTGAGCTTCAGTCAACAAAGACCTATTTTCTCTTAACACCCAATGCCACCCAACCCCCTATTTTACTGCCTTTGGCCAAGCCAATTAACAGGGGCTCCATTCTCTGCTGGTCAAAGGACAAACAAAGCCTCCACTCCAAGCCATGATTTGTCACAACACACACACTATTTTCAAGGAGCAAAATTTCACCTATTTGACAACTTACTTTTTTTTTTTTCCTTAAAAATGTGTTCCTTTTCCCCATCTTTAAAACTTCGGTCAAAACCCATTGTCTGAACGCATCAGACTCCCTTGCTCCTTTTGCCCAAGATGCAGTCAAACACTTTCAATTCTTTCTTGACTTCAACATTATAAACTCTTACCTATCTTGTATCGATTCCTAGGCACTCACAGTTTCACTCTCACAGGGTCACAGCACATGTCAAATCTTTCCTACACTGCATACACCTTCAAGCAGTGTTTCATCTAAGGAGCTTCATTTTCCCTGAACTTGTTAGCAGTGACACATTGATGTCCCAATTAAGCTTTTTTTTATAGTAATAATAAGAAAGAAATAGAAGAAATTCCTGACAACTCTTCTATCTTCCTAGTTGGTTGAAACAATTTTATGCAGATGAAAATGCAATACCACAGAGCCTTTGAACTTTAAGCATCATCTTTACTTGGCTTTGAACTTTCAACAGGGCCCATGATCTTTCAAAGCAATATACTCTGCTCTGGAAGCTTCAAACAAGGGGGGGGGAAAGGCATGGTTAGGAAAAAAACCCGAAAAAGATGTTTTTTTTTTTTTTTAAATGCTTGATGCTCCTGGAAATAAAAAACCACAACTGAGTGGTATCTGAAGAAGTGTATTCGGCACTCAAGTGTTTCCCTAATTAATTGTTTAGATGAGTGCTAAAATAAATGCAGCAGCAGCAAAGATAAACAAACCACTTTAGTAATAAAGCCATATATTTGTGCAGACACACAAAAATAAATGGCAGTGCTTAATGAGCACAAGCAACGAGAACTCAGAACACTCTTCGTGTGGGGGATCCGTGCTCAAGAAAACTGAAGCTCAAAGATCGTGGAGAAGTATCTCACAACAGCCTCCCAACCTGACTTGCGTTTGCCCCTTGTAGAGCATCTTGTTTTGCACAGACTAACAGCGTGAAAATAAAAAGCATCCTGATAAAGAATTACAGCTCATGTTTCACCTGGCCTGGGCAGCCTCATAGGAGCAAGGAAAATGCTTGTGGTAAGAGACTGGTATCCCAGTTGTTTTTTTTAAATATTATTATTATTATTATTATTATTATTATTATTATGATGATGATGATGATGATGTCTGATCTTTAACTAACAAAATAAATGGAGACTCAGAATAGATGTGTTAACGTGTGTATGAGAGAGAAAAGCTAAGATGACTCATGCAGTCTTTTCCTTGTGACTGGAAAATGAGCTAATGAAGTATAAATACTGGGGGGAACTGTTATCTTGCAAATCTAGGAAAGCAGTTTTTTATAGAATTATAAAACTCTTAGAGGCAGAAAAATTCAGCTAAGCTCCTGTCCCAGAGATGACAGCATTATGTTTTCACATGTAATTCTTCCAAAGTTTTATCTGGTCCTCTCCGAAGATTTCTCAGAATCAGGCTTCCTATAATTTCCCCAGAAAACTATTTTGCAATCTCACAAACATTAATTTTAAAGACACTTTTCATGGTAAACACTTTCAGCTTTTCTTAATTTCCCATTGCTGTTTATTAGTTGAAAACATTCCTAAATAACATTCCTGCTTTGCAATCTTTGGATAAATAATTCACTAACCAGAGCAAAATGGTAAAAACCCATGTGCCATACAAATAAATACGTTATTCCCCCCAGAAGTGCTTTTACAGTCAATGGTTTCTTTCTTGATAGTATCAACCATGTATGACTTGGAAAACTGATTACAAAATCTGTTCACCAACATTTAATATCTATTAAGGGAAGGGAGTATTGAGAGTGTGTTGGACGACCTATGGGGCACGTCTCAAGTCCTCTAATTAATACCAGTTCACAGCAGTCCAAACAAGATAGCACCATGATGTATAGGCCCTATGGCTCTCCAAAGATCAAGATACGGCATTTAATCAGATCAAGATTTAAAATAAATCTCCAGCAGCCTGTTTCCAAGTTATGACAAGAGAAATACTTGGCTGGAGAGGTACAGGCTGTATGAAATGATTGGCAACTTATCAAGACAATAAAAGAAAGAAGCGGGGTGATTGGCAACTTAATCAGAGGGAGAAGGAAAAATAGAGAAAAGGAACAAAACAAGTGCCTAAACAGGGACGTGTTGGCTCCTGCGGCTGTCAAAGGTGGCCTTGAGCAGGCAGTGGCAGGAGGGCTTACACTGAAGCTTGTCTGCAAAGTAGATGAAACTATTCAGTGTTCCTTGGCATCAATAGCACGTGGATCCTGAATGTATCTAATCACGTTTGGAGTAGCATGATTGCGTATGGCATTCTCTGCAGGTCACCATGGCAAGCCACAGGAACACGTCCAACAAAATATCACGGATGTGCAGCTTAACGGTGTTTCGCTACCAAAAAATTCATAAAGCTCTAGAACAACGTCCCCAGTTCAAGCTGAAAGCTAAATAGAAATAAAATAAAATAAAATAAAATAACCCAAGGGGTCCTTGTACAGTACTTCATCTTCAGCCTCTTCTCCTTCCCTGACAAAAGGTTCTTTCTTTTAATCAGTGTTCATTTCGCATGGAGACCAACCTGAACAATCACAATATGTTGGTAGCTGCAGCCTTTAGATAATGTGCCCTTCTCTTTTATTCAACATGTTATTGTAGCTTAGAATGTCTAGTTTAAGGAAAAGCTATGTAAACTTTTTCCTGAAGGAGAACTAAGGGATGGTGGGTTAGAGGTTAGATTGTCAAATGAGCTTTGCAACCACCGGTTCTTACTGGGAAGAAGCATTGCTCGGTCCTTTCACGAAGCAAACCCTACTCATCTATGACTTTTATTTATCCATAAAGTGCAGTGGGTCAGCAAGAAACTGCACAATGGTGTCCTAAAAATGTGAATTTTCTTTTCACTTGAAATGAGGGATACAGGAATAAGGACGTGCTAGGAGGGAAATCCTTGTAAGACTAGGATCCATGTCTTGTACGGTATTTTGGCTCCTGCTAAGCCTTTTAGGAGAAATCTAAAGATATTTCCAAGCAATTTGAAATCCTCTATCAGCATTACGCACTCTTGCACTTTGCATGCAAGAAAGATAAACCTTAATGTATCGCAAAATTATTTCTGGAACTGCCTAGTTCATGTTCTCACTATAATGCATATCATAAGCTTTGACACAGAGATAACTAAGCGATTACTTGTCAAACTCCTCTCATTCCATCAGTCTTAAAAGATAGGATAAAAAAGCTTTTCATGTGCAACAGCAGGCTCCAGATTAGTCCTGCAGAGTTACCAAAAATGTGGAACTAAATATCAGACAAGCCCAATTTAAAATGATGAAACACTTCTGAATTCTAAAACAATTAGGCTGATTTACAACACATGGCCTGACACAATGTAGGTTTGAATCCTTTTTGGATTTTTTCCCCCTCCTTTTTAAAAGAGGACACATTTTTTCATGCTAGTCATAAAGTAATACAATTAAGATTTATTTCCCCTTTTTTTTTTTTTTTTTCTGGGTACTCAAGAGCTTATGCCTCCAAAAGATGTTTGTGGAGGATTTGTATTTTCCCCGGAATGATATACACAGAAGTGAGGAAGTGAGTTGCAGACCTAGGAAAGGCAAACCACAACTACGACTGAAGAACAGCATCATCTCCTCTTGTGGCTTTTCAGTGATGCCGTGATACAGATTTACATGTTTTTCACTGCTAGGTCCCTCATTTCTGGTTGTAAATCAAGGATTCTGGGCTCCTATGAAGATGAATCTAGTGAGGCGTGCAGTTTTCTCCTCTACTCTTGACATGGTTGCTCCCAGAAAACAAACACATGCATCTTGAGTACTTCTGAGGTTGAGATTTAAACAAACACTGACACTGGTGCTGCAACTCTGCCTGATGGCACTAAGAAGTCACTACCTGTGTTTCAATATCCGTTTGATTGTTACCTGTGTTTTCAGACAAACACAAAACTGGAGAAACCCTTCTTTCATCTGCCACAAGACAATGCTAGCGATGACAGCAGCATTGCTCAAAACCCGCTCTGAAGAATATTTTGGCTCCTTTATTACAGAATACTGGATTTTTTTACAAGAGAAAGCATAAACCAATAGGTACAGGGCATTCCCAACACTTTCTTAAAGGCTTTCACCTCTGCAACATATGTGCAATAGATTCTATATGAAAGTCTGTTTCTCTATACTTAAGGGTATTAATATTTTAGTATGACTGCATCTGTGAATGAAGACATTCAAAAAGCCATTATGTTTTCAACTTAGGTTAATAATAAGGCTATTTTTCCACCCACTCTCTGGCACAGCTGTAATGTTCTTGGCCTCAAGTGGGAGGCAATGTGGAACAAGGATTAGCAAGATGGATGATATACAACATACAGTGCCAGTTCATATAAAATATTACTAGATTAGAAATGACTGTTTACTGTCTCAGTAATTACATGACCACTTTTTTTCCTTCCAAAGAACATACAGTATGTGGTGCTCCTCTATGCCAATAAAGCTTAGTGCGTAGCACCTGGGTAATGACAAATTAATTTTTTGAGCTAAGCCTGATGAGCGGGTCAGCCAAAATCTTAGGCAGAGTTTATCCCCAGTACTATTTTACATGACAGAAAATACATCCCTCACATTCATCAGCATTAGCACAGAACAGGGATTATACAACAGAAAATAAATAAAATCGGGGAGAAAAAAGTTAGGAAAAAATATGTTAGGATTGTATGTGTTTACAGTGCAATAACAAAATGTTTAATCTTGGAGAAGGGGAAGAGTTGGAAGCCACATCCCATGATCCACTTCCAAATAAAACTGGACAAAACTTTAGGAACGCACTGAGCAGAACAAGTGTGGATTTGGCAGACAAACTGGAGGAACTAGCAGGCCCTTTTCTGGTCAAGTTAGATTTGCAAACCTGAGACCTTGGTATCCTGAAAGACCTCTTGCCCCATCTAGGGACCCACCTCTCCTGACCAAGGCTGTAGGGGCTCAGCCAGAGCCACTGAGCACCTGTTTCCTGACATGGTGAGGTGCCATCGCACCTCAAACCCAGAAAATGACATGGGTCCATGTTTTATATCTTGTTCAGAATCAAAATTTCTTTCACCACAAAGTTGAGACAAATTGTGTAAATTCTGAGTGCTCAGCAGTTCTCATCACTTGGACTGCTGGCCACAGCCACTGCCAAAATATCAGCAATACTTCAGAGTTGAAAAATGTTTTCTTTAATAATTTTAGTGAGAGAGCACTTTCACATGAAAGAGAAACAGAAGTATTTTGAAATGGCAAAATCGTTTCTCATCCTTAAGCAAAGCTCCTCTGGAAGAGCTGTTTGCTCTACCCAGACACCTCTGTTCCCATGTAAATAGTTTAGAGATTTAAGAAAACATATAGACAGGCGTATAGCGTTATTGCACCAGCCGTAGACAAGCTCTATTCACTGAGCAATCCATTCCCACAAAAATTTTTTCATTGAAATTAATCTTAATGTTCAGTCCTCTTTCCCCCACAAGCTAACATTGAGGAGCTTTGAAATGCACGTTAGAATCATGGAATCGTAGGGGTTGGAAGGGGCCTCAAGAGATCGTGGAGTCCAACCCCCCAGTTCTTGATGTTAGGTACATCTTGATGTTAGCTACACTGAGAACTAAGATGAGCAATTCCTGGTTCTCTTAACCACACAGGGTGCAAGTGGATGATCTCCTTACACGCCCTGGCCCACGAAAAAAACATTAAGTATTGGAATTTTTCCTGGTTTGAGTAGCCCAGCGATTGGAAGCCAAGTGTGCAGGCTCGCTCTGGTTGTTATTTCCAGAGTGTCAGAGTTTCCATGAGCAGTGCCTCCCGGAGTCGGGTTGTCAGAACTCAGCCCTGCGCACCCAGCACCCAGGCTCTTTTTATTTTTCCTCTTTTTAAATATTTATTTATTTATTTTCCAGGGCATTGTTCCAATACTAAGAACCTACTCAAAGTCTGAGAGTCTGCTCCTTTGACACGCTTGATTTGGCCAGTGTAGAAGTGCTGTTAGACAAGAAGGAAAAAACAAGGGGAAGAAAAAAGGGGCGATGTAGGCACATTCCCTTCTCCCACTCACTCGCTAATGATGTTTGTGCTATTTTATTTTAAATCTTATTTAAAATTTCAGCCCTTTATAGTAAGATCAGCAAGAACAGATCTTTGCTTCAACAGACACACAAAGCCCTTTTTGTTGAGGACATGGGTCCAAAACGGGCGCCTGGGCCGTGCAGCTTTCACTGCAGGCCTGCTCTCAATCCTCCTCGTTCAGCTCTGCCATCAGTGTTTGAGGACAAAGATCACTTCACCAATCTGTTCGTACAGCATATTGTACAATCTGCTATGTGCATCTGCAACTCGAACAACAAAGGATAAGAAGAGCGTGAGGACGAGACTGGAACCCCAGATTTTTGGGTTCCTTTGTTATCTGTGGTGATCCACAGCCAAGGAGGCTGAGGTTCTGACTTGCTGCGTACACACAATGTACAATGGGTGCTCTCCATGAAACCCAAATACTGTACCTGCCCTAAAAAGAACCCCAAGGGTGGGTTTTACCCTCACCCTTCCTGACAGTTAACAGGAGGAAGTGTAGGCTCTTGCATCTGGGAAAGAACAACCCCAGTTACTAGTATAGGTTAGGGACTGGCCTGTTGGAGAGCAGTGTAGGTGAGAGGGACCTGGAGGTCCTGCGGGACAGCAGGATGACCATGAGCCAGCAATGTGCCCTCGAGGCTAAGAAGGCCAATGGCATCCTGGGGTATATTAGGAGGGGGGTGGGTAGTAGGTCAAGAGAGGTCCTTCTACCCCTCTACTCTTCCCTGGGGAGACCGTACCTGGAATATTGTGTCCAGTTCTGGGCCCCTCAGGTCAAGAAGGACATAGAACTCCTTGAAAGGGTCCAGCACAGGGCCACCAAGGTGATGAAGGGAGTGGAACACCTTACTTGTGAGGAGAGGCTGAGGGAACTGGGCCTCTTTAACCTGGAGAAGAGAAGACTGAGGAGTGACCTTATGAATGTTTATAAATATGTAAAGGGTGAGAGTCAGGAGGACAGAGCCAGGCTTTTCTCAGTGATGGCCAGAGATAGGACAAGGGTGCAAGCTGGAGCATATGAAGTTCCATGTGAATATAGGGAGGAACTTTTTCCCTGGGAGGGTGATGGAGCACTGGGACAGGCTGCCCAGAGAGGTTGTGGAGTCTCCTTCTCTGGAGACATTCAAACCCACTTGGATGCATTCCTGTGTAATTTACTCTAGGTGATCCTGCACTGGCAGGGGGGTTGGACTAGATGATCTTT
Source organism: Porphyrio hochstetteri (assembly GCA_020800305.1). Taxonomy (NCBI): domain Eukaryota; kingdom Metazoa; phylum Chordata; class Aves; order Gruiformes; family Rallidae; genus Porphyrio; species Porphyrio hochstetteri. Next base: position 7,164,939 of record CM036905.1, on the reverse strand, counting down.
TGAGGTTCCTTCCAACTCCTAACGTTCTGTGATTCCTCCTATTTCCAGGGAGTCATTCAAAAGTGAAAACCCTGACACACCAAAGTACCTTTTGCAATATCCTGAAGTACCAACCAAAGCCATGAAGCTTAGGGAGAAAGAGGAACAGCAGTTCATGCCAGATGCTACCTAGTGAATGTTCAATCATAAATGCTACACACAAATGCATGAAAAGAGATCCCTACTGTTTCTTCTAAACTGATTGTTCCCCAAAATCACATCTGACCACAATAGTAATAATGCTTCTCATCCTTACTAAATAATGTGGCTTTTAAAAGATAGCTGGCACCACTGGTATTGGCTGCACAGACCATCATAATACTCTCCCTCCCTGCCACGCAGATCACCAGTCTGCTGCTTCACATGCCAATTACTCTTTTGTAACCCCAGACCTTGAATATTTTCACAGAGGAAAAGCAGATCAATGGGTTTTTTAAGAGAGCATTACAATTTCGTGTAATGAACATCAGTCGACATGGGCGATTACTCTTTCTTCTTCCCCCAAAAAACAAAGAGGAGATTGTAGCTCCTCGAATGTCATATGCCTTACTGATCACACCAGAATGTCAACTGCATGCACAAACACGGGTGGGGGAAGTTCAGGGCTGACATGCAGAGCATTAAAATGTAAGATGCGTTGGTGAATTCAAACTTTCGCCATTTGATCTGGCCAACAATAAAGTTGCTGTAAAGACCATTCTGCTGCTTCCCAATTTCCATGAAAGGGTGGTTCAAAACCCTTCTTTTTTTTCCCCCGGTTTGTTTCTGTTGCTGAATGAATGGAGAATAAAAGACTTTTTTGCCACATTTCATGTATTCACTTTTTAAAGAATGCATATGAAAAGCAAATAAAATAATATGAAACATAAAGGAGATGCATACTTCAATGGTATTTTTGACATTCAAAAACATCCAATACAGCGCATTTTCTCCTTAATAGTTAAAACATAAGAGCAGAGTAGGAAAACAGTGGATATCTTTATCACCGGCTTGAAGCATGTCTCTGGCTGTGTCACTGTGTTTCCACACGTCTGAGTTCTCCGTTTATATAATGCGAATATGTTAACGCACTTATTTGCATTTCTGCTTTTATGTAGGAAGTCACACAAAATACCCGCCTGGATCTCACTGTGGCTTCTCCGAATAATGCGAGAGTGAGAATCCTGCATTAATAACACCATTAAAAACACCACCAAGATTATTCCATGACATCCCTCTGCTTTTCACAGCATTGGGCGCCGAAGTCCCAGCTCGGGTCACCTTGTGACACCCCTCCTGTTGCACACCTGGACTTGAGCTCAGGCTGCGCATCCGTTATCCGCAGCAGCTACGCCAAACTGGGAAGGACGTTTCTGCCAAGACCACACCTTCACTAAACACTTGGAAAACCACCTGTGAGCGGACGGACTAGCCCCATAAGCACCCATCCTAAAGGGCTCCATGTTACATGCCACGTATACACGCCAATAGCTGTTCTGACTTCAAGCCCATTCCTATTCAGCAAGGCAGGGAAGAACATGCTTTAATCACTTGCCGAAGCCATCAGGACTGTGTGCTTAGCTGAACAGGGGTCTTTATGAGCCAAATATTATTCTTAGTAATAAGGAGACCTGGCAATACACTAGATGGAGCATTTGATAGTAAGTAACATTAATTCAATTAAATCCTCTTACAGCATACGCTCTCCAGCTAATGTAGTTTACAGTGAAATTTTCTCCGGCACTCATTTAAATATAATTGCTGTACTTATCTTGTCATGAGGAAATTTCTGAAGGTTACTTGTACTAAGCATGTGTAAACCTACAAGCTACACTGACCTTTAGTGGGGAGATTTTTTTGAACTACTTAAACTGCAGCATCTAAATAATGACGATGATGATAATAATAATAATAACGATAATTCCCTACTTTCACACAGCACCTTTTAACTCAATATATACCCAGGCGCGAACTAGCAAGGAACAAAGCACAGCTCAGGATTGGAAAGGAAAACCAATGCCATTGGAAATGCAAAGGCTGGGAGGTGACACGCTCAGAAACCAGAATTTTGATAGTTTTGCTCAATTCCTCTGAAAAACCCAACGAGGTGCTTTAAGGAGATAACTTTGTGTTTATCTTTCTTACACAAGCTGGCCTTGTTAATAGCTCTGGGGCACTCCAGCATCGTGCTGCAGTATCGCCTTCTGTCCCACTTGACTGGTTTTGCTGATGGTCCCACATGAACCCAGAGATACGCTGGAAAGCAGCCTAAATCATATGGAAAAAACTGGAAACTGGGAAGTGTCAGCCAAAAAAATCCCAACAAACAAACTACAGCACCCACAGCTATCCATAAACCTAATGGTGCGAGAGTCGAATGAAACACTGAAGGACAGGTGCAGAGATGGGTAGAGAAATCTGCTGAGCATGACAGAAACAGGCAAAGCTCACAGGGGACATTTCAGGCCCTTTTCTGTGGCAAACCTTCCCCTACGACTCTACCATAGGCTCTTTTGCTGGTCCTTTTCTCACAACGATGAGAAGACCCCTCAAATTAAATATCTTCTCTGGTTTGACACTGAGAAATCGGAATGGACTAGTTGCAGGCTACTCCAGCAGCATGCACCCAGTGGATTGTGACCAAGTGATCCACGCCCAAATGTTGTTGGCCATGGGAAGTGAGAGCTGTCAAGTCTAAACCAGAACAAACAACTTCTCAGGCCACCCAACCTCAGTCCTGGACTCAGCACTGCTAAAGGAAACCCTGCTTCGTTCTTACGTCCCTGTACGTGTGGTCAGGGGGGTTGTCTGTACAGGTGTGAAAGATTTGATATAGTTATCTCTGGTCATCAGGGTTGTCAAAGCTTTATTTAGTTTTTTCAGCACTAAATAAAGAGAGGGAACCAAAAATCTCTGTCTCCCCATTTCCATCCTCCCGCTCAAACCCAGAAGCCCATTGCACTAAGAAACAGAGCTTTCGTTCAGCTCTTAGGGCATGCGGCAGCAGACATTCAGGGGAGAACATGGGACCACGAAGCATTTAAAAACTCTTAAATAAAATGTGGGCTACAGGAGGCTCTCATTCAGAAGTAACATTTTCCCTTCCACTGAGAGTTCCCCCACGCTCCCTTGAAGTGAATTAAAATTGACACTGAGAAAAATCTAATTGAGCCAGAGACAACACAACACTTTTCACTATAGAAACTGAAGCCCCGGCAGAATTACTCAGGTTAATATAATGCATTTTAAATCTACAGTGATTTTTATCACTTGCAGATCATGGGATATAAAGGAAGCCTGTTGTTTAATACGCCTTGTTTTAATTGGGGGGGGGGGGGGGGGGGTGTCACAGGGAGGGCATAGGAAGAGTGGGAGCCGGTGTGAGGGCTCCACGCTTGTTTTCTAACTGTGGTCCTCATCATATCCAATTAATACACGAATAAACTAATACAACTCTCACCTGGGCAATGCTAACAAGACAAAATCTTTGTGCTGGCCAGCTCACGGATTCAAGCACTGTGAATGAAGGGAGCAGCACTGAATTAGGTGACAGACACGACACTATCCTCTGCCTGCTCAGACAGACTCAAAAATTTTGGGAAAAGTCCCCCCAGGGCTCTGTCAGTTCTTCCAGCTGGTAAAAACTGAGTGATGGTATTTGTCTCCCTTTGCAAAACATACGGAGATCTACAGCTGAAGTGGCAGCGCTGCTCCTTACGGTGCCACGCTCATCCTCACAGCTACAAACTTTCATGCAGTACATTATATTAATCTACTCCCCATTGTGGTGCAGCTCCCTAAAACTGCAATTGAAAGCACGACATCTTGAGCTACTAGGACAGTTTAATTATTGCTGGAAACATAAATTTTCCCAATTCAGTTAGGCAAATAAGAGACAAGGTTTATTATTAGAAAAGCTCTTCCAGCCCTTTACAGCTCGTCTAATTCTTCTAAAAGAATGCAGGACTCAGGCGTAGTAGTTATTTTAAATCAAAACCATGAGGTAGTAGACACTGGAGTTTTTTTTCTCTCCACAAATAATGAATTTATGCACCACAGATTTTAATCTGCAGAGTGAAAGTCTAATGTCCCACTTAAACCCGCACACTCGTGGGCACAGATTAGACAGTAATTAGGTTCAGTGAAAACCTGAAAAAATCCAGTGGAAACATTCAAATTTAATTTATTCACCAGCTTGTCTCAGAGTGCTTTTATACGCAATTAGAAAGACACAAATTCCTGAAAATGCCTGCCTTCCTTGAGAGAGATGGAGCAGCAGATTTATATGGCATATGCAGCCTTCCACCAGTTGCTCGCTGGCTTGAGTTGAGCTCAAACTGGGCTTACAAACCACTACCAGAATTTACCCTTAGAGAGTTATTTGTTTTTCTTTTAAAATCTGATGAGGGTTACTATGCACCATGGAACTCATGTCACAAAAAAAGTAACACAACTGGCAGGGCACATCCCTTCCTGGCATCTGTATCCTGAAAGACTGACACCATGTAGGTGTCCACCGGATCCCAAGCACACCCAGTACTGTCCTCTTGTTACCCTGCCCCGGCAGAAAATACAGGGTCACAAGGTCTGGTGCGTGAAAGACGTTAAGTAATGAACTAATAATTAATTTACACTGCAAAGGCTATGGATATGCCCATATTGTAACGTATCTCAAAACGATTAAGAACCACAGATATCCTTTCAAGGCTTCCCTAGGGTTTAAATTTCACGTAAAGAACTAGCAAAACCGATGACATATTTATGCTAAAACATTTCATATGATCTTCAGCTTTTTATCATGACGCAGCATTGTAATGCTCATATCTCCCATTATCTGAGCAGTGACAGAGAAATTCTTACTGCCTTGGAGTCCATTCTTCTCTCCTTTAATGAGCCAAACTTCCTGCACTATGGGTTTTAATTTTAGGTTCTTATTTATTTGTGCATATGTGTCTGTATGCACTTGTGCTTGATTTTAGAGGGGTGACAGGAGCAGAAGATGGAAGCAACAAACTGCCACTCCTACAGTGGCAACGAGAAGCTTGGGAGCTGCAGTGCAGCTGAAATACATGCTCAGCCGGCTACTCCCCAATTACACTTCAGTTCTGACATGTTTTCCTCTTTCGAGCTCCATGCCAAACTGTGTGAAGATTTCAGATCCATTCCCAAATCCTTTGCAAAACTTCCTCCTGTGTCATGAGCAAATGATTCAAGCATTACGACCAAACAGAATTAGAAGCACTGTACGGTAAGAGAAGGGTTGTGAGGTTGGGTTTTTATTTTAAGCCATTGTTTTTTAACAAAAAACACATCACTTTTTTATGTGGCGAGCAGATAAATATTGTATGTTTATTCATTTAATAGACAATTAGAAGAGGAAAGAATTTCAGTGCCACAACGATGTCATAAAAAGGCCGAAACTCATTGATGTGAGCTTTAATATGCAAGTGAAGAAATTAGATGCCATAAATCTCAAACTGACAGTATCTGGCTCTATTACAGAGGTGTGTATTTTAAATGTAGGCACCAAAACTTGAAATTACTCAAACATGCATGTGATTTTATGTCTGAGTATTATATCCATTGATTAATTCCTGTGTGCAAGCACGTGCATGACTTGACTTAGATTTTTCCCGTGCATTACAATTTTTGCCTTTGATATTATATATTTGAGAGACCAGGGTTTTGGCATATTATTCAGATTCAACACAGCAATTTGATTAGTCAGAGGGGTTTTTTTTTCAATTTTATTAAACGTTCAGGCTGTTTTAACTGCCTGCCTACGTGGGTTTTTTTTCTGATGTAGTGATGGCATTATGAAAAACTGATTACCTATTTACATCTTAAGAACATTTGGGATATTTTGTGAAATCTTTCTAAAATATCCTGTAGGTTTATGCTGGATGGTGAGCCAAAGAAATCAACATCATACCAAAAAACTGCCTGCCTTTTCCTATTATTGTGCAAAATATTCTTTCCCACCATTGTCATGACAAAACCCCTGCTATTGCTTAAGCCGCCTAATTCTCAGTCATTAGCCTTCAATTGTTTGAAAATGTAATTAAGGAGGGGAAAAAAACCCAGACAGACAGACATATCCCCTCCTTTTTTGCTTTCTTGTTTTTCCTGAACTGTCAGGAAAGCCAAATCTGTATTTTCATCTGTACTACTGGAGTAGTTGAACACACCTGGGAAGCCCATGGATTTACTTCATGCCTGAACTGAGGCTCAAACATCCCTTTATTGAACTTGCTTTTTCCAGAGTGCTTATCACATGAATATCAGAGATCGATTAAGAAAACCACAACTAGAATACGAAGCCCTACCTTCCAGTGTGCGTGTGGGGTTTCTGTGCATTTAAACACACTGGTTCACAGAATTAAAGTTTATGCATAGATGCTGAAAAAGTGCATAAACTTTAACTCTGTGAATGGGTTTATATGGATTCACAGAATTGCAGGAGATCATCAAGAGATCATCAAGTCCCACCCCCCTGCCAAAGCAGGTTCCCTAGGACAGGTCACACAGGGAGGCATCCAGACAGGTCTTGAATATCTCCAGAGAAGGAGACTCCACACACCCCTGGGCAGCCTGTCCCAGGGCTCTGTCACCGTGAAGAAGTTCTTCTGCATATTGGTGTGGAACTTCCTGTGCTCCTTGTCCTGTCCCCACAGACCACTGGAATGAGGATGGCCATTTCCTTCTGTCTCCCACACTTCAGATATTTATAAACATTGATCAGATCCCCCTCTCAGTCTTCTTTTCTCAAAGCTGAACAGCCTCAGGTCACTCAGCCTTTCCTCGTAGGGGAGATGCTCCAGGCGCCTAATCATCTTCATAGCCTCCACTGGACTCTCTCCAGGAGATCCCTGTCTTTTTTGTACTGGGGAGCCCAGAACTGGACACAATACTTCAGGTGGGGCCTGGCCAGGGCAGAGTAGAGGGGGACGATCACCTCCTTTGACCTGCTGGCCACGGTCCTTTTAATGCTGCCCCCGATCCTATTGGCCTTCTCGGCCCCCTGGGCACACTGCTGGCTCATGGCCAACCTAGCTTAATTCTGGAAACTCACATACAGTTGTAAATCATAGTTAAACTGGCACAAAACTGCAACCAATGAGCCCCAAAGCGATCTCCTTTAATCCATTAGAGATGCATTATTTGTATTACTTTCTTACAGCAACACTTAAGAGTCCTCACTTCTGGACCAAGCCCCCACTGTGACAAATACTGTAAAAACACAGAGTGATAAGATGCCTGAAAAAAAAGCTTAATTCTGCTACAGCTCCAGTCATTCGCACACAACATATAGGAACTTGAGAAACAAGGCAAAGGGATGATTTATGTGCTATCTCCCTTTTTAAATACCACAACCAAAAAGCCCTCTCTCCCCAATTCCTCCAGCCTCCTCTACTCTTTCTTTTTAGCAATCACCGCCCCACCCACCACCCCCCCAAACACTACTGAAAGATCTTGCACTACTTCTGCACAGCCTGCTGGGGCTGGGCTTGGTGATACTTTTCTGTATTAAAGGGGATGACTTTCTTGCCATGGTCAATGATGGGAACATAAAGTGAGACTGATTTATGTGGGCGACAGGTTTGCAGCCCTGTAGGCAATGGGACATTTATCCTCATCTGCTCCCTCTCTTCAAAGTAGTGCAAAAATATCAGGGGTCATCAGAAATCTCAGCCCCTCTTCATAAACCATTGTCAGCTGTGTCCACCACAGCCCTGGCACCTTGTCCTGCTTACAGGGTGAAACTGTATGGGGACGTGGGTACCCGTCATGTCACATTCCACTCCAAGCGCATGACTTCCAAACACTAAACGAGAGCAAGCAGGAGAAAAGTTCCTCAGGAAACTTTTCTCACTGCTTCTTCAGCAAGGTCATGCTCTGCTCTGCACGTGGAAGAAGAAAGTTTGACTTAAGAAGTTGGGTTTTTTTTTCTGTTGGCCTGCTGTTTCTCAGTCTTAAAGTCTATGCTGTGCAGTCCCGGGGTTTAATATTAATTGAAAGAGTTTATCTATTCCTGCCTTCAGTATGCACTTCAACATATGGCAGAAACTTCAATCATATCCCCTTATAACTTTTTCTTTCCAAACGAAGGTACAGGTCTGTATTCTCCCTCAGCTTTTCCCCTTTTAGCTTTCTTGTAAGTCAGTCCTTGAAGCCCTTTACAAGTTAACCTTCTTAGGCCTTTTACCATGGCTTAACCCTTCCTGACTTCAGACAAAATCATGCTGCTCTTCTCTGGACCTCTGCCCTTTTCTAGAGAATGGTTCTAAATATTGGTAGTAACTGCGATTTAAACATGATCAAAAAAAAAAAATCCTTCTTTAAAGTGGTACAGTATTTCCTTGAAAGCTATATTCAATGCTTCCATTTCTACAGCCTTGCATTTTCTGTACCTTTTTGACCACACAGATACAAACCACCATGTCAGTCCTTTTATGCTAGATATGTGTGCTGCTCAAATCCTCTCCCACTCCTGAATCTTCGCAAAATATACTCATTCAACATGTACGTTCCCTCCAAACTCAGATTTGCTCTTCTTGCTCACGGTTCATTTTACTCAGCTGAATTTCTTTGTATTAGATTGTTTTCTCCAGATTACCAGGCAGTTTCGCCCCCATCCAGTCCCTTCTGCATGATCCAAAAAGTTGGATAACAAGTTGGTGGTTCATTCTGTCAAAGCCATTTACATAGAGAGTGAAAAAGTATCGATCTCCAATAACCGTCCCCGTTGCTCTCCAATCATCATCCTCTCTCTTCCCCTGGCCCGTAACCTTTCCCCATTCTAATCTGCCCTCGATCATCTAACCAGCTCCTTTCTCCATTTGAAAATGGGGCCTTCTCTGCTTCACCAGCAACCGCATGTATTAGTCTCCAGTGTGTGACTCCGTGTGAAATGCCCCTGGGAAATCCAGCTTGATTCTATACACAATTTCACACCCGTCCACTTTCAGAGAAACCTCTTGAAAAACTCCCAGCAGATCTGTCGAGTAAGAATTACCTTTTATAAAAATCAGCTCACCTCTCTAGTAAATTGTATAATGCCATTTACAACCCATGTAAAATTACAGAATTAAGGCCCTTTGAGATTCAAATTTAAACATCCCAAAGTCAGAAACCAAAAGGTGAAAACTCAACTCCCGTTGTACTTGTATCTCATGGCAACATCTGGCTTTTACCAGTCCTTGTCATGTGAAACCTCATACAATGCACAAAGAAGCTGCTGAATGAAAATATACACGGCACTGTTTTGTTCAGTGCGTGAAAGATTTCAAGCCTGCAGTTGTAGCAGAAGATTGCTCGGCCATGATTACTAAAATTTAGCGTAAAACACACACACAGGGTGGCTGCAGTCCCAAGTCCTGCAGGTTTGGCAACTTATGTGCTCATGATGCAACTCATTGGATCTCAAAAGCTAAGCAACATTTCTGTGGGTCTATGAGGGCATGAGAAATACAAAATAAATCAAAATGTGTAAAGAATCCCTGGCTCTTGGAGTGTTGGCTGAAGGGAGCTTTTAAAGAGCATCTAAAATAGTTATACAAAACTCAGTGCATTGAAACTCCTTCAAGGAGCAGGAGTGTGCAATGGGCTGAGACAGGGAAGGAGGAACAGTTGGCTAATGTCTCTGCTGCTGGTTTGGGCAGTCAGGACAAGTCGGTGTGGCAAGTGGATGCCACAGCTCTGCTCCCATATGGGACAGCCCGAGTTCCCTGTTTTCCTCCTGCCACACAAAAAATGGGATGCTGTGAGCTGGGACCTGCTGGAGCGGAGGAACTGCTGCTCCTGCCTGCACCAGCATCCTTCTGAAGGACTAAACTGTCACCAACATGGTACCCAAAGAAGCCACCTCACTTCTGCCTTGCACACCAGTCTCTCCTGCACGCAGCAGACGGATGTCACACTCAGATTCCTCTGCTTGCTTCCCGGTAGACTTAAATTACCATGTTAAATAGGATAATAATAAACACTGGCCTTTAACTACAGCACATCCTTGTTCGCAGCCTCCCTCTAATCTGATAAAGGGTCTGCAAAAGGCTACAAGGAAACACGGAGTTAGTTGTTCCACGGGTGCCTCTCTCCTGCTTTCGGCAACAGGATTCCTACAGTAGCGCAAGCAGGCTCAGGCTCACCAAGCTGGCTCAGGGCACCTCGATCCCGACAAGAATTACCAGGTATTGAAAGAGGGGCGAGGTACCAAAAGGACGTTGTGGAGCTGGCCCGAGACCCTCCTGCTGCAACCCAAAAGGCAGAAGGAGCACTGTGCCATCTGCTTGTTTCAGCACGCGGACTCCAAAACAAAAGCAGCCAAGGAAATCTCTGCGGTTTAGGAGAGCGCTGGGAAGTAGAAGTCTTGGTGGCCAGGGGTATTACAGAAGCTCTCTTTAACGACTAGTCTGAATAAACCAGTCATCTATCCACCCAGAATAAATGATATAAAAGGGAGCAAGCTGGTTTGGGAACAGAGAGGGCTGATCTGCCTAGGCTTTGAATCCCCTTAGCCTCCAGAAGCTGAAAGTGCCATTTATTTCAGCTTTACAGGATTTCCTGCCTTCCCCCCACTCTCTGCCCCCCCCCTTAATTTAGTTTACCTAATCCCCCGGATTTCTCTTACAGAAAGACGAAAAAGCCTTACAAAACAACGGGGGATAAACACAAAGTCAAATTACTTTGCAGAGCTCTTTCACACATGCAGAAGAAACCGGAGGCTTGCAAACTGGAAAGCACCAGGAATTTCCTACTGACAGAGGATATTCCAACCATCTCCCACCAAAACGCAGCCGTTGCTGCAGTTCCTGAGTAATAAAGCCAAGCTTCAACATTCGCACCAGCAGCAATGTATCTGTGGAAGTAAGATGGTTTTCCTCTCGTTTTCCAAAGCAAGTAAAATTTGGCTTTCTACCTGTCACCTTCCTCCTCCTCCAGCTTTGCAGAGCTGGCAAGCAATATAAAAAAGGAGGAAAAACATGAACTAGGCCGTCTGTCGTTGGAGGGTATGAAAGACAGTCTTAATAACAGCAGGAGAGAGCGAAGCAGCCGATGGTTATTTTTGACAGAATTGGGAGAGACTTGAATTGCGGCTTCATAAACAGTTCATCAGAGAAAAAATTCTGTCCAAATTGGAGAAGCCCCTTTGGCCAAGCTAACAGCAAGGCACGGCCCCTGTCTGGTAAGAGAGAAATCTTTCAAAAATTAAAATGCCTTTCTTGAAAGAACAAAATCAAACCTCACCCCCTGCATGGTGTAGTAACAGCAAACTCACACTTCTGTCCTTGCCATTCACGGCTTGCGGAATATTCCAAGGAGATTTCTGGGGGATGCCAGCCTGCAAATTTTCTGCATGACATACTGCCATGACCAGGCCATGAAAAGGAAAATGGCCACCGGACCAGAAGGTCCCCTTGACGCACTGTTAAGCAAACCTGAAGGTGATGTGGAGAGGCAGCGGGCAGGAAGATGCCTGGTGTTATTACAGAATCACACAGAATCACAGAATGTCAGGAGTTTGGAAGGGACCTCAAAAGATCATCTAGTCCAACCCCCTTGCCAATGCAGGATCACCTAGAGTAAATTACACAGGAACGCATCCAGGTGGGTTTTCAATGTCTCCAGAGAAGGAGACTCCACAACCTCTCTGGGCAGCCAGTCCCAGGGCTCTGTCACCCTCACAGGGAAAATGTTCCTCCCTATATTCACATGGAACTTCCTCTGCTTCAGCTTGCACTCACTGCCCCTTGTCCTATCACTGGACATCACTGAGAAGAACCTGGATCTGTCCTCCTGACTCTCACCCTTTACATACTTATAAACATTCATAAGGACACCCCTCAGCCTCCTCTTCTCCAGGTTAAAGAGGCCCAGTTCCCTCAGCCTCTCCTCATAAGGAAGGTGTTCTACTCCCTTCATCATCTTGGTGGCCCTGTGCTGGACTCTTTCAAGGAGTTCTATGTCCTTCTTGACCTGAGGGGCCCAGAACTGGACACAATATTCCAGGTACGGTCTCCCCAGGGCAGAGTAGAGGGGGAGAAGGGCCTCTCTTGACCTACTACCCACCCCCTCCTAATATACCCCAGGATGCCATTTGCCTTCTTAGCCACGAGGGCACATTGCTGGCTCATGGTCATCCTGCTGTCCCCCAGGACCCCCAGGTTCCTCTCACCTATAGTGTTCTCCAACAGGCCACTCCCTACCTAACCTATACTGGTACCTGGGGTTGTTCTTCCCTAGATGCAAGTCCCTACACTTGCTCTTGTTAAATCTTGTTAAATCCCAGCCACCCCAGCTCAAACAACATAGAAATGGCTGTTCCATGTGGGTGTTGACACTGAAGGAGAGCACAAATTCCACCAAAGCTCTGAACAACAGATTAAAACTCAGCTTTGTTATTAAACGGCAGTTAGCCCAGATGAAGTACTTCTCATATATCGTGACTGCAAGTAGACTGTCAGACATTGTTCAGGGGGTTTTTTTTGCAACGTTTTTAACTGTTCCTCACTTTACTGGGTCTGCTGACAGAGAGCAACGTTCCCCACAGTGGCTGTCATGGTGATGTGCACTGGTAGTGAGCAAACTGCTGGTGACCAGACAAAGCTTTGGTTACCACTGAGCAGGGCTGGCACACGTCAGGGCTCTCTCTCCAACAGCCTCCCTTGGTAGTGGGATGGGGGGGGGGGCGGGGCAAGATTCTGGGAGGAGGCACAGCCAGGCAGCTGACCCCCATGGACCAAAGGGATATTCCCATGCTCAGCAATAAAAAGCTGAGAGAAAGGAGGAGGAAGGGGAAACATTCATTATTTAAGACATTTGTCTTCTGGAGCAACTGCTGCACAGGCCGAAGCCCTGCTTCCAGGGAAGTAGCCAGACATCTCCTGCTGAAGGCAAGTAGAGAATAAACCATTTGTTTTCCTTTCCTTCCACATGTGACCTTTGTATGTGCTTCATTAAACTGCCTTTATCTTGACCTAGGAGGGGTTTTTTTTGTCTCATTTTCTCTCTCCAACTCCTGATGAGGAGGGCAGTGATAGAGAGGCTTGGTGGGCACCTGGTGTCCAGCCATGGTCAACCCACCACGCTCACACTGAATCCTTTGTGCTACTACATGAAGAAAATAAAGATCATTCCTAGTCAATCCACAAGAAACTCAATAGGTTAGTTACTCTATCTAGTAACCTTGCTGGTAGACTCAGCCAGGAGGAAGGATAGAGCCAGGAAGGAGATACACTCCTCCAAAGCTTCCAAGGAAGAGCTGACCATCACAGGAGCTTCCTGCTGTGTCAGGGAAATATAAGTCTGAAGGTTATTCTGTCTTGCTTGAGGATTAATTTGATTTACTCATTAAAACATGTAATGCCTGAAGTGACATAAAAACATCACCTCTATCCAAGCAAAAACCAACCAAAAAACCCACAACAAAACCCAACCAAAAAAACCTCTGAAAACAAAACCAAACCAGCCACCTTTCAAAAACAATATTGAATATGGGGGCTACAAGCTTTCATAATTAGTCTACAAGGATTTGCATGACCTCTGCTTAATCCTTATGCTTTCCACCTTCCTGACAGGCAGGTACAGCCTAATGGAAAACACTATAGAAACAGGAATCAATGGCTTTCTTCTGTCTAACCACAATATCGTTCTCACTTCATTTACTGCTTAGTGGGAAGGCATTTCTGTGGCCCGGGAATCAGCTCTTTCTAAATGGACGAGTCCCAAAGTTCAGTATTTTAGTGGTTTAAACTAAGTAGGAGTTTGCTCATCCATAGCAGCCTGGACTGCAGAAAATCCTGTTGCTTGACCTCTTAATGCCATCTTCTATCCAGCATTGCAAGAAAAAGACGCTTGGTGAGGGCTCTGTTCTAACATAGCGGGGGGCTGCATGCTATGAAACATCAGTCCCAGGGAATGGAGAGAGCTGGAAGCGCAACTGCACTGAAACACTCCAACCAAAAATACCTTCTGCTTCCAAAGGGTAAGAGCCATCTCTTACGAGGACTTGATTGGCAGCAAGGTACACTGGGATGAACCCCCTCCGTGACATCAGCGTGACACCAACGCACTGGCGTATGCAAGCGACCCACAGAGAACTAATAACACTCAGAGCACAAGTCTCCTTGCATCGGAGCAGCAAAAGAGGATGCTGAGGGCATCCTCTGCCCTGTACCAGGGCAAGGAAGAACAGCCGTGCGGTGTGCCTCATGCGACCGCGAGCACCTTGTGCTGCACAGGAGATCTCAAACGAGCCTGTTTTGCAGCCTGCAACATCATTTTATGATACCCTCCACAGCACGTGTACTTTAAAGGTTAAAAGGGCAGGAAGAATGAATAAATACATAGTGACCTTAGAGCAAGGCGGGCCTGAACATCAAGTTAGGTCTCTGAGCTGCACTAATTAGCTGCGATGCCAGCAACACTTTCATATACCAAGTCTGGAGAACTCCAAGTGTAAAGGAAAGCATAACAGATATTTAGGAAGAAAAATGCCCTCTGTGAAACAAAATATTCCCTTTCAGTCTATGTGCAAGCAGGTGTTACACTTACACGACTGTACTACACAGAATTCTCACATGCGCAGATACGCAGTTGGAGAGAGCAATATAGAAAGACAAATACTGTACATGTGCATGGAAAGAAATACAGGAAGGAAATCCAGCCCTTTGTTTTTGAAAAATACAAGTGCCAAAAATCAATCTTTTAATATGATTAAAAAATATAAATTAACCCCCCCCCCCCCCCGAGATTTTTGGAAAAAAGGCAGAGAAACTCTATTTTTTAATTTTTATTGCCTCTGGAGCAGTGCCATAGGAACAGCCCACTGCTACCCTTTTTCCCCTTCTGTATCCTAAAAATGATTCCCACCTGGGGTGCAAAGAGAGGAAACGAAAGGAAGTAGAAAATTATATTTTTCATGATCTAATCCTGGGAAAGTGACCGCTCCGGTTTCCATGTCTCTTCGCAGTAATAATTTTAACAGGACAGCAATCTTTTGTTATTTTTTGCACAGTTGGAATGCATGCTTTCCGATAACAGACATTTAAAGTGCAATTTAAGAAGAGGAGGAAGACAGTAATCGATAGGTATTCAGGAGTCCTGTCCTCTTAGGACTGCTGCATAGCTCAACGCACTGTGCTTCAAAACAGACAACCCAGATGCAATCCCCTTTGGAAATCCTGAAGGCAAGCAAGATCATCATCAGAAAAACCCACAAATGGAAAGCAAAGAGAGCACAACTACTGTACCTTTACTTTGGGGAGGGTTCTGACTTCTGTCTCGGAGAACGTTAATCTGGTAGACAGCTCCATAAGGCTCAAAAAGTTCTTTTAACTCTTTTTCCGACCATGAACGGGGAATCTGTCCAACAAACATCTTAATGGCATCTGGGTCTGGTTGGTCTGAATGATCCAAAGCTCCATTCATCTTGTTAGCTGTGCCGTTACTAGAAAGTGGAAAAGGAGATTAAAAAGACAAAACAAGTTAGGAGACTACGCAGTTTTCATGTGCACTAGATGCAGAAGATGATGTCAATTGGCACAAAGCAGGGGAGAAAAAAAGAAAATCAACATTTAATTAATAGCATAAGTATTAAGAACAAAACCCAATGTGATTACATTTTTCATCGAGTCTGGTTTTCTCTGCAGGCTGCTGCTTAATGTCATTATATCCAAAGAGCGCGGCACAACACAAATCGGGACTTTTGCACTTTAAAGGGGAGGACAGTGGCAAATAAACGCAGATTTCTCTCCATGGCTGTTGTAAACAGAACTGCAGTGAATTTTCACTACGCTGGCTACTGGCAGAAATAAGGCAGTGCGTATGTGTGTGTGTGTGTTTTGTAATAAAGTCACATGAAAGGAATATGAAACACTTGGCAATCTGTCAGATGACTAATGCAAGATGCCAGAGATGAATTTGCAGATTGTGTGAAGCATCCATGTGTGCATCAAATTAGTATGATATTGCCTAGAATGGAAAACACTCCAGCTATGCGGCTGGTTGCTGCCGATTAACTTGCCTACACTCTTTAAAAAGGAAAAGCAGCCTGGAGAGCTCAGGTTTTAAGCACATTGTTTGTTGCACCCTGGCATTTAGAAAAATAAAATAAAATAAAATAAAATAAGCACAATTCCAAAAGAGAAGGCAGTGGTAAAATCTCCTACTTTGTTGCGAAAATTAAAATGCTGCTTCAAAAAGTTTTTCTCCCCTGCGAAAGGACAGCGGATTTTTGAGATTTTTCACACCCTATAAATTGTTTGCCTATCTGATTGCCAGATGCACATCAAAACAACCACACACTTTTGCAAGGGAAAAGGACTTGGTAACAAAAAATAACCTGCTCTGTGAGACAAATGACATCTTGCAGCTCAGGGAGGGATGTACTCTTAGTAGGAAAATAAATAATTTTAAATATCAGACAAAAGTAAAGATACAAAAAACCCTGCATGCCATTCTTGGTAATTAAGGATAATAATTTTAATGAAGTACATGGCTAGAGATTCCAGAAGCGATGATAATGTTTGGATGCTTCTGATTCAAGAAAGAACATTAATGAGATGCAACACTGATATTTAGAGCATTCTCCCCATCTTTCCACGGGGGAAAGGGGGGAAATGGCCTGTGTTTGGCAGGGTCAGAAGTTGATCATCACAGAATTCAGGCATTTCAGAGCCACCTGCCACTTTCAAAAAACTTGGCTCTGATTACAGTTTCTCCATTTGATGATCGTTCAGGAGAGAATGCCCACAGGAGGACTTGGAAGAGCTCAAAATCTGCACAACCAGACAGAAATCATATTTTACATGTGAAAAAAAAAAAAATCTAAGAATGGAAAGAAAAAAACCCCACCCCTGTGTAATTCCTGTCTCACAGATGTAACCCATGCAAAGACAAATGATTTCGTTTCATGTGTTTCATCTCCTTGAAAGCATAATTCACCTGAACACATTAATATGCCTGTATTAACTCTGGCACTTTCCCTGCTTAGGGCAGGAAGGAGAAAGTTATACTAAAGGCACGTTTTAAACCAACAAGAAGTTTGAGCATCACTTGTGAAATATCTTCAGCACGGATCAGCAGATGACAGGAGTTAACACCCTTATTTATTAGAGCAAATTTTTATTGCTTCTAGCTGGTGTCTTGCCTGAGTACAAGACTGCAAGATTTGGTCCAACCTTGTCTATCATGTTTCATGCACAAGTACCCTCTCTTCTCTTGCATGTATTCTTCGTTTTGAAGATGTGCTACAGGTCACAAACACACCCAGAGAAATCACAGTTTCTCCGGGTCTTAGAAACTGCATCGTCCATACACACGTAACACTTAAGGCAAACCAAACCAACCAACAAACGAACCCTCCCAAAATCTCCAAGGAACAGAACTGATGGACTCACTTGAACGATACTCCGTGGGAATGAGTTTCAAGACTTTCATGGCACAACAGGCACCTACATGACATTTATAACTTGAGAAAAATCACTCCGTCGTTTCTTTCTGATTCTTTTATGTAAAATCCAATCTGTTAAACAACCTCCCCAGTGGAGAGGTTGAAAAATCCCTGAACCAGAGCTTAAAATAACTAAGGAAAATGCTCACGAATTATTTTGGGCCTCCAAAGGCAAGAAAAGGTAAAAGTATAGCTGTGCAGCCCCCAACTCTGCCCTGAACCCTTTCAGAAATCATCTTCACTTTTCAATTCATTTATTCTCTAGGTTGTTTACACTAAAAAATGAATCAGGTTCATTTTTAAATTATGCCCTTCGTCTATTCTCTCTGTTGGATTCCTTCTTTAAGAAATCCATACACTACCATTACTTTAGCCCCAAATTACAGCAGAGGTCATATTTAATAAAGAATAACAACTTTATTACCTTGCTTTTTCCTTTACTCAGACCACCTTTACCACGAAGAGCACCATGATTTCCATTGCTAACAAGCCCGTTTTTTAGGAAACCACAAAACTGTTTTCTCAGGTTAACGACCCTGTTAGCATCAAGTTCCTGCTTTGAGCTAAACGTTTTGGTGCAGGCCAAGATCTCTTCTAATTCTACACAATGTGTAAGCCCTTTCTTTACTTTGCTGAAAATGAAGTCAAGTTGCGTTGATCATATTCCTTAAATGCTTTGCTGGGTAAAGAGGGATAAAGACTTGGACTCCAGGCATAAGCTACCACACACTGTGATGCAAAGCTCCAGGGGACAGGTTTTGTCACTCGCTGCCTGAATTAACTTGGTAGGTCATTAAAACTTCTCTGGACTAAATTCCACCAACTGACAGGTCCTGCAGATTTAGGAAAACTAGGATGGTTTAGATATCCTTTACAATCCTCTTCTAGCACAAGGCAGGGGTTTCACTGAGCTGCCAATATTTTGTGAGGGGTTGATGGGCAAGCTCAGTCCATGGAGAGGGCACTCATTTCTACAAGCCAAGCTGGGCTCCTTTCTAAATTGCATTTCCTTTGACTTCAGTGCAAATCGATGCTCTCAAGCACCTCAGAGGAGGGATCCCACTCTCACTGTCAGGGTTCTGAGAACTACATGAGCACTGTAGCAGCAACAGCACTTGCAGTATCTACCTCACCCAGCTTCGTCAGTAGCCGGAGGACTATGGTTAATGCAGACAACACGAACAAGAGAATAAAAGCACAGAAAGACAAAAATGGAAAAAAATCCCCAACCCAATTTTATAGATTCTCTGGATCTGATCTCTGCAGTGTACTTTAAGGCTCCATTGAGGAATACAACTATATGGCACATCTGCCTGATGGTTCAGTTGTCACGGAGCTTGTTGGGTCAATACAAAATCCAGCCAAATATTCTTGATCCCTCACAAATAATCTCTGCTAAAGATGAATTCTTTTACCCTCACCCAAACTTCAGGTTCCCCCAAGGGTTGTTACTACTCTACACTAAGACCTCTTAGTCACCAACAGTAGCAGGGTTTTTTGTTGCACTTCTTGCCAACACAATAGCTCTCAGAGAAAGCAGCTCCTTCCTTCCCCCATCTTCCCTTCCTCCAATACCCAAGAAATAAAAAGGAAAAAGAGAAACCAGGCATGAAACTTTCCAAGAGGAGGCAAAGTGATCCTTGCAAAAGCTCGGGACTATTTCTTGAAAGCATGAGCATACAGAGATAGCTGTGTCTAGGGGACACTAATGAGAAAGGGATCCCCTGACAATTACTGTCAGTACCCAAATGATGACATACATTTAAAAAAAAATTAGATTATGTGGCTTGCTGTCTCTGCACTGCAGCGATCCTTCCCTCCATGGCCAATTTAGCCCATTGGACTCAGGGGTGACCCAGCACATCATCTTCACTGACAAGGTGTCATCTGTATCGTAGAGAACAGCCTGAGGGCAGAGATTAAGCCACTGAGTTGCTGGCTGCTTGTGGTTGCTGCCAGAGCATCCTCTCTCTCAATTTGTGCCAATTTTCCTTCTAATAACCTAACTACCATTCCATCATTTCAGCAAGTTGACAGGGCCACTCTTTGAGGAGCTAGAGATTGTTTTAATATCCCTGCTGCTTAAGCAGGAGTGCTGGAAAAACCTCGTAGAGGCCTTCTCCGTCCTTCCCATTCATATCTGTAATTACAGCAAGAATGCTAAAAGCAAACTGACCGCTACAGAGTGAGAGGCAGACTTCAGAAACAAAGTCTGGATCAAAAGGGACTCTCTTAAATTCATTGCTCTTAAGATCTTTGGCATTAATCCATATTCACTTCCATTAATGAACTACGTGTCAATCCAGGTGCTGAGAAACAGCTGTTAACGGGGACCAAATGTGTTTACATGAGAGCATTTTTTTTCCAATCTGTTTTTAACCCTGCCCAGAACCTTCTCATTGGTCCACTTTGGTTAATTCATGTCTCAACCCTCACCCTGTTTTAGTGGCTTTCCTGTTTTCCTGGAGATTTGCCTTTTTCCCATTCATGAAATCATTCTGTGTACAAGACATCCACAGAACCCCAAGCTCCCTTGAAGAGCCAACCTAACAACAGGAACATGCTAACAAACAGGTTCCAAGTGGAAAGGCTACTAACTTCACCCCAGGGCAGAGGCATTTATAGGCATCGGGGTTTTACGGTAATAAATATTTACATCTGAGCTGCAGAGCTCGTGCCAGGATATCAAACAAGCTGACAAAAGAGACACCACCCGTTTGAAGGACTCCAACTGCTGTCAAGAGAGACAAACGAGCATCACCTTACCGTACTTCGAAAGATCATAATTGCTGGTTTACGAGCAAATTTTATCAGGAAGGGCCCAAAAGGGCTTTATAAACTCATTGTTCAGAGAGGAATGACTTCATCGTAAGGTGACAGACGGCAGCTGTTTAATGACATGGAGCATTATCGCACAACAATTTCAGCCAGGAAGGGTAGAACAATACCATACCCAATTGAAAACTGCAGGGGGTTGCGATTTATAGACATGGAATGTAATTACCTAAATTGGATTTTGGCCAGCAAAATAAGGGCCAGAACCTCTGACAAACAACAACAACAAAAAAGGTGTTCCATATTTTTAAGCCATAAATGACCAGGTCTCTGTGTTTTGGGGGTAAAAAATCATCTCCAGGAGCTTTCTAGTCCATCAGCATTTTCACGGGGCAGCAGCACAAAAGCAGCAAAAAGGAAAGATGACAATGTTTCAAAAATCATTAAGCACTCCTGCTGTAGTGTCTTGTACATTTTTTGGCAGAACTATTAAACGCTAATAATACTGATAATGATTATTAAGTAACACGTATCCCTAACAGCAGTTGCTAAATGAAACTGACATCTTGCCCGATGAACAAACCACATACGGCAGGACGTTCAGTCCTACGCATTCAGTAACGTCTACAACATCATTTCCTCCAGGCTTCCCTGCACCCATCATCAGGGCAGACAACTCGGTAGCTGGAAGACTCCCAAAAGCTTCAAGACTCCCAAAAGCTGCCATTCTGCCACACTTGAAGGCCAACCACGGTTGCGGGAGGGCAATGGAAGCTCTGAGCTCACAAACCATTCCTCCTTACTCCATTTCACAGACCCGTAAAGCCTTTAACAAAGAGCTGAGCAATTCTTCAGCCAGCCAGCAGAGAGCAACTGCACTTGCGCTTACACATGCACATTAACTACAGGAACAACTGTGATGGCTTTTAATACCTGACATCCACCGCTCAGGTTTTATTCTTCTCGGCAGCTAATAATACCCAAGTGCTCGTGTAAGCACTGAACGGTGTATGCAAATATGTTTTTCTTGCGTTGCCTACACCTCGGCAGAAATTAGCTGTGAAAGCATAATGTTGCCTAAGACAATGGAGTCCTTTTTTACTGCCCTGATAATTTAAAATTCAGTCATTTTTCTGAGCTGTTGCTCAGCTTTGCTAACTCTCTCCATATAAGACATCAAACAAATTGTGGCAAGCCACTGCTACTAAAGGGGATGCTAATTTTTTGACTGATTCCAAAGTTAATACATATCATCACTTTAATGCCTGAAATTTAAGGTAAGGTAAAGAGACAGCACATGAGGAAAAGAGTGTTTAAAATCTGGGCAAAAAAACTTTTCCTACCTTGAAAAATGTTTTGATGGGGAATAAGTTTGGGCTGGGAGAAGGAAGAGCAGAAGGAAGTCATCTTTCAAAGAGGTAGGTCAGATTGCAGGATACTAAGAGTGGTCTGAATTGGGAAAAATATTGAGCAATATACACGCTAAAGAAACATCAGAAGAGAGCTGAGCACACCTGAGATAAAACATCATTCTTCAGAGGTACAGATGCAGATGCCTCATTAGTATCGCAGGAAGAAATCAAGTATACAAAAGGAAATCATAGTAAGAGCGACGTTAAAATGCAATTATCTTTTCAGCTCGTTGTGCACATTAGAGCACATACATTCCTTTGTGCTACGGCTTCTCGACGTCCTAAAATTAGCCCTCAGAGTTGCTCTCACCAAAGGAAATTAGAGAGGATCTGTCCCTACCTGGCTGTAACCTTCCCGGTGCTCATTGCTAAACATTTCCCTCAGAGGGCTGGGGGCTGTTTGGGTGCTCACCCTCCGTGTTGCCACACCATCTCCAGTACAAACCAGTTAGATTTAAGGGTGGGTTTCAACCAAAATGTGTATTTTATATTTAGTTTATACACACACACACACTCATATATATGTAAACAAGGGAACCAATGAGTGCAGAAGCGAAGGCAAACAGGGAGAGGAAAAGGTTTGGTTTTTTTTCAGAGTCCTCTATTTTGGAAACCAATTAAATATCATTGCTGGTTCATCCAATAGTGGAAGCAAACAATTAAACACACCATCTGTACAGGTCTGAACCGGGTAGTAGCTTTTTTATTTATGCTGATAAAACTTCTAATGGTCTATTTTTGGTATCTTTCAGGATTTGCCTCCACTGGCCCACTGACAGTCAGTGACAGACAGCTGTCCTTCAATTGCTGGAAAAAGCCAAACGCATCTCAACTGAACCCTTACTTTCTTGGGTTCATTCCTCTTCTCATTCAAGTATCTCTCCCAATTAACAAACAATAAGACAAGAGAAAATGGCCTTAAGTTGTGCCAGGGAAGATCTAAACTGTATCTTAGGAAAAAATTCTTCAGTGAAAGGGCAGTTAAGTACTTGAGTAAGCTGCCCAGGGAAGTGCTGGAGTCATCATCCCTGGAGGTATTTAAACCTGCACCAGGGCAGGTTCAGGTTAGATGTTTGGAAAAAGTTCTTCACTGAAAGAGTTGTCAGGATGCGGAACAGGCTGCCCAGGGAGGGGGTTGAATCACCATCCCTGGATATGTTTAAAAGACAGGTAGATGAGGTACTTAGAGATGGTTTAGTAGAGGACAGGTACTGTTGGACTCGATGATCTTAAAGGCCTTTTCCAACTTAGTGATTCTGTGATTCTATGAAATGACGTGTAGATGTGGTGCTCAGGGACATGGTTTAGTGGTGGGCTTGGCAGTTAACAGTTGGACTCGATGACCTCAAATGTCTTTTCCAATCAAAACAATTCTATGATTCTATGATTCTAAGTATGGATGAGAATCACAAATTTTTGAGGATACAGGAACCCAAAGGGTGCCTACAGGAAAGCTGGGGAGAGACTTTTTACAAGGGTATGTAACATCAGGGTGAGGGGTAATGGTTATAAACTGGAAGAGACTTAGATTAGATAAAAGGAAGAAATTTTTCACTCTGAGGGTGGTAAGGCACTGGAACAGGTTGCCCAGGAAAATTGTGGAAACCCCTGGATCCCTGGCAGGGTTCAAGGCCAGGCTGGATGGGACTTTGGGCAACCTGGTCTAGTGGGAGGTGTCCTTGCCCATAGCAAAGGGGTTGGAACAAGATGATCTCTAAGGTCCACTCCAACCCAAACTATTCTATCGTTCTATGATTCCATGATAAGGATGACTACAATGTGTGCTTGGAAATCTATAGTGAGAGGCTGTACAATATCCCCTGGCCTTGTTCTTCCAAAATCTATAGGCTTTAGGACCTAAGCAGTTCAAGGCTAGATGAGGTTCCCCAAGAACTAACGTTCTGCAGCATAAAGCTCAGCTTAGGCAACGACCCAAGAAGCCATTTTTGCTGTACTCCCAGGCAGAATTTGTTCTGTGCATAGAACCCTCAAAAAAGCTTGGGTCTGTCTCCACTGGGTGTAAGGTAGTTGCATTTCTCACTCCATACAGCAGGAGAAAAAGTACCATGAGAGTTAAGACATGACCGATAAATACCGCAGTCTTTAGTTTTAAGTATCTGTTTTCTATTGGCCAACTCACAGATGCGCGTCTGGTTTTGGTCTAGAGAACTTAGAACTAACAAAGCCTTCTAATTCCTAATTTTTCTGTTTCCAAGCTGATCTCCGTTACAGCAGGAAGAAAAACCATCGCAGGACACCTGCTCGTGAGCAACACCCGCAACTTACTGTTCCACTCCTGTCATGCTCCTCACCAACTTCTTCCATCAGTAACCTCTTTGTAGCAGAGGCTGTCCTTCCGCATGAGTATCTGTGCTGTGTCTAGATCGGTCTCAAATTGCCAAGGGGCCCTTCCCACATTATTGTGAGCCAGACAGCAGCATGAGAGAGTGCTCATGCACTTGTACAATTGCGTTACAGTTTTATATATTTATTATTGACATAATTTTTCACATGAAGCTCTCTCAGTATTAGCGGCAGGGGTTATTAATGCCTTGCTTTGCTGATTGCATACTTCTTTCTTTGTGCGGCAGGAAACATTTATCGGTATTACTTAAAAAAAAAAAAGAAAGAAAGATTTGATTACACCCAAATGCTTATATATTTGTGACATGTCAACAACCAAATTATAATAGTACCAGGCTTTTAAAATTCAGGACACGTAGGACCATCTGTTTTCTTGTCAACAACCTCAATCTCTCTCTCCACATTCCAAATAGTTACTGCTCCAAATTTACAAAGTTGTTACTCAATTCCCTTCTACTTTTGCCTCAAAGAAAGGTCAAAAGGCAGCAATGAAGTTTTCCATTTTTTATTTTTTTATTTTTAAATTAATGACATGACTATTTCAGCAAGTTTTTCTGTCCAGCCTGGCAGTTATCAGCAAGTTCTTCTGAGGTTTACAGGGACATGTCTAGATTATGCATCCTGGAGTTGGGTCTGGGGGAAGATGGAGACCATGGCAAAGGTGTCCTGCAAACATCTGTTTTGAAACACCCTTCGGGGTGTTTAAGGAAAGGTTGGCTGAGGTACTCAGGGACATGGTTTAGTGAGTGATATAGGTGGTATGGGGATGGTTGGACTAGATGACCTTGGAGGTCTTTTCCAACCTTAATGACTCGGTGATTCTATGAAACACAGCAGTGACTGGTGCGCTGAAGTAAAAAGATTATTTCAAGAAGTAATTTCCAATCCAACATATTTCAAGAAGACTAGCACCCATGTGTGCATGTACTGGCTCGGGCCTGCTCCCAGCTGAGCTCCACAAAGAGTGAGTATCTATTCTCACAGGGCCCAAAAACATTTGTCCACAGAGATAGAGGCCAAGGGCTTGTGCCTGACACTTAAAGAGCTTCCTTAAAAAGGGAATGGAAGATCACAGCACTGCTCGTGTTAAGGGCACAGCCAATTTCGGTTAGCTGCGCTTATTTGTGTGAGATCTCAAGCAGACAATTAAAGCAAGCTGTGACATTCAATTTTCTTACTTAAAACAAAATATCCTATCAAACTCACCCATGCTGCCCCCTTTTAGAAATCTGAATATAAAAAGAAGATTATTGTCCAAAGTGTGATGCAACTGTAATTTTAACAAGTTGAGCATCATTACAACAAAATCCCCCTCAGCTGAATTTTTTTTTTTAAATAAAAACCCAAAAAACCCAATTTCTTCATTTTTTTGACACCACATCTGGCATATAGAATACAGATGATCATTTGTTTATATATCTGTCTAAATGCCTTTTCCAAACACAGCCAGATGGAGCCTTTCAAAATCAAATTAATTTCAGATTAATTCACTCTGGACCTACTCCAGTTTCATGACTCTATGCTTTGAGGCACCATCTAAATTGATTTAGAGTCACGAACTCAGGGAGCTCAAGTCCTTAGGTATAGAAAAAAAAAGAAAAGATCCTTCTTGCATACTGATAGAGTCAGCAAATCAAGAGAGTTTGCGATTGTAAGTTTTCGCTGCTTCAACACCCCCCTCCCAAAGCAGCCCAAGAACGTAGCAGTCTGTACAGTGCCAAAATCATTGTAAACCCTTTCATATTTCAGGCTCCCCAGTACAAAAAAGACAGGGATGTCCTGGAAAGAGTCCAGCGGAGGGCTACAAAGATGATTAAGGGCCTGGAGCATGTCCCCTACGAGGAAAGGCTGAGTGAGCTGGGGCTGTTCAGCCTTGAGAAAAGAAGACTGAAAGGGGATCTGATCAATGTTTATAAATATTTGAAGTGTGGGACATAGGCTGAAAAGCTCAACCTCTTTTCAGTGGTCTGTGGGGACAGGACAAGGGGCAATGGCCTCAAGTTGGAGCACAGGAAGTTCCACACCAATATGTGGAAGAACTTATTCACAGTGAGGGTGACAAAGCCCTGGGACAGGCTGCCCAGGGGGGTTGTGGAGTTTCCTTCTCTGGAGATATTCAAGACCTGTCTGGATGCCTCCCTGTGCAACCTGTCCTAGGGAACCTGCTTTGGCAGGGGGGCTGGACTGGATGATCTCTGGAAGTCCCTCCCAACCTCTACAAGTCTCTGATTCTGTGATATTTCACTGCTGAAAAAAATTACTCCAGAATTTATGTCCTCAATGCCTCCCTTGCCGAGTCCAATAAAATGTATTGCTCTAATTAAAAAGCAAAAGAAAAGAAGTGTTGCTCTAAACCTTACAATAAGCAGCAGTCACAGAAAGACAGGACACAGGTAATAAAAATCTCCACTGCAATGGATTTATCTAAGGAACTATAAACAAATGTAGCCTGCGAACGCTGTGGGCTTATGCACTGTCAATCCTGTGTGGATGCCTTTATTATCTCACTTGTTTCAATTGCAATTTGGGTTTCCATGGAGATGTAACAGTCAACTCTGGAAAATTATAAGATAAATGTCAGGCGGTGATAACGGTGTTAATGAAGCTTCATTGACAAGCAGAACTACGCTTTAAATAATAGGCATATTTCTATTAGCATATGTATAACCTGTCCAGAAAAAAAAAAAAAGGGAAGAAAAAAACCTAATCGCGACAAACAGGGACAGAAAACATAAAAAAACTAAAATGAATCTGTGGATAGAGAAGATAGGGAACACACAAGGAAATGCTGCGTCGTGCAAAACGATGACTTCCTAACCAACGGGAGAGACGTGGATCCAAAATTTAATTGTCCAATTCCTTCTGAAATTTTCAGGCTCAGCTCTCATGCTGCAAAAGCACCTCGCTGACACGCGCAGACAGGCTTGTGCACCGCGCGACTCTCGTTTCCTCCCAGCGCGGGGCTGGAAGGATCTGCTTCTCGAGGCACTTGAAAGCACCCTATTCTACAATGCGCAAGTGCAGCTGCAGCGAGCTGTTAGAAAGATGCCGACCTCAGTGGAAACGCTAATCGCGTACACACACAACCACGGCACACGCTGCGAGAGCTCTCGGGTATGGGTACATGCTTGGATTAGGGCAGCTGGTCTGCCACGTCTTGGTACGTGATGGGTTTAATGTGATATTGCTGAGGTAACAACCGCCAACGCTTCAGGCTACACCATGGTGAGGTCTTGACCTACTTCTGTGCTAACCAATCCTGGAGAAATCAGGCAGAAGCTGCCAGTACTCCTTGAAGGACCACAGCCACCTTTTGCTTTCCATACATGGAAAGATTTCACTCAAATAGAGCTTGAAGAGGAGACAAAGCTGGTTTCTCCAGCACAGAGGGAAATGCACACCATTGTGCTTTGTTTCAATGAATCAGAGAATGTGTTAGGTTGGCTGGGATCTTTAAAGGCCATCCAGTCCAACCCCCTGGAGTAAGCAGGGACAACATCACTAGACTAGGATGCTCAGAGCCCCATCAAGCCTGACCTTGAGTATCTCCAGTGAATCTCTCCAGGCAACCTGCTCCAGTGACCTACCACCCTCATAGTGGAGAACTTACTAATGTCTAATCTAAACCTCCCCTGCTCTAGTATAAAACCATTCCCCCTTGTTCTCTAAGTACACGCCCTTACAAACCAGTCCCTCCCCAGCTTTCCTGCAGGTCCCCTTTGGGAGGCCACTATAAGATCTCACCTGATCCTTCTCTTCTCCAGGATGAACAAGCCCAACTCTCTCAGCCTGTCTTTATAGGAGAGGTGCACCAGCCCTCTGTTAATCCTCATAGCCCTCCTCTGGACCCACTCCAACAGGTCCATGTCCTTCTTGTGCTGAGGGCTCCAGAGCTGGATGCAGTACTACAGGTAAGGTCTCACCAGAGCAGAGTAGAGGGGCAGAATCACCTCTTTTATCTGCTGGCCACACTGCTTGTGATGCAGCCCAGGATGCTGTTGGCTTTCTGGGCTGTAAATGCATACTGGTGGCTGATGTCCATTTTTTCATCCATCAGTACCCCAAGTCCTTCTCCTCGAGGTTGCTCTCTATCACATCATCCCCCAGCCTATACTGAGCTGTTCTGTATCTTTTGGGTCAGGTGGACTTCCACCACTGGCCAGGGGAGAGGGACAGACAAGGGACAATGGGTGCAAGCTGGACCACAGGAAGTTATATGTGAATGTAAGGAAAAACTTTTTCACTGTGGGGGTGACGGAGCACTGGGACATACTGCTCAGAGAGGCTGTGGAGTCTCCTTCTCTGAAGACATTCAAAACCTGCCTGGACATGTTCCTGTGTGACCTCATCTAGGTGATCCTGCTCTGGCAGCAGGCGTTGGACTAGATGATCTATCGAGGTCCTTCCACCCCTAATATTCTGTGATTCTGGCACTCTATCAGAACCCAGAAGGACCAGGGCATGAGTGGAGCAATGCCACCCCAGAGGACCACAGAGAAAATCTTTCAGGTTCATAAAATGTGCTAAGATATTCAAAGCCTGCTCATTAGGGGGTACTGCCTGTGGCTGAAGAATCAAGAGGTGCTGGAGGTTGTTCCCATCTCTTCCCTAACCCCACTACTTGGCCTTGGGAATTTTAATGCCTTGCCTGCCCTTTCTCATGCCTTTGTACCTCTTCCAGGTAGAGTCAATGTCTTGGAAAAAAAAAGGTTTCAGTTATTAGCCGAGGGTTAGAGAGGCTGCAGATAACATGATGAAACTGAAGGCCAGCATCACGCTTGGTTAGTGGCAGAGAAGAGCAACATCTTAAACATGCAAGCAAACAAAGAAGAAAATCTTTCTCCCTCCCAAGGCTTGAGGGTAAAGTATGTGGGCAGGCAAAACTATGGGAATTGTGGGAAAGCTCTCAAATGTTACTGGGATGAATAATCTTACAAAACTGCTGCTCAGCTGAACATCCGCATGCAGGGAGGACACAAGCTGACTTTGCCATTTAAATGGAAAATACAGCAGGGATGTTGGGTATGGGACAGATGTTTTTTTTTCTTTTCCCCCCTCCTCTCCCACAGAACACCTCTGCTCCTCCTACCTCTTCTAAATTCTGCCAGTTTAGTAAAAGAAAACATAAATATTCTCTGGGAAATACTTCCCAGTTCTTCAAAGAGGAATATGGAAATCATCGTTGTCCAGACAGGTTTTCAGGGTCGGAAAAGGGAGTTGGAGAAGAGCCCAGGCTTTCTGTAGAGCAGACCTCAGCTCTGATCGGATTGCTGGACAACAAAAAAATCAATAGAGATGCATGTGGGGTGTTTTTCAAGTTGTATTCAGGAAAGCTTAAAAAAAATCCCAAAGTTTCCTGTTTCTGAATCTTAACTCCTCAATGGAATATACTAGAAAAATCCAAGCATCTCATTAGATTGCTACTAAAATGTCAGTAGTTAGAAAGGGATGTTCCCTCCTGGTGACTTTCAACATGCTTATAATTTGCTTTGTGGGGGGACACCCCAAACCCCTGGTTGAGTTGAGTGTTACAGCACAAGTACTCCTACCAGCTTTACGGAAGGCAGAATACCAGGGTAAGCTGAAGCTCAGACCAAGCTTTAAGTTGAGCTGGGCAAGTTTTACACACTACTGCTATGTCAAATAGTAGAAGCAGGTCCCACCAGACGCATCACCATCAACACATGCAACCATGATAGGTAGATTACAGAAGAGAAAGTGGCTGTGGAGCCAGAACAAAAAGCAATTTTTAATGAAAAAACCCCACCCACTCCACGTGCTGGAGGGAAAGCAAAGGGGCCAAACTGTCTCCATTTCGCACCTGCTGAAACCTCTACATCCCATTGTAATCTGTGTTCTAAGCTCTTCAACGGAGAATCACAGAATCGTAGGGGTTGGAAGGGACCTCCAGAGATCATTGAGTCCAACCCCCTGCCAAAGCAGGTTCCTTAGGACAGGTTGCCCAGGGAGGCGTCCAGATGGGTCTTGAATATCTTCAAAAATGGAGACTCGACAACCCCTCTGGGCAGCCTGATTCAGTGCTCTATCACCTTTATTCCTTTGTATTTTGGGTTCCCAACAGTTACACTTCTCCATCTGAAGACAGAGCTGCTCTAGAAAAGGCTAAGTACCACAAACAGTCAACAGCAAATGGGAGTCTTTAAGGTAAACTGTCTTTACAGTACAAGACTTCAATTTCTTATTTTTACCCTAATATTGCAAATAAGTTCTTTTGCTCCGTTGCTTACCCTGTTCTTCTGAGGCTCACAAGAAAACAAACAACTACAAATAATTAGGAAAGGAGCAACTCCCCCTTTAAAGGCATCATCCAAAGAAACATAAAAAAACCCCAAACCAACCCTAAAACCTCAGAAAAACTGCTTTAAATTTTCCTAATAAACATACCACAAGAAATCCTGCCCTAACATGATACTGCAGTCATTTATGGGGATGCTGGCGACTGCAATGCTAGAACTCCATCTTCTATCTGCAGGTTTGCAGGGCTCTCTGCGCAGACGCAGCATGGGGAGAACAGCAGAGCGCTGCCGTTCAGAACTCGTTCGCCAAATCGACAGGGATATCTACGTCTTGAAAAGTTGTCAAACCCCGTGTTTCTAAGGTCATGGCAAATACTTGCAGCAGAAGGAGTTTAAAGGATAACTTCTTTATTGCATGCTTTGGATAAACATTTATCCTAGCGGGTTGTGATTTGCTGCGGAGGTTTTATTCACAAGTAAAACAGAACGCAGGTCTTGGGGTTTTGCTGGTACTTTTCCAGAAGAAACGGGAAAGGAGGAGACGGGGGGGAAATATGGGAATATCATCCATATCCCTTTGACGTGTCCACATCCCCCAGTATATAAAGCCTCTCAAACTTCCAGAGTCTTGTGCAACAGAAAAGGTAGTTGCACATTTGTGGATGTATTTTTAAGCTCCCTGTAACCTACCCGACCTGCGGAAACTTGGCCAGCTCAGATCTGGCTGGCTGTTGGCAGCAGCGCGAACGCAGTGTGATTTATAAAAATCACTGTCATCACACCACAGGGTTAATTTCTTTCCTTCTTTTTTCTCTTTCCCTCCTTGCTCTGAAAGTGGAAAACTCTTATTTGTGATGACAAGTCTTTGGAAATCTGGAGGATTAGTAACACCATGTGGTTCCCTAAGATCTCCTCGCCCTCTTCCAACTGTTTTTCCATATAACCTCGTTCTGTACGGTCATCGGTACCTTCGCTCAGCAGATGGAAAAAGGGAATAAACCTGCCCCAGGGCAGGTGGAGGAACCTGGGCACTGCTGACAGGAGAAAACAGGCTTGAAGCTCACACATCTCAATCGCTTGATGCATGAACTGGAGGGGAATCCAAGCTTCAAATACGGGATTTTAATCATGCGAACATTTATTTTAATGATTTGAAGGCTGAACCTGCTGGCCTTGTCTCTGTAAGCAAGAGATATGGAGAAACACCATGAAACCTGAATTTTCATTCATTTCATCCTGCGTCCTTGTGCTCACCCTGGTTTGGCACAGGGCCGGGTATCTTTACCTCGTGCCTGCGCAGTTGCTTGCATCCAGCTGCACGTGGGGCGTTACTTCATCGAGAGGGGTATTACTTACAGATTATTTTAAGGCACATTGGTTTTCTTGCAAGAACCATCCTTCAGAGAAGGCGCAATCCAACAGAAGAACAAAATTGGGAAGCATTTCTAATGGTAAAGCACAGAGGAATCTGCAACAAAGAAACCCGTTTCTCAGCCACACACTTCCTAAGTCCCTTCCCTTTGCTGTGCCTATCTCCCTCACCTTTGAATCAGTATATCATGTTCCCATCCCAACAAAGTACTCCAAAACACTCCAAGGAAAGCGCTATATAAATATTGAACCGTTATGTTATTAAAGATCAAAAAAAAGTCCCCAAAACCTTTCGTGATACACTTTTTCTTTTAACTTCATGCAATTCGAATTTGTCCTTGCTTTTAAAAACAGTGTTTGAAAACTGATGCAATACAGCAAAAGGAGAGTCCTTTCCAAAGCCACAATTATTATTATTTGCATTGCAGGAGCATCTCTGAGGCCCCAAACAATGCTGGCTGCTTTATAAGTAGCAGACCTAGTTTTATTAGCAAGGCCAGATAGCTTTCCTGCTATTTTCCTATGTTAGGAAACATGGCAGTTACGAAAAGAAGGGAAGAAGGGGACACACCGGGTCTAAATTCACTTTGGCTACAATGTCAGGGATTTTTAATCTACTGTTTTCTACCAAGTATCTTCAATAAGGAGCCCAAGACCTTGAATGCTTCTTTACTTTTCTGTGCTTCCATCTTTTTTGTTGGGACTGAATGCCAACACATTTGACCAAAACAGTTAATGCTTTACTATGAAAGGCTGTAGAATCTAGGGGTTAACATTGAGAGTTTCTTGGACAGAGTGGGAACATATTCCCTGAAGTTTCAAGGTAGAAGGGAATGCAACTCTGATGCGCCAGCTCACATCTTGCATTACTCTGGATTTTCCAGTCACTTATCCAGAACATCCTCTGCTATCCTTTCTTATTTAATTCAACAATGCCTTCTAGGGCAGAGTTGCATTAGGCTGAGATGCTAATTAAAACTACTTTGAAATATTAGCAGCTATATAACTTTTGATTGGTAGAAGGAAAATAGTGGGGGTATTAAAATTAGTATTAGCTTTTGCATAAAATAAATCATTATTTAATAAATTCTAATTGCCTGGGGTGTTTTAATGAACAACAGGGATTAACAAATCTAATATACACAATGCATTTGTATACGTAACACAAGAGAAAAACCAAGCCCGACAGCATCCTCGTGCGTATTTCAGAACACACACGCAGATCACATGGAAAAGGGGACGGATTACAAGGAGCTTTCCTTAGCCATGGGGAGTGGTAAGAAGCTCAGAGTAAGTAATGTCACGCACTCGGAACTGCAGCGTACGGTGGCCCTGACAGTTAACGTTGAAGCTATACATCCCAGAGGAGTCCTTGAGCCTGTCACAGCTTGTGATTCCTCAGCTCGCATGGTCAATGGGTCTGTGTTCCTTAAAGACAGGAATATCGGCAGGGGTGGGATCATGGCGTTGGGAGATCTGTTTGGCTAGCTCTGTTCTGCGAATGCTGCAGAAACGGACACAAAGCTTTACAAATGACCTCACTTCTACCAGGAAAGGACAGCTCGGCTGTGTTCTATATTTTCCTGAACTAAGAGAAGGCCCCACAGCCAAGCTGTCACGTCTAATCATTGTGCTGCTTGAGTGTGCTCAAAACAAACAACTTTTTTCTTTTTTTTCTTTTTCCTCCTTTTTTTTTTGTTAAATAAAAAGCCATGGAGCAATCGTAACGTTTGAGAGAGTGGGAGCTGTGTTTTCTTTCACACAACAATAGCAGTTTTGCCCAGTTTGATGAAAATCGGGATAAATTTTCACCTCACTAATGATCTGAGCTGATTATTCCCTTCCCCCCTCCCCAACTTTTCCTTTTAGGTCATGGATCAAATGTGACCCACTTTCCTTGAACACTTTCCCACCATCTCTTTTTCCCATCAGAGCAGAAAGCCAGTTGCTAAGCACACATTACAAAGCAAGTGTGCAACCACTAAATATCTACCCCCAAAAACACACACACACTTTTCTTCTCCCCAGCCTTTACGATATTTTCCCCCCTCTCTCAGCATCTCCTCAGAGCAAGATCCTGCTTTACATTCAGGAAAGCCAACAACAGAACTGCTTATAAGGCCAAGCTTAGCACGAGAATAGGATTTTCTAATGACTACCGAGACTCCTGGGGCCCTTCATATTTAAAAAAATATAAAGGCAGCAGCCTTGGTTTTTAATTACTCCTAATTCTAAATCTCATGGCCTTAAACACAATAGCTCTTTCAACTCAGAGAAAAAAAAAATGACACTAATCAGTAACAGAGTCCCCTGCGCAACCTGCTAGTCCTCTGATGGCACTGCAGGCTTTGAGCTGTTATGATTTTTCAAGGTTGACCAATGAGTCAGCAAAGCCAGGATGACTTAAAAGCATTAAATCATGCAACCAAAATGGCTTTTTCACATACAGCGCTGGATGGTTTGCAATTAGCAAGGGGAATCAGTACAAAGCAAATATTGTAAGAGCAGAGAGAGACAAATAGGGAATTAAAGGAGACGGTGTTCATTTTGGAAAAACTGAGCCCCAGATGTGAAGGTATTTGTGGGTTGATATGCCCCTCTCGGCAGCGAGGTAGGGAACACAATTAAAAAGCATTAAAGTTCGGTTGCTGAAGCTCAACAGAAATGAAACAGAAATGAAACTCATCTGCCCTACTTCCCTCTGAGTAGCCTACTAATACTCCTACTTGCTGCAAAGTCCTACAAAATGGAAGACTCGTGTCATTCTGCTTCCCAAGGAAATCCTTCTCCTTGGCATTTATAAAAGAAAAGGTGTCATTCCAAGTGCCTCATTGAAAAATGAAACATAAGCATGTATCATTGCAGCTACTTGGCTTTCCATGTCACTTATTACACTTCCCAGTAGTACTGCACAAAACATTGGCATGGCTTTCTATAACCAACACCCGAGTTCCTCTAGCAATTATAGAATCAAAGAATTGTGGAACCACTGAATGTGTAAGGTTGGAAGAAAGACCATCTAGTCCAACCCCCCTGCAGTCAGCAGGGACATCTTCACTAGATCAGGTCGCTCAGAGCTCCATCAAGCCTGACCTTGAATATCTCCAGGAATAGGGCCTCTACCACCTCCCTGGGCAACCTATGCTAGTGATCAGCCACCCTCATATTAAAGAACTTAATACTGAAGAATTAGAGGTACACCATATGATCAAATGTTTCACATCATATATAAATTCAAATTTGCATTTCAGTTACAGAGAGGACAAGGTTGAGGATTTGGTCACAAACTCCGTTTCTACCTCATACTACCCACTCCTCTCTTCAGTTGTCCTCAACACACCTGTTATTTAAATCTAGCTTATTTGCTCTTCACTAAACTCATCATTCTACAACAAATACACCAAAATATGGAAGGCAATCGTGGTAGCTGACTGTCATTACCGCTTCATTCCTCAACTGTATTCCAAAAGCAGAGCGATCGCAACTTCCTATTGTCTGGACATAGGGACTTAGCATCATGTTCTACCACTTTTGAACCTTGTCTCAATTCCTAAAAAGTCTCCTCCAGTCTGAATAACTGTTCCACAAAAATAAATGTGCTGTACAATGGTGACCTCTTCACTATTTTGGTCAGATTGCTTTCAAGAACTTGTGATATTCTCCAACTATGACCACTTGTCGCTTCTATCGTTAACTTCATAAGAAGGTGCACACAAGTCAAATCAGAAAAAGTCATCCTTCTGACATTCCAGCATGGGCTATCTGTTCACTTGATGAATCCTGAAAGACACTCCACTTCCATTTCACCAGTCCCCAGTAGTGGCTGAGCTCCTGCGAGAGCTCCTGTGCAAAGCAAGTAACAGCTAGGTATCAGTTTTTTATGTTCTGGAGGAGAGATGTTGGGCAGCACCATCCAGCTGCTGCATTTTGGTGCTCAGCGCCTCATTCCAGCGGTACAGGCAAGCAGCAACTGCTTTCCAAAGGCAGACATGGGGAGCCAGGTTACAATACAGCAAAGAATCCTCATTACTGTGAATTAAAATCCTTAAACAAATCACCAACAGTGCAACAATCTCTGCTTCAATTACGCGGTTAGCTAGCACATCCAGCCTTTTCTTGCTTTGGCCAGAAATACGGAAGCCGTGATTGATCTAATCTGTAATCATGTTGTTTATTTCAAATTAGGGATAATACAAAAAGCATAGCAGCGTGTATGTATATATTCATGGGAACACTGCAGCCATCCAAAAAGGAAGTCTATTTTATCTTCACTGCTTTGCATTTCAGCCTCATTTCTTCCTTTTTACAGTCTATGGTAAATACAATATTTGCTTTTAGAGTTCCAACTCTCTAGGGATTATAAAGGAAAAGTACTTAACACAGAGATTATCTTTCTGGTGTCGCACTGTACAAATGAAAATCGTTACATTAATGGTTCTAACGCAGTCATATTCAAACACCATTAAGTACCTCTCCAGAAAACTGAAGGGAAGGGAGTGATCAACTCCAGTGTGGTTCTGCTTGGACCTGCGAGTATTTTCACGTTCCTCCCTCCCTCACCGTGCAAAAGATGCTCTGGAAGGGATTTCCAGATTTTCTTGCATTAACACATTTTTAGCCTGCATTGAGGGCAGCAAGAAATATTAATGCTAAGCAAGCGAGGGAGCACAGACACGTGGGAAGTCAGTTCTTTGAGGTTGCAAGGTCGATAGAATTGGTACAAAACCTTCCACTGAAATTCTAGCCCTATAAGGTTTTGGATCATCAGCTCAAATCAGGACCCAGTTTCACACCTGCAGACCCTGATCCTTTGGTTTAAAAGTGTGCAACAAACTGCTTTCAAGCAGGCCAAGGCTCACTACTTGGTTCTGTTATACATTCCTTCTCCTTCACTGGTTTAGGCCTTATTTTTAGCTGCTTTAAATCAGTATAGGTCAGATATCTATCTGCTAATGAGTATTGGTAATTAAGGTTTCAAACCACACAGCAGCAATCCAATGCTTTCATGTTGCTGGTATCTAAACTTGTGTATGTTTTCAGAGCAATTTCTAAGACTCCTATTTGATTTAATTCCATTAAGTTCTTCAAGGCTAAAGTTACTGGCGGGAGCTCAAAACATCACTGAGCATGGATTTTTCATGTCAGATTTTTTTGCCTATTTTACAAATGTACCATTTTGTGAAAGTCTGATACGTGGAAGGATGGCAAAGGTTTTAAAAAAATAAAATAGGCCAGATACTGTAATGTCCAGTGGTTTGTGTATTGCCATGCATTTAAAAAATAGAGAAAATAAAGGTTGCATAATAATCATCATTGTAATCATAATAATATTTTTATGATTGTTGTTGTTGTTATTATCACCATCATCACAGCATTTAAAAATACTACAGCGAGAACATTTACCTGTACTGAAGAAACTTGACTAGAAAGCCCAGCAAAACTTATTGGAAGAGCTGTAATCATAGCACAGTTACTTCTGGGAAAACATTTTGGGAAAAACTCAGCATCTCTCACTTCTCCCTCCTATAAGTTAGAGATATCCGTCTAGCTTTGTCAAGTGCTTTAAAAGACCATGTGAGAAAACTGGGATTTTTGCAGGCAGAGGACCATAGCAAGAAAGGCAGCCCTTTCCCATGGATTTCAAGTGAAGTCATTCCTAGTAATGGGAAAGGCCTCCACGAGTAGGTCTGTTCAAACGTAATTTCATTTGTATGTGTCTGCTCCCTCCTGCACAGAGTAGAAAATAAAGCAGCAAAGAAAGAAAGGCTCAGCGTGATCCTGAAATTAATTTTCATGATAGGAGCAATTGAGTCCATCTACTAAGGTACTTATAATTACATTACAGTGTTACTTGGAAGAAAAACGGCCAGCTATATTCTAAGAAAATATTAACCCCATCAGCCCAATCAAGAGTCACTACGTTTAATGTATTCTGCCTTTTATTAACGCCCACAAGGTGCCCATTAGAGGCACCTTCACCGCTACCCTAAATCACTTCTAATTATCAGACTAGCAAAAACATGACGGAAATGTTATTTCATGTCTTCAAATGAAAGGCTCTTTGCTGTCCAAAAGACATGTCAGCAGCAGATGATTTAGTCTGTGATTTTGTTTACCGCCTTCAACTTTCATTAGTGTTAAAAGCGCTAAGATTGTTTCCCTGACTGCTGAGATTTCCTCGGAGAGAAAAACCCCATGGACACTGAGCTCTCCTGTCTGCCAACAGGACGGAGAAGCAAAAAGGTCCCAGGGTGAGAGGCAGGGTGCACTCACCCATGCCTTTGCTGTTCCAGGTTGCATTATCACAGCAAGATGGTCTATAAGTAGTATTATCGTTGAGCTATCAAGAAGCAAAGCAAGTGGGGGTTTCCACCAGTGCTGGTCTAAGAACAGCCTCCTGAAAAAAAAAAAAAAAAATCAAATCCCGCTGATGGTAGGAGTCCCTGAATTCAGCCACAAAGTCTCCTATTTTGGATTACAGAGCGATGGCATTAGCTTTCCCTGAAAAACAGACTTCTACTCTCAATATTGACTCATCTGCCCACAAGAAAGAGGATCCTGACATATGGCCAAGGCTTCCAGGCACCCAGAAGAGAGGGTCCATCAAGCTCCTTAGATGTGCTCTGAAAGCATGGATGGAGTCCCTAGAAGGAATTCAAGGAAAATGGCATCAGTTGTCCACCTGGAGCAGGCAACCAAACCTGGTTTTTGTGGAGAGTCAAGAAACTTTCTATAAGCTTGACCAAATTTTATTCTTTACACTGCCCCTTATCCCTCTACTTTCCTTTGAAGCCACAGGTTTTTTCCTGCCACTCCCCTCTTCAGTTGTCCTTAACACACCTGTTATTTAAATCTAGCTTATTTGCTCTTCACTAAACTCATCATTCTACAACAAATACACCAAAATATGGAAGACAATCGTGGTAGCTGACTGTCATTACCGCTTCATTCCTCAACTGTATTCCAAAAGCAGAGCGATCGCAACTTCCTATTGTCTGGACATAGGGACTTAGCATCATGTTCTACCACTTTTGAACCTTGTCTCAATTCCTAAAAAGTCTCCTCCAGTCTGAATAACTGTTCCACAAAAATAAATGTTCTGTACAATGGTGACCTCTCACTATTTTGGTCAGATTGCTTTCAAGAACTTGTGATATTCTCCAACTATGACCACTTGTTGCTTCTATAGTTAACTTCATAAGAAGATGTGCACAAGTCAGATCAGAAAAAGTCATCTTTCTGTCCTTCCAGCAGCCAAGGCAGAGCTCTCCTCTGCGGTGTACTGGCTCTCTGCTCACTTGACCAACCCTGAAAGACACTCCACTTCCATTTCGCCACACTGGCTTCTTCTCGCACACTTTCCCCACACTCCACCTCCATTTCACAGCACTGGCTTTACAGGGATGGGATGGGATGGGAGTTGTGCCCGGTTCCCCAGGCAGAGCTTGCAGAGCCTGCCCCATCTTACTCCTGCCCTGCATCTCACCCTTCTCCTGGGATAGGCATGGTTCAGATTCAAGGCTTCCCAGTCATCTGGTATTCCTGCTATCCCACATAAGCAGTACATTTAAACACATGAAGTGCCTGAACTGGGTATCTCACTCCCGGTAAGCCACTTCACTGAGGTATCTGGGTTCTTCTACAAAATAACCGAAATCAACACTTGATAAATTTTAAGTAAAACATATATCATTCTCCGATTTCAGCTCTAAGCTTTTGCCTAAGCTTTAAAAAAAATACTCAAAATATTTCACAGGAGTTAAAACCTTCTAGCTGAAGAAAATAACTACTTAAAACATAGTCACCACAAGGCTTACACATGTTTAATCCCATTCAGACACATCCTAATACCCTCTCAAACAACACTGAAGCAGTAAAGTATAACAGCAAAGTATTACTAAGAAACAAGAATTAAAATAATGAATCTGGTGTTTCACTCCTAGATTTTTTTCTGTGCAAGGGTACGACAAGCCCCTGAGCATCTTGACCTCACTGGAGCTGCTTCGAGTTAGGGGTTGGAGCGGATGACCCCAGAAGTCCACAATTACATTGCTATATGGTCATAAGCACCCAGAAGAAGGAAATTGGAGGAAACGTTTTAGGATATAAACGAAGTATATTTCCTTGGAGAACACTTACTTTTTTTCAGTTGGACTCAAATATTCTTTGCAATATCATTTTTTCCCTCAATATGGCATTATGCATAATTGAGGTCTGACAGTACAATCCATAAATGGTGCTACAGAGGTTGTTCCCTCCATCTCCAAAATGCTTCAAACCTCCAGCACTTTGCATTCAACTAAGTCACCACTGCTCACTCAGTACACAAGTAGTACAACTTGTGCGGTGATAAGGGAGCCCATGATACTGCTTCAATCATAGGAAGCTCCTGTACTCTGCTCTCATGAGACCCCACCTGCAATGTTGTGTCCAGCTCTGGGGTATCCAGTATAAGAAGGACATAGAGCTACTGGAGCGAGTCCAGAGGCGGCTAAGAAGATATCAGGGGGCTGGAGCACTTCTGCTGTGAAGACAGGCTGAAAGAGTTGCATTTGTCAAGCCTGGAGAAGAGAAGGCGCCAGGGAGATCCAATTGCATCATGGGGGATCCTATAGGAATGTGGGAGAGGGACTGTTCACCAGGGAGCATAGTGATAGGACAAGGGGCAATGGCTTCAAACTGAAAGAGGGCAGGTTTAGATTAGATGTTAGGAAGAAATTACTTACTATGAAGGAGGTGAGGCCCTGACACAGGTTGCCCAGAGGCGTTGTGGAAGTCCCATCCCTGGAAGTGTTCAAGGCCAGGCTGAATGGGGCTTTGGGCAACCTGGGCTAGTGGAGGGTGTCCCTGCCCATAACAAGGGAGGTTGGAACTAGATGGGTTTTTGAGGTCTCTTTCCAACCGAAACCAGTCTGGGATTCTATGATTCTAAGCAAGAGCTGAAATTTCTGGTCATGGTAAAAATTTTCTCAGACTTTGGATGAAGCATAACCCCTCAAACTATCACAGAATCACAGAATCGTAGGGGTAGAGAACTCCAGAGATCATCAAGTCCAACCCCCCTGCCAAAGCAGCTTCCTTAGGACAGATCACACAGATAGGCATCCAGATGGGTCTTGAATATCTCCAGAGAAGGGTATCTATCCATGGCACAGATGTAACATGCACCTTCTGTTAAGAAGCTCTGCACTTGAATCATTACCATGATACAGATAGATGAGAGAATCTAGGATTTATTAGAGGGGAATGGTACTATGGTGTTATGTTTTACCAGAGAAAATGCAAGTATCGCTCTGCTAAAACCTCTGTGCCATTCTGCAATGTTGTTATGAACATGCACACACAGCAATAAAAACTTTGGGGCATTCACAAGAAGTTGTTATTTTATTCATGAGACAAAGGTCTCATGCCCCTTGTCATCTAACAGGACAAGGGGCAATGGCCTCAAGTTGGAGCACATGAAGTTCTGCACCAACATGTGGAAGAACTTCTTCACGGTGAGGGTGACAGAGCACAGGGACAGGCTGCCCAGGGGGGTTGTGGAGTCTCCTTCTCTGGAGATATTCAAGACCCTTCTGGACACCTACCTCTGCGACCTGTCCTAGGGAACCTGCTTTGGCAGGGGGGTTGGACTCAATGATCCCTGGAGGTCCCTTCCAACCCCTACAATTCTGCGATTCTGTAAAGCTTCACACTATAATCATCATATGGAAAATGGGGAAAAAGGGTTCAAATTATACAAAAATCAATTATTTAAACTATGATAAGGAACAAAAAAAAAAAAAAAAAAAAAGAAGCAGCTTGCTATTGAAGTGATACATATGGAAATCCTGAAATCAGAAAGCCAGACACTGAAAGCCATTGATCTGCATCTGACAGAATGAATGATTAAAAGGTTGTACTTTAACCAACACATTACAAAGCCAAGTGTATGACAAAATACCATAGCACTTCCCCCTTCTCACTGCCCTGAAACTGGTGGGTCAATAAAAAAGGAATGCAGATCCCAAGGCCTCTCATTTTGATTGCAAACTAAGAACTTGACTTCCACAACCTCCCTTTAGCTTTTGGTCACTCATCAAAACTTCACAAGAAATGTTAAATGATTTCTAGACAGAAACCATTCCTTGAAGCCAGCAAGTAAGAACACTTTAGTAACTCTCTTTCACCTCTGTTTCTCCAGGGCTGGCCTTAAGCAGGAAAAAAAAAGGGCAATGTGACAGAGAACAGAGTCTTCTGGAGCCAGTGCAGTACATGGAATCCATGGGCAGCCCAGAAACAGGACCCAAAGGGAATATGTTCCCTGGCCTGATCTTCTATTTGAGCAGCTTGGGAGCCAGAAAAACCATCACGCTGGCTGTATTCCTTCTGCACACAAGAGAAATGGACACATCCTCTGTATGTGAAAACAAAAGAAGGGGTTATACCTTACGGTTTCCAAATACCATGTTGTGATCTGTTTCTACTTAGAACAGTACACTCCAAAAGGGAAAGGATATGCCTCACTTTTCAAAAATGAACGGCAGCAATAAAACATTTGTATTTAATGTTAAACACATTTTAGAAACCTTGTCTACATGGTATCTAAATAAATATTTATCCCTGTAGTAAACCTTCCTGTTGTTTTAGCC
This sequence comes from Porphyrio hochstetteri, assembly GCA_020800305.1. Lineage (NCBI taxonomy): Eukaryota > Metazoa > Chordata > Aves > Gruiformes > Rallidae > Porphyrio > Porphyrio hochstetteri. The sequence goes on along the minus strand of CM036905.1, from coordinate 7,122,659 downwards.
TGGAGGAGAGGAGGCTGAGAGGAGACCTTATCACCACCTACAATTACCGGTAAGGAGGGTGTAGAGAGGTGGGTGTTGGTCTCTTCAGCCAAGCAGCAGGTGATAGGACAAGCGGGCATGGACTCAAGCTGAGCCAGGGCAGGTTCGGATTAGATGTTAGGAAAAAGTTCTTTACTAAAAGAGTTGTGTAACAGGCTGCCCAGGGAGGTTGTTGAGTCACCATCCCTGGGTGTGCTTAAAAGATGGGTAGATGAGGTACTTCAAGAAATGGTTTAGCATAGGCCAGAAATGGTTGGACTCAATGATCCTAAAGGTCTTTTCCAACCGATTCTGTGATTGTGCTGTTGGTCAGACCATAAACCCAAATCATACCTTTGCAAAAATCCAAGCTATAAATGAGCATCTCTGTAATGACTATGCACAGAAGCAAGTCAAGCAAGCCCCAGTACAAGCATCTCCCATGTGAACAAAAAGCTGGCGCAAGTCACTTTAAACATGCTTCTCTCCTGGCTTCTGAAACACCACTGCTCTTCTCTTCTTGGTCTCTAGTTGCTCTTTGCCAAATGTAACACACAATTATAAGAGGTAAAAAAAAGAAACAAAATGCTAAAAATGACCAAGGAGACAACCCAATACTGCATAAGGGGGAGGAGAAATAGTGGGGTTAGATGTGGCAGCCGGCTTTTCCTGTCCCTTTGCTCTTGGGAAAATGCAATAGTGGCTTCTGAATAATAATTGAATAAAGAACCATGGAAATTCCAGCTGTTGCCCATGCAACTGGGTCTGGAAGAAGAGTGTTTCCTCAGCTGTTGGTTTCATCTCTGGACTTCCAGAAACCCTGCACATATGTAGTCCTGCAAGTTTCAGAATTTAATTCTGTCAACCATCTGTGAAACTCCAGTTTCTCGGACTCCAGTGGCACATCAACATTATGGAAACTGTAACTAGGATAAGGAACAGATTTAACGAGGATTTCCTCCACATGTTGTGGTTACATATGGCAATAAAGGGACCAGGTTGCAAACATAAGACGATATGATGCAAACCCCTTTTTTTGGGGGGTATGTTACGTTGAGAAGCTATTGGGCAAATTTACTGGACACATGTGCTTCCCCTGATCTCCATGGGATTTGCTACCAGGTTACTTAAACACATGGTACACGCTGTAACGCAAGTCATCCCTGTAGATGGCAGTCCTGTACTGCCAGCACCCTGGAGCTGTGATGTCCGACATGAAAGTTCATTTGGAAGGTTGGGGAAGGACATCACAAACCAGGACCACTTTCACCCAAACTCAGCTTGCAGGTGTCAAACCTGAGGGAGCATGAATTTGGAAGAAGCGCTCACTACTTGTTTTATGGAAAGAAAAGGAAACGAAAGGAAAAAAAAAAAAAAAAGAGAAAACCTTTTAGGTGTTCCATGCTGAGTCCTTGCATCTCTGACCAGCTTTGACCTTAGAGGACATGTGGAAGTATCAATAAGTGCAATCAGGGAGGTCTTTAAAAAGATTTTTTAAATGACTAGGGTCTTTATCCTGTCACATTTTCTGGGCACTAGCACAATTTAATTTGATTTTAAACTGTACTGTTTGATGAAATGTCCTGTTCTTTAGTTCAGTGAAGTCAAGACACAATAAATGGATTTTTAATGGACGAAAGTTCAATTTCACTGGCAGCAGAGGCACACGAGGAGAAGAGACACAATGTACAAATGATGCACTCTGTGCTGACTTTCAACCCCAACCATTTCACGACAGGTATAAAAATGAAGCACCGAGGGAGGGGGGAAAGAGAGAGAAGAAAAAGGAGAAAGCTTTGAATGGCAATGATGCTAATAGCCAAACAGCATACAAATCATTTTGCAACAGAGGTCGATTCCAGAGTATGACAACAGCACAGTCGAAACTGAGCTAAAAACATTCTTCTTTTTCTTTTCTTAATCTTTTTACATATTAGCTACTATTTCTGTTCAATGTTTAGCTTTCTACTGTAGGGCATGTGGCTTAGTAAAGTCAAGTCAGGTGTTTGGAGAGGGGGAGAAATATACTGATATTATTAATCTTGGTATTATGTGGTGGAATCCTTAGTAGAATACATGCAAATAATGCCATTCTTCAGTGTATTTATTCAGCAGGAAATGAGTTCGCCATTTGAGACATGGTTCAAGGCGATGTTTCCTCAATCCAGTTAGAGAAATGAATCAGGAAACAAAAATAGCTCCGATGGTGCCCATATTTATCAGGACTTGACTGAGCCACATTAATTAAATAATGATTCTTTAATTGAAAATATGATGTGCTATAGCTAAAGCTGTGAAAGACCATTACAAATTATTTTGGAGCTCCAAAAATACTTCAAAAATCAATTAAATGATATTAAAATTGAACACAAATTAAAGACCAAAGCACCCAGTGCTGTATATTTACCTCAGCTAGTTCAACGACCTCAAAACTTCAAAATCTCTACTCCTCTGCCAGATACAGATTGTGGCTTTTAACATACAACGTCAATAGATTGCAACTGCTTACTTCTCCTCGGTGGCTCTGGGTTAGAAAATGCTATTTTCAGTGTTTTCCCAGAGAGGATGAGAGCATCAGTATTTAAAGGTATCCCCACAAACACTTGTATGTGGAGCACTGTCACCAGATCTGCCTTGCTTACTTAGCATGAGGCAATATTTGTCTCCCAGCTTCACCTGGGAGGAGATACACTGCTGTTTCTGTCCTTGAACAGTGCTTGGCAGGTTACTTAATGAATTTCCTATCAACTGTTGCTCCAGCCTGCTGCTCTGCCAGATGCCCCTGACCCCACTACTCCTTTTAATTTCAGCTGCTGTGGGCTTTTGGGCTTGGGTTTTTCCAGCTCGGCAGCTCTACATGCAGCCAGTACCACTTCTGTCCCTCAAACATGGGTAATTTGTTCTCGGCAGACAAGACAAGACAAGACACCCTCAGAAAAGCCAACCCGAGGGGCTGGTTTTGGCCTCTGCTTGGTATGGGTATAAGATGTGATGATGTCTCTTCCCCTCTTCCATTGGCACTGATGGCTTTTAAGGCAGTTTTCATCAGAACTTCTTGAAGAGGGTGAATATTTCCTGCTCTGAGGGTGTTGTAGCTATCAGATCCAGAATGAACCGAAACTTTCTACAGCAGACATCAATAGCACAAACACAATTTTGGAGGCTCTTCTCATTGTCTTATAACCACCTGACTATTCAAGATCTTGTGGCCTCACATGTCCACAAAGAGTATCCTGATGTTCCTGTCATTCCTATTTGTTTAGGGGCTTGTTTTCTCTACTTGATTATAAAATGTTCAGGTTTTCCATCAGGAGAGTCATATTTAGCCTTAAACCTTCATTTCCCTACTAACAACCCCTTCAAAACCATATTGCACTCGATTACGGTAAACCCACAAACATAATGTTCCCTTTTCAGATGGATTCATTTGCATCTCTCGTTAAATGGTTTATAATGGAGCCATATCATTCAAACACTAACTGAAAATCATCACTCTTAATTATCTCACACCTTTATAAATTTTTCAGGTCACCTCTTGTCTATTCCGAAATGTAATCTGGGTGCCTCGATTTTATTTGTAGTCAACAAGGTGCAGAGAAACTATGCATAAGCTCAGTCAATATTTTTATGAGGCTCGGTGCCTCCCCTTAGAGAAATTACTGAAGGTCTTTTAATGTTTACAACTAACTTCTTCACAGCAACAGTAATGTCTTTTCCCCAGCAGTCACAGCCAGCAGCAACCTTTAAATTGCTGAGGGAAAGACATTTGGAAATGTGTTTGAGAAACATGGTGCAGAAGGCACAAATCGCTGCCATCCTTAGAATATCTTAGTGTATTCCAACCGTGGGGAGTTCAATCCTGAGTTACTGCAGAAATGTTATTTCATAGAATCATGGAATGGTGAGAGCCGGAAGGGACCTTAAAGATCATCAAGTTCCAACTAAATCAGGCTGCTCAAGGACCCATCCAACCCGGCCTTGAACACCTCCAGGGAGGTGGCATCCACCACTTCCCTGGGCAATGAATTTCTTCCTAATATACAATCTAATCTACCCCCTTCCAATTTAAAACCATTCCCCCTCATCCTATCACTCCAGAGGCATTTCATATAGTAACAGGTCTGAATAGATCCAGTGAATCCACACTTAGCTAATGCTAAGATAGTCATGAGACAACAGGGCAGTCAAGTGAGCAGTTCTGTTAACAAGAGAGGAAACCCCCTCATTTTTGCTTCCTGGCAGCAGTAGCAAGAACTCTGATCTCTCAGCTTTTTACCAGGGGCTACCAGCAGAAAGATGAAACCCATGAACATCAGAAAAGACCACAGTTTTGTAGAGGACAAACAGTCTTTGATATCATCCTTAAGAGAGGGTCAGCTGGGAGAAACACTGAGTAGCTCCTAAAAAGCTGTAGTTTCACCAATATGCTGACAAACATTTTCGGTGAGCATGACAGAGCACTGGGACAGGCTGCCCAGGGGGGTTGTGGATTCTCCTCCTCTGGAGATATTCAAGACCCGACTGGACGCTGACCTGTATGACCTGTCCTAGGGACGATGCTTTGGCAGGGGGTTGGACTCTATGATCTCTGGAGGTCCCTTCCAACCCCTACAATTCTGTGAATCTTTCAGTTCTCTGTGAATCTTTCATTTAGAAAAAGATTGCTTCATTATTACTTTGACGTGCCATTTCAGTTGAAAGATGATGAGCACCTGCCCATGGCAGCGTGCTGGAAGTAGATGGTCTTTGAGGTCACTTCCAACCCCAACCAGTGCTACAATTAAGTGTAGCACTTAATTTAGAAAGGGAAAAAGTGTAACAATGTGTACTGAATATTTTCTCCACTTTAAATAGATGAAAGAAAACCTGCGCATCATTACACTGGGCTTGAATGAAAAAACAGGTTTTGTCATGGCATTATGTTCTGCTTTATTTCTTAAAAATTCCAACCTTGAGAGGAGTGCAGGAATTCTATACCGAGGAAAAAGTAAAGGAATAACGTATATAAATTCCACAATTGGGTTCAGTCTTCCCCTTTTCCTTTAAGCACGGAAGTGTTGCTTTTAGCATCAGCAAAACCAGCAAATGTTACAGAAATTCTGCCACTTTGAGCATATTCCCCACTCCAAGAAAAAAGAAAATATTGATGGACTTAAAGTGTATTTTCCTCCTAGTTAATGCCACACATGTTCACATCTCTAACATCTGCATTTCCCAAAAGGACTAATTTTCTCTGGACTGTCAGGTTTTGGTTGTATGTTGTGCCACCTGAAACATTGAAAGTGCAGTAGTGTGTATATTCCATGACTGGCTTCTCCATGCAATCAGACGTCATTCAGACTTCAATTCTCCTGATTCTGACTGAGTGTGCTTAACCAAACAGCACTGATGTGGGTAACTGCTGGAAACACCACCTCAGATCCCGACCCCACTAGTCTTCAGAGCAAATAAGGAATGAATTAAACTGGCATCCTTGTCACGGACCAGACAGTGATAAAAATTAATCTTAGGATTTCTGTCCAGATTCATTCTAAACCTTGCCGAGACATAGCTGTCTATTGACATCCAAGAAAGGAAATTAAATAGAGAAATCTGCTTCCAAGCTGAAGCACAATGCCTATCCTAAATCAAATCTGTATCTGAATTTTGCCCAGTTGTCTTACTCCTGGCTCTCACACTTAATCCCCAAAGGTAGATGAGTTAGTCTCTCCCCTGCCCAGATATTGCATCTTAGAACACCAAGTTGACAGCTTCCCATGCATGAAAAATATGAAACATCTTAGTTCAGGAGATGATGTATGGGGCTTCATAGAGGCAGTGAAAACTGGATTTGGAGCTGTGACCAGGATGATGATGGAAAAGTGGGTACGAGTAGGAACCTTGATAAAGTCATACGAACCGAAGCCATCAAATCTGGGATGCTGTGAATCCCAGAATCCCTCTCTTTTTCTGCAATACCAGATAGAACTGAGCAGTTTGGAGTCAGCTCCTAACACAAGATAAGCCTGCGTGCAAACCCACACGCTCTAAAAAGCCGAGTGTCTGCAGGTAAGTGCCTTTTGGAATTAGAGCAGTGAAGACTCTGATTGAGGACATATTCTCCCAGCACAACTTCTGCCAACAACTTACTGAGATTAGAAATTTGTTGGAAAGAAATTTATGGAAGAATTGCTTTCTGGAGTCATCTTGAATTAATAAATAATAGGTACCTTTCCGAGATAGCTGTTTTAGAGCCATGTACAGCTGGATGAAAACTAGCACTATGGTCCAATTTATTTACCATTAGTTTCTTTCTCTCAGTCTTTCTTTTTAAACTCTAACACACAATTTCAGACTACTGTGAAAGCCTCCTTAATTTGCCTCTGTATTGTGTAAAGCAGATGTCCTGTCTTCGCAAACTGATTAGTAAGTGGTTTATATTATTCCAGTGGTTGTCATCATTATCGCAGAAATGTTGAGCAAGGCTGCTGCAGGCTGCTTTTGGAAATGTCTAGAATGACAGCCCGTCTGTCTCAGAAGTGATACAGGTGTGCAAAACCCACTTTTCTGGAGAAAATAGACCAAATCACATTCCATCGAATAGCACACTGGCTTTCAGGTAGAGGAGTACCTTCAGGATCACAGTAGACAGAGTATAAAAACAACACAGGCACTGGACCATGACTCAGAAAACCTGGTCCAGCACTGGAAATGTGGTGTTTGGTGGGCTAAATCACAAACGTGTTCGCCTAGTAGCATATAAAACATCTGAGGCAGTCTTCTGGGACTTCACGATCCGCGCTCTTTCCACCAGCTGTGAAAGGCCCATGGTGGATGAACACTTAAAGACAGCTACAGTTAAATGGGGTGGATCTTGTCACGAGACACACAGACAGCTTAACATTTAAATTAATTGTTTTTGTTGGAGGGGGTGAAGCAAAGTCTACCTCTCCTACATGTTTGTTCACCTAGCAACTAACCTTGATTGAGCTCTCTGAATACTACTGCAATAGAAATTAATGCTAATTATAGCTTTAAAAGATTAGATATGTTAAATCTGCTCTTAGATGTCCTGACAGTATTAAAAGCAAAAAGAAAGGAGGGCATTTAGTTGATTCTGAAGTCATACTTCACCACCGGCTCATCCCGTTCCTAACAGTATCCAAACAGTTCAACAACTCCACAACAAAACGAGACCACAGAGGAGGTGACCACAAATACTTATTTGTTGCAAGAACCGTGCAATCATTGCAAAAACATGGCTGTGTGGCTTTTGCTTCTGCAGAACGTAACCTAAAAAGTTCCAACTTGCCCCCTTAAGGTCACAACTTGTGCAAAACTTGTAACTGATAAACTGGCTTTTTTTTTTTTTTTTTTTAAACTTCACACGAATGGTTCTTAAAGCAGGAGGAACTGACCTCCTCCCTTTTGTCAGCATTAAAATTTCATGACTACATTGTTAAACAGAGAGAGCCTGTGTCAGCATAGACTCACAGAGTAATTTTGGTTGGAAGGGACATCTTGAGGTCACCTGGTCAAGCCACCCTCAGAGCAGGGCCAACTAGATCAGGTTGCTCAGGGCTGTGCTGATACTTCAGTATCTCCAAGGGCAGTCCCTCTGGGTTCCTGTTACAGTGTTTGACCACCCCCATGGTGAAAATCTTTTTGTCTGTATCTAACCAACATCTGCATTTCCATTCTAACAACTCGTGCCTGTTGCCTCCTGTTCTATGTACTCTGTGCACCTCCGGAAAAAACATCTTGCTCTGTTGTCTTTGTAACCTCTCACTGCGTAGTTGAGATTTCCCCTTCACCTTCTCTTCCAGGATAACAAAGCAGCTCTTTGAGTCCCTCCTTGTACATCATGTGTCCAGACCCCTGATCGTCTTGGTGGCCCTCCACCAAACTCCTCCCAGTACACCAATGTCTTGTACTGGGGAGCCCACAACGGGACATCGTGTCTACTTGTGAACTTCCAGGTACCAAATAGAGAAACAACCACCCCTCGTCACCCGCTGCCTGTCCTTTTGCTAGGGCAACCTTGTCTAGATCATGCCTGGAGGTTGGTGGCCCTGCCTGTGGCAAGGGGGTTGGAACTCTGTGATCCTTGGGGTCCCTTCCAACCCAGACCATTCTATGATTCTATGATAAGACCCCATCTTATCAATGGTGCAACACTGACCCCTACGCAAGTTGGGTTGCACTCCCCCAGGATCTTTCTGAAAAGCAAATGATACTTGAGTCCCATGGAAAGATGGACATGCACAAAAGCAACTAACTGGCTGTGTGATGAGACCGAGGGCAGAAGATGCCAAACCATAGTACCGAGGCTCTAGATCATTAAAAAAATAATCTAGACAGTTTTTACACCAAATATCACACACAAAAGGCACAATTCAATTACCTTGTCCTTGGCTGTAATTTGCCTCAGGAATACATAAGCTCTATTTTTTTTTTCAGTTTCAGTCGAGGACAATAGCGTCAGTACAAATTATTCTTTCTTAAGACAAAGCAAGACAGTCTCCATCTCTAACACAGACGTGAATCAAAGGCCCAGATTCTGACACACTCTCCATCTCTGCAGATTTTCAAAGTACAGAGAGCCAAGCTCAGCTTTTACAATGAGTCACTCATACCCACAGCAAACAACTCGTGGAATTTTTATCTTGAAGCCTTTCAAAAGTATCTTAAAAAAAAAAAAAGACAAAGTATTTTCTAAAATACTTCAACAGAATTTTTATCTCAAGACTCCAAGAAAGCTTTATAGTGTAAAATCTCATTTCTTCTACTGCTACAGACAAATTTCTTCCCCATTTAAAGACAAGCAAGCTTTCCAGTTACAGACAAACCTACGAATAACTCTAATCGCTAAATCAAATTTCTGATCAATAGGAAAATAATCTTCTAAATGTGTCAAAGCAAGCCAAATGAATGGGCTCCTGCCTAAGGAGCACTGGGAAGCTCAAAGAGCACCATTGTTTACTTCAGATTGCTAACTTTCTTCAGAAAATTAACTTCTCCGTAAGAGCACAAAACTCTGCATCTACTAATGCATCCAGTAAGCATAAATATAAACTTTGAAACATTCCTTTCTGAATGGAAATTTTAGTAGGAGTTGGGGATTTTTTTTTTTGGTACTTTGATGCATGTTATAAAATTAAATCCATAACCATTTCTGCTTTTCACTGCTGCTGCTAGCAGCCAACCTGGCCTAAGTCTCAGGACTGGCACCAGAAAGCTGCTCCTAATACTTTTCGTAATACATTTCAAGATCAGTCTGCCTTCAGATAAACGTATGCATGTCTGTAGACATGTTATAAAATATGCACAAACAGCCACTTCCACCAAGAGCATACACCTCCTTGACAGCCAAGTTTCTGACCCATTTCATTTAGAATCACAGAATCATTAGGGTTGGAAAAGACCTCCAAGTCCAACCACCCCCCTACCACCTGTAATATGCACTAAACCATGTCCTTAAGTACCTCAGTACCTCATCCAACCTTTCCTTGAACACCCTGAGGGATGATGACTCCACCGCCTCCCTGGGCAACCTGTTCCAATGCCCAACCGCTCTTTCTGAGAAGAAATGTCTCCTCATTTCTAACCTGAACCTCCCATGGCACAACTTAAAATCATTCCCTCTTGTCCTGTTGCTGTTTTTCTGTGAGAACAGGCTGACCCCCAGCTCAGCACAACCTCCTTTCAGGTAGCTGCAGAGAGCAATAAGATCTCCCCTCAGCCTCCTCTCCTCCAGGCTAAACAGTTTCAGTTCCCTCAGGTTCTCCTCATCAGACCTGTGTTCCAGCCCCTTCACCAGCTTCATCACCCTTCTCTGTACATGCCCCAAAGTCTTTTTGGTAGTGAGGGGCATTTAGGAGTAGCAGAAAGCAGCTTTTCTCTAGACACCCTTCCAACTTTAAACATCATATCTTTAATAAAAAAATTAAAAAGAAACCCTGAAATTTGAAGACTGCTATAAAAAATTCCAACATTTTCACTGCCCTTTTGTTCCGAAAAGCAGGAGTACCCAGCCTAGACATTTCAGTGCAGCCATTAAAGCTGAATGCTTTTTAAGGGCGAATTCCATGAATGCACTCTGGCTTATAAAAAATGTATTAGATGATAGCTCTGAAAAAGGCTCTGAGGCGTAACATGGTCTATCATGTTGTGCATGCATGAGTTAGCTTTTACAAGATCAGAACCAGAAGCGAAGATAAATGCTTTTCATCGTAAGCCCAAAGCTTTGGAAGTTCAGTATCGCAGTGCTTGGGGGTCAGTACTGGAGCTATTAAAACAACCAAACTCCCACCTCCCCATTCTTTAAAGAACTGTCCAGTTTTTAAAGGTTCAGCAGGCACCATTCTCAATGGTGTAGAGTCAGGGATGCAGCAGAAGGGGCAGAAGACAACTGCCCACTTCTCCCCATTCACCCAGTCCCATTCTGGTGTCAACTGAAGCTGTTACAAGAAGGTCAGCAGCGTTCTCGTTAGTGGGTTTTAAAAAGTCAAATATCACTGGGGGAAAAAAAAAAAAGAGCAATGACTTCACACCGGGTGTAAAGAGGAACAATTCTGGCAAGGACTCATCCACTTACTGTCAAAGAAAATTACATACAATTTACTATTTTGACATTCTGGAGTGCGTTCGACGCATTATTAGGATTTGGAGGTCTTAAAGAGAAGCAATTCAAATGAACATTAAACTAAATGGATTTTCTTTGATGAAATAATGATAAATAATAACACAGATGACTTTGGTTGTTTGCAAAACAGCTTGTTCATAGTCAGTTGCCCACATTATTTTGAAAATATCCTGAAGCTTAGGACAAACCTTTTGTTTTTGACTGCTAGCTGCTTTACGGAGCTAACGAAGAGTTGTTATTATTCAAACTATTACACACATTATGTGAAAACACGCCTGAGCAATACTGCACTGAATCCTGAGGAAACATACATTTCCAAAATGATCTTTGCATTTTCCTGCCGACTCCTAGCAACACAAGAGTAACTAACACAAGACCATGGTTGAGGAAGAGTCCCAACGTGGCAGCGTCCCCACAAACGTACCCTCCTTGGATGTCTCCTCTGTGTTTTCCCTTCGAAGCCAACTGCTCTTCTTTGCCACCAACCCAAAGCGTCAGCTGTGATTTTCTAGGCAGCTCTGAGTAATGGGATCAGCTAGTGTTCGGCACATGGAGAAATTCCGGATCGTTCTCCTCTCTAAAAATACCGCCGGCTGCCTCTAGAGCCACTCAGCAGTGATGAATAGCTGAAGGGACAAGCAGGTCTCTAAATTTACTTCATATCTGACAGCCCTTCAGCAGATCTGGGTAATGGATCCTACTTACTCCAAACTACTGTATACTGCGAGGCACTTTCCCACCGCGTGAATATATATACACTCAGTATGGGACTCTTAATGATCGCGATTTTTTTCTTCCCCATTAAGTCAAGCTGATTCCACATTAAAAAGCTGTTAGTAAATTTTGAAACATGTTACCAATTCAAGCAAAAAAGGCACGTTTGGTCTTCAAATGCACCTCCAAGCCTCTATCAGAGAAGGTCTCAATTGACTTCTAGGGATTTGCCTCGAGTGTCGAAAGTGTGTGCATCTTATATATGCACACAGCTAATTATCTTCAATGACTTCAGCTGATTTGCTCACTTAATACATGGGGATGTCTTTTCTGGGTATACAGCATTACAGAATTTTATTTCCTGAAGGTCACTGGATGACTTTATGTGGTTTTTGTGTGTGTGCGCATTTTTAATAAGGTCCTATTTCTAAATCAAGGAACAGAGCATTCGATGAGACAAAGGGTATTTACTGCATATCTAGGGATCTCCAGATTGGCAATTATATCATAATTGTTTTTAAATTCTAAAAAAGGGGGTGGAGTGGGGAGGTAAGAGATAATTAAGTCACATGAACAGGACCCAAATTGCATTTGCTCTCAGTTTTGTTGTGCACAAGATCAGTTTAATTGAATCATCTGTAATTCTTCTCACTTATTTTCTATTCTTTTTTCCCCCTCCAGCCTGCAGGAACGCACACAAGACATTATGAATGAGGAGCTGGCTGGCAAATTTCTTGAGAACAGAGATACTGAGTATCTGTAGGATTTGCTAGAAAAAAGCAGATGACATTTTATATATATGCATGTGTGTGTGAGTATAGTGTGTGTGTGCATTTGTGAGTGCACAAACATTCCAGGGAGGGTGGAGAAGAGGGATGGCCCTCTGGCAAATTGATGTCTGTCAGCTAGCAAACCTTGATTTCACTATTAATATGTCATGGTTCACTGCACAGCAGCTTTCAGCGAGCATCAGCTGTGCTACACACACACACACACACTCACACACACACACACATATATTTTTATATCTACACAGTGGCTGACTGCAGTCAAACCGGCCTGTCATATTCGATGAATCACCGAAACAATGGAATGGGCAGAGTCCCTCCTGAGTCAAAGCATTTTTCGGTAATAATTGTTTTGAGTAACATTTATCTCTGTGTTTTTAAGAGAAAATCTTCTTGATTCAACCGCCTTTGGCTAATGGAAAAGACCCTCGCTGATGTGAAATCAAATCATGCTGCTTACTATTAACACTGGAATTACAAAAGAAAGCCGGGGAAATTATAGCAGCACCTAATCCAGCATCTGAAGGATTCCAGCATATTTGGGGGGTTCTCCAATTGAAACACCATCCCCAAGCAACTACAGTGCTCACACTTAAGATATTTGTCCTAAGTTTTCTTGGATGGTACTTCCTTTGGTGCTTACATCCCCGAAACACTTGCACACGTCCATACTAACAGCCTTCATTAGAGCTGTATTCGGGTGACTCACGAGCTTCTTTCATTTATCTTTGTGTTACCCTTAGAGACAGGCAAGCCTAATTCTCCCTTTACAGACTGAGTGGCCTGACCAAGGTAATCATATAGGTCTATGGCAGAGGAGGGAACATCATCTGGGTCTGCTGAGTCTCTTAACAGTCCTGTAACTGCCAAAGACTCTGTCCCTGTATCTTTTCATTACAACTCATCTACAGTGCCTGTATTGGGCTTTGGACTGTGGCACTTTCTGTGCCCTGGACAGTCATCAGGAACCCAATGAAATCTTTACAATAAAACGTGCATTTCCTTCCTTACTCTTGAAGAGCACTAAAGGTTCAGAGAATATTCTTAATTCCCCACCCAAAACACTTTTATGAAATTTAGCCAGCTATTGGATTTTTTGTTTCCTCTCTGGTGATACAAGCACCAGGCCAGATTTTGCTCTCCTTTGCATCCAGACGAATTGATAACAGCCCCACAGGCTCCCAGATTTGCCCAGACGGAGCAAGACACAAAGGAAAAGAGGTGATTGCTGCCAGCTCTGCCAGCCTCACTGCCACAGGTAGATGAACACTGCTTCTGCCAACCCTAGAAAACCCGCACAGAGCCAAAGTCCACTCCATAAATAGCTTCGGGGACAAAGGCGCATTGTAAGTGACACCTTTAATGATCCGGCTATTTATAGGTTCCAAACCCAGGACAAAGCATAGATTCCTTGCCAGCTGCTTATACTTAGCACTGCTTAATACAGGAGGAAGGGAGGAGGAGGAGGAGAAGGTCTGAGGGTATCTTCACCTTTAGACTCTGCTATCAGCTACTGAGAAGGACTACCCACTGAGCAGACTGATAGTGAAAAGGATGACATGCAAAGCCTAGAAAGCTAGCTGACGTGCACCAACAAGCTGCATTTGGAAAACGAGAGATCCTGGAACAGGGTTGTCAGCGGTGATAAGCACACCCAGCCCAAGCTAGACCCAACTTGCTCAGCTCCCAGTTAGCCATCTGAAAGATGCAGTCAGGTTATCAAAAGTGGTCACCACAAGCAATCACAACAACATCAATTGAGTCTGGTGGATGCTAAATCATCTGCAATATTGGTTTGCTTTTATTTCGGTGCCTAAATGCAAACCATCATGTGACAGGCTCTATTGAAGTCAAGCCCTTTGAGTCTTTTTCCTTAAACGATTTGAGACATCTTTAGTTCTAACAAAGGAGCTCGAGATGCAAAGAGTAAAATCATGAACACTTCTGCACTCTAAACACCTCAAGGGCTGATTTTGCAGAGATACTCCAACCTACCAAACCCCGACATAAAAACTACTGCTGTTCTCTTAAACCGATGTGCAGAAAACATTCCTCAGCCTTCTATACTAGCAAATACCCCGTTGTTTCATTAGACATGTAACAGGCCAGCAAAAGCTCAAAAGACATTACTGCAAACACTCTTGAACGTGCCCATGGTATGAACAGAACTGGTCTTTGCAAGGAAAAACCACTGGAGTGATAGTCAGAGGACAGCTGCAAAACAGGGCGTTAAGTCAGCTCCACTGCAGTCAAAATGAACAAAGGCTGTTTGCTACACTCTAATACCCACACGTAATATGACAAGCTTTAGAAGAGTCTTTTGAAACCACGACTCTTCTAATACAAGGTAACACTGCTCAGTAAGCAACACGGACAAGAGCCCCAAAAATCAAACAAGCACAATTCTCTGTCCTTCAACAGCAGCAAATAATTTGCTGTTTTACTTGGCTTAATGAATTTTACAGTGCCCTGGAGAGTAGAAATGATGGGTTCTGAATTCAAAGGATATACCCACAGACCCCACTTAAAAAGGCAGACAGGGAATACACTCTGTATTTCTATGTTTATGTACATGCATAAATGTATATAAATATATAAACAGATTTATATTGTGTGTTTGCGTATGCATACATATTTATGTCAGGACTCAGGTTCCAAGTTACGACTCTACAATCACCCTCTAAAATTTCAGTCATCAAAATACATCAGACAGATATAAATAAATAAAAAAAATATAAATATATATAAAGAAAGAAAAAAATTGGTTGTTAGACTTGGTTACAGTGCTAGCTCGATCTACCTCAGATACTGAAAACAATCCTGAATCCCTTCAAACCAGTAATAACAATAGTCTTTTTAGTGCAATATTTAATGAAGAACTGAAGTTAAGCAGTCTGTAAGACGATGGTGATAAGGTGAACAGTCACAGTGGGCAGGCCCCACAGGACGTCGAAATAAAGGGAAATGGGAAAAGTCAGCCTGTAGCAAAGCTATGCTAGTATTTCCTTTTGCCTTCTTTCAGCAGGCTGATGAAGATGCTGATACTGATCATTAATGCTCTTAAGCTGTCATCACAGTGATGTCAGTAGTAGTGCATGAACTCGTTTGATTGTATCATCGTAAAAATGCTACTGAAGTGAGCTAGAACTCTTTTCATTTTGGATGTCTGGTTTCATTCACCCATGACCACCTTTGTTCTTCTCATAAATCATGACAAAGATGGATTAAGGGAGAAGGAAGCAAAGTCCAAAGACCCACCTGCGGCATCAGATCCCCAAAGAGTGTGGAAGAGAACACTTGTAAACACTTCCCTTGGCTGGAAAAAAGCTGAACAGACCAAAACCCCATAAATATCTCCTCATCCCCTTTTCTGTCTCTGAAAACAGAAAGCGTTTCCTGAACAAACTTTTTTATGTGTTGTAACGAGGTTCCCAATGATGTATAGGCTTTCTAAGCTGCTGCAACGCCTCCAAATCTCACCCAAGAAGAAAAAAAAGAAGAGCCAAGTCAAAGGGTGATCACGGGCTAGAGTACTGTGATGACGGCAGAAGCATGTCCAGAGAGCCATGCAGGAAATGATCGGCATATGAGAGTTGGTGATGCCTGCAACAGGCTACATCTCTGCTCTCAGGCTGCTCCTCTGCTCCGTGAACAGGGGGACAGAGCTCCCTGGTTGAAAAAGAGCATATTTGGGAGAGATGCTTCCAGCCATGGTGGCAAGAGCATGATAGTCACAGCAATAGGCAAGAGGCAGAGCAGAGGACCACTGACTCAGCCTGCAGGACTAATGGTGAATAGTGGAGCTTGGTTGTTTGCTTACACCATGTAAGAAAGAAAGAAACAAAGGCATTTAATATATATGCTAATAATTGATTTTTGAATAACCAATTCAAAGTTTTGGGAATGCTTGCTTTAAACAGGCAACCAGCAGATCCTGGTTGACTTGGGCTCATATCAGAGAGGCTTCAGCTCCATATTGAACTCACTATGTGTCTGTTGGCTGCCGTCGGCACGTGTATTTGACAGGTGTTTGGTTTTACTCACCCACATCTAAGCAATTTCATGATTTAAAATCAAAGCTGATTGACTGAAACAAAAAGTTTGAACAGGTCTCATTTTTAAAGCTTACAGCAGAAAAATACCTTGTCTTTTAGGTAGCAACTGGCAATATGCATAAATGATTTCCCCATTTCAGGAAAAATGAAATCTCAAAGTGCTAAGAATTTCTTTTGATGATGCCGAAGACATCCTAACCCCATACTCATTCGTAACCATAACTGCAAAGACCTTAATGATTAAAGCATCAAAATTCCCACCAATTTTCACCTTCTTCTTCTCCTCTGTGAGGTAAGAGTACAAAAAGATAATCAATTGGTTTCATCCAATGTCTAGCATATTCCCCACAATATACTGTTTCACATTTCAGGTACATATTCATTCAGCAACTTTAGGCTAAAAGGTGGTCACACTCCTCCCCTCAGTAACCCTAGGAAAATCCATATTAAGATGACCATCACTAAAATTCAATTGGAGTAGCCCGGTAACGCTGCACAGAATCTCAAGGTCGGAAAGGACCTTTAAGATCATAGAGTCCAACTGTTCCTGTCCTCTACTAAACCATATCCCTAAGTACCTCATCTACCCGTCTTTTAAACACATCCAGGGATAGTGACTCAACCACCTCCCTGGGCAGCCTGTTCCAGGTCGTGATAACTCTTTCAGTGAAAAACTTTTTCCTGTCTAATCTGTCCCTGCCCTGGTACAGCTTGAGGCCATTTCCCCTTGTCCCATCACTTGTCACGTGGCTGAAGAGACCAACACCCACCTCTCTACAACCTCCTTTCAGGTAGTTGTAGGTGGCTATAAGGTCTCCCCTCAGCCTCCTCTTCTCCAGACTAACCATCCCCAGTTCCCTCAGCCTTTCCTTATAAGGTTTACTCTCCAGCTCCTTCACCAGCCTGGTTGCCCTCCTCTGGACTCACACAAGTACCTCGATGTCCTTCTTGTAGTGAGGGGCCCAGAACTGGACACAGCACTCGAGGTGCGGCCTCACCAATGCTGAGTACAGGGCACAATCCCATGTCTCCATCCTCCTAAATTCATTACTCATTCTTGTGATGTTTTCTTCTGCTGGCTAGGATTATCCCAGAGAGTTATTTAGCTATAAGAAAGCAAATAAACTTGAATGAGAGGTGAAAGGCTAAGACTGACATAAGCTGTCTTGGGAAAATGACAAAACTCAACTTTATGTAACTGTTTCTCCAGAAATAAGTAGTCACTGCACAGACATAGCCACATCACCCACCCCAGTCTACCTTAGAGCACCAGACCCTCACAACAGTCAGGGAATCTGTTGCTTGTAATCTGCTTTCCTTCCTTGTCTCCTCTCCTCTTGTAGCTCAAGGTTTGCCAGGCTACTACAGAAACCACAAGGTCTGCTACTAACGATAACCACGAGGGATCCTGGAGGTATGACCAAACACGATAAAAATAAGCCAGAAATTGCAACTCTGTGAATGGTGCTATGATAAAAGCAGAAAAATGGTTCGATTTGCATTGAGCTAATTTTCTCCAAATAAATACTTCTGTCTCTTTGAAGCAGCCAACAGCTAACTCATAACATGCAAAAGCTCCCGATTGCAATGGAGCAAGACCATTGTACCAGGGGAGATTGAGGTTAGATATCAGGAGGAATTTCTTTACCGAAAGGGTTGTCAGGCACTGGAACAGGCTGCCCACGGAAGTGGTGGAGTCACCATCCCTGGAGGTATTTAAAAGGCATGTAGATGAAGTCCTTAAGGACATGATCTAGAGGTGGACTAGTCAGGTTTAGGCTGTGGTTGGACTCGATCTAAAGGGTCTCTTCCAACCCAGCTGATTCTATGATTCTGTGATTCTAAGACCTCGACTCCTGATTTCGCCAAAGTGGCTGAAGTAAAGCCACTGCATACAGCAACCAAGGCTACCATTCTCTCAACCTTTCTGACTCGAGCTCAAACCATTCATTTTACAAGAGCAGAACCAAAAATCTTGTCCACACAGGATTTTCAGCTGCAGCCAGCAGGAAGGAGCAAAAGAAAATAAAATGTCAGAACTTCTTAATGCGTGTTGCTCGGTAAATATGTTGTGCTGTAAAATCACTATTATTTCCAAAAGATTCCAAATTTAACTCTCCCAGCTCTACCAAACTGACAAATGAAATGACAACCTACTTCCTAAAGAGTTACTCTTTAACCAGTTCAGTCGCTACCTCCTGTACAGTCAGGAACAGTGTTCCCACCGCTGACAGTCAAAGAATTACTGTGCTATATAATTGTTGTTTACAGCGCACCATTTCTCAGCAGAGGAACAGGAAACCTTTGGATTTAAAGAGTCCGTGTGGATTACAGCCTGTTATCTGTTTTCTGACTGATCAGAAGATTATAATGGCTCGTAGCCCTATAAAAGAAACAATCAAAGAAATGAGGGCGGATGCTAGAATTAACTCCTTGCACACCTCAAGCTTTTAGAAATCATTCATAAAACACTGAATACAACATTATCTGAACATAAATATAGACTCAGTGTACTTTGTTGGCAGTGACAGGCGAGATCAATATTGGAGACCAAATGCCAGCAGTAAAAGGGTATGTCAGTCAGTATTTCACTGACTAACTGCCCTTATCTGAAGCTCTCATGCTTCACTGGGTGAAAATACAGCCATTGATCTTAGTGTCACAACTCAAATTCTTCATATATCAACTAGTTTTTTTCCCCCCTTTTCAGCTGAATTTCTGGGCCACTACTTATTTTTATGATCAATATTTCTATCACTCTCACATGAACTACACTTTTATTATATTAACCTTTAAGTAGAACTTTTAACATATCTGTTTGGTGCGATGCCACATGTTTTAACATCTCAACATCTCTTTTACAAGTGTCAGAGCTACAGCTGAAGTTCGGGTTCCTTAAAGCATTCGTGGCAAAACTACTCCCATGAGTAGCTAAATCGCAGTGCTCTCGAGGAGTTCTCTGAGGCTGCAGATGCTTTCAAGGATTTGGTTTCCCTTTCCAGGAATTCACAGCTGAGCTGTAAAAACTTTTCTCAGAAGAAGAGTAGTTTTTGTCACTGATCGAGATGACTGCTTTACCTGAAAGCATTTAAGTGTTGGAAATAAGTATGAGAAAAATCCAGCCGTGCAAATAGTTCTAATGTTTGTGATTGAATGAGGCTGCTCTGCTAAACAATCCCACATACGCAGGGAGGGGTTAATGTATAAAGCCTATATGATCAGATTCCTGGCTTATTTTCTGGTCTTGGCTGAGGCACTCGAGCTCTCTGAATTTCACTTTCCCTGTCTGCAAATCGGAGGTACAAAGGACAATCCACATTCGTTCAGTCCTTGGGATCTCCAAATGAATGAAACCAAATATTCCAGAGGTAGTAAATGTAATTCTCAGATCTATGTTAAGTAGTCCGTGAGACTATTCATTAATAAACTTAACTGAAGTTAAATGTTCTGAGGTCCTTAAATAAAAAAACATTAGATGGACAATAAAAAAATATATAGACGTTGTAAAGATTATTACTATCTTAGGGAATAAGTTTTAAATTAAGAATTTGAGGGAAATTATTAAAAATCACAGTAAAACTCTCTCCCTCTGTTAGCACTGAGCTCATTTACGTGGGTTAGTGAAAATTACAGAAAGCTATTACTTACGTTATTAATGTCCATCTTGGAATTAATATAAACGATGTAATTCCTTGATTATTTGATTAGCAGAGATAAAGTCTTTTAGCTATATGGGTTTTCCTGACCATGAGCCCTTTAGAGCGTTTGTTTAAGAACTATGAGAAACTAAAATCAGTAGGAGAGAGTAAGTAATGCAGTCAAAGACTACTTTATTTTATTTCTTTAATTATTATTATTTAAAGTTTCAGCATATTATGTTAGGGCCACAATTTTAATACAAAAGTTGATGTCTCCCAAAGGAAATTGTTCTACCCCAAAATGTTTCATCAATTATTGCATTGCTCCATCGTTATCCAAATTGTCAAAGCAATTTCATTATAAATCCCACACAAAGTAGCACTAAGGGGTAATGGCAAAATGTCTTTGGTCCCTGTAGGACTATCTCAAGAAAAATCATTTCAGGGAAAGAGGAAACAATGTTTTATTTTCATGCAGTGGGAGGGAAGTTTGTCTTTCTCAGCTACAGCTCCACGACGGGGAAAAAAACCCAAACCCAACAACCCCACACAAATGGGGACCGCTTAATGCTGGGAAAACAGCGCGCTCAACACGAGTTAGTTCATTTAGGCTTCCCACAATTAGAGTTTTATGATAACGGCATTGACTGAAGCTGGATGTGTAATGAGGCCTAATTTCTGAGATCCAGAGAGCTCTTCAAGGGAGGAATGCAGTGGGAGGAAGGGAGGGTACTGGAGTGCGTGCCCACGCGCCTGCATGCACAGACGGGTAGGACAGGACGGAGGCGCCTGCTTGTACATAAATAACCTCTCAGTTACAGTTGAAATTCTCCTCCAGCTGTCAAAACCTGTGTATTTAGCATTAGCGTACAGGTTTCAGACAGCAAGGTGTCATGGCTGCTTTTTAAAAGGGGAGACAGAAAGGCATAGGGTTAGGGGATCTCCTTCAGAGGAGGGAGAAGCCATGAGAATAATTATTTTCTAATTACTTCTGCAAAATGCAAACACTAATTTCACAGCATCCTTGTACACAGATCAAGAGAACAAAGCACATAAACCTTGTTTGTGCTTAGAAACTTCCTTTTGGGGAGGAGGAGGGGCAGAGAAGGAGGCAAAGTAAAAATAAAAGGGGAAGAAGCACTCTACAGACCATGAAATACCCACTCCCAACTATACTGTGCATCAGATAGATAACACAATCCCTAGACAGCAAAGAGTTCAGAAGAAGCTTCAAACATTTACAACATGCAAAGACAATAAGAGCTCAAGTTTTAACTGATGAACAAAAAGTCAGAAAAGGTGTTAGTGGTTGGGGGAATCCTGGTTCTATTTCTGGCTTTTTGGGAAGGAAAATTACTTCACTTCCCTGTGCCACGGCAAAAGAATGTGAAAAATTACTACAGAGCTGCATAAGGGAATTTGAGGCTTACTTAACATTTAACGAAGGGTTTGAGATTCTTTTGTGAACGCCACCACAACAGCAACTATTATTATCAAAACTAATTAAAGAACAGTTGTTAGGCAGCTGAATTATGACCTTCATGCAACCATGGTTACTGTAGTTTATTCTAAAGGTATATACTGTTGGGTTTACAAGTTACTCAAGTTCACTCTTTTAAAATGTAAGATTTTATTAAAAATGCACTAATTAAATTTGCCAGCTTTTAGGCTACTGTTGCCAGTTTTATATAAGAATTCGTTGTATGGCAACATTCCATGCTGCAGAAAGCCTCAAGGTAAAATGAAATTTTAAGTGACTGGATCAATGAACACAGGATTCTTGGGTCTGTTCTGCAGTTCTGAAATCTTTATGCCTTACCAGTTCAGTCTCACTGTCTTTTAGTTGTATTCATATTCCACTATGGAGTCATAAGATTTAAACCTAATGTTAGGCATAGTACTATATTCTAGGCAGGAAAAGAATCATCAGTGATCTCATCAGTATACCAGGCCATCTCATCAGCCAGTATGAAAGAAAGAGTAAAAATTAAATGTGCAAATGGATTAGCCATAAAAATTAGGCTGCTGCTTTTTTTTTGTGCCCTGCCCCTTCTGTACAAAAAAAAACCTGACATGGAGGAAAAAAGTCTCAGTTAAGAAGGAAACTCTTTTCTATTCTGCTGCCTGACTTTGGACGTCAGTAGAGGAACCTTCTTGATCATAGTGTCTCTCAGCCCCTTGTTTCTGTCAAAGACAGTGACACCCCAATCAAGAGACCTATACAAATGCCCCATGGCTACTAAGCAGACTGTGGCTGCATCTTCAAGACAACCGACAGAAACTTTTCCTTGGGGCACAGATACAGACTGATTTTAAAAAAGGACCAAAAAAAGAGACCAAACCCTTTCTGTACCCAGTTGTGCCATACAGTAGAAGTGCCAAGTGTGCATGCAGACTAACGGTCTCCCTTCACTTTGAAGTTACTCTTCCTGTTTACAGAGAGAGAATAAGTATGAAACTAAACCCTACCCTAGATAAGAATCTTTTTCTGGGCTAAGATGTATGAACCACATTCAACATTTTGCAAATCAACTTCAGTTCAGCTCTTGGTTTTTTTGAGTCATAAAGACGTTTCCATACTGTGCACAAGACCTTGGTACTTGATACAGAATCATAGAACCATAGAATGCATTGTGTTGGAAGGGACCTTAAAGACCATCTAATCCAAACCCCACGCAGTAAGCAGGGACATCTTCACTAGATCAGGTCACTCAGAGCCCCATCAAGCCTGACCTTGAATATCTCCAGGGATGGGACCTCCACCACCTCTCTGGTCAACCTGTGCCAGAGATCCACCACCCTCATATTGAAGAGCTTTTTCCTAATATCCAACCTAAATCTCCCCTTTTCAAGTTTCAAGCCATTGCCCCTCGTCCTACTGCTGCATGCGCTTGTGAACAGTTCCTCTCCAGCATTCTTATAGGTCCCTTTCAGGTATTGGAAGGCCGCTATAGGGTCCCCTCAGAGCCTTCTCCCATATGTCTGGCTATGCCTGAAAGCGGAATAAAAAAACCCAATGCACATTATAGCTGTGGGATCCATAACTGGGAAGCAGATCCCTTGCTGGTCATAGAGGGTTACCATGGACCTGGTACTACACTATCAGTTGGTCATCTCCAAACAACCATGACTTCGATGTGGTTGTCACCCACCAGTGAGCACCATCATTTACAGCAGCCAAAGAGCACCCTGATGAATACAGTTTATATATGGGATCCAATAATTTATATCTAACCAGTTGACAGTGTTCATCAGGATACTTCACCTGGTCCCTAAAAGCACAATTTTGAATGGAAAAAGTAACATATGCAGCAATTAGATACCAAATAGCGTGTGGCAGGTCACTAACCAAGAGTAGATTGCAGTGAACCAGGGAGAGAAAGGAAAGACAGATTACAAAATATCAATAAAACTAACATGACTGTCATTATTGATGGGATTAACTCTCTCAGCCCAACACCAGCAGCAAAAGGAAAAGCCGATATTCTATTTACTGTCAACTTCCCATCTGTACTTGTAATATGAAATGGTTGCTTTGCCAATCTTTTTTTTCTGGGAAAAATATTTTGAAGAACTAAGAAACAATACTTCAAAGGGAAATAAAATCAATTCTGACAGTGGCAAGGGCAGATCTCTGTCACAGGTGATAAGAAAAGGGACATTTAAAAAAATCTAGGTATTTATATCACATGACACTAAGCACTTTTATACAGACATGACCAATTTGAGGTACTCTACTGCACAGTTAAGGTGATGGCATATGTTATCATTTTTCCTGAAGAGCAGAAAAGTTATTTACCGTTTGGCTTGTCAAATATTTTATGACCCACAGGTTGGAAGGAAGGATATTCAACGTCTACGACCACATTTTCCTAAGTTTGCATTTCACGCACCCTAAGCAAAGGGCGAGCATGTTGCATCTGAAGCATCTCATTTCCCCAGTTAAAGGTTTTCAAGTTTGTTGAAAAGAAGCCCATAACGCTGCTGCTAAACCTGGGTCAAGACCAGGCACTGAATTTATTAAATTTCCTTTAAAAATAAGTAAGTGTAAAACTTACTTTCATGCTTCTAAGAACACTGGAATGTGGAGAACATCCTCTGTAAATCCACTGCTAAATGCAGAGCATGGAGAGGTAAGTTGAAATCCCTTTAATTAGTTCTTAACTTGCTTTTTGAGTAAGACATATGCAGGGGTTTCGATTGTATTTTCTCTTATTGTTAGCACTTGTGAACACTTGTGGTTCATTGACTGAGCCTCATTACCCCTGGAGATTGTTTGTTCATCTGTTTGTCAGAATTTAATTACGGGAGCACAACCACTGATATAAGGACGCTCACGCAAGAGCCTAATATTTTTCTCTTCTCCATCCACTGTAGGTAGCTTTATTTCCTCTCTAGAAAATTGCTCTTAATCAACATGTCACTGTGCACAACAACAAATTTCATGAGCAAAGGAGGGTCTATCCAAGGCACAAGTATCGTTCTACTGCCACCTCTGAAAACCTACTTTCTCAACCAAATGCATGAAGACCTGAGCAACTCCAGATCTTACTCAGAAGCAGAACAGCAATGGCTCTGTTGCACCCACTGATTGTAAATTCTGCTTTCCAGCTGCACCGCTGAAGCAGAAAACCCCTGAAAAAATGCAAAGTAACACTATAGGTTTTAGAAAGGAGTCACAAGCTAACTTCTCAGAGGCAGAAGCAGTGTGCTAGGTTGCCCACTAACTCTTCATCAATCTCTGCCTGTAGTCCCCAAAGACAACAGTTTGCAAAATTGAGGCCACAGAACGCTTTCCTGTGCCATTCTTGCATACCTCCACATCTGCAAAGACGACTCCTGCCTACACCTCGAACAACACACATGTATCAGTATATTCAAACAGCCAAGAAACCAAAGGCTCCCAGCTTCACCTTTTCTCACCCAGGGAGAAAACCACAGGCTCACATTTCACCTGGCTGTCACGCAGCTGGAGTTATTGCCTATGAATATCTACCACAAAAATGAGGGCAAAATATGTTACAACTTGCATTAACATTTTTCAATTAACAGATTGTGTTTAAGGGTCAAGTTTCCAGAGGTAAAACAAAAGTGTAAATTTTTATCAAAGACCGATTTTCAAATAAACCTTCCTTCCTGAGCATGCAATAATAAAAATAGCTTCTTGTATTAACTTTTTCCCCTTTAAACATCCTCAACTAATAAATCCCACTAATCTTGAAAGAAAGCAACCTACAGAAAATTAATGGTATTTCAGTAAGACAAAACCCTTCCTTAGCCACAATTCTGACAGTCTTCTAGGTAGGATGATCTGTTTTCACAGTTTTCTAACACATGTTCAAGTTCAACACCAGAAAGTCGGAAAAAATATTAACACATCAACAGGGCAAAGTGAATATTTCAGTATCCCAAGACAGTATGGTTTATTCTAGATTTTTTTCAGCATTTATTGTGGAAACATATCTCTCTCTCTGACTGATTCCAAACCAGCGTCGCCTCCCTATTTTACAATCGCCATAAATGAGAATGGTCTCCTAGTATTGCTGTTTTAATGGCACTACTTAGCAGCATTCAAGGGTGTAGAGTAGGACTCAAGAGGCTGAGAAACCTATTTGAATGCATAATAAAGAAGCATCTGAAGCTTTACTAGGTTTATTAAATTGTTTATGGCTATTTCAATAGTAGCTGTTAAATTAACCATCCTAAAAAAAAAAAGAAAAAGAAAAATAGAAGAAATAAAAGAACAGGTAACACTGGCTATTATCACAATTTTTATATGGTCTAGCGATAGCACTATGCTTTATCTTAAAAGCTCTGATTCTTTAAGTCCTATTTACGTGGGTATCTTTGCTTTCATTTTCATACAAAATGCCCATCAAATAAAGCCTGGCGTGACACAAATTGTTACGGTTCAGGTATTAACAGATAACTAAAAAGGATGCAACTATTTTAAAAAATTCTCTTTTTAAGCCCCTAAAAATCTCGTGAAGGCTGATTCATGAATTTCAGAGTGGCTGCACTGACATTGCCACTTCAAAGCTTTCTTCTTCTCCCATGCTTCTAGACTACAAAAATTAATTTCCCGAATCTTTTGAGTCATTTCATTTAACAATTTAAGAAGACAAACAACACAGAGAGCCCTACCACTGCCCACTGCGGCGAGTAAAATTGTGCAGATAAACAAAACAATTATCAGGGCATGCAGGAGGGATAGATTCAAAGAGCTGCCTTTACTAGTTTGTTAAAAACACAATCAAATTAACGATTGAGGAGCTGTCTGCACTACCTGGTCTCACTGGCCATTTGCAAACACAGAGATGCAATGTTATCCTCTGCAGCTGGCTGGTCGAATCGATTCCCCCTTCTCCTGGTACGGAACAAGGGACACACAGCATGAACGTACCCTGTGTGGGCATGGGGAGAGTGAGCAGGAAAGGGATGTCTTGCACCTGGGACATAACAGTCCTGTGCAGCGCTACAGGCTTGGGGAAAAGTGGCTAGACAGCTGTCAGGTGGAGAAGGACCTGGGGGTGTTGGTTGACTGCCGACTGAATAGGAGTCAGCAGTGTGCCCAGGCGGCCAAGAAGGCCAACAGCATCCAGGCTTGTATCAGAAATAGTGTGGCCAGTAGGTCTGGGGAGGTGATTGTGCCCCTGTACTCAGGGCATTGGTGAGGCTGCACATCAAGTACTGTGTCCAGTTCTGGGCCCCTCACTACAAAAAGGACATTGAGGTTCTGGAGCATGCTCAGAGAAGGGCAACCAGGTTGGGGAAGGGGCTGGAGTGCAAATCCTATGATGAGCAGCTGAGGAAGTTTAGCCTTGAGAAGAGGAGGCTGAAGGGAGACCTTATTACTGCCTACAATTACCTGAAAAGAGGGTGTAGAGAGGTGGGTGATTGTCTCTTCAGCCAGGTGACAGGTGATAGGACAAGGGGAAATGGCAAGAAGCTGCACTACAGCAGGTTCAGATTAGATGTTAGGAAAAAGTTCTTCACTGAAAGAGTTGTCAGGACCTGGAACAGGCTGCCCAGGGAGGGGGTTGAGTCACCATCCCTGGATGTGTTTAAGAGACAGGTAGATGGGGTACTTAGGGATATGGTTTAGCATAGGACATGAACAGTTGGGCTCTATGACCTTAAAGGTCTTTTCCAACCTAGTCTTTATCTAGGGTTATCTCAGACTTTTTTCCCATCATGACTCCGTACAGCAATGGACCAAGCAAAGGCTCACTGTGACAGCACAGATATGTCCATCCACTTTTAAGGGGTTATTTTTTTCAGGGCTCATTTGTTTTCTTAATAATGTGTTTCTTCCAAAACAAAATGATATAAACTGAAACATTTTCAAAAATTCTCATCCACAGCTAATTACTGATGCTGAGGATTAACATTCTGTGGCACTTCATCTATAGCTACTTTCCTTAATTAATGTCATATTTGCAAAGATCTAGAAAAACACTGTTTAGGTAAATGATGTGTATTCATTAACTATTTAAAGCCCATGTCTATGTTGGTTTGGGTTTTTTTGAGTATTTAGAATGCTTCTTGCCATTCCTACAAATAACCTTTAAAGCCTCAAGGGATCTGTAGGTACTTAACAAAAATGCCAAAATTTCATTAACTTTTAGGACAGAAGGTACTTGTGTCAGGCATGTTAAGAGCCCTCCAAAAACATACGTGCCTGTATTTCTAAATACCTAAATGTGAAAAATTTGATCCTTGCACGCAAAGAAAAACACTTCTGCTGTGCTACACGGGAACAACACCTAAGTTGCACCATGCAGTAAGACGATCTTAACTGTTATTAAGAGGACTCTGTGGCTAAGCCTGGTTTTCCTTGCTTCCGGTAGGCAGCGAAATGATCTCTAATATTCTTTTCCTGAACTGTAGAGCATGGTCCATACACTGAAGATGCTTTTTCCGTGCACTTTTTGCAAACTATGAACACAGAACAGCACATTTAGTGATACATTTAGTGATTCTATGATACAGGTGTCTCTAAAAGCTGAGGCACAGAGACAGAAGATGTATTTCTTTGCAACTGAAGATGTATTTCTGGACACTACCTACCTACCTATTTACAGTCCTAGGGTGTGCTTGGCTGAGGTAGTTTTAGCACATGTCAGCAAGCCAGATAAACCACAGGAAACCCACAGAGTTTGTCCAGGCCTGTTCAACTTAAAATAAATTTCACCATTTCAGTAAATATTTTTCTTGAGAGGGTTAACAACTGGTATTGCTATCAAGGGCTAAGATGTCATTAAGGCTCTACCTTGGGATTTTTATAACAAACCTGTCTCTTTTTGGCTGTATTTCTTCTAGAAATGCATTTTCACCGCTGCCACAGCAGATAGTGCTGCTTAAATAGCTGGGGCCACATGAAGGGAGAGGCTGCGCTGGGTACAAGGAAGAAAGCAACAAACCCCAGTGGGAAACGTTTGCATTTGGGTGACAGAGCTGGAGAGTGACCACGGGCCTGTAATGCACACGTGATAAATCGCAAACCTGAGGGATGGGTTGTGTGGAGTGGGCACCCAACTGTGCCCAATTCACCTGCATGACTATACAAGAAGTTTATTTTGTTTTTGAGGTTTTCATAGACGGAAAGTTTGTGTTCAGCCCCCACCTCTAACTGGGACAGGGGACATACACGGACAGAGGAAGGAAGCCACACTGGACAGGTCCCTTTGTCTCCTCCTCAAATTTCTGCCTGATTGCAATGGTAAAACAGAATTCTGTTACTGCGAGGAAAGAAGCAACTATTTTAAAGACAAAATCTTGGGGCCAAAATCTCAGTTTAGACAGATGCTAATTCTGAGACGAAACCCAGTTTTCCTCCTACGCTACCACCGAAGACTCAGAGACCACCATGAGATTAAAGAACATCACAGCCCATCTTCCACAGGTTAGAAATACCTTGTATGAGAGCTTGTAAAAGAACAGTCACAAGCAGGTGGCAGGAAGCAGGCGTCACATGCCTGTTGTCTTCCCCTCCGACTTGCTACAAGTCACATTGTACATCTAGGGCTCCACCGCCACAGCGGCTGTTTTCCGTGGGGGAACTCAGGTATTTGCAGCAATGTGGTTGTGGTAACTCTGAGCTCAGCAGCTACTTGTAGGTCAGTAAAGAACCATCTCAGCTTCCTGAGAGAGCCCAGCCATCCAAGCCAGCCCTTTTGTCTCCTGCTCTTCCCAACCAGCCAGTTACAAACTGGTTACAAAGCTGTCAACAAGAGGGTGCAACCAGTTTCCCCTTCCATCCTTTAATGTCCTATTCTGTGCACCAAGCTTCATCCCATGGCAACTCCACGTTGCTGTACGCAGTATATGCTGCATAGTGGGGCCCTATGGAGATCATGAACAGCAAGAGCAGAAAAACCCCAATTCTAGCGAGAAAAATTAATCACATGCATATTTGTGGGACTGGGTTGAGACAGTATAAGCTGTAGCTAAAAATGAAATAAAATTAGTGAAAATATGAATTAATATAAGCATGCATAATTAAGAACAAGCACACTGTCATAATTTTCAACCTTTGGAATATGTGGAAAATATTCTGTAGAGAATGGGACGATTTAGCACATCGTTTTCAATCTTAAATGCTTTCCTAAATAGAAATAAAGGAACAAAAATCATGCTGAAAGCTATTTTAAAAGAATGCAGAGCTTGTGTCTGACCCCAGAAAGCAGGTAGACCCCCACTGCCTGGGAATCAAGGAGAAGGGAGTGAGAAAACGGATAACCATAGGAATAAAGGATAGATACAATGAACAGCTTTACAGATTAAAAGCAGATCTAATTCAGTTATTACTTTTGCAGAAATATCAAAGCATAATTATGCCATTTTCACACATGGTTATTTGGCTTTCTGTGGAATTAAAATGAACACAATTAATAAATTCAAAGTATGCAGTTAAAACAGAAGCACGGGAAGCGTTCTGTGAACCTTTCTACAACTGCAACTAAATCGCTGCAGTGCTTTCTCCGCCCTCATGTGTCATCTGTGCCGGGAATATATCAACTTTGAGATAGGCATAAAGAACTGCATTATTATCGGTCATGTTACAAAAGCAGACTCTGTATAAACATGTTGGATCACTCCAGCAGATATGCATAAGATAGGCTGCAGAAATTCAAGTGCAGGATGCAGAATAGCATCGAAGTGCTCTCCATAAAACGTTCTTGAATGCCATTTAATTAGAGTGTCTACTTGGTTTCCTTCTCAATTTCATTTCTTCTTCCATCTCTTCTACCAAAACCCTCAGCGCAATGCGTGGATGTAATGATTTTTTGTGGGGGGGTTGGACTCAATGATCTCTTGAGGTCCCTTCCAACCCCTACAATTCTGTGATTTTAGCTGTATGGTAACTGGCTAGGACCCGGTTTTAACGCAAGTACACGACACGCCAAGGGACAGCCTCATCACATCTGGGATAAGACATTCACCTGCTTCAGCAAAATAATGAACTGTGTAGAAATGATCGCTGATCTTGGGCTTATACCCTCTCCTTCCACTGGAAAAAGCAAACACCAGGGTAGACCGCTAAATGAAATATTTGCAAATAAAAACCAAAGTTATTAAAAATTCCGAGTTTATCAGAGCCACTTGAAACATATGCAGTCCAAAGGCATCTTCCAGTACTATAATTGCTGTTTTCTTTAAAATCATTGTGAGCTCAGTCTGGCAATTGTAAATATTCTTTTGTTTCCGAAAATGACACTGGGAGGGGGGAAGGAGAAAAAGAAAAGTTAAACCAACTCTATCTAAACTCCTTGCAAATCTCTAAATACATTTTCTTCTGCTTATTGGTTCTACTTTCAAAAATCCCATTCTACTTTCTATGTTACAATAATAGTCTCTTCCTGCCATTAATATTGTGTTCACTGAAATGCTAATATTTTTTCAGTTCACTGTCAGAGAGAACTAAATCTACAGCAAGCTAATCTGCCATAAAGTCATGTTTTATACACATGACTACAAATTGAGTTTTACACTCCATGGAAAGCAATCTTCCATCTTTAAGGGTATCATGAGACACGGAATTAAATCTATTCTTCTGGCATTACTAAATCATAAGATGAAATATAATTTGACGTGCAAATGATATTGTAAACCCAAGGCAATGAAGCACTGAGAATGTTTTTAGTACTAAACTTACTTGTTTGCTAAGTATTAAAGAGTCTTTTTTCCAAGAAAATTAGTCTCCATTTATAATAGAAACAGCATTACATAAACTTTTTTTTCCCGTAACACAGGTCCTAGCCTAGAGACTGAGAGCCTGCATGAATTTATATCTAAATTGGGCATCTGAGCTTAAACATGTGTTTCTCATTTTATAAGCTCCGGAGATGTGAGCACTGGGAGGCTGTCACAACTACAACTTCTATTTCAGATACTCGGAGTAACCTTTGTTGAATCTGGATGTCATTTGGAGCTGCTCTCACTTGTCATGTTTTCAAACAGCTTAGAAATAAACCAGCTAATGTATTTTTCTGTTTACATGAGGAACTGGCTTTTGGTCACTCAGTTTGAACAAAGCAAGCAGGGGAATATTGGCAAAGTGCTTGCGGACATGTTTTCTCAGGTAAAAGGAGATACGACTGAAAGAGATGTTAAGTGCTATGCCAGCTTAAGCCCAGCAATACCAGTTTATAACGAGAAGAGCCAGTATCCCTTTTTGTACCATTATGTGGTAACAAGAAGAGAAAATAAAGGAAAAGGTTTTCCAACAGTTTTTTCAAGATGCAAAATGACTAGAGTATGGGAAGTGTTGCTGCTCAAGCACCACTAATGCTGTCCTTCAGGGTTTTAACTGTTTGTTACTACAAACTTTTCAACTCAGACAAGGGGCAAGTTACACCAGGGCCAACTTCTACTCTATGGTGTTGGCCTTCTTGCACATTGCTGTCCTCTTCCATACCTCCAGAAGGAGCATCCACACTTGGACTGTGTCTAAATGAGGAATGGCACAGTTGACTTTCAAAGTGGAGCAGACTCCTTGCCCAGAGGCAATTGCAGCACCCTGGGGTCATCTACAAGCAAAGAGGGTGGTGTGCTGCGAGTACCCTGTAAGCTCACCTCCAGTAAACTGTACCTTAACTTCCCAGTGCAGAGAAGTTCTTCCTTACCCATCTGCCTCCTTTTATTCCAACTGCATCCTAAAAAAAGCCCTTCTTTGAAAAGAGGCATTAACCTGCAACTGGCTGCACTGGGTGAATGCAGAAAGCAGACTGTTGCCCCCAAAGAGAAGAGCCAGAGAAGTAACCAAGTTCTTGGGGCTGAGCTGACACAAGAAGCCATAGGAAAACTCAACAGACAAGAAAAACATTAAAATGCAGGTTAACCCGTTTAAGAAAACATCATGTTTTCCACTTGCTTAACTGCTTTTTGTTGGTGGTCAACTAGCATCAATCATTACCTGAACAGCTGGCTTTTTGCATTAACTTCTAAAGAAACAATCCCTACATTTTTACCATCTCCCCAGCAAAAGATGAGGATCATCTCCCACTTTTGGAGGCGACTGCAAGTGGCATTATTTAAAGGTGAGTTCAAGCACGAAACCCAGCCAGTTACACATCAGATGACGACCTCAACTGCAAAACTAAAGCTGCTCTCCAGCACTAAGTCCTGGCTCTTCGGAGGAACCAGCCTGGCAGGGCAGTGGAAGAAGAATGATCACAAGCCACTGCACATCACTTTCCATCCATTGGCATGCTAATTTTTTTGACAGAACAGGAAATTATGACCGATGCCAATCACTGTATTTGGTTCTACTGCACATGCTGACATTGATGGAATTGTATCACATGGCATCTGGATAGCCAAACACATTCCTTTGCAGAGGAGGGAATGAGAAAATATAGCTGAGACACAGGGGCACCTTATGGCAGACCAACACTTGGTACAAACAGCTCTTTGATGTTCATGTAATGTATTTCCTCAAGAATAAGTAAGTTCATTCTTTCATTAAGAGTAACACTTAACTTAAAAAAACCCTCCTCTCATCAGAAGACTCAGGAATATTTTACAAAGTTGGAGAAGTATTATTTGTATCGTTTTATATGGGCAGAATCACAGAATCATAGGGGTTGGAAGGGACCTCGCCAGGAGACGTTAAGGGAGTTGATTTTTTCTCACACATCTAGGAATACAACTCATTTACCCTGATTCAAAAACTGTGCTTCAAACCACCAGACTGTGCTGATATCAAAGAAAAATTTCAAGCCAAAACGCACTGCAGTTTGACACTGCAGAAAAATATGTCTAAAAAGCCAAATCTACAGGATCCTGAATCCATCTAATCAAACTTACAAGATGGGGAGCATTTCCAATTTTTTTCTCCCCTTTTGAAAGCTTATGAGAGGTAAGACCCATTCTTCACCTCTGTGCCAGGAAGTTATTTTGCCCATGGATATGATTAATGTGTATGGATTTAGGAACAGAGACACAATGTGCAATGTAGGCTATTAAAGGACTGAGATACTTTATAGACATGTATTGCATTCATAGGCAAAAGAATTAAAGCAGCAGAATTGCTTAAGTGATGTGCACAGCAGATCTCAGGAAAAGAAATAGATCCAAATGTCAGGTTGTTCTTGTTTCAGCTCTGAGGGATGAGACACGTGTTCTCTTTTCTATTAAATTTCCAGGAAAATGAATCCTGAGTACTTGTTATGAAGGGTGGAGGAGGGATGGTGAAGGAGAAGAGGAAACCCTCCCTAAAGCAGTGCAGTTGTTACTCTCTTAAATCTTTTCCACTCACACAAAACTGCTGTTTTGCTGCCCCAGGTCACAGAACAAGATCTGGGGGTTTGGAGAGCTTTTGGACACATGAAGAGGAGGGAGAAGAAAGGTGTTCAAATGGGGATGAGGGCAAAGACGAGGGCAAACAAAATTCACGGTCAGGGCTGTGTCAGAGGGAAGATCAGCTGTGTCTACAGCTTTACATTTCTGAAATTTCAATCAGCAGAACTTACTCTTAAGCATGGGGTTAAGGTCACTACAGTTACAAAGATGTAAAAGATACTGGTCCACGTCTATGGAAAAAAAGTTTCTTCTATTTCCCTCCTCACTCCACTTGCCTATCCTTTTGTAAAACCAACTGCATTAAAACCTGAATGTTTTATATATATTTTTAAAATATATTCTCTCCTATATTTTCCTTTCTTTGCACAGTTAGCTTCAAGATAACCATGTTTTTTCTGAGCTGAAGCACAGCCTACAATCCAGTGTCAACTGTAGGTCTCAGAGGACCTCTGTTATTCTTACTGAGAGGATCCTGTAGAGCCTTACCCTAAACATGATGTCTTTCACAGATCCCTTAACACTGCACTGGCGTATTTAAGTTGCAGTTGAGACAACCTGATAAACAGGTGAAGACCGTATTAGATCAGAACCGTGGCTTTCCTTGATAACGCTGGCCCTTTTCAAAGGAAGGATTTGGAAAGAAGACAAGAAAAAGGAGGAATCAGTAACATAAATTATAAATACGAAATTGTTTGGAATTCAGAATATTTCTCAGCTGCTCCTATTTTCCTCGTCTACATTCCTTAAAGAGCATACACAGAGGCTGCAGCTGCAGACTCCTTTATCTCCCCGGCCAAAACTCTCAGGAAGAAAACGCCATCTACTTCAGGCTATAAATAAATGAATTCCTTGATTCAAATATTCAAATAGAGATATCAAAGTGTGTGTGTGGTAGTGGAACGACCAAAACAAACCCAAAATGCAGAAAAGATGCCACCTTCTTTTAATAAAAGTCTCTGCCTCACTTTTTTTCAGTACTGTTCATTGTTATTCCCATCCATCCTTTTTCTATAAATATTTGTCTTGCATTTGTCAAGACTTATATTTAAAAAATGAAATTCTATTTGGGGTTTTACAGTACGGGAGGCTATTATATTTACATTATCCTTATGTGCATGATTGGGGAGAATAGATGATTTGTGAAGTTATCTATTATGGGGAATAATCAAGATTAATGAGCCCTATGGCACTTGCTGAATGCCTCCAGAGATTTATTACTCAGGTTGTTCATTTTTCTTGTTATGTTGGTGCTGTCAAGAGTCCTATAACAAATGCAAACACAGACGTGTATTAATTGCAAATGTGGAACACGGCTACTCAGATGTTGCTAAATACTTACAACTCTGCTGTTTGTACAGCATCTTCGCAGGCTGCAACATTTCTTACCTGCCAGGTTTCTGATAAACTTTCTATTTCAGTATATAATGCAATTTTGGGTTTTTAAATGCCTAAAAAGATGAGAGGGCAGGGATTAAAAAAGAAAGGGAATTCTGTGCCCATCGTACTCTTAATAATGCAGCCTCTGGGCAGGGCTGGATGATGGTGCCCTGGGCTTTTCCTGAAGGGCTGTGTGGCTGCTTCTGGAAGAACTGATTTTCTCTCAGGTACCCTTCAAAACAAGACTTTATAAACTCCAGTAACTGTGGCAGAAAAATAAGTTTAAGAAACACATGAGCTCTGTTTTACTTCCAAACCTGTCTTTAGATGCCACTGTAACACACATCTGTCAAGATGCTAATGCTGCTTTCATCGGCTGACAATCCTGCTTTTCCACAGAGGTGTCAGCTGCCATCGAACTCTGTGGTATCACCAGGAGGATCACTGTGACCCCTAAGCCTATTAAGTTATTTACTAAAAGCTCAGTGTGTTCCAGGAAGTTTAGGTAGCCACACTTGCCTGAATGCAAAAACGTTCATGAAGAGCTCCTTGTTTACTTTAAGCAATTACTGTCCTGTACTGTATTCCTTCCCCAATGTCATTGAGCTGAATACTGACCAGGAGTTTCACACATAACATACAGCAGTCACTTGGGTGGGCAAAATTAAAGTATTCCAAAAATTTTTTTTTAAAAGACCATTTTAAAATAAATAAATAAAAAGGAGGGATCAATGTTACCTTAAATATTCCCTCCACTGAATTTAAGTTCAAGCAATGCAACGCTGACCTAAATTAATAGCAAAGTGGTTCATGAATGCTAATGAAATAACAGCC
Source organism: Porphyrio hochstetteri (assembly GCA_020800305.1). Classification (NCBI taxonomy): domain Eukaryota; kingdom Metazoa; phylum Chordata; class Aves; order Gruiformes; family Rallidae; genus Porphyrio; species Porphyrio hochstetteri. The sequence goes on along the minus strand of CM036905.1, from coordinate 7,086,805 downwards.
TGTGTATCTCCATGTCGCAACGTCTGTAGCTTTACTCTCAGAGGAAGCAGTCGCCCTGCCAGTTTGCTTCTTCATTAACACTAATGTGGACAGACACCTTGTCCCTTCCAACCTTCTCGCACGGGATTTGCACAAGGGCCGGTTCCCAAGTGCAGACATTCACAGGTCTCTCCCGTCCTCCCTGGTGTGAGTTCAAACCAGAAGGTGTAGAGTTCTCATGTTTACACATTCATACATAAAAACAGATTTCTACCTCCCGGGCAGATGTTTTTCTGATTCACTGTGCTGGCATAAACACAAGATGTGTGGGATGATGCTAATAGCTCCGCGCTATTAATGTACAGGAGGGTATAATAATGTAGCAGCAAACAGCGAGATCATGAAAATACATAGAGTCTTCTCTCTCAAAATAACACAGAACATGAAGACCTGGAAGGGCCCACTGAATTCTTCCCCAGTGGAAAAGAAATCCAACAAAAGCTATTTAAGACAAACATGTAGGTGCAATTTCAGGTTTGGAAGTCACAGTGTTACGGTTTGAAAACATCTGGGAGAGGCTACAGGGGGAAAAAACCCTAATCCCTGGGCACCTTCATGATTATTTTCTTTTTACTTACACATTTTCTGTGGGGTTCTGTGGGCGACAGGCTACCAGGGTAGTTCGACATTTAGCTTGGTCCCATAAAGCTGTTAATATGCTCTTACATAGCTAGTGCCAGAGTTTAAATAGCTTTTAAAAAAATGATTTAATCCAATTTTTTTAGCCATATCTGAATTTAGGAAGCATCATGGTCCGAATGCTGTGTCCAGTTCTGGAGTCCCAAACATAAGAAGGACATGGAACTGTGGGAATGGGTCCAGAGGAGGGCCACAAAGATGATTAGAGGGCTGGAGCACCTCTCCTATGAAGACAGGCTGAGAGAGTTAGGCTTGTTCAGCCTGGAGAAGGCTCTGGGGAGATTTTATAGCAACCTTCCAGTACCTGAAGTGGCCTACAAGGAAGCTGGGGAGGGACTTTTTAGAACAACAGAGCGATAGGATGAGGGGAAATAGTTTTAAATTGAAAGGGGTTTTAAATGGTTTTAAATTGGATTTAGATTGGATATTAGAAAGAAATTCTTCACTACAAGGGTGCTGAGGCACTGGAACAGGTTGCCCAGGGAGATGGTGGCTGCCCCCTCCCTGAAGGTGTTCAAGGCCAGGTTAGATAGGGCCTTAAGCAGCCTGGTCTGGTGAGAGGTGTCCCTGCCCATGGCAGCAGAGTTGGAACTTGATGATCTTGAATGTCCCTTCCATTCCTAACCATTCTATGGTTATGACTATTAAGCATTGCTCCTGGAACAGAAGTTCTCTGTTTCTTACCTGCAAAATAATTTCTCACAAAACCTGAAACCCTCCTCTTTCTCTCTTTCCCACACCTTACTTCTCTTTCTCTAAACTCTGAAGATAAACTTTTTTTTTTTGGATGAGAAGTTGTTCTGATTTTCTGAAATCCACAGGGATGTTTTGGAAGCACTGTAAGCAGTATCAGCAACAGGAACAAACACCCATGCTTTGAAAGGCCTGGAAAGGCTAGTCTTCACATTAAATAGCTACATGCACTCATTTTACTTCTGATCAGAAATGAAATACAACAGAAGTTTGTTTCACTTAGGTACTAACTGCAGGCCTAAGTAATTTGCTGTGCCAGGGGAACAGGGTCGTGTAAGTTTTAGAAACACAGATGAGAGAGTCATCCCCGAGTAGTAATCCACTTTTATTTCTCTCCTAACATTATGGAAAAAGATGCCAAAACCTGGACATACACAACAAGGAAATAACAGCATAGTCCCAAATGTTTTTCTAAAAATCAGCTCTAATAGGTGTGTATTTATTGGAAGAGTTTAAAAAGAAAAAAAAAATGGGAAAAAATGCTATTAAATAGCGAGAAAACACTGAAGTGATTCTTTGCCTTTGGGTGCTACTCTGCCTTTGAATAAAACAAGCTTCTCTATACTTGCTACCCAGACTGATAGGTACTGTCTGAACAACAAACAATTTCCCATTTCCTTAAGTGTTAACCATTTCTAGCAGTAATCACTTCGGGCAGCAAGTTAACATGAGACAGCTATTAGAGAGAAAACTCAAGGTATATGCAAAACCTGAGACAACCACGCTGCTTTCACATATGCAAGTATTAGCAATTGAGGGGGGAAACCTGTTCTATCTGTTTAGAAAACCTGGAGCAGAACAAGCCTCTGCATCTATTAGCAGACTGCCAATGGGTTATGGATGCTCAAAAAGACTAAGGTGATGCATGCACTTCAGTCACGAGACCGGCAAAATGTCATGCAATGCAGAAGAGTCCGTAAGTCAAGGACTAGCAGGGCCAGAATCCCTTAAATTCACACACGTGGGTGATTAGAAGAAACTCCATCACTTTTCTTTAAAACATCTTCTTCCAAAGACTTTTCAAAGACAGAACCACCCCAAACCATCCTTTGTTGATAAAATGGTAGGAGAATATCTATCTATTTAAGAACTTGGCCCTGTCTTTTCAGTAGCTTCCCACAAGCACCTCAAGGTTCCTCTGAAGCCTTCTCCTCTCCAGGCTGCACAAGACCAGAAGAGTGTCTTACTGGATAGAAGGAAAAATATTTCCCCCCACAAGGACAGCCAACCACTGGAAAAGCTTGCCCAGAAACACTATGCAATCTCCATCTTTGGAGGTTTTCAGGAGCCAACTGTATCAGGGGCTGAGCAACCTGGTCTGATCTCAGAACTGACCCAGCTCTGAGTAGGAGGTTGAGCTCTCCTGAGGGACCTTCCAACCTGAGTTATCTCATGATTCTATTACTACTAACAGCAGGAGCACTTACTAATACCTGACAAAAATGAAAAGTGACAACAGAAAGCCATCACATCATGAAGGGATGAAACTAAAATATCAGAGAGGATGAAAAAAGTGAATTCTTTTTCCAGGGGCAGCATAATCTTATCACATGCACCACAGCAGCAGCTCAGTCTTATGTGACAGGATAAAGAGTATCAAAGTCTTTTGGTTTTGATAAATTATGAGCCAACTACTAGCAAAGAACAACTTTCTTACAGAGGCTAAACATCACCAGATCATCTGAGATTTCATTCAGAAAACCTGTCCTGCTTTGCTACAGATGACGATTTGCGGCAAGTAAGGATTGAGATTTTTGCCCTCTGTCTACAACAACATCCTGGATGTAGGAATGAGCACTGGATATTTGATAGTGCCTGGTAACCTAGGCATCCTAAGAAAGCAGATACTTGATTTCTCCATACCTGAAAAGAGAAGAGAAGCTTCCTGCAGGTTATATCAAACTACGCTCATACTTCAAACACAGGAAAAGTTGCTCAAGAAGAGCTGATATTATGGATGCCTAACAAAACCAGAAGAGAGGAAACTAAAACAAGCTACCATGCAATCAAAGGGAAATGTTCCTACACAGTAGCACCCTCTTCTCTCCAAGATATGCAGCTAAACATATCTTAGTATTGAGGCATCTAGAACACCACACAGCAGTGGTTGAAGTCACAGAAAACTTTTAGGAGCCCCTACAGAAGCACTGTTAGAGTAACCTGGGGTTCAGCATAGGATCTATGCTGTTCCTGATGGAACAGGCTGCCCAGAGAGGTAGTGGATGCCCCGTCCCTGGAAGTGTTCAAGGCCAGGTTGGATGGGGCCCTGGGCAACCTAGTGTAGATCCAGGCCTGAGGTTGGTGGCCCTGGCTGTGGCAGGGGGGTTGGAGCTCTGTGATCCTTGGGGTCCCTTCCAACTCATACCATTCTATGATTCTATGATCTGGGAGCAGAAATAAGGTTAACCTTTCACAGACCCTTTAGTTCTGCTTCTATAAGGGAATTATTGCAGACCAAGAAAGAAAAACCCTACAAGTGAATGTCAGAAGTGTAGTTTGGAACCACTTCCCACCCAAACAACTTGAAAGTCAAGAGACTAGGTTGCAACCAACCTGAGCCAAAAGCTCCTCACTTGTAGCTGTTGGACGGTTTGATTGCAAAGGTTCAACTCCACACCTTAAGCACCTTAAACCCACTGCCAGACTATCTATATAATGATGACTTTCAAAGTCCAAGAAGCATCATTGAACAGCTCAAACTTACAAATAATCTCCAAGCTACACGAGGCAATGGACTAAACCACAAATACTGGTTTTACATCCTCAGTGAGATTTTCCTCAAATCTAATCACCATGATACCTTCCATCATTTTGACTACCTTAATACTTTTACTACAAATCAAACCCTGTGATGTGGCCGCACGTAGCTGGCAAGGCGGAGACATGTGGCACTGGAAGCGTTGATGCCCCATGCGCATCAGAAGGGAGTTTGGGGTGATTCCAAAGAAAGACAAACGGGTGGCATGAAGATGTGCATTATTCAGAGAGGATGTGTTTGAAGTTTGTAGATTTGTCATTTGTTACAAAGTCTGCAACAGCAACTGGGAGTGGATGCTGCAGGCTGGCTGGCTGCTGACTGTTTAATGATGCCTAAAACAGATATATAGAGATATATATATATATATTTAAATTTTCTTTTACAGGTTAATGCAATTAGCAAAAGTGAGCTGCTACAGACAGGATAGCGAGCCAGCTGATGCAGAGAGACTATGCACAAAGCCCTAACTGCATGCAAATTTTCAAGTCATAAATAAAGGTCTATCTTTTTTTGCTGTGTACATTAAAATGAGTATTTCAAAATTGAGTGGAAATACTAAATTGCTCTGCAGAGATGCCTAAGCATAACACCTAAAAACTTCACCACACAAAGAAACATGGCTTATAAAACATGTAGTGCTCATTTATTTATCTGTGCTACTCTTCCATGCCACCTATGTCCACACATGTATCGGTGCAACACTCCCACGCTGCGTACTGCAGTTTTTAGAGCAATCACCGTGCTGATCAGAATACCGCCCTGATCAGAATACCGCCCTGTCTTTTAACTTTGCTGCCTTTCTCTGGGCATTTTGAACACAGAAACAGTAAGCACTGTGATTCCACTGCGAGGCATAACCTGCTTTTCACAGATGGGAAAATTAAGGCATGAAGGCTCAGATTGATTTCACCCAGCTCCAGAAGCCTCAGGAAGTACCACATTAGTAACCCCACCACCCTCTTTTCTACAGTGACTAACAAGAAACGAGGGGACCAGACTGCCCTGCTGAGGATGCCTAACTCTCCCTCGACATTAGCAGGATTTTTAGGGTAAACAGACTCCTTTTAGGCTCTGTGAAGCGTGGAGAGCATCAACCCTATATTATGTACTGGCCGCACAGCAGTAATATCACCCAGATACTTACTCCACCTACCTAAAACCTGACTCGGCCCTCACAGGACTTTCTCTACAGCCATGCACCAGGACAAGAAGACTATCACATTTGGAAACACACCCCAGAAGAGACGAAGTGCTAGGTCACTAGCAGATAGGGGCATAAAAACAAGACTCGACACCCAGGCTTCAGTTTCAAATGGCAGATCACGTATTTTTTAAATCCTCTTTAGCTTCCACATTCATCTTCATGCCAAATGGTGCGGTCTGGCTGACATTGACCTTTCATGTGTCAGAAGCTAAACAGAGAGAAATGATGGGGGCAGTCATTACATTCCTAGTTTTTAAAATTTTTGCCTGGAATTGAGATCCAATATTAAGTAATTTAAACAGGATTGTCAAAGAGAATGAAACCCTGGCTAACATTAGTAAAAATGAGGTCTTTTCTTGCACTTGTTGGGAACGCAACTTTTCCTCTCTATCTTTGGCCATTAGTTAAAGGCAGTAAACATAATTCTCAATTTTCTCAGCAAAACTTATGATCTCTCTTGCAATGCAGACAAAAGACATTTCTCCTTTCTTTCAGGTGGTTCGATAGGCTAAAGGAGAAAAACTCCTTGAAAATGTCTGCCTACTTCTGAAGGAGGGTAAAAAGAAAAAAAAAAATTAAAAATCTGTCAGCAATCTGAAGAGAAAGACAGTGTTGTGAAAGTGCTGCAGAGTCTTTTTAGTCAGACACTGGGAGCAAGAACTTTGAGACTGGTGCACGCAGGTCAGTCAGCACTTTCAGAATGTGGTGAAAGTATTTTGGGGGAGATGAAACAACTGTTCAGCGATACTGTGCCAGGCACTGTTTCATTAGAGAAAGAGCTGAAAAATGTTTTGATCAAAGTTGCTTCCTCTTTTCTACACTTGCAGTAGCTCCTGAAACAGAGAATGGAAGGGGAAATAGTCCTGGCTTGCTCAAACCTGCAGCACGACAAAGCTGGCTCTAAGCATTAGTAAATTTTGCTGCTTTGGGGTGCTCTTCTGTTATTTTGTTTCTCTGTCTCAGAGCATGAAACACTACCCACAGCCACAGGCAATGCTGAGCTTGAATGCAATTCAGCTAAATTCTGTGGGGTAATAACATTTGGCTCTTAGATGTCTTAAAAGTACCACAATGCATGCAAAAAACCCCTGCAAACATCGATTGAATAATTTTCAGAGGATTGTTGGGGCTTTCATCACTGACCATAAGTAAACTGAGGTATGGGCACCCAAAAAAGCCCTCCCTAAAGCCTTCAGAAATCTGCAGTGGAGCTGCAGCCAGGACAGAGCAGGCACTTCTCTCCCATTCGTTATCCCGTAGGCTTCACTTTACAGGCTGTTTCCCAAAAAATCATCCTCGAAAGCATAAATTTTCAGAGTTTTTAATTAATTTTTAAGCCTGCATTCTGAGTACACAATGACCACGGCAAAACTTAGACTTGCAGCCCACCATACCAAGTGTTCACTGAAGCAGAGGGACAAATGGGAGATGGAGACCTGGGAGGCAACATCCATCCATGGCAGAATGGAATAGACCCAAAGATGTCATTTTTAGTTCAGAGAGAAAAACACTGCCTGCTCATTCTTGCATTTTCTCAAGTATCAAACAGTGCAGTGGTCCTTCTGCTGGAAGCTTTGGAACAGACCCAAAGACCTGGTTTTCAGTGCTGCACAAAGCCAGGTTATCATGGTGCTCCCCCTCGCCCCATCCTTTAAATACATCCAGTTCAATTTATTCAGTACCCTGAACTCTGCTACTTAATTCCTTTTGTCTACGGTGCCCAACACAATAGGACCCCGATCCCTTGTTGGAGCCCCCTCAGAGCTATCGTGAAACAACAGCTTTAATCTGTTTTATCCAGTCCTAGTGAATGAAGCTTTAGAGGGTATTTTTTGCCTGCTCTGCCAACTAGATACTTCATAAAGCGAAACAGAATCTCTGCTTCCTTCAGGGCACCTGCTTTCAATTACAGGAAACATACGGCACCTTCAGATTTTTCAGCTTTCAACATCTGTGCTTTGCAGGTACAATTTGTTGCATTCAAATTACTGCTAAACCTGCAGAATGGTGTCGAGCTTTCGGGGGCATGCTTGAGAAACAGTAGAGATGGACAGAAAGTAATGGCACTTGCAATCACTTTTTAATGACTGATTAATGACTGTTCCGAACCAAAAATCCTTTAAGTTGTTTAGAAACCTCACCGCTCTCCTCTTGGAAAGTCACAGAATTGTAGGGTTTGGAAGGGACCTCAGAGATCACTGAGTCCAACCCCCAAAGTCCATTCAGCCCCAGAGTGTTTAGAAACATCACCTCTAGCCTGTAGTAGGAACACACTGAGGTTTCTATCTAGGCAAATACACCGGTCCCACACCCCTTCTAAAAGGTAATGCTGTAACTAACAGCTTTAGAGAGGGAAACAACCCGTAACAACCTGTCACCATGCTGGGACAAGGCACTGGCAGCTACAGGTTTAATTTTGATTGCTGCATTAGGTTAAATATGGCTTACAGTGCCACACACATGGACTCTGAGTCTCCCACGCTTTCCGAACAGCACTGGTCCACACAAAACACGCCAGCTCACCTGAGAAATCCCCCATACCAGTACAGCGTGACGCAGACCTGAGTGCCCATTCCTAGAGATGTCCAGGCATCTCAGTTTAACCATCACCATGGAGCTCTCTGTTACTCAAGTTCCTGCTCCAAGCCTACTGGCTCCTTGTTTCAGCTGTCATGGCTGGTGCTCGCCCAATCACATAAGCTAAAAATAGAGCTTGCTTACTACTTCTACTGGGTCTCCTGCAGGAAAAACTTGCTGGTAGGGAACACAAACCAGCAGCTCCAAAGTCTAATCAAGAGATAGGAACAAACCCGTGAGGAGAAGCAGCAGAGTGAACAATGTTACAAGGGGGAAACATTATTTTTAGGGACAGGCAAATGAGGGATCTGTGGCAGAAGAGGACTCAGGAATACAGTCTGAGAGATACTCTCAAGGATCAAGTCCAGCTGGTTTACTATATTGTGATGGCTACTGGAGTATCTAGGTATTCCCATTCCTTATTAAATGTTTGCATTATTTTATGAGTCAGCACTACATTTTATTGTTTCATTATTCATGTACATGGCTTGTCCTACTTAAGGTGAATTCAGATTCACTGGAATTTCACCAAAGTCACTGAAGATCTGCTATGGAGTGCTCCTCCCTCTCCTGCTCACCACACATTAAAAGCTGCTAGGGCTGTGAGAGAGATTAAGAACATAGAAATTAATAATTATGCTTAGAGAAGTCATGTCTTAAGAGGAGATTTTTAGACTCAAACTTAGAAAGGGAAACTAGAAATCAACTTATATTAAGTTAACGTAAGGAAAATCCCCTCAAAGTTGTGTCATACCAACCTCCACGAGCCCGGCAGTGCAGAAGCCCTTTCTCTTAGATCACATAATTTTGTGCAAGATCATATCACGATAATGAGCAGAATGTTGTGGCAATGGCCAGGCTGCTTCACTACACCTTCTAACCTGGATTCAGCTCAGGACTTCTATGTCCTGGGGTTTTACTTCAGGAGACTGAAGTTGTAGGATGAGATCCAGGTTTTTCTTTGGACTCCAAGCATGCTACACCTCCTACATTAGGTTCAGGACTTTTTCTAACTTAATTATGTTTGCACTTAGATGTATGTGCATCACAGCTCCTCATCCATTAACTATGCTCTGCTATGGCATCCACCCCTCTACATTCAACTTCACTAACTGCCTAACGTTTTGCAATGAGATTTTAGTAAGCATGTGTTTGCAGATTTTCATGACAGACTAATAACACCAAAGGAGGCTCCAGGAATGTTTTAAGTAAATATTATGTGTATATTTTCTCAACAGTGTCTGCCTACCAGCACCTTCAGAGCTGCACAATCTTATACAGGTTTGCTTTCTGTTTGTCTAACCAATGTGGTCCACACTACTGAGCAAACTGCTCTTTGGCTAAAACATCATGCAGCACGCAGCTCCGGGACAGTCACACGGCTCTGAAGAGGTAGCAGTTTCTATTTCTGTCTTGCAAAATTGCTTGCCATCATTAGGCATTTCTTCATCAATCACAGTGAAGAAAGAGTAGATGCAGGCCTTTATCTAGGCCAGGAACTTCTTAAGGTATTTTTAAGAAACTATTTGTTCTCTTGCCCCTGCCTTCACCCTTCTCTACTGTTATTCCCTCTTTAGGCCTAAAATTCACAAGGGGATGGATGCCTGGAATGTACGTCCAGCTGCAAACAATTTGAATTTGCAGGAACTTCAGAGCAGGCATCTTCTCTTACTGTGTCAGGAGATGACAGAACATCAATAAAGGGAAGATGCTCAAGCTTGGTGGAGAGCAGATGTTAGGCATCTTAACTCTTTCTAGTAATTTATTATATTGTCATCTTTTCGGCTGCCACCAGCAGATGGTTTAACACTTTGGAGTGGTAGGCAAATTGCAAATAATTGAGCAGTGCCACTGACGGCATTCTACGGACAAGAACCAATTAGGGCATCATCTTCTCATCTGAAATATGAGAACTGAATGCCAAGCTCAGCCATAGGCTTCCTGTGGACATCTCTCATTTGGGATATAACAACAGTACAATCTAAACTACGGCGGTCGCCCATATAGACCATATATGAAATAAATTTAAGCTAAGCTAGTTACTAGTAACAGCTGTGAAAGCACAGGCTCTGGAACTCATCTGCTGCAGACAAATCTCTAATCTCTTTGGCTCAGATTTCTTAAATCTATGTGTGCAGGATTTCCTATTTAGTCCGTGAAGAGAAAGAGTCATTTTAGAGGGCAATTCAGACTTCAGGTGGACTGAAATGGAGGTAGCAATGTCTTTCCATTGACTACAGAGACATCCTCGGGCAACTGTAGATAAATAGGATCTGTCTGTAAAGGAGGATAACAGCTTTTTCACAGCAATATCATGAAGATGAATAGAACACGTATGCCTTAGAATAATGACAGCAATTATCTACCTGAGTTAGATCAACCTTCTTGTTTTCCATTCAACTTGTCTGCTAATAGCACGCCAATATACATCTACCCTGTGAAGGCAAAGTATTTCCTTTCTAGTTCAACAGTTTACGGTGTTGCTGGGAACCTAAGACCAGAAAGGTCATCCCATCCTGTGTGTCACTGAGCTTGGCCCACAGCCAATACACGTAAACCCAAATAATGATCTCATTCATCACGTTCAAGCCCCGTAGGCCAATAAACATGGTCTTGCTGGTGCCAGTAACATGCCACAGACTTTGTGCTGAGTCTGCACGGCCTCGGGACCCAGGCACATCAGGCTTGCCTACACTTGCATTGCCCAGCCCAGAGCTTCATTTTAGCTACTTTAGCTGTAGCAGCAATTTTCCTAATGACCAGGTGGCTACTGCCTAATTTATTTTACTTCTGCTTATCTTTGCATAATGATGTGGTTTAAGTGTAATTTTTATACAGACAGTAGTAGCAAGTAGTTAGGATCTGAGTTAGGATGAAGTATTTGTGATCCCAGGATAATGACAGAGTACAGAGGAACACAGATGTGGTATCACAGTGGAGGCGACACATGACACAGTGCAGAGGAGCAGAGGCACAAGCTGATATGAGAGGATGCCACAGAGTGACACTCAAGACCCCTGGGCTATAAAAATTCACCTACAGCTGGCTAAAGCAAAGCAAGCCTGTGGTTTTGGGGATGAGAAAGAAAAAGCATCCAACATACTTAAGGCATTGCATATATACCAAATTCAGGTGAATGAATAAAGAGCAAGATGTAAAAGCATGCTAGAAAACATAAAAGTAGCCAGAAGCAGAGGCCAGAGGGAGGAGGAAGAAAGCAGCAGCAGCAGCATCACCCTCCTCATGGCAAAGGCGAAGAAACCCCCACTCGCCCTTAGTACACGACAACTTGCAAGAACCACTCCCCAGCTCCAAAAACTAAAGCAAACAGCCTCATGGCCCATGGAGTAAGGGTGAGAAAAACACTCCAGGAAGGGGTAGATACCCAGAAATGTGTGGATATCAGTTTCAAATGTATTATTATTGAAGCTTCCCCCACTCCCGAAACAGTATTCTTTCTTTTTCCTCAGTAAGTAGATCAGGTCTAATAACATTTCTTTGATTGAACCATTAAGATTTCAATTACACTAGTAATACATTTCTGCCATTACACAGAGAGCCCATTTTGTCCTGCCTGTGAGATTTTGAGTGCAACAACATTTAGTGTTATAGCTAGTGATGCCTCTTCCCTTCCATCCCCCTACAAGACAGCCAGGTCAAAACCTCATGGCTCTGATCAAAACAAAACAAAACAAAACACCCCTAATTTTTAGCATGAATATGGCCAATTTATATCCATTACTGTCTTGTTCTCCTCCATAGCATTTACTCTTTCCATATGTTCCTGCACAGTGGTGACACCTCTGTTAGGCACTGCAGAGGCTAATCAAGACAAACTCTTTTTAGCCTCGTCTTGTGGGATGTTTCAGTCCCTCTCAACTCTTCTCACTGCAGAAACCCCAGCACAAAGACAGATATTACTCCGGAAGTTTACAGCATGACCCACTCCATCAGTTAAGAGGAGAAGTGCAACCATAACAGTTTTATGCTATTTTCAAGCATTTGGGTTTGCTGGAGTATCAACAAAGCGAATTGTAATAATATAACAATCATGTTAATGTGTTAATAGTTTTAATTGAAGTAATTTCTGTAGACAATAAGAATTATACCCTAATGTGTTAATTAATATGATTAGGAAATGTTGCGAGAATGAGTATGTAAAGTGATATAACATGATATGCAGAAGGGTGTGTTTTACCAGGGACGGTTCCTCTGAGCTCTCCTAGGGGTGAGATTTATGGACGCTAACACACAAGGCTTGGGCAAGGTAAATAGCTGTTTTGATTTTAGTTATAATGAACATTAACTCTACATCCCCATTTCTGCTTAATTAAACCTCTGACTCTGCAACCAATCAAGAGCAAACAGCAAAGGTAACAGGCATTAATTGGGCCCTGGGCAATTACAGCCTCAGCTTGCAGCCTGAGTGGTCTACTGAAACCAAAACATTCTCCCCCCCAAAAATAATAGTTTCTCTCCTGCTTCCCCTCTGCCAGCCTACTCAATGACTTCTGCACTCAAAGCCAAACCATGCAAACTCAGCATCAAAAAAACCCAACATACACAGTGAAGGATTCAATCAGAATCATAGAATGGTCTGGGTGGAAGGGACCCCCAAGGATCATGGAGTTCCAACCACCCTGCCACAGGCAGGGCCACCACCCTCCAGGCCTGGAGGTTGCCCAGGGCCTCATCCAACCTGGCCTTGAACACCCCCAGGGATGGGGGCTCTCTTAGCCTCTCTTTGTAAAATTAAACACCTTTTTACTCCTGGCCAGGTAGTCACTTCCTTACTACTTTTTATACAATCTAAAGCAAGAAAAAAATGCCTCCAAAGCAAACTAAGAAACTCACAAAAGACTCTCAGGAACCCTCCTGCCGGACAGATTGACAGCAAGCTCCTGTGCTTTCTGATTAATCTTCACCCTCCCCTAGAGAGGATCATAACCATGCCAGCATGGAGCTAAATGCCAAAGCAGCATGCCAAAGCAGCACACCAAAGCCACAGAGGAGGAAAGAGCATCCCATCTTCTTACATGCACACGTCAAAAAACATGAGGCGCACCTACTCACAGAGAAAAACCTTAAAAACCATAGTGTTGTGCCCCAAACACGGTTTAGGAGCGTGCAGCCTCCCTGTACAAAATGAGGCGGCTTCATCCAAGAGGAACTGAGGGCTCAATGTGACGAGCGCAGACTTTGACCGCACTTACAGAGGAGCGGGGAGGAATAAATAAGTAAATAAATAGATGAGGAACTTATGCCCTAGGGGACGCAAGATAATTTTATGTTATTCTGTTAATAAATTCTTTAAGACAAGACAGGATAAGAAATTGTTGAAATACCTCGCAGCCCCTCAGATCTGGAAGCGGCAGCTGCAGCCTCTCTTCAACCGCCTCAGTTCGTGAGCATGCTCCTCAAGGTTTCCTTCCGACCTACAACCTTTATCTGAGCTTCCTTTGTGGTTCAGTAAGACAAAAAGTGTCGCTTAATTGTTACGTTTTAAACCATTCGCTGGCTCACTTCCCCCCACCCCCTTTTGCAGCTGAAAGCTGCAAGTTCACAAATCCAGGAGGCAAAAACTAGGAAAAATCTTTCGCGGTTCACTACAAACACACAATAACCCTTAATATAAATGTACATATTAACGTGCGGGTGCAGCGATGTCAGTTGGGATTTACACGCACAACTGGGTTTATCTCCATGAAGCACCATTTCGTAGCTCTCTGAAGGAAGTGGTAAAATACAGTACACACTCTCGCCGTTTCATGGGAGACTTTTGCTACCTGGGCCCTGAACCGAGAGCAGACCTTAAATATAAATCACTTAATTGCTCATTTTATTTGATACTTAAGTACTTCATGCTAATAAAAGTTAAGCATTAAAGGACTACAATGTGACAAATTATACGCCCATCTCATAAAAGAAACATTACCGAAACAGAGCTGGATCTGAGAGGCTCTCGACAACATACAGTGTATGTCTAATTTTAGATGATTCCTCAATCACTGGAGAGTTCACAGTGTACACAGACAACCCAGCTCAATCGACTGACTTCTATCTCCATGACTCCAGGTCACATTATCTCATGAATGAACTGTTATGTAGGTCAGTCGAGAGGCATCTTCTAATTGAATGCACGTTTCAGCCCCAGCATTTATGCTCTAGATATCAAGGCTGTAGACAACTGGGAGAGTCAGAAGAAAATATCAAGGAAAGGGCTGTGATAATTAGGCTTTGTTTCACACAACGAGCATGGAAACAGATGCCAGCAGAAGCTTGCACAGAGCTGGTTTTGTTTCAGCTGGATATAACATAGGTGGAAAGTGCAGCAACAGCAGGCTCGATGGGGAGGGGCTCTGTTGGGTCACAGACCAGATTTAGCCACAAATCAAGTGGTGTCCCACTAACGTACCTCGGCTGGGCGGTATATTGGTGTCTACTGCTGCACGGGTCAAATATGCGTCTGCTTACTTGCAGTAACTGATACCACCGACTTCTTTCACTCAGGCCCCCAAACAGTCATGAGTAAGGAATATTTTGGGATGCTCCCAAATCAAGGTGGATTTGAGGCAAGACCAGAACAGAAAATTTCCACTCTTCATTGCCAATCTCCTGAGTCATACTTGCACTTGAGACATTTTAAAGAGCAAGGTCTTCAAGACTTCCCCATGTGGTTCATGAAGTGTTTATTTAACTTTGCAACCAGGAAGTTACGTTAGAGTTACAGTGCTGGTAATATTTGGGTGAAATGAAGGATATCAGACTGGAGCTGCTCAGTAAAACTGAAGCAGAAGAGTTACTGCTTTACAGAAATGCTTTAGATCAGCCCTTTCTTTGCACTTCCTGTTCAATCCAAGCCATTCTAATTTAGACATAAAAGCAAAAATGCAACTGATTAAAACTGGGTCGGCAGCAGTTCCCGTATGAGGAAACACATGGCTCGCAATCAGATAAAAGCCAAGCTGTCTGGGTGCAGCGCTGCCTGTACTTGATAACTGGGACTCAGCAGCTATTTACTACTTACTTGAGTATTTTCCATTTTCAGAAACAATTCAAAGGGTTTTCTCCTCCTTTGTGCTTCCCCCAACATTAAAAACTGTTTCTGGGGTGCAAAGAGTTAAAATTACTGATGTGAAAGCAAAAATGCCCAAGGCCAAGTTTTCCAGTAGCCTATATACTTGGTTGCATTTTCATCTCCTGTGTCCTGACAGCTGTTATCTTCAAGTGTGCTGTGACATGCCCACTGCTGTTCTAGAAGTCTTTTCGCTCGGCTCCGAGTATGCTTTTTAAAGCTTTAAAACCTCGATGTGTGTGGAGATGTGGAAGAGGGGGGTGCAGGAGGTCACACTGCAGAGGATAGCTTTTGCCATCTTGTGCTCCACCTACTTCAAAACAGGGAATTTTAAAAAGGTACCAAAGTAGTTCAAAAGAAAATAATAAAAATTTTAAAATCCCCAAATCTCCCCCCACCAAACCTCCCCATCTCCAAGAAAGATGCTCCGGTGTCTTCTTATCTCCCAGCAACAACTGCTTTTCACTCACATAGTGTGATTCTTCAGAGGATGTGAAAGCAGTTACAAACATCTGTTAATTAAGTCTCAATTTGCATGTAAGATGGGCAATATACTAATTTTACAAATGGGTATGTTGAGCCACACAACACTGGGTAACGCTAGCCCACACAAGTGCTTGAACACAAGCTAGAAGGGAGACTGACTCTCCTCCTTCTGGCCTCTATTCTTCGGAATAAAATTCAAGCTATGTACATGTGCCCGAGATGTTGATGGCTTTTACTTTGCAGAAGACAAAGTCAAAATAATTTTCCAGAAAATAAACACAGATCTTCACACAAAAAACCCACAAACCAGTTATCGATGAATAAACTGCATCAGGTCCAATTTGCAAGAAAGAGTATTAATGTATTTTTAATGGCTGAACCAAGGGAAGGTCATTATACAATGTTTTAATTCTAGTACATTAGTGTTGCATTTGTACATTAGCAGTTAATGTGATAATGTCAAAGTTTCCACTAGTTATGACATCATAAAAAAATAAAGGCTGGTTTAGCATTCTTTTGGAGAAAAAAAAATAATCAGAGCTATTATTAAGCTCCACTACTTCAGCCATTGGGAGAATGTTTATCTCACTGTATCAATTTTAGATGCAAGATGGAAACTATAATGGGAACTCAACAGATGTGAGAAATGTAAATCTTTCATACAGTGCACAGTCAACAAACATAGAGGCTTTTTCTGTTATGGTGTGGGTTTTTTTTTTTGTTTTTCCTCCCAAATTAAATCTTTCTAATGCTCCTTGACCTATAAATGCCATAATGGCATGCAGGAAATAAATTAATAGCATATGTTAAAAAAATAAAGTCTGAAAGTAAGCTTGAGGAAACAGCCTCCTCAGCAGGGATGTTTTTTTGATTCTTGAAAAGTCACAAGCAACCATCTGACACTCAGCACTGTTACAGTAAACCGATGCTGCTCAAAACTCATGTCAGGTAGTTCTGGAACGGAATTCAATGTGCTGGGTCCCATACACAGACACTGTCTATATCCACCAAAGGCAAAGTATCCTTCTAGGATTAGCACTTAGTGATAGAGTATTTCCCTGAAGATCACACCTACAGCTTTTCCTCTATAAGGTTTCTAAATTGAGATGGTTGTTTATCATGCTATTAAACTTGTGGCTTCCCCCCCTTCATTTACTCTCTACAGATTAACATTTAGCAAAATGAAGATTTCCTGAAGGTAATTACCTGGCTGCAATTCAAGGCATTCATAAAAATTACCATTCCCTTTGGCAAGAGGTTGCACTGAGAGGAGGGCTGGGGAGGCACCATGACTGGGCAGCAGATCCCAATTTCAGAGCTTGCTCAGGGCTCAGCCCTTGCTCTGTTTCCACCTCTCCTTGCTTCCTATGAGCACATTTACCCCATATGTGCTCCTCAGTAGTTAGATGCCACCTCTGGGATCGATTCTGATTCCCTCTTCCTATGATATGATGCTCTGTGCAGCTTGGCTGTTGGCAAGTCCTGGGGTGGGGTTAGGGCTCATCAGGGTGGAAGTTTTGTTAAACCACATCCTAGTGAAAACGGGGAAACCAAGTCACAGGCTTTGCTTTCACTAGTCATTGGGTAGGGGTTTTGTCCCACCTCTGACATTTGTCTTCCCTGCAACTCCACCACCACCTGTCAGGGGCTGACCTGATTCACCATCCCAACTATCCCAACCAAAGGCAGGTTTGAGCAGCTTAGAGCATTTCACCACTGTGAGCAAGACAGCACAGAACCAATTATAACAGAGACCCTCAAACATTCCTGTAGCACAGTCAGCAGCGATAAAGATCTCACAAAAGTCACACCAAAGCAACAGTGGATCACACTTGGTTTTCTTAGTCTCCTGCTGGCTGCATCTGTGCCTTCACTACCAACAGCTACAGTCTTCCTTCCCCACCCCACTCCCCCTCATTATATGTGTTTCTCCCAAAAACTTAAATCTGTTCATGGAAAACACATCAGATTTATTAAAATTTACATTAGCTTCCACATGATCTGCCTGCCCCATCTTCTTTCTTCATACTGTTAAAAAACTGCCTTATATTCGGTACAGTAACTGGTTGGGTTGCTTCATCTTTTCAAATGCTTCCTAACCTCTTCTCATACTTAGGGTTTAAGGTTTTTTTAGGGGGGTTGTTGGGTTTTTTTTTGGAGGCAGGTGTTCATAGACTTACAGATGATACAGTAAAGTTGCATCAGTGTTTTGAGGACTGTTTGAATCTCCAGTCAGCTTATCTGCATAGGTGAAGGGACTCTTCAAGGATTTCTTCCTTTCTAACAGTTATATAAATGCTACCATCCCTTCTTTTAGACATTGAACCCATGTTCCTATCATGCAGAAAGAGATGACAGTGATAGTAGGCTTAGGCAAAGTAAAATGCATCAGTAAAGGAGCAGGTGACATCTTCATGGTGCCTGCTGAACTATTAACTAAGCATGCAAGTGGACAGTGTCTATTAAGACTTTGTTTTGGGACAATTTATGCAATTATGAATAAGTAAGTTATGTTCTCATGTTCTAGTTTGACCTCTGCTTTACTGAAATGTTGACACGGACATTAATATTCTGACTGCAAGTCATGCTTTTTTGATGCAGCCAAAAAAGCCCAGTATAAACGAAAATGAAACCTGAAAGAACACAACCCATTAGATTACTGGGGATGTTTGGGTGTCCCTTCAATAAAAAGGTTTCTCTCCATGTGGCTACAAAGAAAAACAAAAAACCCCATTATACAAGTATCCAAGGGTTTATGCTTTTTAAGACAAAGTAGTAAGTTTCTGGTTAGCTTTTTAGGTTCTGTTATTTCACAGAAATCTTGCAACTTAAAGACTTATAACAGCATGATAGCATTGTTAATGACCTGAACTTAGCAGCACCTTCTAATTTTGCAACTTTTTTTATCTTACTCAAAGGCCCTTCGACCATTAATTTGCAGGGAGATACAAAGGCAAGTTTTCTTTGCTTAACTCATAATAAGCTTGATCCAATGCAAAGATTAGCGGTAGGAGCTGGTTTATGTCAAGTCTGAAGGGGAGGGTGTCCTAGTGGGGCTTACTGTGGAAGAATTGTGCACGTTTTGCCCAGACTACTTTGTCTAGCTTTAAAGTAGTCAGCTTCATGGAAATGGAAAATTGCATCCCTCCCAAAGCCAGCCCTGGATGGCTGCTGTTTGGCTCCCAACACACTTAAACATGGATCAAATGAATGCCTAGACAATGGGCTATGCTATGCAGCAGTGCATCTCACTTTCTTTGGTACTGAGATAATCAAGGTAGTTTAATATCACATAAAAGAAATCAGAAAACAATAGGCTGAAAGGGAGTGGGATCAAAAAACACCCTCAACACACATTCATCCAAATCCAAGTTAGCCAATTTTAGTCCTGGCTCTTTTTACTCTGAAAGTTTTGCAACAGAGCTCTGTGTTGAGCTGGGGGAAAAGCTGCTGGAAAAACAATAAGAAAAGGCATTAAAAAAAAGGCCTTATGACAACTAAGCTTGGCGTTGTGTAAGGATCACATTACATGGGATAAATCAAGTGTAATGGTATGCGATAGGCGCAGGTAAAGACAGGAGCAGTAAGGAGTGCAGCTCTGGTTTAATGCTTTGCTCGGCATGCTGACAGCGGGGTTTCGTTATCAGCCTTGACTTGCTATCACACACCTAAGCCAACTGAGAAAAAATTTCCATCAACGAATATTTATAGGGCAAAAGGTTAACTTATACAGAAGAGCGGGACTCAACTCAATGCAGAACACAGTTGGGAAAAGACATTTGGAAGAGCTGAAGAGGAGGATTTTTGGTACAGACAATGCTGGAAACAAGTGTGTGTGTGGGGGGGAACCACACAACACTTGGACTTAAAATTCAAAAACTGAAAGCAGGGTGTTGCTTGAGGACTGCAAGGCACCAGAAGGAAAATTCTAGTATAATGTGATATTATTGAATATCTTCATGGCCAGCAGTGGACCCACGTAGCAGAACCAGATATTTAAGAAGGGCCTGAGAAAAGGCTAAGCACCTAACAGAATCATTAAGGTTGGGAAAGACCTCCGAGATCACTTAGTCCAACCATCCCCCTAACACCTATATTACTCACTAAACCATGTCCTTAAGTACCCCATCCAACCTTTCCTTGAACACCCCAAGGGACAAAGGTTCCACCACCTCCCTGGGCAACCTGCTCCAATGCCCAACCACTCAGAAGAAATTTCTCCTAATTTCTAACCTGAACCTTGAATTTGTTTACCTGCTGCAGGAAAAAAGAAAAAGTGATGTAGCCTGTAACAAGGATAAGCAGTATTTTTAAGCTGTGTTACTTTGTGATTGGCAGAGATACTGGAGTTTCTAGATAATTATATTGGTGATTCTTCCACATAGTGCAGAAATTACAAAAAAATGTAAAGATGAACTGTAATGTTAGAATCCTAGAATCACTTGGGGTGGAAGAGACCTTCAAGACCATCAAGTCCAACTACAGCCGAACCCTGACTAGTCCACCTCTAGATCGTGTCCTCAAGCAAAACATCTACATGCCTTTTAAATACCTCCAGGGATGGTGACTCCACCACCTGTTCCAGTGCCTGACAACCCTTCTCAGTAAAGAGATTCTTCCTGATATCTAACCTAGATTTAAAGCATCACTCACCAACTTGCATCCCTTCCAGGTAACAAAGAGACAGGCAAGATGAGCTGCCTCTGCCTGCAGATGGAAACACGTCATGTCCCCTGGACTGTCCCCTTGTTTCCAAGGCCAGGCACAACAGAGAGTGATCCTGACCCCAGGGCCTGACCCTGCTGCATGTTACCACAATTTTGCCTGTATCTTTGGGGCCCTCATTGAGAGAAGCAAGGTGTTTGTGGAATGAAGAGCTTTCCTCTAGTTGAGGTAGGGGTGGTCCAGGAGCGGCTCAAAGGGATTAATGCAAACAAATCCATGGGCCCGGATGGGATACATCCACGTGTGCTGAGGGAGCTGGCGGAAGTGATTGCAGAGCCGCTTGCTATCATCTTTGATAGCTCTTGGAGAACAGGAGAAGTACCTGAGGATTGGAGGATAGCCAATATCACTCCGGTCTTCAAAAAGGGCAAGAAGGAGGACCCTAACAATTATAGGCCAGTCAGCCTCACTTCTGTCCCTGGAAAGGTGATGGAACAGCTTGTTCTGGATGCCATTACCAAGCAACTGGAAGAGAAGAAGGTCATGAGGGGTAGTCAGCATGGATTCACCAAGGGGAGATCGTGCTCGACCAATCTCATAGCCTTCTATGATCTCATCACCGGCTGGGTGGATGGAGGGAGAGCAGTGGATGTCATCTACCTTGACTTCAGCAAGGTTTTCGATACTGTCTCCCATGACATCCTGATAGAAAAGCTGAGAGATCATGGGATAGATGAGTGGACAGTGAGGTGGGTTGAGAACTGGCTGTCGGACCGGGCTCAGAGGGTCGTGATCAGTGGAACAAAATCTGACTGGAGGCCTGTGACTAGCTGTGTTCCCCAGGGCTCAGTGTTGGGTCCAGTCCTGTTTAATATCTTCATCAACGACCTTGATGAGGGAATAGCATCCACCCTCAGCAAGTACGCTGATGATACAAAGCTGGGAGGGGTGGCTGACACGCAGGAACACTGCACTGCCATCCAGCGAGACCTGGACAGGCTGGAGAGCTGGGCAGGGAGAAACCAGATGAGGTTTAATAAAAGCAAGTGTAAAGTCTTGCACCTGGGGAGGAATAACCATCAGTATCAGTACAGGCTGGGGGATGACCTGCTGGAGAAGAGCTCTGTGGAGAAGGACCTGGGGGTCCTGGTTGATGACAGGTTGGCTATAAGCCAGTAGTGTGCCCTGGTGGCTAAGAGGGCCAATGGGATCCTGGGATGCATCAGAAAGTGTGGCCAGCAGGTCACAGGAGGTGATCTTCCCCCTCTACTCTGCCCTGGTCAGGCCCCACCTGGAGTATTGTGTCCAGTTCTGGGCTCCCTGGGATAAAAGAGACAGGAATCTCCTGGAGAGAGTCCAGAGAAGGGCTACGAAGATGATTAAGGGCCTGGAACAGCTCCTGTATGAGGAAAGGCTGAGTGAGCTGGGGCTGTTCAGCCTGGAGAAAAGAAGACTGAGGGGGGACCTAATTAATGTTTATAAATATCTTAAGTATGGGATGCAGGGGGAATTGGCCAACCCCTTTTCAGTCGTCTGTGGAGACAGGACAAGGGGCAATGGCTGTAAACTGGAGCACAGGAAGTTCCGCACCAACATGCGGAAGAACTTTTACACAGTGAGGGTGACAGAGCCCTGGGACAGGCTGCCCAGGGAGGTGGTGGAGTCTCCTTCTCTGGAGATATTCAAGACTCGTCTGGACGCCTATCTGTGCAATATGTGCTAGGGAGCCTGCTTTGGCAGTGGGGTTGGACCCGTTGATCCCTGGAGGTCCCTTCCAACCCCTACGATTCTGTGATTCTGTGATTCTGTGAATGGGAGAAGACGATGTGGGGAATTTGCTCAAAAGGTTTCATGAAGGTCTGACACATTGGGCCTCTTGGAGGGTATACAAAAAAGTAACACTAAAATCCAAAGAGCAGACCTGCCAAGTTCAACATCATGTCCCATCCCTCTTTATGCAGTCTTCCTGGAACGCTCTTCATTGAAGAAATAGCCCTGATAAGGTACCTTTGACTAAAACCTGGCTTACATCAGCAGCTAACATTGCTATTTGTGGGAGGTATACACATCAAAAAAGTTCGTGTCCATAAATAGTTGATTTTTTTTTTGTTAACTTGAGGCAATCTCCCACCTACTACAACTCTGGTTATCTGCTCTGAGCAGCCAGTATTTGTACAAGCCCAGTCTAATGCATCATGGTGCAGCACAGTTTTTGGCACAAAGCAAAGCTCTTGGACAAATCTTGACCTTCCAAAGAATCTTTCCTCCTAAAAAACAAAACAGCTTGTACAGGTTCATGTAGATACAACCTCCTGATATAACTTGAACACTACTGCAGAAAGTTTGATGGCCACAACAAAGCACCTACTACGCCTGTGGAGGATGATAAGCAACAGTGTGCTGCACATGGTCCAAGAGCAAGTCCCTGGACCCTGAGCAAGAACAGCAAACGAAGTGTGAACAGCAGCAAAGGTGGAAAAAAAACCAACTTTGGAAAAGTTGAAAGCGGGATGGGGGAGGAAAACAAAACAAGCAGCAAGTTTTATACTGAGGATAAAAGTTGCAAGTGTGTGCTTCAGTGAAATTGCATTAGGGTTACACAGCAGAACAATTCGATGACGTCAGGGAAGTGGTATTTCAAGAACTACATGTAAAAAACAAGCTACACGATTCACTTTAATTGAAAAAGAAAGGCACAAAAATACAAAGGTACACAACTGGCAAGCAGAGAAGACTTTCCTTGGTGAAGTAACACAAAACAGAAACCAAAACCACGCCCCACAGCCCCACCCCTGAACGCTTATCTCAACGGATGCAGACACCAGCATCTGTCCTTGTCAGAGGCTACCATGCCACCCAGTTCACCCTGATCCCTACCTGGGGGCAGTGTAGCAGACATATGCAAGGCATGGCAGTCAGCTACTCAGAAGTCATACTCAACGCTACTCACTTCCAGCCTTCCCATGGTGAAGGTTTGGGAAACCAAAAGTACGACACTCACTCTTGAATTATATGGGTTTTTTTCCCAAATAACAAAGTTTAGTAGTTCTGCAAAACAGCCAGAACAATGTTGCTTCAGAAAGCACAAGTAACAAGCAGCGTCTTCCAGCCAGCGGGGTAATAAGTTACACCCAGAACCCTATTTAGCAGTTTACATAATTCACAGTTTCTCTGGTTACAGACTTTGTAAAATATGACATCCAGCTGGGAAAGTTGGTCCACTTCATTGTCACATGGCAGTTGCTTGCTTTATATCATCCAAATATCAATTAAAAAGTGAAAAACAAAACTGTAAGGCAGATATCTTCTTATTTTCATGTTGCACTCACATGCCTTCACACAAACACTCGATGTCATTCAAAGAGGAAAAAATAACCTTGCCTGAAATGTAAGCTGACTGCAGTGTTAGGCATCAAGTGTAATTTCCAAAAGCCTTGAAAAAGAGAACAACGAACAGGCATGCTTAAATTCTGCGTCAGTTATTTTAATGGTGCGGTTTTTCAGATAACTGAAATTAAATCATCATATTCTGTCAAACAACAGATCTAGATCCCAAAAGTCAACAGGATGGCATTTTAACAACACAGTACGTGGCTAGAGAGCCTATGCTGATACATATGCACTTAGTAAATATTAGAAAAATCAATCAGAATCAAAATGCAAACTTGCTGAAACGACTTGTGTTACTCATTTCTAATCCTAATTGCTTGATTTCATTTATCAGGATTTATATATGCACCAGTACACTACTGAGGCAGTTAAAATTAAATACATCCCATTTTTTCCCCAGAAAAGTAATGGACTTTAACAGTCGTTTTATTGCAATGAGAGATATTAACATACAATTCCGCTCCTAACTCCAGGTTATAATGTAAGTGGATCCATTGATCACTTGCAAAAGGCAACAAAAAGAAAGTTTTGCTTGATGCTGAGGGCAAATTAAATCCTGACCAGATTGCCCATTATTCTCAGTGGAAACACATCCAGCATCAAAGTGCTACGCAAATAATTTAAATTTTATTTTCTTTTGCCATTTTGACTTGCGTCACACGAAAAGCAAAATCACACCATGTCACCAAACACTAGAACAGGCCCCGCAACAAAGCTGCATCCAAAACCACACTGCTCTATTTGAACGTAGCGACGAAGGATTTTAGTGTCCACAACTAAGGCAAGCCTAAAGAAAGACACCAGAGGGAAAGACACCCATCACAAGAGTTACACAGGGTTTAGGTACTACTTATTACATCTAGCTCTCATGGCAGGTTTCGAGTGTAAGAGGAATGATCTGTGACCTACAGATGGAGGGAGTAAGGTTAACTAGGGCAGGAGAGAAAGTCAGCAGCTTATTGCAAGGGAAGAAACTGCCTCTAACACGCACCATGTTAACGAACAGTAGCATTGTCTTTGGAAAGAGCAAATTTGACACCAAAGGAGTGGGGGGAGTTTAATTAGTGAAGTCTAGCACCATTGGTTTAATGCATGCAAAACCCTATGGTTTGAATTTGAAGTTACATATGTGTATTGTACACACACAGGTGGCATCTGTTTAGTGAGTAAAAAATGGGAAATTAGATTGGGGGGAGAAGAGCACTCCATAACTCAAGCACTAAAAAAACAGCTCACAACAAAAGAGTAGCAGCTATGAAATATTTAAGAATCAACATTAATGTCATTAGACTTCAAAGGATATCACCTTCTCAGCACCAGCTTCTCACATTGATCATCTGTGGAACGAGCAGTCTCATGTCAGTTTGTTTGCAGAAACTTCTTCCCAACCACATCAGCTAGAAACAAAGCACTTCAGTTCTCTAAAAGCCATAAAACGTCCTTGCAGAGATCTGCTCCTCACCTTCTGGAGTCAACTCCTGGATTTCTCGGGAACGTTGTAAATAATTTAATATTTCCATGGGGAGAATAGGAACGCTCTTTAACAACACGAAGATATCAAATGCTAACAAGGAGGTAAGAGGCTTTTGAACATGAAAGTTATATATTTGCAAAGCCTTCTTCCAGTTTTCACATGCTCTCTTCTTTATATGTAACTGCGATGGGTAGAGAACCGCAGTAAACATGAAAACTGCATTGCATTATTGTGTATAATCAGAGCTTGACATTTTTATATTCTCCAAGGAGAAGCACTGCCTATATGCTCTCTAGTGGATGAACAGGGTTTCTACAAGGTCCCTCCTTCTCCCTCCTTTAAATGTGATCAAATATGAACTGAAAGGCTTTTCTGCCAGAATCCCAGCCCAAGTTTTGTTTTCCTCTAGCAATGATGACACACTAACAACGGAAGCAGGGCAGAGAGCAGCTTCTCCTCCATCTCTACTACATAAGGTGCCATCTGTGTCAGGGGAGTGGAAACCCCACACAACTTCTGACCTGGACCTTCGGGAGAACTATGTGTAAACAGATTGGTATTAAATTATTTAAAGTCACATTTTAAAGCGTACATTTATGATGAGCATCCATGCATGAAGTCTTTTGGAGGCAATTCCACAATTTCATGAGTAACTGTACCCTTTCAGATATCAAGTACCAAGTTACTATGGTATGAATTCACCAAGGAGGATTTCTTCTCTGCCTTCTGCCTCGCAACACTCCCAGCACCATTGCCCGTGGGTCCCAGCTGGAAGGAAAGAGGCTATTCAGAGATTATTTCCTAGAAAGACTGTTTTCCACACTGAAAGCGTGTTGGGGAGGGAAGCAAGAAGGGATTCACAGGCTTGACCTAACTAAATACCACCACCGGTTCAGAACAAACTGCACCCCTGTGTAGACAGCAAAGGAGCCAGTATTCAGAGAAAATCACATTTACAAGCCAAGACTTAGCACTGCTGCAAAATCCCCATCCTTGCTTCATCTGGTTTTAGACAAACTAAGGGCTTTGGGCTCCAGGGGCAATGACCTTTCATCACCACAAGTTGAAACAAGCCTCCTTGAAGATGTCAAAGATGTTCCCATTTTGGCAGAAAAATCCTGTGAGGAAGCCTCTCCCCTCCCAGACAGCAGGTGCACAGGCTGCAAGAGCCCATTTTCCTTTAGATTAGGTGCAT
Source organism: Porphyrio hochstetteri (assembly GCA_020800305.1). Lineage (NCBI taxonomy): Eukaryota > Metazoa > Chordata > Aves > Gruiformes > Rallidae > Porphyrio > Porphyrio hochstetteri. Next base: position 7,060,550 of record CM036905.1, on the reverse strand, counting down.
GCATCACTTCTTAAAAATTTATAAATCACTTAGCTTTCCAAGAGCCAAATTCCCAGTAGAGTAACTGGAATTACAGCCATGCTAGGAGTAAAGAAGAATAGAGTTTGTTAGCGTTGGCATAAGACGGTGAACCATACTATAAATTACTTTAGGAAATGGTTGCTAATGCCCTCTCTATGCAGGCTTGGAGGATACTGCTCTCTCTGCGGTCCACTTCCCAGAAAATTAAAGAACTGCAGCTATCTGAACAGAGGATATAGGCTTCTGCTCATCTGAAAGCATTTTTTCCCACCTAGAGGGCATAATCACCAATTACATCTAGATAATATAAATTTAATTATTTTTATTGGCTAATATGGTCTCTATCAGCAAGGAAAGAAAACACACTTTCAGAACTACCATCAGATATTAGCACACTCACAACAAGCAGCTAATCCCCATGAGATGAGATGCTTCTTGGGACAGTTTTTTAGAGCAAACTCATGAAGAGAGAGTTCCCGCAGGAGGCTTTGATGGGCAGTAAAAAACCCCTAAACAGAAACAACAAAGAAAACTCTGAAACTCCTCTTTGTTCCTTCTCAACTCACCTTTTCTTTTCTTCTTCCCTTTCCTTCTTGACTCTGATTTCTGAATTTTTAAAAGTCTTCAAAAAAGTATATTTTTATATATTGTGCATTCTGTACGCCGAAAACCACGTATCCTTTTTGGCTTTTGAAGTCTGGCATCTTTGTAGGTTGCCTTATTCTGGAACCTGAGTTTTCGTTTGCTTTGAAAGCATTCCTTAAAATATCACATTTTTAAAATGTCTCCCTTCCCTGGTTTTCAGCCACATCCCTAGGTCTGTCTGCACATCACCTGGTCCTCTCTCAGATGCATGAAGTCCTGATGTCTGAGGCTGTGTAGGTCCCACCACTGGCTCCCTCTTCCATTGATGCACAGAAACAGCCCTCCGAGGCCATTTGTTTGGTTGGCCATGCACACACAGCTATGGTGAGATAAATATCCCCAGGGTGCCCCTTCTCCACCAAAAGACACAAAAGAACAACCCAAGATTAGTGTCTTGGGCTTCAGAGTTGGCTGCTTGAGCCAGGGCCAGTAATTCCTATTTTAATCCCCTTTCAAGAACATCTGAGCTGTAGCCTATGGCCTGCTGCAATTCAGGCATCCATCGGTGGAAAAACACGGCTGCAGCACAAGCAAGTGCCCCACAGGGTGAATGTCAGCATCAGCGTTCGCAAGGGGCAACACACACTAATGGTACCTGAGTTCTGCTAATTGTCAACCATGATAGCAGAGGGGCACCAATACTGGTATTCTGCATCACGCACCATGCTGCTGGGGCCCAGCACGCACGCGGTTCACCCTGAGGTCTCTGCCATTGTGTCTTTTGTTAGCACAACCCATGGCAGCCAGGATTAAAGCCTGCTAGAAGCATACCTCCAAAAGCAGCACAGACATAACCCCGGGTTTATTAAGTGCCAGTACCTCCTGCTTTGTATTCCATCCTCTTCCAAATACAGCCATCCATCACGTTAAGTCTTTTCCCTCCAAGCACTTCTAAAGGAGAGGATGCTGCAGCATGATCTTCCTCAAGCTCCAACTTTTTCCTCTTCTTTACTCCTCCCCAGCTCTGCTCAGGAGAGGAGACTGGTGCTGCCCAACCCAAGAGCTGTACCTGAAGCTGCACTGCAGACCCTGCATGCAGGGTGAATCAGCTGCTTCCCCCTGCCCCCCCCCCCCCCAAAAAAAAGGCTTCTGGGACAGCTGGGGCAGTTATGTAAGGCTGTAGCAGCCCAGGAAAGTTGACGTCATGGAGAGGAGGCAAGAGCAACACCAGGAAAGCTCATCCAGAGACAGGGATGCCTCTCACAGAGGACTCCCCAGATGACCCTTTACAGTGAAACATGCAGCTTAGGCTGAGCGGTAGCTCGCATTTCTTGGTTCTCTACAACATAGGCCAAAGGATTGCTATCCCTGCACGAGGTGGTGGAGATGGAGCTCCCTTCCGACTCAGCCACGCACAGGAAGCAGCCGCTAATTGTCTATGGGCTCTGGGATGTTCAAGGGGGAGGACAGCAATGAGGGGAGCTGACAACCCCTCTGAGGCATGTCCTCGACTCCTCCACACACTGCCGAAACAGGAGATGAAGGGAATCAGGCTACAACCTGCTATAGGAGCTGTGTTACTCCTTAAGCATCCCTGAAGGCATTGTTATATCCACTGTCATTAGGGCTCTCTCTGCTCCATAGGAATGGAAAAGGTGACTAACAACTATCACGGGAGGACATCCAACTAAGTGCTGCACCTCACCCACTGCACTCCAAGCTAGAGCTGGATCATTTGAGAACATGCAGACTGTCAGCCCCCATCACATATAATTTGAATTGACTGCCATTTCAGTAACCTCTTCCAACCTAGGAGTTCGCATCCTACTTCCAGTCTGCATATAATTTGAATTGACTGCCATTTCAGTAACCTCTTCCAACCTAGGAGTTCGCATCCTACTTCCAGTCTGCAAAGCCATCGCAAATCCTCTCAAGAATTTTCCATTTTTCATATTCCTTCTCGGTTTTTAGATTTTGCACTTCTATTTCCAAAACTCACTCTCTCAGAGCTCCCCTTGAGGGGGGCAGGAATTCACTACTCAGAAGCACGGTGTGCATATTAGGACAGTAATACTGACCGCTTGCACAAGGGACTGCTTGTGATCAGTAACACAAAAGAAGAGCCAGGAGGATTTTCCACGTGATGTATTTTTTGTCTTGGGTTTGAGCATTTCCGTGTGTGCTTTGTTTTTTTAAACACAACATAGTAATGACAAACCCCTGGACATTTACCATCTGCATTACTGTCTGACACTGCCCTTTTTTGCACCCTCAAACACACCCAGAACACCAGTTCCTTGCTCCCTGCTTCACCACTTCCAACACAGTCCTTTTTCAATCACTCCCTCCCCCCCTTCCCACTCATTTATTTCAGTATTTCTTCCCCAAAACTCCACAATTCTTCAAACTGTTCCTTTTGGAGGGCAGCACCTCCTTGACTACACTAAAAATCCCTCCCAAAAACACATCTGCTGAATCACTTGCAAGAAATTAGCCCTGCAAATTGTGTCTCTCTTTATATGCATCTGCGTGCCTGTTCTCTGAGCCCAGATTCACCTACCCAGGAGCACAGTCACCCCAGACTTCAGCTGGGAACAACGGGGGGGGGGGGGGGAGAAACACCTCCAGAGGATCATTCTGAGCACCTAAGATTTAATGTAATAGAACTATTAATAATACATAAGAAAAGAATTATCCAGAGCTTTTTAGTCAGAAAAATCTACAGCTTGGGTCCCGCCTGAATTGAAGAGAGAGATTTTTTTTCCTGTTCGCCAGGACATGAATTAGTACCAAGTATATAACCTACATTTCCAGTTGAACGTGCAGCGCTGCATACAGCCCTTGCTACATGTTTTAGCTCTTTCTTCCAAGTATAATCATCTTAAGCTCGCACTAAAATGCGCTTGTCATTTACTGCCCATCATGTCAACTGTCAGGGCTTTCCCCCCCCCATCTCGTTTTTAATCCCGTTCCGTGTTCGCCATCGTTAAAGCTCTCCAATTGCAGCATTTCCAACCCTAAATTGGATGGATAGCTTGTTTTCAGTGCAAGCACCCAAAGCGCAATTGTGGGTGACTCTCTTTTCGTTTTTAGCACCATTTGTATGGTGTTGAATTCTCCAAGTGGTGGGAGACAAAGTACTTACCTATAAACCCAGCCCTGTCCTCAACCTCAGCGGGACCCTCTATCATTAAAATTAGGCACTCAGTTCCATGCTTTGCTGAACACACCCAGAGCACCTTTAAAACCAGATCTTGGTCCCACTCCTATTCACTTCAGTGCAACCTAAAAAAGTTCCGATCGCACATGAACTTATCTTTGCTCTCTCAAATGATGTCTAATTCAAGCTTCCAATCTGCAGCTTTTTATCTTACTCATTGCTCCCTGAATATGGAATTCACTATCTATTTTCAAAAGGGAAGTACAATCACTGTTTCCTAGACAACAGGAGAGCAAAATTAACTCTTCTCCCACCCCTCCCAAAACAGAGGCAGAAATCCTGGATTTTGCTATCCGAACCCTACTAAAGAAGAGCAACTGCTAAAATAACTGATGGTACAAAGAATAAATGGAAAAAATAAAAGCGTCACACTGCTACATCATAAAAACACATTTTCCTTTCACACCAAACCCCTTCCCAAACAAAACATAGTTAGCCTCAGCTAGAGAATCTCCAGGCTGATCTTTTGTCTGCTTTAATTAATCAGAAGTAAAGAATTTTTTAAAAATTTCACTCATCTAACGTGGGTAAAAATCCCTGCTTTTTCAGCAGGGCACACACAGAGAATTTTGCAGCTGATAATATTTGCACGACATTTCAGTGGGCACCGACACAATATAAATCTTAAGAGTCTGCAAAAAGACAAAGCACAACTTAATTTGAATTTATTTCGTTGGTTTTTAGCATGCTACGATACATTGAGGGGTATTCATCCAGCAGGACTACTGGGCTGCTGGGCTGCCTGAACCTCTCTACCTTCATCACCTGGAACCCAGGGATGCCTCATGCTGGGAACCTATACGAGGCTGGTGAAGGGGCTGGAGAGGAAACCTTATGAGGAGTGGCTGAAGGAACTGGGGTTGTTTAGTCCTGGGAAGAGGAGGCTGAGAGGAGACCTTATCACCACCTACAATTACCTGAAAGGAGGTTGTGGAGAGGTGGGAGATGGTCTCTTCAGCCAGGTGACAGGAAATAGGAGAAGGGGAAATGGCCTCAAGCTGCACGAGGGCAGGTTCAGATTAGATGTTAGGAAAAGTTCTTCACTGAAAGGGTTATCAGGCACTGGAACAGGATGCCCAGGGAGGGGATTGAGTCACTGACCCTGGATGTATTTAAAAGATGGGTGGATGAAGTGCTCAGAGATATGGTTTAGTAGAGGACAGGTATGGTTAGACTCGATGATCTCAAAGGTCTTTTCCAACATAGTGATTCTGTGCTTCTATATTATTTCCTTCTAAAACTACTGGGCTGCACTACTCTGAGGTGACACTAAAGGAGAAAAGTATTCTTGGACATCAATAAAACAAAACTATTTCCACTTGGTTTATATTTCAGTGTTTTCAGGTTAGTTTTATGAAGCCTTGAGGATCCTGGGGTCTTTCTGCAGTTGTGTTTTGGGTTGTGCCCACGCAGCCAGAAACCAGAGTAATTCCTGGGACACACCACAAAACAAAGTGAAGTGATTTGGAGAGCATCATATAAAACAAACGTGAAGAAGAGATTTGTTTTCTGTGATGGAGAAAACTCCAAAGGCACTATAGGAGTCCTCTGCATGGTGTGAATCGTGCAGTAGCACAGTCTGTAAGCCAGCTAACATGATCATAGCATGGTTCATGCAGCTCCTGGAGGTTTTTAGTGTAAAATGCCTATAGGATAAAGAGTGTCTACAGAATGCCTGGAAACAACACCACAAGAATGTTCTAAATATCCACTAAATTCTCACATATACAACTATAAAGCATGCACACAGACATCTCTTGGGTTTCCCAGGAGTCTGTGCCCCATAGCATACAGCGTGAAGGAGAGATGAGAAGACTCTTCCTTTAATACAGACATGTTTGTGGGTTTTTTTCTCCCTTCCCCCAGCCCCAGCATACAGCACAGAAATCCATCATGCCTCCAAGCCTCTCTCCCTTCACCAAAGAAGTCCTTCCTTGTGCTGAGTTGCATTGGTACAAGAAAGAAAAACAAAGGGTAAGAAAGAGCATCTCTCAAAGAAGGGGAGAAACACCATTCTTGATAGCTAACCCTACTCATGCAGTACTTAAGGACATGCTTGGACATAGCACAGTCACTCATACAAACTGCATTACAGCATCTCTACATATAGACACATGAAATGTTCATGCACATTTTCTTCCTTTCCAGGCCATGCAGCTCTCCAGGATGCCCTGAATGTCAGAGACATCCAGGGAGAACCGCAGATAAGAATTTTAGACTTAAGAGTACAAGTCACAAAATGCATTATTTGGCTGTCAAACCAGGACTTGCTAAATTAATGAAGCATTTTAATTCCCAGATCAACAGAAGCAAAGTTAATTTTGTGAAAGTGTGCTAGATTCCAAACCTATTACTATTAAGACTAACTTAAACCTCATCTACATTCTTCAGGGAACAGGGGAGGAGAATAAACAGAGGTGAAATTAAGCACAAATGTGAAGTGGTTTTTTGTGGGGTTTTTTTGACTGCAGTAATTTTGATGAAAGAAACTTAGAGACCTGTTAGCACTAATTCCCAATAGACCGGGCCATTTTCCGGCAGCCTACCAGATGCCATTTTCTTTATGCACACATGTGGGGTTTTTTCTCCTTCCACCCTTCAACAACCAGCAAATACATTTGTTTTTGCAGGGGTTAAGCCTATATCTCCCAAATGATTATTTGCACTGTAGGAGCTGTTCAGATCTTTCATGGATCAGGGTCCCCAGAATTAGGTTTTGTATAAACACAGCACAAGGAAATGGTCTTTTCTTGAAAGACCTTGCACAGTCTAAGGTCTCAAATGAGCCTGAAATGAGAAGCAAATTTATTCAGTGAAAGGAGGTCAGGATGGAGCTGAGCTTTTGACTGTACATGGTCAGTCTGTAGACTACCTTCTACAGCTTTTACACTGCAGAGCAGCCTTTGGGCTGTGCAGCACGTTAACAAGTAGTAAAATTACTCTATTAGCCACCAGAGAGGTGCAAGACTGGATATACAGCTCTTCTTTGAAGGAACAATATTTACTTCAAGGTTAAAAAAAGGTATGGATTGATCAACTATCTGTTCTAAGACAGTCAATCCTAGGAAGCGTGAGGAACACCAGTGATGATATGGATGAGACTCTCGCACAAGTAAGAATTACTGTGATCGCTACAGGCCAGGAAACAATTAATTTTGAAGATCAGATTTGTCTTGCAATATCTTTGAGTGTCCTGAGCTCAATGGATTTGAGCAGGAAGGATGGAAAAGGCTCTACTTGTTCCACCACTGCACAGGAAACCACCAGACAATCTGGCAGGCAAGGAACTCAGTATAAAGACACCAAGGTTCAAGTTTCACACTCAAATCAGGTTAGTGTAGACAGTGGTCCACTTGGTAGCTTGCTAGCTCATCTATATGAATCTCTTATTTTTTTACCTACTTCCACTCCTGAGCAAAGAACTCTACTCCTTGACAGAAAGCTGGCATACTTCTACAAAACTGACTGCAAGAACAAAGACCTGACATTTTGCAGAGAGTATTTTCACTGGAAGTTTCCCAAACCACATAAACCTAAATCTCCATCCTCACTTTCAGTGTTTGATGAAGAGCTTCCTAGATGAGCCCGAATTTACATGCTGCTTTTGCTTTCTCTGAACTTACTGCTTTCTAGTGGGCTTGGATGGAGCTGCTGAAAGCAGCTCTAGGACTCAGCCTGAACAAATGGGTCGTATGGGATCAGCCAATTAACAAGACATTCTTCAGCTAACTTGACTCAAATCAAGGCAGACTACATAAAGATGAACCTGACAGAAAAATCTGGTCTCATTTTTATGCAACACAAGGGTGGTCCACCAGGCCCTTCAAAGGGAAAGGCTTACTCCTGAGTAAATGCTTGACAATACCAAGAATAAACAGCCCCACTTATAAAGTTTGATTGGCAGATGTCTCAAGGATAAGAAGCAGCAGGACCTGAACAGACTTCTCCAGGTGGCAACTATGGAAGAATCATTTTCCTTCTATACTGCATTAATCCCACAAAAGAACATGCTCAAAAAGTTAGTTTTAGGCATTGGGATCCATATGCCCTGGGTTTTCTTTACAGACACCAAACAAACGTCTCCTCAAATAGATAATGCAGAACACCATTTATCTCCAACAGGACACTTCAGAACTGGAGTCTCTCATTCTCCACTGATTATGGAGGAAACCAAGAAAGATAATCCTCCTCCCGAATACCTCCAAAGGCTCCAGGCTGGGTTTGAAAGTACACTTGTATATTAAGATGAGAACACAGATTCAACTTCCCTGTCTTTCAATATCAAATTTTCTTTATCAAGACTTTGACATACTTCATAAAAATGTTCAGAGCTCCTCAGAGGAAAAGCACTACGGTAAAACTAAGCTATCATTACTTCCACAGAAAACGAATATGAGGCTTTACAACATATTTTTGTGCTTGCAGAAATGGGTAGGAAGACTAAAATAATTGGCCTGATTTTCAGTGTCTAACTTTAGACATCCAAATTTGAAGTTTTAGGTCATGTGACAACCTATACTATTTAAATCTCATCTCCTGAATCACTGCAACACAGAGCCACCTTTTACTATTCCTCAGGTCGTGATTTTAAAGCAAAAACTGTTTAGGGAAAGAGGTAGATCTATGTATGAAAGTGTTCTCAAAACTACATCATCATATCAACCATCAGTAGGAACTACAACGACTTTAAAGTCCGTGCATTCTATTTTAAAGAATGAATCATTAAGAAAGGCCTCCACACGCCTGGAAATGCAGAACCTTTGCCAAGTTTATCAATACACAGAGGCAAAATTGCTGTCAACCTGACCTGGACAATTGCAAAGGGTTCATTATTCATGCTCATTCAATTCCTGGCCGTTTTGCTGAGACAAGGATGTTACTCAGTGCCAATTGAGATGGTGGTTTTGAGATGGACACATTCCCACTATAAACTGGACCACATCCACTAGCTTATTTCGTGCACTGAACAGCTGTTACAAGAAGAAAAAAAAATATCCTGATCCAAGCCAGTGTCCCAGAGGTAAAAGATTCTGTAAAAAAGAAATGGCATTCAGATGTAATGTTTATAAAATTATGTTTCAATTTAAGTGTTGGTTTGGGAATAGAAAAATACAAAGTCTCCTTTTAACCCTTTGCTGTGTAACTTTTCAAGATAGCCAAGCCAATACAGCTTTGATCAAAAACTCCAAACAAACCTCAAACTGCTTTCTCATGCAGTTTGCTATACAAAGTTTTTAAGCAGTGAAGAGACTTCTCTGAATGTGTAACTAACACACAAGAGAGGGAAAAGTTGAAAGAACACCCCTTATATGTAGCAGTTGAGTGGTACTCTTCACATTGCCTTTATCATAAAATCCCAGACTGGTTGGGGTTGGAAGGGACATCAAAGCCCAGCTAGCTCCAACCCCATGCCATGGGCAGGGACACCCTCCACTAGCCCAGGGTGCCCAAAACCCCATCCAACCTGGCCTTGAACCCTGCCAGGGATCCAGGGGCAGACACAGCTTCTCTAGGCACCCTGTGCCAGGGCCTCACCACTGTCATAGTGGAGATTTTTTTCCTGCTATCTAAATACATGTTACCTCCTTCAACTTAAGACCATTTCCCCTTGTCTATCACTCCCTGCCCTTGTAACCAGTCGCTTACCAGCTTTCCTCTAGCCCCTTTACGTACTGGAAAGGGCTCTATGGTCTCCCTGGAGCCTTCTTTTCTCCAGGCTGAACAATCCCAACTCTCTCAGCCTCTCTTCAAAGCAGAGGTGCTCCAGCTCTCATCATCTTCATGGCCTCCTGTACTCACTCCAACAGCTCCATGACTTTCTTGTACTGGGGACCTCAGAGCTGAATGCAATGCTGCAGGTGGTGTTCTCATGAGAGCAGAGGAGGAGAATCCCCTCCCTTGACTTTCTGGACACACTGTTTATGATGCAGCCCAGGGCACAGTTGTCTCTCTTGGCAGCAAGTGCATTTTACTGTGTGATCTTTACATCAATCAACACCCCCAAGTCCTTCCCTCCTCAGGACTGCTCTCAATCCTTTTTCCACCCAGCCCATATTTATGCTTGGGACTGTGCCAACCCATGTGCAGGACCTTGTACTTGGCCTCGTTGAACTTCACGAGGCTCACACAAACCGACCTCTCAAGCCTGGCAAGGTCCCCCTGAGAAGCATCCTTTCCCTCCAACATGTCATCAGCACCACACAGCTTGGTGTCACCAACAAAGGTGTTAAACAGCACCAGTCCCAATACTGACCCCTGAGGACGAGGCCACTCGTCACTGATCTCTGCTTGGACACTGAGACATTGACCATAGCTCTTTCAGTGCAACCATCCAACAAATTCCTTATCCAACATTATGGTGAGCCATAACATTTTAAGAGAGTATGCCATTGTTATGTGAACATATTTCCAATTATTTTGTATTGATTATATCTATTTAAAAAAAAAAAAAAAGGTATATGACAGATTCTTAGAACCATTTGCATTCATCGCTTTCCACCATTACTCAGGTCAAGCATATTTATCCGTAAAGCTGTGGAACAAACCTTATTTATTTTGGTTCACCTGTTTGCTCCCAAGGGAGAACACCGCACATGCAATTAGAAATTTTAAATAACCTATTTTGCTTACGCTTTTTATGCATAAATAGAGAGCTTCCCAAGAATACAGCAACCTGAAAAATGGGAGAAGTCACATTTCCTTTGAATTATTTATGGAGTTCTCCTTGAACATAAGCATTTTCTTCCTTAGTCCTTCTTATTTATATAAAAGGCCACCTGTTGTACCACAACAGCATCACTAGACTTCCCAGAAGCCCAATAATGTCAGAGACACCAGAGTAAAACAATGCCACGGCTTGTCTTTCTACCTGGATTTCAGAAAGCTAAGTACACACGATGGCACTTTAAGTGAGTATTGTCATGCTTGAAAATGCCTACTCCTTTGTGTACAGCCTTCTTACTGCTCTGATTGTGAGCTGGTCACTCGTGTACAACTCCTGTGGTAACAGCTGCCATGAAATCATAGCTAGGATTTTGTCCTTTTTGTGGACTTTCAGGGTTAAAGAATGCTTGAGCAGCTGAGCCACAGGAGGACTTTCTTTAAAAATGTCTTAGGAAACTAGGACTTGCTGAAATTAACTGGGACTTAGAAGCCACCGATGCCCTCTGAAGATGTGACTCGGTCTCCTACATGGTTTCCAAGCTCCAGGAAGCATAACCTTTATCTAACTGCGGTCACATATGGTTGTTGCTTTGTGTACTACTTTACAAGGAAGAGCCATGCAAGAATGCTTTAATTACCCATACAGCATATTGCATGCTTCTATTAATGATGCCTTTACATCTGCAACACAAAAACACAAGGAGCACACTTGTTAAGAAATGCTGTAGGATTTCATATCACAGTATCAACCTAACAATGTAGAGATTTCTGGACAGACAGGTCACCAGCTTCTCAAAAAAACCCACTATGCTTCCTTCTGGGTGGCATCCAGAACTCCTGTTAAATGTTGTTCCCCCTTCTGAGACCCACATGTGACACACTTTGGAAATGGAGGAGGGGGGAAATCCCCAACCAAAACACAAAAGACATTCCCACCTCAGCATCTGCCAGGCTTTTATTTGCCTGAGCTTGAGCTCCTTGGCACAAAGTATATGTAACATATGTGGCTACAATGCTATCGCAAACTAAACCAAAATCCAAGTCCATTGAGAGGGTACAGGTCCAAAAAACAGGGAATGGGGAAACCTCTTGGCCTCTGCCAGTGCCATCCAATGAGTCTGGGATTCAGGTGTGCTTCCATTTCATTTTTCCCCTTCTTTCTTTCCTGTTGTTTACATTGTACGCCTGTTAAGACAAGGACTGTGCACATCTGCAGGGCTATGATCTCCTTGGCATCAAGGAGGGATGGTGGGATGGCTCCTATGGTTGGAGTGCTGGAATGAAGAGATACAGGCTCTTAAAAAAGGACAGGCAGAGAAGATGAGGTGAAGGTGTTGTCCTCTATGTCAATGACCAGCTGGAGTGCACAGAGCTCCACCTGGGGATGAATAAGGAGCCAACTGAAAGCTTATGAGTCAGGATTAAAGGTAAGGCAAAGATCGGTGACATTATAGTGGAGGTCTGCTACAGCCCACCCAACCTGCAAGATCAAGCTGATGAGGCCCTTCTCAACAGCTTGGTCTTCCTGGTCTCATCAGGGCAAGGGGTTATGAATGTGAGATAAGCCCTCATGGTGTGGACTTCAACCACCCCAACATCTACTGGAGGGACAACACAGCAAGGCATAGACAATCCAGAATGTTCCTGGAATGTGTTGATTATAACATCTATCACCGAGTGATAGAGGAGCTAATGAGGAGAAGTGCCATGCTGGACCCTGTTCTCACCAACAAGGAGGGGTTTGTGGGGAATGTGAAGCTCAAGGGCAGACTTGGCTGCAGTGGCCATGAAGTGAGGTAGTGCAAAATCCTTAGGGCAGCAAAGAAGGTGCACAGCAAGCTTGCTACACCAGACTTTGGTCTCTTTGGTGATCAGCTTGGTAGAGTACCCTGAGACATATCCCTGGAGGGAAGAGGGGCTCTAGAGAGCTGGTGAATATTCAAGGGTCACCTCCAAGTTCAAGAGAGATACATCACAGCAGAGGAAGTCAGGCTAAAGCACCAGGAGGCCTGATGGATGAACAAGGAGCTCCTGGAAAGTTTCAAACACAAAAGGCTGTGACAGAATTAAATCTGTACAGGTATGTCTAGTGCAACAAGCAAAACTTCTATAGGTAGGTCAGTGATAAAAGGAGGACTACAGAAAATTTGGGTACTCTGGAGAAGGAATCAGGGGACCTGATTACAACTGACATGCAGAAAGCTGAAGTACTCAATGACTCCTTTGCCTCAGTCTTCACCTGCAATAACCCTGGCCACACTGCCCAAGTTATAGATGGCAAAGGTAGGGACTGGGAGGAGAAGATCAGGATTGAGACCATCTAAGGAACCTGAAGGTTCACAAGTCCATGTGACCTGGTGAGATGTGTCCATGGGTTCTGAGGAACTGGAGGATGAAGTAGCTAAGTCCCTGTCCATCATATTTGAGAAGTCATGGAAGTCTGGTGAAGTTCACATTGGCTGGAAAAGGGAAAACAATGCCCATTTTTACAAAGGGAAGAAAGAAAGACTTGGAGAACTACAGGCCTCGCAGTCTCACTTCTGTGCCCAGCAAGATCATGGAGCAGATCCTCCTGGAAACTATGCTCAGGCACAGGGAAAATAAGGAGGCAATCAGTGACAGCCAATATATCTTCAAAGGGCAAATCATTCCTGACAAATCTGGTGGCATTCTACGAGGGGGTTACAGCACTGGTGGGTAAGTGACTGAGGTCATCTACCTGGACTTGTGCAAAGCATTTGACATTGTCCCGCACAACATCATTGACTCCAAACTGGAGGGGAGTTGAAACTAGATGATCTTTAAGGTGCCATCCAATCCAAATAATTTTTGGATGTAATGATTCATGGGTCCTTGCATTAAGCTTAGATGGGGTGAAGGGAAAAAGGAGCCCATAGGCACCATGTGGCTACCCATACAAAAATAAAAAATAGAAACGCAAACTAACAGACAGTTTAGTGCTGCCCAACATTCTAGGTCACCTTCTCTTACAAACGATAAGCAACAGAAAATTAAGAGAAAGGAAAAGTCTGCTCTTCATTGGCATAAAGCAGCCACTGAAGTTAAAAAAAAAAAAAACCAAACCAAAACACAAGCATATAAGGACACTCCTGTAAGTTTTCCCTTCTTTGATTCTCAAAAGCTAGGAGAGAGGGAAGAGAAACTAGCACAACCAAGGAGCAACAGGTGCACAGGAGGAGTTGAAATTTAGATGCTATTGGCAGGATTATCATTAGGTGTCACACAGAGTCCGCTCATTAGGAATACATCTTTTAGAAAGGTAAAAGAGTATAGCATTGTGAGAATATTTAACAGTTACTGCTGTATCTTCATCATTTCCCACCTTAATAAGTGGAGACACGACAATGATGCAGTGCAGTTAAGTACACATCACTGCTGCATGAGAGAGGTCCAGTTTTAATACACGCAAATGAATTAATCTAGACATAAAGCAGGTTATGAAACAATGAGAGAGTTGCCAAGAATCAAAAAAGAGATCGGATTTAACCATTATTAAAATGACAAAACTTGGGATTGCCAACTGTAAACAATTTTCGTCACCTAATTAAACATCCCATTAGTGTTTTCAAAAGAGATGGCTGGCGGTGGCCACTCAGAAAAACTGTTGACTTTGCAGTGGTTTGTGCTCCGAGTTAATGGAGTTGATTTCAAACATGCACTTCCCCCATGCAATTTGTTCCAATTGTGCCAAATCCTGTCACTCTGGAACCAAAACGTGAACCCCTATTGCTCAGCACATGGGTCAGAAAACTGCTGCTCCACAGCACTAACCACCCAGCCACGCACAGAGCAGAGGAAGGAGCTGAAAGCAAGGCTGGATTAGGATTATTTTGTATGCAGTGTAATTAAAAACAAGCAAACAAAACTGTCATAGTTTTGGGTGTCTGGGTTCTGGTGGAGAAGGGGGGCTGCAGGGGCAGCTTCTGCAAGAAGCAGCCAGAAGCTCTCTGCAGGCCCCACAAAGCAAACACCAGCCAGCTCAAGGCCAGAGTCATTGCTGACCAAGGCCAAGCCCATCAGTGACGGTCACAGTGCCTCTGGGAACCACATTTAGGAGGGAAAAAAAAAAAAAAACCCACAAGCAGCCACTTTTTGCCCCCAGAGAAGGGAGTGAGAAGTTGTAAGAAATGGTGCAGACACCAAGGTCAGCAAAATCATGACTGAAGTCAAGTCTGCTATGACAGGAGGGGTGGGGGTGTAGTAGGTGTTTTAAGATCTGGAGAAAGAAAACAGCTCATGAGGAACTGATTCAAACCCACATTCCCTGCCCCTCCCTGTGCCACAGTGGAGGGGAAGAAGGGAGCAAAATCATGACTAAAGGGAAGTCTTAAGAAGGGAGGGGTGGGGGAAAGGTGCTTTAAGATCTGGTCGCACTTCTCATTACCCAACTCTGGTGCCACGGGGTGTGCAGTGTAGTGTAATAAATTAGAGAGTTTTCTTTCCTTATTCTGTGCTGAGTGTTTTGCCCATGACAATAATTGCAGAATGATCTCTTCCTGTCCTTAACTCCTAAGCCTCTAATATATATCTTCTCCCTTGTCCAGCTGAAAAGGGTAGTGAGAGCCCAACTTTGGTGGGTGTCTAGCCTCCAGCCAGGGTCAAACCAACACAAAAACCTAACAGGCTGGGGGTAGGGGCAGGGAATGAACAAGGAAAGAAACAAGGAGCCACGACTACACATCTGACTTTGTTTTTACATTGAGTTAAACCACACACCTGGAGACAACAGAGAAGAACCTAAAGCGTGTGCTATAAAGGTGCACTGCCAACAAAAAAAAAAACCAAACCCAAACACGAAAGCCTTAGAGAAAAGTTAGTTTCCGTTAAAATACTGATGTATGCTGAGTCCCCAGTGACACGGTACTTTGCAGTTACAAAGAACTCTCTCAAAGTTTCTGAGAGGTCTCCAAGAAACTGGCATCAACTTCTAGTGAAGGGTTTGACCAAGACTCTCTGAGTATGTGTATAACCCCAGATGCCTCCTGAACTGATTTGCCAAATGGTTTCAAGCGATCTGCAGCAGGAAACTCCAACATTGCAATTCCCTTCCATGCCACCACCCAAGCCAACAAAGCCACGCAGAGCAAGAGACACCTGCAGCTTGAGCAAGATACTGTAAACGTTCCCCAGTTCTCCATAGAAAACAAAAATTAAAGTGAGTGAAGATTTGTTGAACTGCTCTAAATTATTGCGAGTCATTGTTTAGAACAGGCTCCTTTCTGTCTTTATCGCTCTTAAATAGAATTGTATCTGAAAATATATTTGTTTATGCAAATTGGACATCCTTCTCTTATTTGAATTAGCACCATAAGTACATTCTGTATCAGCGCAGACATACTCGATGTATTTAATGTCAACATTGCTAGCAATGATGGAGATTGGAAATATTGCTCTGCTTGTTGGCCATGGAATAAATTTGCCAAACAGAATCAGTGTAGCTCTAGAGTTTAAATTAATGCAAGCAACACTGTTATCAGTAGTCTTTAGACTGCCACTCTTAGCTTCTAACAGAAACATTTAGGAATAGGAAGCATTACATCTGGCTACAGCTGCATATTACATGGTCCATTGAGACTTAGATGCTGATGGCTGAACTGAATAACAAACAGCTGGGTATAAATGCAAAGATCAGGGAATCATAAGAAAATGCTTGTATAGTATCTTTGAAGCCTCAAACACAATGATACTGTATTAGCGTTATTAGCATCACAGAATAAAATAGCCTGAGGATTGGCATTCTGCTCCTCAGCGTGGGGAAACAGCGGCTTTAAGGCAGGTAGCAGCAAACTCATTTCTAACTACTGCAATATTTATATTCAAACGGTGTATTTTATTAAAAAGTTGGTTGTGAAACTAACATCAATCCCGCCTGCAGTGCCAGGGAAAAGTCAACCTGCCTCAGAAGTTACGGGACATACTTCCTGACCATCCTTGGGAACGTCTTGGAGAAATCTGCTACAATTAACACACAAGGTATTTTCAGCGTCACTGGAAATTTAAGGCACAAAGACATAAAACGAGACAAGCTTGATTCACTACAGGAACAAGCCAGCTTACTGAAAACTAGGTTTCACTATCCCATAGGCTTAAAGGTTGCCAAGAAGGAAAGCCAAATACTTGAATACTGGTGTGGTCACAGCGATGGGTCTTCTCAACTGTCTTTCGGGTGTTCACAGAAACACAACCTGCTGTTCAATTCTTGCAACTCAGCTTCCACTGAACAAGGTTATTTTATTTTTAAGGAAAAGGACAAATGTGTGTTACTACACAGATTGCACGCTGCCAGGAGTGACACTAGACAAGACTCTCTGGCCTACAAAGCATCAAAAGACCTCGCTAAGACAACTGACAAAGGAAGACAAAAGAGAAAATTTGAGTGTGGCAGTAGACAAAACCTAAATATTGTCACTAATTGGCATAAGGGAAGGAAAGATAGCTTGTAGTTCCTTTTATTAAAAGATTGCTTGTTTGGTAAGTAAATACGAGTAGTCTGGACATGTAAAGCCTAGAAAGTCATTTTCCTTCCAGGTATGAACTCTCCATACCTACTTTACGATATCCTACAGTTCTGAGGACACTTTATTAACACTTGTCCATCTACACTAGGATTAGCAGGGAGGGGGGTGCCTGGGGAAGGGTGTAAGTAGGCAAGCTGAATGAAGTGACAGTAAGAAAAACAAAGACCAGCTCTCCTTGTAGCCTACTCAACAGAGCACATCCCTCCTGTGCTGAAGGTCTTCAAATCTATTTAACATTCCCTTCTCAGGAAGATGACCACTTACATCTCTGAAGTGCCTTAAAGGCCAAAGAGATCTCCCCAGACACATCCTGAAGGCCTGAGGAGACATTGCTTTGATTCAGCAAATGAGACTGAACAGGCTTGAGAATCTCCATGGTCATCCAAAAAGCAAAGAAATACTCAGGAGG
Source organism: Porphyrio hochstetteri (assembly GCA_020800305.1). Taxonomy (NCBI): domain Eukaryota; kingdom Metazoa; phylum Chordata; class Aves; order Gruiformes; family Rallidae; genus Porphyrio; species Porphyrio hochstetteri. The sequence continues at coordinate 7,043,113 of CM036905.1, read as the reverse complement.
ATGGTGGAGATGATTTGTTGAACAAATGTAATGCTAGGTGGTGTTGCAAGAAGAGAAAGAAGATACTGTCTAGCCTGTCAGAATTAACAGATGAAGAAGAAAGGAAGAAAAAACCACAAAGGATTCTTGAAAAGGGAACAGATCTACAGCCATGTTACCATTCTTGAGCCTCAGGAGCTGACAGAAATCTGGTGGCATAGAGCTCCACCGCACATAGGAAGAAGGCAGAAACACAGAACCTTGCTTCTTCACACAAGTTCATCAGAAAAAACAAAATCTACGGTGGGTTATTTTCACTAGCTGGCATGTCACTGCCCATTTATCTGTCTGGGCCTTGATACTATTACATAAGAAGAAACTCCCAGCACAAAGACCAAAGTGGGTTTAACTTCAGCAGAGAAAGTTGATTCAATTTCTCTACTGGAAACACAGCCTCTGCCAACATTGAAGATAGCTCTGAGAATTCAGGAGCATTAAAGAGGCTAATGTACTTGAGCTTTGTTCTAATTACTTTTCTTAATAAGTTTTGCTGGACCACTAAGAATAGAAGCTGTCCTGGGAACTCCAGCACTCAATCACCGTGGTGTTCCTGTGCATAACTTGCAGCAATCAGAGGCAGAATTACCAACCTGGGCAGCAACTGCATAAAGCCTGTGGAAGTAATTGCCCTTATAGTCACCTGGCTGCAATATGAAGTTACCCAGAGTCCCTTCCACAGAAAGCTAGATGCTCAAACAGATATACAACAAGACTCATTATTTCATCCAAATGCTTTTTAAAATGGCTTTGAAAAATAACTGTCAACCTATGAAGAGCATCCAAATCATCCCTTTCTTTAGAATAAGAAAACACAACCAAACTGAAAGGAAAGCAGTGGACACAAACTAATTTTAGTCCAGACTATTTGTGCTTCTAGCAATAAATTCACTGACCTACATGCATACACTTACTAATTGCTCATGGGCATACAGGCATTCAGGACCCATCCCTTGTTTATTTATTAGCATTCGTGTGATCATTCAACACCTCTACCCATGCTCCTCAATGCCGTAAATCACAGAAGCAATAATTGCATGTGCCGCTCTCATATGCATTTGTCTCCCCGGGATTGTCCCTACAGGGTCAAATTCCAGTTCCAGACAGGATTCATATGCCCCACTTACTGGATGAGAAAAAATCCTCCAAACTACAGCTCAGGAGAGGAAAAAGAATGCCTAGGTGTGATGAACAGGTGATTGATATACTCTGGTTCTATGAATTTCTACTCTAAAAATCATACTACAGGAGTTCAAGATTACTTGTCTCCACCTAGAAGGTTTTGTCTGACTTTCCAGTGCTTGTTTTACACAATTAGGAAGTCAAGGATCCATACAACTTTTCTACATCTGGCTCTCCAACTACTGAAACAGAAAGCGGTAACATTTTGATGTTGGGAAGAAGTGATTTAGCTGCACAACACATCATAGAATCGTAGAATGGCATGGGTTGGAAGAGACCCCAAGGATCATACAGTTCCAACCCCCCCTGCCACAGACAGGGCCACCAGCAATCTCCAGGCATGATCTAGACAAAGTTGCCTAGGGCCCCATCCAACCTGGCCTCAAACACCTCCAGGGATGGGGCATCCTCCACCTCTCTCTGGGCAGCCCTTCGCTAAGGCACTAAAACTCCTTAGTGTCCAGGAGAACACCATAAACCCCAGCATTTTTAGTACTATTGCTTCCCTCCTGGAAAACACTTCTGTTCCAGAACATGGTGTGGGAAGAAGTTTCAACATCTGTGTTACGACCTGTCCAATAAATCTTTGATGTTCCCACCAATCACAAATAAAGTCTCAAATCCCTGAAAATATTATAAATAAGCAGAGTAATTACTCTTGACTTTATTTATACTGATCTCAATTACAAGTTTTAGTAACTAGTAAACTAGCTTCAACGTCAAACTACTGGAAATAACAGCACTAGCTTGATCTTCAGAAGGTCACTATTTTCAGTGAGAAACACTCTAACACAGGCTCACGGTGCTGGTTTCCGGTATCTGAAAGCTACAGTACTGGGCCTTATGGTTTGATTTTTATAAGCCTTATAATGAGAGTGGAGAGGATATACATTCCATTCTTCAGCTGCATTTTTGTTCCACAAAGACTGCAATTTTCAGTCTCTTCAAAATGTAATTATAGATAATGTTTGCATCAGTGGCAAGAACACAATGAGCACACGGGGCATGAAAACTCCACTCAAATCACATCCTCTTAGGTTACGAAGCTTGTCTTCTGCCAAGAGTGGAGGCATTTCAACAAGCTAATGTTCAGTATGAAAAGGATTGTGGTTTATACTAACCCATACGTACATTCTGCTTTTACTTTCCCTGTTATTCTACTCTTTGCATGGGGAAACTACATGAAGCGGAACAAAGATTAATTGGCATTACTTCAAAAAAATCTGTTTTCTATAAAAAAAATGTAAAATATGTTAACTAAAAATATCGAGGTATATCAGTACACCTTGTCCAAATGACCATACATTTGGCAGCTGCAAAAGTAAATCAAGATCAAATCAAAGAGATAGCAAGTGGAAAAGTATCAACATTGCAAGAGAGGAAGTCACCTTGAGACCAACTAACCAAGTTCAGGTTAGCACGGAGACCAAAGACTGTTTTCAAAGCTCATGTGACCCGGAATTTCAGGAAGAGAAATCAAGCATTTGATGTGATCAGAAGATCCACCCAGAGTAAATTATTTTAGGGTAAAATGAAATCTGTGTGTTTGATATTAAAAGAGACACTTCTATCAGAGGAGTTCTGCGCTATATAAATTAAGCATATCCTAAGTAAAAATTATTTGTGCTTTATACTCAGTGTAACTACTTGTCCGCCTCAGCAGTAAACCAGAATCAGCCTGAGGCATAAGTGATCTCGATGCTGCTTTGGTGCTACTTTCAAGGTACCCATCCCTTAGAGCACACTGAGCTCCTTGACTAAGGAAATTAACCTGCTTTCTAAAGAAAACTCTTTCATACACAGAAAGAAGAGGATGCAACTTGGCACATCAGAACAAAGAACTACACAGTATCCCAAAGATCTCAGGGGCAGTGAGGTGTGAGGGGCAGGCAGATCTAGAGCCTGATGCCACAAGCTATTCCCTGACCAGCACAAAGGGATGAGGATGGAGGGCGGTCATCAGAGAATCGTGTCTCACCACAGTCCACAATTTCACTGTGAGTCTTTCAATGCCCATTAACTTTCTGCCATAACATATCAAAGTGCTCTTTTTCAAGAAATTAAAAAAAAAGGAGGTAAATGACACCTCAAAACACTGAAGGTAAACCTCAAAAGACATCACTATCAACCATAACTTCCTCTGCATTTCATAGACCACTGTGATTCTTCGCACTAGGAGCCAGCACTTGCACTAATTGGGAGTCCTAGCATGCAGCTACCAAAATACTTGTCTTCCAGCAACCCTGGGGAGAAGCACACAGTTGTGTTTCATAAGCAAAGAGGAGAATCAGACTTAAGCTCTTGTCACACTGAATATGTCCAATCAACATAAATTCTTTGCCTTTATTTGTTCGCGGTGCATTTGGATCACAGATACAGAGTGCTTTGAAATCAAAGGGAGTCTGCCCATCGACTCAACAAGCCTTGGATTCAGCCCTTAATTTATTCATAAAACCCAGTCTTTCTGGAATCTGACTCTCTGAGCTGATTCTAAACCACTCTAGTTTGTTGAGTTTGCATACAGTAAAACTCGTGGTAAGAGTCAAGAGCTTAAAGAAAAGGCCATACTCTTCTGAACTTTGTATATGTCATCCTGCTACATCACCTAACTTGCAGCTACATATACTTACTGTACAGGGGAATACCATGTCCAGTTCTGGGCTCCTTGGTATAAAAAGGACAGGGATCTCCTGGAAAGAGTCCAAAGCAGGGCTACGAAGATGATTAAGGGCCTAGAGCATCTCCCCTATGAGGAAAGGCTGAGTAAGCTGGGACTGTTCAGCCTTGAGAAGAGAAGACTAAGGGGGGACCTAATCAAAGTTTATAATTATCTGAAGCAGGGGATGCAGGGGGAATCAGCCAGCCCCTTTTCAGTGGTCTGTGGGGATAGGACAAGGGGCAATGGCTGCAAGTTGGAGCATAGGAAGTTCCGCACCAACATGCGGAAGAACTTTTTCACAGTGAGGGTGACTGAGCACTGGAATAGGCTGCCCAGGGAGGTGGTGGAGTCTCCTTCACTGGAGATATTCAAGACCCGCCTGGACGCCTATCTGAGCAATATGAGCTAGGGAGCCTGCTTTGGCAGGGGGGTTGGACCCGATGATCTCTCGAGGTCCCTTCCAACCCCTACAATTCTGTGATTCTGTGATTCCCCTTCAATGTTTCACCTAAACACCTCAGCTGCTGACACACAAAGTCTATCCAAGCTACAGTTTGGGAGAATTGCTTAAAATTTGAGTAAATTTGTCCTACTAGTTTAACCAGGTTTTTTTTCAATGCTCAATATTCCTGTCTGAAGCTCCCAGCTTATCATGTGGAATTAACAGATGCCCTTGAGAAAGGCACATTACATAGATCCACAGTGATTTGCATTGGGTAAGTAGGGCAACTTGTGGTTGTGGGGGGGAGGGGGGGAAACCAACCCCATGATGGTATCATATTTGATTCACAATTATTGTATGAGACTGTTTAAAAAAAACCCCAAACAGAGCTAAGAGAACCTAATAAAGCATCCTTTATAGAAAGTCAAGATCTACTACTATGTTTTGCCAAGGAACATTTTTAACAGACAACAGATCCCCAGAAGACCTAGAAAATCACGGGTAGAGAGAGTTCCAGTACACTAGAACAGTGACCACAAACAAAAACCAGATGTCTGTACTTCCAGGGATGTTTGAGACACGGTACACCAGCTGGATAGCAAGTATACAAAATCATTAAGCAGCTCCAATCAAAATTCTAGGTGGTTCTCAAGTTCAATAGGTTTCTCTTACCTATCTTATCAAAGGAGGAGGAAAATAAGTGTTTTGCAGATATTTACAGGAACTTCTTCCCCCACAGAAGTCGGAGAGGAAGCACAGAGGTGTTTGTTCGAATGTTGAATGGGTGGCGATAAGGGATAGCAGAGCAGGGCACTTCGTACCTTGCGAGGTAGGAAAGGCTTCTTGCAGGCATGCAACGTGGAACAGCATGTGAAGGCTCCCAGCATTTTAAGCAGATATAAGCAGGGCAAATTGCATATGTCAAGGACAGAGAAAAATATGACATGAAGTGGTAAGAGACTGGAAAGAGTTTTAGCTATGCTGATGGGTTTTTAAAGTGCTAGATGCTAAGCTCCTTCACTGATAACAAAAAACCCCAGCTAGATCTATAAGGGTTTTCATTATTTACAGCATATTACAGGATTGGAGAAAAGGGCTTTGTTTGCTGGTTCTTGGCAATGTGATTATTTGCTGTTAAATATTTACAAATTTTTTTAAAAAAATTTTTATTTATTTTTGCCCAAAGAGTTTTGGGGAAGGAGAGAGAAGTTGATTTATTTCCTTCTAAGTTTCCATGAAGCCTCCCAGGTTCACGTTCAGAAATTATCAGCAGCAGTTTTGCATTTTCTGGGATTTGAGGCTTTGCTGATCTTAAAAATAAAGTCTTCATTCCTGTTAACGCAAATGATGCTTCGCTTTTTAAATATAACATTAATTTTAAATGGTTATTTTCTCTGCTAAGTAATCCTGAATTTGCATCTTTTATGAAAGTCTGCCTAAATGCATACCTTTCTCCCCTCATTTTCTTCTGCTCATCTCCTTTCCACAATACTCATCTTACCCAGGGGCCTGGCATCTCTCAACTCCCAAATTTGCTCTGCATCTGCGGCTTCAAACCAAACAGAAAAATCAGAGACCTGACTAGCTCAAGCCAGCAGCAGTCCCCTCCATTTCCCTTTCCCACTTGAGTAGAAATGGAAAGCCTAGGGAAGCTCAGAGACCTTCAAATCCTCTGAAGGCCAGCAAAGTAGTGAGTCTAAGTATCCCCTGATGCGGAGGTGAGGACAGAGGGAGCAAAGAGGCACAGAAACAGCCAGAAAGTCTCCAGCTCCTGCAGAGCTTCCAGGTAGCAATACAGGCATCTTAGCAAGCTGAAAATTGTTCCTTTCTGAATCCCGGCGTGTAGCCCTTCCTACAAGAAGCATGCTGTTCCTCAACAAAGCCACACTGACAGCAACGATGGTGCTGCAGGACCTTTTCCCAAATCCAATAAACTGTACACACAGAGGGAAAAGAAAAGACCTAAAGGAGCTTGGAATAATACTTGGAAAACAGGGGATCGGTCAGTGCTGTTGAAGTCTGCTTGGGCCAACCTAAGCCTTGTAAGCAATATTTCCAGCTGGAAAACAGATCTTGCTCCTCTACAAATTACTGCACGTTTGTTCGAAACGAAGGGTTTGCAGAGTTGCCCCTGTCCTACTTTACAGACAGCTAGGAACCCTGCATCAACATCTACACAGCAACACTGTAATAATCATTGCAGAAAAAACCCTCAAAAAAATCTTTCCCAAAGTCATTATGCTCTACAAGATATAATACAGCACACAGAGCTTTGTTCCATTCAAGTTAAATACCCCAGGATCAGAACATGGCAAGAAGGTATTAAAAAAAAATTCTGAGGTTTTCCTATCGCACACAGCTTTGTCTTGAAGATAAATAAATCACAGAACGTTAGGAGTTGGAAGGGACCTCAAAAGATCATCTAGTCCAGCCCCCCTGCCAGAGCAGGATCACCTCATGCAGTCTCACACACAGGATTGTAAGCTACACTTAAGCAATAACGACATCAGGCAAACACAATTGTTTCAAAAATCTGCAATATACTGTTGGACGTTCTGTGACTGTATCTGAGCATTGTTATGAAGCTGCTGCATTTAGTCTTTTCTTCACAGACAGCAAGCCAACTTAAAAGGAGAAGTTGTACTCTGTCTTCTGCAGCCAAACGATAGAGATGTACGTCAGTGAAAGCCGGGAGCCCTCAGGCATCGAGATGAATCCTCCTCTCTGGCAAAGGGGAAAAGGTTCAAGAACAAAAAAAAACCCCTGCCCCAACTGGAGATGCATGAACATCCCTCAAAAGAATACACGTCAAATTAAAATAGACTTCTCTCCCACTTCATCATGGAAACAGCAACTCAGCTAGCAAGGTAGAATAGCACCTGAAAAGTTTGTTTCCATATTGAAGTTTACCCTGAAGCGAGCGATGGGAAAAAAGGCTGCAAAAAGCATGTGTATGATTACGATTCATGGTTCAGAGCCGGACAGCCTGGCATGGGATGTAGAGCCCAGCATTATGCATTCCTCATTCAAGCCAAGCTCCTGTAAACGCATTGGAAGTTTGGCTTGGACACGAACTGCAGGCTATCGTTGGTAATAAGACACCAGATAATAGTGCTTTACGTGTCCAGAGACACTCTTTTTCTAAGAACTGTTTCACTTGCCATCTATTTTTCCACATCCCACAAAATTAAATGCTAATTTTATTTCTTCCCCTCCCACTCAATACTGATCTCCAGAAGGACCTGGCAACTCTGAACCTGTTGGAAAAAGCTAGCGCTCACCTTGCAATCCTGAAACAGCAGTGCTTCAAGGAAGAAGTTGAATACATGAGTCAGTTTAGGACAACAGGAATGACTTTCGCAACCTTTTTCCCCCCTACAGAGATCATCTGATCATCAAATGCTCTCTTAATTAGGCATTTATGGTTTTGTCTCAGAAGCAGCCCCAAATCACAGCATTTTCAACAACCAGTTTTGAAGACTGAATTCATACCTAAAGTATTAAGTCACTGAATTTCCTGAACTTTGGGTTGGTTTTGGGTTTGATTTTTTTTTGGCAGCGGGGTTAAAATAGTTTGGATAGGGTAGTTAAAGTATGAAGGGGAAAAACATTTCTAAGCAACAGGAAGAAATTAATTTTTAAAATATTGAAAGTTCATTTACTAACGAAATTATTAACTTTTCTATATGTTTATACAGAAACATTGCAGATAAAATGATGGATATTTGTTTTCCTCCCCAGGAAGGCATGACAAGGTGATCAAGTTTACCAAATTACACAGTGAAATCAAGCAAAACCACAGCACCTAACTGGCAATTTCCACAGTGTTTTGGATGAAGAGCAGGTACAGAACAGGGCTTGCTCTAAGAGATAGCCACTGGGCATGGGGTGTTTGTCAACGTTTCAGGCTCCTAATGCTTGTTCTACAATCCATCTGCGGTAAAATATTAAAAATAAATAAAAGCATTTATTGATAAAGGACATAGCCAGATGTCTCACCAGCATGAATTGCAGGCGAAGGCTGACAGATCTAAGCAATTGAATGAGCCAGGAAAAAAAAAAATTAAATACAAGAAGGGAATAGCTCATTTGATTTTGTAGATTTTCAAATACATTTCTCCCCTGACAGGAGTTAATAACTTTCAATTACCTGGGTTTGTTTCAGGCAAATGAAGTGCACTTATCTCACACCAGGCCAGGCACCATCAGTGCCACTGGACCAAGTGCCACTGAAGGTCTGGAGTCAATGACACAAGTGGTGGGTCAAGTTTTTGCATCTCTGAGCAAGCTGGTGATGTGAAGCCACTGAGAAGCAAGAGACGGGAAGAACGCGTGTGTATCAAACCAGAAGACAGCATCACGTGACTGGATTAAGAGGATGAAGGATCTTCATTATTTTTCAGGGTTATGAAACAAAAGATAGCTCTTGTCAGCTGTGACTTGCAATCAGACTGGAACTGCTTCAAAGGATACACAATGTAGGAACAGAGCACAAGAAAAAACACAGTATAGCCTGAGACAGAAAGGGTCGTAGTTGCTTCAAAGGAAGTAATTGTCCTATCATGGAGATAAGGCACCTAAAGTGGGGGGGGGTGGTGTGTGTAGCTAGATACATCCAACTTCTTACCCATACATCAGCTCCACTGCTGTCTAGGGGCCAGGACATTTGAACAGCAAGAAACTGAAAGAGTTGTAAACAAGCATTGCGATAAATAACTCCCACTACTGGGAGAAAGCCAGTACTAGACCTTTGTGTCAGGACTGTATTTGCTTTATGATGCTAACCTGCACACAAGGAGGAAAACAATAATAATAAAAATAAATCAGTAGATCACTAATGCCATTTTCATGAAAAAGCAATGGCTGCATCTCTGAAATAACCACGGTCATAAATTTTAAAACCCCAGAGAAAGATGCACAGAACAATTTAAGAAATTAACAGAGATGTGAAGACCCATAAAGCAAAACACTCAGGTTGCTGTTGTTTTTCTAGCAAACCTGAAGCGGCTCAACTTGCCTAGGCTGACAGGGAAAGAAAGGACATCAATTCCCTACTTATTCCTTTGCAGAGGATGAGCGCATCCCGGGTGGCAGCAGGGTGACCTGGGCACAGCTGGAAGGAGGTAAATGTGTCCAGACTACCCTGTGCACAGCTGGACATGACTGCATCCCTTCCAGCATAACCCCAGGCAGCAGGGCTGGAGGAGCACTTACACACACGATGTAAGTCTTTCCCCAGTCCCAAGCCATAAGTTTTCCCTCAGGTACAACAATACGTCATCCCTGATAGTAAGTGATGGGTGAACTCACAAAATAACACTCAGGATGCCAATGTGGGGTCCTTCTTGCTCCTGCATCACTGTTTCTCTGGGACAACTGCGTTTGAACTTGGTTTTGTGCATTGCCCCTGTTGGATAGACAAGGGCAGCCAGGCATGGGAGAAGCTGTCCCAGGGCAGAGACCAGACTCGGGGAACTTGGTCTTCTTCAGCTCAGTTGTACAGAGCAGGAGAAAATAGCTGTTCTTTTCAATAAAAAACAGGTTTTATACTTGTGTAAACCCACAGGAAGAAAAAAAAAAAAAAAAGAAGGGAAAAAAAAAAAATCACAAACAGGCACTATCGGTACAGTAGGCAACTCCTTTGTGAATTGGCTCATTTAGGCATTCATTTAAATACAGTAATTAAGATTTAACACAAAACAGAAGCTGCTTTCAGATGTCATTTTGAAGGCCAGATGATCTCCTCTTTATTAATATTATAATTTTAAACTATTGTCAGCTGATTTTTCAAGGATCAAGCTGTGAGCAAAGAGAACGCGCTGCTGAAGTGTGTTCCGTTACATAACACAGCCTCAATGAAAATGAGAGATTGATTATGAATCTGTGATACAGAGAATGGATAAACTGCACAACTAAATCTCAGGGTGCTTTATCTGTACCATAGGAGAGAATTTATAGCTTCAGCATCTGCCATTCACCTTTTCTATTTAACACCATATGGAAGAACACAACAGCATTTAAGGCAACATATTTCTGAAAACCTTTACGAGAAAGCCAGCAGCTTACTGCAAATGAAAAATGAAATCCTGGAGGGAACACAAGTGCTTCTCTTCCTTTCTATAGGCACGCAGAACGCGGGAATGCGGGGGAAAGCAATTAAAGTATGATGATTCTAAAGGGGAATAATTATTTCACAATTACTTGAGAACATTACATTTATTGCTCTAATTAGTTTTTATTTTCCAAATATGCATTCTTCTTCCTGCATTTCTCTTGCACCTATAAAGGTTTTCCCTGTTTTTCCCCACTTCTTCGCTGGGGAAAGCTCAGCCTCGCTCTCCACATGTGTGCTGTGACTTTAGCCTCTGGTTAACCTTGCCCTGCCACCCGTTTGTTTTAATCAAAGGAAACCATGTCAGAAGATGTAATATACTTTGCAATTACATGAACATACTACAGGAAACACAGTTTATAGAAATAATAATAATTTTTTAAAAAATCACCTCTCTGCCTTAAAAACAAAGAGGCTTTTATACGCTAAAACTAGGAGACAGCAACTTCTCTCTGGATGGTTACATCATGCCAAACTATTCCTTGCATCCCAGGAGCTCTTAAAAAACAAAAAGATTTTGTACACCTTTCCCCTATATCAGTTGGGTAAACTATTTTTATATTCATCTATGAATTAATGATGACATTTGAATAGTCTGAATGCTCAGAAGATATCAAACACGCTACGGTGCCAATGAAATATTTAGAGTTATCAAAAGTTTTTAAAGCAATCATAACCGATGATTAATTTGGATGATGAATACATGTGGGGGAGGCTTAAAAACTTGTGAGAACGTATCACAGGAAGTAGAAGATATATTTAAATATTAATATGCTCAGAGTTATCATAGGTTGCATTCTGAATGGGGTTCCAGGCAGCTACTAGAAAAGATGACGGGGAGAAGGACACCATGAAAACATAATTACTTAAATGACATCCAATGATTTATTTTCCTTTCCCAAGTTCTTTGTCAACCAACAGTCAAGAATTTTCTTCTTCTTTTGTTTTGCTTTCCCTCAGTAGTGGCCCAAGGAATCTGTCATGCACGTAACAAATCTTAAAAGCTATTACTGAATCAAAATTCCAATAAAGTGCCAGTATAAGGATAAGACTATGGTATTAAAAACCCAAACAAACAGCTATCCGTTTTCAGGTAGCAATTCATGGGTCTGATATTCTCCATATTAAAAACCCCATATAGTTGGACCATTATTTTTGACAGTATGTCAAGTTGGGTTTTTTTTAAACCTCACTGCAGGGAAAAATTAAATTTATTACCTCCAGCTTATGCCTGAAAAAATCCTACTTTGCAGGTTTAATGCAGGAAGGGAAGTTTCGGCATTGTAAAGAACAAGAATGTCCCATGAACAATGGCATCCCTTATTTATTAAGCAATAAACATAGATAAATAGAAAGTATTGAAAATTGATCTTTGCTGCCTTTTTAAACAGCATATTGCACCTATGCCTGATTTTGACTCATCTCGGGCAAAAGGAGGCAGGAATTCAAAGACTAACAACTACCTTTACACATAATTGCCATGAAACTCAGGCAGCTGCACGTGGACAGCTTTAAGCATCGTGTATTTTATTGACATTATATCCAGCTACCAGAAATTCAAGTCAAATTTGAGGTTCTCTCCATAACAATAAATGCTGTTAGTCATTTACATTCAAAGTAATCCCAGGCACTGGAATGTGCATCACAAAACAGAAAATCTTTGGTGATATTGCAGAAATCAGCGTGGGGGGTTACTATGATGAGTATTTAATCCTCAAAGCAACCATTTACAACCATCCAGTTGGCATGTACATGTAAGTCAGCGAAATTATGTAGCACATTACATTGAGCTCGCATTTTATAACCGCACTTAGTAACCATTAACCCTCTCCTACCCTGCCCGTGCACACATACACACACACACTTCCGACTGCATCCTTTCTTCATGGCTGCATCTGCCACACACAGGCCACACATGTCACTCAGGCAATTTCTGATCCTTTAACTGGAGCACTAACCAAGCAGTCTCTCTGCAAGCATTTACAATAGCTAGACCATCCAACCTGCCATCTGCCCTCAAGAACACAACTCCATGCATCTCCATGCTTCATATCCTAGAGGGTCTATTTTCCAATGCCATTTCACTAATGAATCTTTATTAGTGAAACTGCCATTCAATTACTAACCAGGTACACTCGTGCCATGCATACAGTTTAATTATACTAAATTGTCATGCTCAAAGTACCTGATGTTCTATTTTACTTATATTTAGCTAGATAACACCACCAGCAAAATTTGGAAGAAAGGAACATTTAAGAGCAATTAACAGTCTCACAGACATAAGAGCATTTTAACTTTGACAATTATCAAGCTGGCAGTTGACTGTCCCAATAGGTATGCACTGAAAATTAGTCCTTGAAAATTCTCTTTCTCTGTTGTTTAACAAAAGTAAAGCAAAACAAACAAACAAGATGGTACTGAACATAATTCCCTTTACAAAGGATTTGTGAACATGTAAAGAAGAAGTGTTAAGTGATACTGTATGTGCCAATTGCCTAAAACATCTGATACATCACTGAATTATTAAGAAAAAAATCAACTTTTCAAATTTTCACTGTGAAAGAAAAGACTTTTACACACATCTTGCTAATCACCTCACTCTAAAATAGGAAATTCCTTTCTGCTGAAGGCTGAACTAAGCTGTACTCAACAGCTAGACCAGATGGCAAGGTTAAAAGTTTTGTGCACCATGATAACTTGGAGCACACTCTGCGCTGCCCTGTGCCACTGCACTGAACACTGCTGGCATCTTGCTGCACGTCTGGGGTGGGCCAGCGAAAGGGTAAGGTGCAGACATGCCCGTGACCCCTTATGCGTAATCAAACTGCATTCTCGTCAGCACTGATTAGCCCAGAGAGTTGGGGACTTGCAAATAAATCTCTGTCACTGCTTGGCTAGGAGAACAAAATAAAGATGGCTTAAATGGTGAATTCGATTTTTAGAGAGGTGGTGTAGCAAAGCTTCTACAGACAACATTTGGTTTCAAGATTTTTTTAGTTTTTTAAGAATAGAAGCTCCCATAGTTAATAGCAATTTAGCCTCGCTATTAATTTGCATGCATGACAAATGATCCCTTGAAATCACACGTCTTCACAACTACCTAGACCATCAGCAAAGCTTGGTTAATACAAGGAAGCACATCACACCACCACCACCACCGATGATGCAGGATGTAGGGTTTTTTTCTTAAAGAAGGTACAAAGTCCCACTCCCCCCCAAAAAAAAAATCTCTGTGGAACCAGCACCAAATCCTACAGGAATGTGTGTTTTAACAATTTCATTATTAAACTCCTGTATTTAGAGATCCACTTAGAAGCTGACGCTTCTCTGGAGTAGTTTTGGTTTCTTTGGACACGCATTAAGATCTGCGCCGGGTGAACATGGGCTGTGTTTCAAACCATACATTATGGATGCTTTCCGGAGAAGAGGGGTATAAAGACAGCGATGCAGAAGGAAGAGTTTGACGTGGTACTCCCCCCTCGAGGGGTAAAAGTTGGAGGAGAAAGTTATATAAGCCTAAGTGACAAGAGGGCACCATTAGCCGCAGTTAGTAGTTAGTGCCTTGGAGCTCGGAGATGTTTGTTAGCAGTATCTTTTCTGACTGACCGGAAGGACAGCAGTAGAAAGTCTAACCAAAACTGAGATGCTGAAAACAAGGGAAAGCTCAGTTGCACAGCAAACGATCCAAACATCCAGCTGCAACTTTGTATCCTGAGAGAGAAACCTATGCAATTTTTCTGCAACAGGGGACAAATACAGCGCCTTTTCCAAAACTGACCACTACGGATAAGAACCAGAGATCTCACTCTGGACAAACCACACCAACAAACGGCACAAGTCATCCACATCGAGTAGCATCTCCCCCAACCTCCTTCCCCTCTCCCATACACTCAGGAAACCCGAACAACTGCCCCGCTGAGCATCTCCACGCAGAACACCCTTGGTGCAAAAAAACCCACTCCACCTCAGCAGAAAGTTTGGTTGCCAGTAAAGCGGATAATAAAAGCCTGAATGGTCTTAGATGGGGGCACAGTATGCGACCCGATTTGTGCAAATCGCAGGTGACAGCCTCTGCTGCACACCCGGGTTTATTTACACTCGCAACTTAAACGCTGCCTCAACCGGAATAGCTCCAGCACAGAGTCAATGCCAAAGCCTCTCGCTTCGTTCTGATGTAACTCAAACCACATTTGTCATCCTGATGAAAGGAAGAAAAGCAACAAAATAAAAGACGTTCTGGATACCGTAAAATCACAGCACAGTCCGCAGCCTTCATCACCTTTCAGCAAGTGACTACTTCCTCGTTTCTAGCTTTTTATTAGTAGTATTGTTATTTATTTTTTATACATAAGGTTTAGGTTACCTGAAAATCCCCGTCAATTGGCAATGCCCAAGAGGATGATAATAGAAACTTTCAGATCAAGATTAATGGAGCAGAGACGGGCTAGGGGAATACTCTCCTTCTGAAATTCCAGCGTTCAGCGCCTTCCGATAAATCTTATCCCCAGTTCAACTGCACGTAAAACAACCACCCTCACCCTAATTAACACTCTCCGCGCCAGGCAGCCGCCTGGAACAGGATAAAACAAAACAAACAAACAAAAAAGATCCCCCCCGCTTTCTATCCACTCCGACTCCCTGCGGGTGCCGAGTATTTAATTCAGATTTTAAAACAAAAAACTGATAGGAGCTCTCGCAAGCGGGTTTTTGTTCCGCCGGGGAAGGGCCGGGCAGCGCGGGCGGGTGCGGGCTGGGTGCCGGGCACAAGCGCCTGTGAAGGAATTCCCGCGGGGCGCGGAAGAGAGCGCTGAGCTCTGCGCGCCGAGCTCTGCGCGCCCGCCGCGCGTTTCTCCACGTTGCATCAGCAGCGGCACAAACCCCCCGCGCTGCCCTGGCCGCCCCTCGCCCGCCGGTACCGACCTGCGGGAATACGGAACACCCGGCTGCCGCTCCTTCGGGGGGAGGGAAGGAGGGAGGGCACGCACACACAACACGGAGACCACCGAGTGACTTGAGAAGGGGATGGGGGGGTGGGGGGGAAAGGGGGAGGACCCGCTTCTTCTCTCACGGAGGGGCGGACGGTGCGGAAAGAAGCCGGTCGAAGCCCCGCAGCCGGCGGCGGGGGCTCGGTGGCGGAGGGGTACCCGGTCACGGGCGGGGAGGGGCTGGGGGGGGGTGGGGTGGGAAGGTTGACGAGAGAACCCGGCGGCAGCCCCCGCCGCCACTTACATTCTGTCTGAGACAAGCAAGCGGCCGTCGACCATCATCTCCGGAAGGAAATCCAGCTTGAACGAAGAAGTCATGCTGGGCTCCGGGGGCGCCGCGGCGGTCTGGAGGGAGGATGCGGCGGGGCTCGGCGGATCCCACAACTGCGCCGGGCGGCGGAGAGGCAGGCACAGGTGCGGAGGCCTCCCCGCGGCAGCCGCCAGCCCCGGCAGTTGTCACATTTCTCTCCCCCTCTTGGTTTTTTCCGCCAATCCCCTCCGAAATCGACTGCTGAGGCAACTGTCGGTGGAGCGCCAGGTGCTGAGCGGGGAGGCGGAGCCATCTCCCCGCTGCGGCTCCCCGTTAACCCCTACGCCCCCGGCGGGGCCCGCCGCCCCGGGGAGAGGCCTAGCATCGCCACCGGGGTTGGGGGACGGGCCGGCCGGGGCTCCCCGCGGCGGGGGAAGGGGGGGTGAGTGGGGTGGGGGGGGGGTGGGGGGGGGGCGTCGCCTCGCCCGCGGGCAGCGCCCGGCCGAACTTCGAGGGCGGCGGCGTGGGAGGGAAAGAAGGAAGAGCCAGACGAGCCAAGCGCCCGCCCGTTGCCCCACGCTCCCGCTTCGGGTTGTGAGGGGGGGTAGCCTTGCCCCCCGCTCACTTAGCGGCCGGCGGAGAGCCCTCTGCTTAGATTCCTACCGGTGGTTCGAACAGACCCAGTTCCCAGTACGGTGGAAAGGCGCAGTCGCCACTGCCAACCTGGGAGCAGTTGGAACATTCAGGCGGGTCGCTCGGTGCATCCTCTCTGTCCTCAAATCCCTGCTCTACGGCCCTTGGCACCCATTAGATGCTCGCAGTGATGGTATTGCCTGGGGAGGGGCTGGTGGTAACGGTCCTCACTGACCAAAACCAGGGATATTAAACAAATAAGGGTGGAAAATCCTTCCTCGTGCCTGTAACCTGCCAAAAGCCTGCTCCCAGCCCCGCTGCACTCGGCCTTGGCCATGGCGAGCACACAGAAGGGACACCCCCAAGCCCAAACTCCACACATCCAAATAGCTGTAGCCACCCGCCACACGCTTCCGCCCCCTGAAAATCTGTATAAATTTTCCTTCGCATCTCCAAACCCTACTTGCTTCGATACAAAGCAGCTCCAGGCAAAAGAATATTAACATATTTACGAAGATTACTGGATGATCTGAGAAGTCTAGACAGACAAAACATTTCTCAGCATTGTGTGTGCTTCTCCTTCTGAATCTCTCTCTCCAGGTTTTATAATTTGATTTGTTCTGGATAATCACCACTTGGGGAAAAAAAAAGAAGTAACAAATGCAAATTAAAAACTACTACACTTAAACTTTTCAAAGAGCATTCTAAAATAAAATAAAATTAAACTGACCAATAAATAAACGTGCTGTTGGTCAGGCCAATTTTTATTTAAATTTTGACCAGTGATGGTTTGGTAATTAAAATACAGCCCAGGTGAATTTTCAGAGCCCGGCTTATTGCGCTAGGAGGTTTCCATTTTAAACAGTTAAAAGGAAGAAAAACCCCTCAGGCTGCTAAAAATTTTTTGCCTACTTTGCAAGTCTAAAGAAAGAAAAGGTTCACTTGGCCCTCAGCATAATCCCCGTAGGACAGCTGCAATCCTGAACAGATATCTATAGTGTTATTAATCTGCTCTGTTCTATATGTTCCCATACTGTCCTTGTCACCATGGCACCTAAACATTGACACAGAAACACAGAAAGTGAAGCTATTGCTCCTCTTTACTAAATTAATGGCAGTTCCTCCACGCCGCCCATCCATCCCAGCGTAGGACTGCCCAGCGGATAAGTAAGTGCAGAGTCGCGAGAAAAGGAGAAACTAGCACAACTATCTCCATCTGGATGCAGCCACCTGGGTTTTGACCTGAGGCCTCCATGGTGGTTAATCCAGCCCAGAGCAGAGTTGGATTAACTTTCAATTTCAAAATCTTGCCACTGCAGAAGGGGCAAGGTTTTAGCTTGGAAGAAATACAGGCAGCTCAGCGAGGATGAAGATACTCTTTTAAGTAAGAAGCCTCTACCCCTACTTCACCCTGTGTGTCCAGATCTGTACCTCTTCATCATCATCTTTTTTCTTTCTTTTTTTTTTTCTTTTTTTTTTCTTTTTTTTTAGGTAAATGCTAAATCTCAGGGACTTCAGTCTCATCGACCCATTGCTTGTATGGACCACAGTCCCACTGCTGCTGACTGAAAAGCAAATCTATGCTTTGCACAGGATGCAAAGCAGGGAGGAAGAGAGGACCACAAATAGTTCTCCTTAAAATCTGCATATGGAATAGCAAGATCTTTATAAATTTGCTCCATTTCACAAGGTGTAAGTGCTTAAAAATGCTTCATTAAAACGTATGTTCTTTTGAAATATTTATTTTCCTTTTAATTACATGTGAATTAGCTGGAAGAAGCTGTAGGGAAGCCCTCTTACTGACTTAAGCCTTCTCAGCAGTTTGTTAAATTCTAGCCTCAAATCCCTTGAGGGAATAGTGGATTCAAAGCAGCTTTTAATCATACTATAAGGAGGGTGAAGTAGTATGTAAGTAGGTCATAGAGAAAGCATTACAAGTGCATAGGTTATTGCTTTATTTAACAACTACAGTGTAACACACTTTTCAAAGCACATTTGCTTTTGCCATTTAAAAGTTAGAGGCAGGAACAGGGTCAAATGCAAAAAAGAAACTCTCTCCCTGTAAAAGATACCGAGATTCGACTCAAGGAGAGCTTATAAAGAGGAACTGCTTTCAAATAATCTGGTTCTCAGACATAAATTATGTAGTGTCTGTGTATGAATTAACTCTCAAACGCAGAGGGTAAGTGGTGAAAAATATAATTTAAGGAAAAAAACCCCCAAACAACCCCAAAACTGAACGTTTCACGCTGTTACAGGCTCAGCTCTATTATTTGTAATGTTAATACCAGCTTCCCGACCGGCACACATGCATGATACAGCAGCTTTTCATAAAAATGAAGGGAAAACTGGAAACTTGGGTTCATTACTGTAGTACAGAGGGGAACGGAGAGAGGGGGGTGGCAAATGAAGCTGCATTAATTTTCGCAGTGTAAATCAGACAATGGATGTAAACACTGGCTGAGAGGAGCTGCATTATTGCTGCGCTATCGCTGCCTGGCGATATTAAGCTTTTTCAGCTGGTAGAGCATATGGCAGTTTTGAGGAAGGAACCTGGAACTTGGAATCAGCAATTCTGGGGCTTTAATCTTATTCCAGCTACAAATGTCACCTCCTCTCTGTTGTCCTCTCATTTCAGAGGCCCAGACCCTGCTTGCCCCCCCAGTCTCATCGTTTTTGTGCCTCGGTTTCTCTGTATGTCTAAATGGGGCAGATGAAGCAGCTCCACCTCAAGCTTGCAGATTAGTCACTGTTCAAGTGGTTTTTAAAAACGTAAAGCTATGTGCAATTTCTCCAAACAACTCAACCTTTGAAAACCAAACACCTCTTCAGAGCGAAGAAGAAAAAATACCCTGCAAAAAGTTCAGCTGGAGAAAGGCAGGGATTGAGCGGTAGATTGCTCTCGAGCATATGAGCTCACTCTGACATCACTGCCTGTCCCTCACTCAGAGTGACAGAGGGAACAGACACCCCCCTTCCCTTCCCGATGCTGCAGCCAGATCCAGCGTGGAGCTCACATCACATCCCCTTGTCGGACCCCTTCTTCACCCTTCCCTTAATTGCCACTCTTGTAATCAACTTGCCCCCCAGTCCTGGGCCAAGGAAATGCTACTGCTGGAAGCACTTCAAGGGAAAGTTTCCGAATGACTTCACTCTCTCCCAAGCCTGCAAGGCAGTATGAAGAGAGTTCAAATCCTCTGCTTTATTCCCCCCTAAGCCAATGAACATGCTCGGGATTCAGCTTATCTCTTGCATCAAAGCAAGTTTCTAACAGAGGCGGACGAAGCAGAGCTCAGCGACGGCAGTGTAAATTTGGAGCAGGCTCAAATGACTTCAGTGGAATCACTCAGGATCTTCCACTAATGCGAGGGGAAAAAGAAATCTGGTCCAGATAGTGTTAGTGAATGCAAATCAGGTGTTCGCTATCTCGCACGAAGAAATAACCTTCCAGGAGAACCATGAGCCTGGAAGTAGTCGCATGGCTAATAGCCAAAAATAATAGTGTGGCAGAACGCAAGCCTACCTGCCTAGAAACAAGGAAGCCCATCAGCTCAACTTTCGTTTTTTTCAACTCCCTTCTGGAGGGACAAGAAAGAGGGAGGGGGTTGGGGAATAAAAAAAGAAGAAGAAAAAATCAAAGCACATGATCAAGAGTTACACAAAGCACCTGGGCAGAGCTAAAGGAGGATGGTATAAAAGCTGTAAGCAATTAAAGCAAAAAACTGCACAATTCTTTGACCTGCAGAATGTCCTGGACCTGGTTCTGCACCGTTTTACCACTTGTGATGATTTTGGTTTACTTGTAACAAATCCATCTTTGCCAGTTTGATCTAACATCGGGGTAAAATTTCTGCATTGTGAAGCCTTAAATTTTCATTAAGATGTTTGGGTTTTGGGTTTTTTTTTATGAAGCCAAACACCCAACAGTCTTCTCTTCATCCTATTTTGAGAAAGAAAACAATTTCCATATAACCAAAACCCTTTTAATAAAAGAAAATCAAATTGCTGGTTAAAGCAAATCAATGAATTTTAAGCATTCGAACATTAGCCGCTTGTGAGGCTCCCCCCCCCTTCCGTAGGCTATTGTAGCTAATCAGTAATTTTCAGAAATAAACGTCATTTAAAATTAGCCCTGTGAAAAGGTACCTCAAATTAAGCATTTCTAGAGCTTTCACTTGAAGCACATTGATATTATGTAAACTTGGTTGCTATAGTAAAACTTCCCACTCACTTTTCCCCCCCCGCCTTCCTATTTCATCCCACTGAAGAGGTGACTTCATCCCACTGTGGGTATAAGGCCTTTGTTCTGTTTTGCGGGTAATAACTCAATCTTTCCGAAAACAATTAGATTTTATGGCACAAGGCAGACACTACGTGTGATGGAGAGCTTTTAAGAAAGGCCTTTAATTTGGAGCAACACCCTACTTTGTTAATAGCATGCAAATAATATGAATAGTCAATGATGTGACACAGGTCCAATCCTGTGTAGTGCTGGTGCTGAGTGGGACCTGGCCAGTAACATTTGCTCCAACCGGGCTATCCATGGTGCTCAGCATTGTATTTAGCAAATGCTAAAGTAGCAACAAGTAAGTATTTGCAAAACCAAGTCTGACTATCCCATTACTTATTTCCAGTCCTACTGAAGAGCTTCACTACTCTTCTGTAGTTGTCACCTCTGTGTAGTGCCTAGTGCATATATCCACAGATCCACAGGCCTTCGTCAGCCCAGTCCTATCCCAGCTTCATAACAGACATTGACTGGTTTCTCTTCCTTTTTTTTCTTTTTTTTTTTTTTTTTATGAACTACCTTATCTTCTCACCCGCTGACTGATTCCATCAGCAACCATTACCCAACCAGGAGAGAAACTGGGGCACTGTGTGCACTGGGTAGACCTGATTTCCTGCTAGACAGCAGGTGCATTATTTATGGTTAAAAAAAGGCACTTTCCAACCAACCCCGGAAGAGGGAACTTAATAATCTTCACATAAAAAGTATCATGTATTACTTAGGGTAGGAGGAATCACATGCCTGGAGCTCTTGTCTGTGTTTCTCCATCCTCACAATGCGTAAGAGCCCCACTTACGCCTTCACAGGGAAGGAGAAAAAGCCCACCATAAGAAAAACCTCTTCCCCCCATCCAAACCCACAGGAACAACCACCAGGAGACATGGAAACCTTCCTGGTTTTATATAAATTTAAGATTTCTGAACATTTTTGCCCACCTAGGGAGGATGGTTATTGGAAGAGCTGCAGGATCAGGGAAGGGGATGGTGAGGATGGGCTGAATACAGCAAAAGGCTCGATCAGAAGGGCAGCTCCAAATCCACAAGCAAAGGGCAAAGGCAGGTATGAAGTTCTGAGGTGACATCAGCAAGGCAAGAGGATGAGTAAGGAGCATCAAAAGAGACAGCAAGCCAAAAGTAGGCTTATTAAAATAAAAAATAAAAAAATCTGAGCGGTCTATAACAATGTCTGAATTAGCTTACCACACCCCACTTCTAACAGCGGGATGTTCACCAGGTTAACCTCCATCTTCCCTTCTCATTCACTTCTAGTGTGTGGGATTTTTTTCCCCCTTTTCACTCCAAGCAGTTGGATCTTAAATTACACTCAAATTGTAATGTCTTTAAGGTAGGAAATTTCACAGGTCTTTTTTTCACTTGTTTGTGAAGTGCCTAGCATCCATCTTGGTCCTCAAAAATAACAAACAATCACCCTGATAATATGTAAAGTAACTATCTTTGTTTGGCATCATTATTTCCTGCAGACAGAATCCATTAAACCTCAGACATGAAGGATGGAAAGAGAAGTCTCCTGCAGTAAGGCATTCAAACATGCAGAAAACTGCACTGTGCCTGGTTTGGCATTCCTTCCCCCCACTCCCCACCAAAATGGACATGTAAGAATTGCCATGCAGGTCAGATCAGAAGGTCCACCTAGTCCATGACTGCCTCTGATAATGGCTTGTAATGGACGCAAATAGAAAGAGCATGAGTACAGCAAATATACTGTGATCCTTCCCACCTTCCAGCAAACCGTGGCTGAGGGACTTCCTAGAGCCAAGGACTGCATCCGAACCAAGATGTTTAACAGGCTCAAAATCGCTGATTCAATTTTTCCCCCCCCAAATTCTCTCTCTGAAAGGAACGTTGATGAAGTCATATGTTTATTACTCCCAGAGCTGCCTGGTAAACGAGCTGTTCTCGATAATTTCAGAGATTTGGGGCTCAGCACGACGAATATGAACATCAGCTTTCTTTTCTGAAGCAAAACATTAAAACCAACTTAACTTTTAACATAGAATGTTTCACTTTGGTGGAGTTGCAATAATTCATCCACGACTTCTTTTAAAAAACCCCAACCCACTGATGACACCAATTTCTTTAAGGGAAAAAAAGCTGAAACCACAAGGTTCCTAGGGCAGGCATCTTAGTCTGGCATCCTTTTGTGAGGATGACACTTATAGGAAAAATTTTGGCCACTTTGTCGTGCTGTATTCAAGGGGTAGGGTGGGGGTTATCTGAGTTAAACGCATGTTCATCAGCCATGAGCAGACAAATCTCCATATGATTCATGGGAGCAGCACTGCAGAACACCTGATGTTGCCGATGCAGTTCTGTTAGTGTTTTGTTATTTTTAAAGGGGCTTATGTAACTCTCTCATTAAAATTAAATGTGGGCTGAAATGATGCATGCAAATTCTCAAGCTTTAGAGTGAGCTCCTTCTTCACAGTTCGGCTGAAAATAGACCATTTTTAGGCAGAAGAGAAGGAAAATGAAACCAAGGGGTTGTTACAGTTGAAAAATCGAGTCTCTAAGAGTTTAAGTTTTCTGATAATTCACCGTTTCCTTTCTAGAGGGCCTCAATTCTTCAGATGCTGACCTGCAGCTTCCAGAGAGACCAGGTGCAGGATTTGAATCTTAAATTCACTCCGCAGCACAGCTATCGTATCATCCACAGCTATCTGCACTTGCAAGGTTCAATTTCCAGATGATCTACATTCAGGTGCCCATGCTTTTCTCTTCACTCCTCTATTTGTCTAAAAGGTACAGTAAATTCCCATATCCTCTCTTTGATTTTCTGTCTTTCCCCCTCCCCTCCCTCCGACCCTCCACTCTATCTTCCTCCCAGTGACAGACTGTTGTCTGGCATCCTCAAGGGCTGCTCTTGAAGATGACCTGCTGATTTGCTGCCATGGGAACTCCAGAGCGAAGACAGCATTTACCCCTCACACACCGAAGGGCACGAGCAACAGTTCCCCCCGATGCCACTCCCTCTCGCTGGTAAAAGTTTGCCCTCTCCTCTATTTCTGAAGCCTGACAGGGACGTGGGAAGGCTGTGCCTTAAATAACACAAGTGCTGTGGCCCCTCCAGCATCCAGAGGCAGCCGCTGCTGAATTATTTGGAGGAAGGAGAAAAAGTCTAACAGCGTATGTGAACATGCAAATCATTTTTCAGAACTAGTGGAGAAAAAGCTTAGGCAGCAAAGCATAAGGCTCGAGGAAAACCCTCTCTGATGTCAGGCAGAAAGCATTATCTTCGGCTAAGTGCCGTATTTAAAACTTCCTGAGCAATTTTATTTGCAACCCCTATTCCTTTGAATCAGAGAGAGTTAACTTAAAATTAGGTTATTTTGCCTGAATAAGGGATTCAGGGCTAACACGTCAGCCACCGAGTACGCTACATGGAGAGACAAACAAGTAACTCTCTCCATTCCCCACCCCCAAACACAATTTTGGGTGCTTTAATTGAAAGAGAAGGATCATTTTTTACTTGGCTGCATTTTGCAGGGCAGCTTGTGTTCCACACTGTGTCAGTCTTGTCAGTACACTGGCAGGTTTACAGACTCTACGATACTTTCCTACAAGCACCGACTCATAAGAGCCTGATCGGGTAATGTGGGCTTAATGCATAATATAATTTCATGAACCACCTAGAAACTGAGTGCAAATCTGGGAGTCGATGCTTTCCAGAAATGTCAATTTAGCCATTAGTTCAGAAACCCTGAAGATGGATCTGTCTGATATTAGTCCACGAAATAGTCACTGATCCTTCAACTGTCAGAGAAAATAAAGTTGTGGGTGAGAACACCTAAAATCCTTTTCGGTCCTGCTCGAGCCGATTAGTGGTTAGGCTACCTCAATCTCAAGACAGGAGTGAGAGATGAGAAAATTAAAGTCCAGATCAAGATTTATCCCAAATTTAGGAAAATTCCTTCCCCCTTCCGTCTGATATAACTAACCTTCAGCGCATCATTAACTTGCTAAGAACAGTATTAAGGTTACTTTATTTGACATGCTTACTTCTGCTGCCGGGTGAAATAACACAAAAGCAAACAAAAAAAAAACCACCCCTCAAACCAAAAAACCACCACCCCCCCAAAAAAAAATCCCCAACCCAACCACAACAATAAAAGAAAGCTTTTTGCCACGGTGTTAGAGGGAAAAAAAAAAAAAGAAAGAAAAACCCCATTTGTATTTCCTCTGTGAGGATGCCAGCAGTCCTGTTTCATAAACTCCAGTGATTCATCACCATCCCAGGCAGCCAATCATTCGGCAGGTCAAGTAGAAATGGGCTGTAGAGCCAGCAACTCCTGCTGCCCTGATAATGCATGTCATTCCAGGCATGGCGACATGCTTTCTCAACAGCTGCCATTTTCAGTTACCTTTTCTATGGCTGACACACAAGTAAATGTGTTGGAAGCAGTAAAACAGTCATAGGAAAGCGGTTGTAAAGATAAATAGCACCTGCACATGATAATCTCTAATGTCATTAGAGAGGGAAGAAGGATGTGTTTTGAAACAGAATTTATTTCTTCTGAAAGCATTACTTGACGTTGGGGAGTTTATGGGACTCTGTGCGTGTGACTGGGGGGGGGTTGTTACTCTGTTTGGGGTTTCTTTAACTCGAATAAACATCCAGACATTCATCTTAGTTATAAACTTAATATATATAACTAGGGGGAAAGGGAAAAACAACCCCCCAAACACCCAGCATTAAAGAAAAAACCTCACAATTCACTCGCAAGAAACATTTTGTATGGGTAGATTTTGCTTGGGTTTGGCAACGCTTGCTCCAAGAAAAACAACTCTCTAATTAAGGGAACAGAAAAGGACTTACTGCAGTTCTTTCTCTCCAGTCTTTATCATCTAACTTCAGTTTCATGAACTACTTGTTCTGTAACTCTCATCTGAAGTATGTGTAGTTGAATACTTTCTTGCAGAAGGAAACTGGGTGGGAGTTTTTAGGCACCGGGCTACAGAAACAAACACCCTCAGTGACAAAAAGATGTTTAATCTTACATGCACATGCGGGTGTGTGTACAGACGCACGCAGATGTACGCCTGTATATTCGATACGGAGCGTGTGTGATTTATGTACCTATACCATGTAAACACCCCGTGCCTGCACACAAATGGTAAAAAAAAAAAAGGGAAAAAAGCAAAAGAAAAACCCAACAATAACAACAACAACAACAAATGTTCCAAATAAC
This sequence comes from Porphyrio hochstetteri, assembly GCA_020800305.1. Classification (NCBI taxonomy): domain Eukaryota; kingdom Metazoa; phylum Chordata; class Aves; order Gruiformes; family Rallidae; genus Porphyrio; species Porphyrio hochstetteri. The sequence continues at coordinate 7,017,320 of CM036905.1, read as the reverse complement.
AGTGCTGGAACAAGATTTCAAATGCATAGGATTATCCATATTAATTTATGGTAATCTACAAATGAATGCTGCAGAGACAGTACAGGTTATCCAAAATGGTACTTGCATTTAATGAGAAGCTACCACAGAATATCTTCAAGACAGATTTAGTTGCATCTTCTAATACCCCCTGAATTAATACCATGCAAAACACAAAGTACAAGCGATGTTTCCCCTTTGGAACAACTGGCTCTTGAAATGGCAAAGCAAAGCCAAGCTTTTCTCTCCATACAAAGTCCTCTTAGACATCTTGCTTTCAGATTTCATCAACTTAGGTGTTTTCAGGGCTGTAAGCAGTGAACTTTCCATCAGCAGCATCTTCAGCTAATTAACCCTCCTGATTACAATAATTAGTATTGATTCACTCCTGAATGACTTCTTAAGTATTCAAGCACAATCTACACTTGCAGTAAAACTTCTAGATATGAATATTAATTGAATGCTCTCCTTTGTTTTTCAGCCCCAAAGGTATAGTTTGCAATCTTATATACTTAAATTTGATAACAGAAACACTTCATTTTTATTCTCATTTAACAAAGAGAATATTAACATGTTGATGTTAGAGATTGTGGTTCATGAATCTGAAAAAATATATATATAGATACATATATATTTATGTAAAGAGTCCAGGCTAATAAATAAATATAATTCACTTCCATTTCCTATGGCAGTATGGAAAGTCACTTCCCAGGTTTAGCCCCATCCCTTCCTTGCTCTGATGGATGGGACTGGGGATGGTCTTTCTTTTTTGACATTACACCTGGTCATCGCAAGAACAAGTAGCAACTCACGTAGAGTCTGAATTAGCTCTCTCAGTGCTGTTGTCGAACAGATGTTGCCAAGTTTGACAACTGCAAGGCACCACATCGCTTTGTGAATGGGTGAGGTTCAAAACAGGTAACGCTAAGGACACCTCTGATGCTCCCGCAGAAGATCTCTAAACCTATATAGTCTCTCAAAAAGCCGACACTTTTGTTAAAGCATGCTAAGAAATGGCTTTTGTTGCAGATTTGCTTCACTTTCTTTGATGTTAATAATAACTGTTATGGCTCAAAAAGCAATATTTCAGTAAATATGCATAGAAAGAATATTTTTTGGAGTAGGGTTCACACAGAATAATTCAAAAATTAGTCTTTGATGTGAATGCAATGTCAGAAAATACCCTTGGAACAGAACAAAGTAATTGGCAATCCAAGACAAAAATCTGTAATATCTCTATTTTATGCAGCATTTCATCTGAAAACATAGGAAGTGCTGTAAGTTTAGTAGGAACTCACCTGTGAGAAGAGCTCTTAGGAAACAGTTTTAGTATGCTGGCCAGGTGTCTGGTGGTGTCTGCTACAAAAGTGGCATTCACCTACTCTGGGCATTCACTAAAGGGGCTTTTCCATGTCACCGAGAGCGAGGGATTCACTTTATTGCCACTCACAAAGGGCAGCAGCTGCTAGAAAACCCAGACTGAAGGAGGATAACTTAATTAAAAAATACACACACACACACACACCCCCCCTCCAGTTCTGGCAGAGCAGAGCAGTTGGGAATGAGTTAATGTTTGTCTCGAAAGAAGTTCTTCCAAGAAAGTAAATTATAGCATGGTCCCATTACATTAAACACCGTCCTTGCTTTCTTCGTGTTTATGCACAAGTATTATGCGCAAGTATTGCCTGATAATCCATAACCTCTGGGCTTCTACCGTATTTTATGTGATATTACCTTTTCTGTTCATGTAAACTCGTTCCTACTGACTTATGCCATCGCAACACACACGGGAAGGAGATGCAACGACAATTAAAAATTGCAAAAAAAGCAAAGACACAGAGTCTTCCCATAAAACATTTTTTTTGTTGTTGAAGATACATGCTTTAGAGAGATCTGACCTCTACCCATAAACCTTTAATTTTATTTTTTCTTAATGAAGGGGTCCAAGAGACCCCTCAACCCATGTAAATCATGCACCAGAATCCACTTTAAAAAATAGCAGAGAACGCCTACAATTACTTGGTATAAGCAAAAAACAGAAGCCACTGATAAATATCTCTGCCTTCTCTCAGAAAATTACTACAATTATTGCTAAAAGTGATGCATTTACTTATTGTGTGAAGTATTTAAAGACTTTAAACAGTTTCAGAAACTCCACAGACTGATGTCAGTTCATTTTATTTAAGACGCAAGCTGCTGTCCAAGTAGTAACTCAGAATCTTTCAAAAGCTTTATAACAATTTCTTCTTCATAATGCATAAGGTACGCAAGCAGTTTGCCAAATTCAAACGTAAAACTGGTAACTGTTCTAGTGCTAAACTATGGCTGTCTAAACAGAAAGATAATTCATGAAATGTCATATGAATAATTTGTTAGATTTTGGGATAGGAATCATCCAGGGAAATTATTCTGCCTGACCTTAAAAATTCTAACATATGCTAATAGCTGGATTATAAAAATGGAAAGTAGCATGGGCTCCCACTTTGAGATCTGATTTATCATTTTTATTGCATTTTCATTACCTAAACAAAATTAGAAACAGTATCTTCAAAACAGCAGTTAAAGTTGATATGATCAGGCATAAAATCAGGCAAGGGCACGTTTGGCAACTGTGTATTTGTCAGATTGACAGCAGTATTGTAAGCTTTCGGAATCAGTAAGTTTTCTCGCCACAGTTAAAGGAGAGGTTAGTAATAAATCTCCCAACTTAATGCAATAGGCATAATTGTGAGATGCAAACCTCCCCCTCCCTGCACTATTAGCAGCAGATATCAAATGAAACGACCGTCACAAACCAGGCAATATGCTTTGTATTCTACCGTATACACAAAAAAAAAAACCAAAACCAACCCACACCATCCAAACCACCCCACCGCCAGACATACATTAAGCTAGTTTGACAGCACCATTGTTCAGCTGTCCCATTGTCAGACCAAAAGATGTATTCAATGCTACAATGTCTGCTAGCAAATAAACAAAAGACTACATTTTTCAAAGCGGGGTGCCAATTCTAGCATAATTCTGTGTGTATGTGCATGTGTGCCTGTGTCTGCGTGTGTCTGGGTGTCTCCGAAAAGAGTAGTCGATGCTGGCCCCCCGCTAAACCTTGGAACCTTAAGAATATATGTGTAATCCTGCATATGGGGGCATTTAGATATTTTTAAAACATCTTCAAGTGGTAAAGACTAGGCAGAGCATTAGTAACTATTTACATAGGCTAAGTGAAAATTAAAGTGGTATTTAGGGCACTAGCTCTAATATGGAGTCTCCCTGAGCTTATTCCATGCTTATTCCATGCCCAGTGCATAATAATGAAGCAGGCAGAAATATTGCAAAGGAGGTGATAAAAGAAATACTAGCTCTCATTTAGGAAAGGAAAAAAAAATACATATTTTTTTAATTTTATTTTTCTTTTCCTCTTGCCCTCTCCATACATTTGTCGTCATACATGAAATGTGCGGTTCTAACTAGTGGAAAATGCTACTTGCACACAGCAATGCCTGCCTTTTTCCTTTAAATAGGGAAACTACTTAATACACAGCGCGGTTATAGTTGCAGCGGGCCCAGGCAACTCGAAAGCACGCGTTAAAACAAAGGAGACAACATACCTTAAAAGCAGCTCCTCATTTCTCATAGTAACAGCGGATTTGGGACAGCGCATGCTTTCTGCACCGATATTCTCAACAAAAGCCAGTTCAGAAGTGCGCTCAAACATCAATGCCACAGTAGCTACTCACTAATGGCTACTCTTTCTCTCTTTCTCTCTCTAGTCAGACGCTGAGTGGTGGAGCAAAGGGGCCCCTGCAGATTCACTAAGCAGAAATAATCCTCTCTGACAAGTTATGTTGTCTGGGCATATTTTACATTAATGCACTGTGCTGCCTATAGGGGTCTTGTTTGCGTTCACTCCAGCCTCGCTGGTGTTAGCTCTCTTAATTACCATCCAAAAAAAAAAAATTAGCAACATTTCCCCCCCACCTCCACACCTCCTTCCTCAAAAAAATTTTTAAAAAAATTTAAAAATTAAAAATCTATAACTAAAAGGGGGGGGGGGGGGGGGGGAATCTATGGGCGAATGAGAGAAGGCTTTCCCCCTCCGGAAGGATGCATACTTGATACAGATCTTTTGTTTGCCCGGTGAACTCAGTGAATGCAGTGGCAAACAGATGCTGTGGCTCGTGAGGCTTGTGCACTTCACGGGAATTGGGTTAGAGGCTCTTTCTGGGGCTTTGGAGTCGCAGCTGGAGCTCTCGCTCTCTCCCTCCTTCCTTTTCCCGTTCAAGGCTGAGCGGCTTTATGGGACCTGCCAGCTCGCATCAGGGAGACTGGAGAGTATTAACACAGGCACCCGGGGATCTTCTTCAAGTTTTCAGGGGGTTTTTTTTGGCAATATTAACCCCTCCAAAACACAACCCAGTTACCAAGTGACTGAATGTGCTTTAACCCAGACCCTTAGGCTTGGCTTTGGCAGAGTTCTCACAGATGGGAAGGGGTGTTGCATTATTCAATGATTTACTCACTTCCTATGTATGAAAGGAACTACAGTGTGACACCGATTTCAGGGCAACAGCCTCTTTGGGTCTACTTGGGACATCCACCATGTAATTTGTAGAAACAGGTTGTCGTCTGCTCAGTTGCCAAGGTAGTCAAATAGGGGTTTATTTTCACATCTTGACTTCAACTTCTGCTGGGTAAATCTTTAAACCATGCAGCTACTCTTGAGGCAGGACGATGATTGAGGTTTTAGGGTTTGTTTTAATTTTTTTAATCTACATCAGATACTTGAGTAGGTGCTTATTTAGTAGACTGGAAAAGTCAACAAGACCTTGATGCTTTTCTTCAGTCAAAGGCTTCTCTGCACCACTGTGACATTAAAGTGAATCTTTAAAATGACTGTCATTTCCTCTGAGGTCCCGTTAACATAAGAACATGCAAAACTCTATAAACTCAAATCTTCCAGAACTGAGAACTACTCTAAAAGCCCAGTAGGAGTCAAATACACTAAGATGAAAATATATCTGGACTTCCAAAACTTCAGCTACAACCTTGCATAGACTTCTGGCTGTATCTGTGGTTGATCTGAGCCTCTTCTTCTACATTATATATTGCTTTCTTGAAATATACTGCTACAATATCCTGATGCAGTGCTACTGCTTCTAATTCCTCAACAGAAGTTGGTGTTTAGGGGTTTGATCTTTTTTTGGTGAATTTGAGTCTGGGGATGAAGGCAAAGAGGGAGGAATGACCAGTATAAATATACTGATAGCAAGATCTTGCCTTCCTGATAGCAGCTGTAAACTTCTATTAAGGTCATAAATTGTTTGCAACAGAAACAATCCTTTTGTTCTACACTTCTGGTTGAGCACTCTGAGACCCTGGGATTAGTTTCAGTCTTTTTGATACATTTGTCAAATGACCAAAAGACAAGTTAAAAAACAGACCTAGTCATAATCTACTTTTAAAGACGTAGAAGGCAAGAGCTGAAGGCAGTAGTTTAGGAAACATGCATATCGTGAAGGACTGCAAGTAAAGGGAAGACAGGTTTCAATTTGCTTCCCTTTTCATCTGCAAAACATGACTGGGATTCTAGTTGCTCTTGTAATAAAAAATAATAAATAATTTTAATGATTAGCAATTCAAACCAATTCCATGTTAAAATGTCATGCTCCAAGGTCAACTGAGACAACATAGCTTGTACTTCATGCTAAAAATATCCGAACAGTCATGGAAGGCGGCCAGGAAAATACTCAGCCAACATGACAAATCCCATACCTCCTGCCCCAAATACTAAATCCAGTACTACCATTTCAGGCATGGCCACCAGCAGTTCAGATTCCTCTTCCTTCACTGTTTGCCTCTAAATGACTTTTGCCCAGTATAACTCACCGTGACGCCTGGGCTGCTCCAGAGCAGTCTCGCGCTCGTGAGACTGATGTACGAGAAGAGGCAAATACCAGAGTACGCTACGGAACATACAGCTGAATGGGAAGTGTCAAACAGTAGGATAAACTGCTACAGTTTTCCAAAAATATGGTGAGGATCAGCATCTTAAGACACTACCAGCTGAGGGAACAAAGCTTTCTTTTCAGGCTGCAGTAGAATGGCTCACACAGAGCCCTTTGGTGGGGAATCAATGGGCTTCTGTTGGGCAGCTCCACGCAGTTGCAAGTTCTTGATCATTTCTCTACTTAGAAAGAAGGCAAAGCAGCAGCAATAGGAAATAAAGTGAAGTATTATGGAAGGACTTATCTACGGCCAAAGGAATAAATAAAGAAAAAGAAAATAAAATCCACAAAGCAGCAACGTAGACAAAAAGAACCTACGCTTTCTATCACACATAATGAAACGTCTGACAGAACAACATCTGCAGAGGGATCACAGCTGCTGAGGATGAGAGGGAATATGAGCATTATTTTTCAATTGTATAATGTACTAAGCAGGAGTGCCTTTAAAATAATATGGCTAAAGGGAAGATTAAACCAGATGCACAGGGCTATCTGGCTTCTTGCAAGATGAAAGTCCAGCTGTGGAGTTTCAGTTGAACATTTAACATGAAAATAGGTGGTAAATTCATAACTGATGTGTATATACTGCAGAACGTTCTTAACAAATTACATACAGTAGAATGTTAATAGCTTTGTTACCCTGTCTTTAATGTAAACCCAAACCAAGCTTCTATATACGGCCTGCGCACTTGCTAAACTAATTACACGATGTTGTAAATACTTGAAAGGCCATAGGCATACCAACCATTTACAGAGGCAAAATAACCAACGCTTCTGTGTCAAGCCAGGAACAATGAGCAATTTATATCAATTAAAAATATGCCTTATGCTCTCTAGACCTACTTGACCATTCCATTTGCTTACAGTATTTTTTCAATATTCAGAAGCCCAAAACATAATGGTATTTTGCTTCACCAAGCAAGCAATGCTGCCAGCCAAGCAATGAGCTACATTTCATGACAGAGAAATGGTGGATGAGTGTCCAGGACAACAGCCCAAAAATCATGAGTGCAATCATGAGAGGAATAGAAAGACTTGATTCATGTTCCCATTTCACTATGCATCCCCATGTCAGATCTTCTGCAAGCCAATTAACCTCTTGCTCATCTCTACATCTTTAAAATGGAAAAACCCAATAAACTCCGGAGCAGTGTGACAATAATGCAGAGCAGTGAAAGCCATATAAAGCAGTGTGTTATTGCGAGTCGCACAAACATTTAAAATGTGCCCTCTCCTCACAAGAGGGACTTGCGGGCTCAGTTATCTGCTGTTCTGTACAGTTATTTAGCCTCAAATCACATTTGTTTTGTAAAGGTGTGAAAAGCCACTCTTTAATCTGATAGCATTTTACTGTTTTAGATGGCTAAATCCCACCTTTGAAGTTGAGCAATTAGTCTAAGCTAGTCATCTTGGGTTTCTCTATTGTCACCGAGGAGAGATTAGTTATACTAAAGAGCATTACCACCTCTTTCCATTGACCACAAAGGGATTAGATCCCTAACTTTCAGATAGATATATTAGGCAAGGCAAGACAAATCCCACCTACATGCCTAAAGTGGAGGTGTGAAACCCCATGTTTCTGTTTCAGCATCGCCAGGGCATGCTCCTGTGCTCCAAATCACTGCCAGCATGCTGAGCACGCCATGACCGCCGTGCAGGTGTAGCACAGACACCTCGAGCATGTCTGGCACTTCCAGATGTATCTGTAACCTGTCTGCAGGATGTCTACAGCAATCAACTGTAGCTAGGCAAAACTTGCAGGTCTGAAGCAGAGGTATGTGATATGACCAATGCAAAGCTTGCAGTAGAAAGGAAATCGGCCTCAAATTCAACAGTGGAGCATGTGGAGCCTTTGAGAAAGCAAACAGTGCAATTGGGTGTCTCCTCCTAAAATCTCCTACAAAAATGAGCTGCTCATCACCTCCCATTATTTGAAATTTTGGAGCACGAGGTCAGATGTTGCAAGAACCAGAGTACTTTGGGCCACCTCACTGGTGAATGGGAATAACAAGAAATGGGGTATAACTCAGTAGGCCGTATCTTGCCGGGCTTTATATCTGTTTTATTGAGGTTTTTCTTTGTTTTTTCATCTATTGCTTTAATCAAATTATGGCATATTTGTCTGTGTTTCCTCTTCTGATTTGGGTTTTTTTTTATTATTTATACAGCCTTTAAGATAGCTGTGCATGGGAAATCCAATCTGGTCCCGAACTCCAGCAATCTGACATCTAAAATATAACTTTTATCAGGAAAGCTGTAACCCTGTGGCATCAGACAGTCCCGCATTTGCCATCTGTATGATGCATGTACATATAGGTGTAGGAGTTTCCTTCCTGTTACAGGCTACGAAAGCACGAGACACAGTTCCTCCCCAGTAAGTATCTTAATACAAGGTTGTGGTAAAAACATTGTGACCAGCTGCAGGGGCAGTTGCACGTGTGGAGACCACACTGGCATCAGGACAGGTACTAACTCCGTGTGTGTTTTGTGCGTTAATCATGCCCCCAGTATCTGCTGGAGTCATCTTTGTGCGTGGGAAAGGCAAATTGTTTTCAAGCTCCTGCAGCAGAGATGTGGAAAATCATAGGGGGTTTTCATCTAAGCAGGCAACAAAAGCAGCCTAACATTTGTCCACATCTTCTTTTGGTTTATCTAGCTAGCCTGGCTTTCCTGTTTGAGCCATGGGGGTGGCAATCATTTAGACACCTGCAGGTGGGTCTGGATGATGCAAGAGGTCTTTTCTAGCCTCAGTTTTTCACCTGTGAGTATCTGAGGAGCATCATATAGATTTAATAACACAGGCAAAAAACCACAGAAGTACAAAATGTTGCATAAATGCCGAGGATTAATATTTGGGCAGCAGGGGAAGAAAAAGTTTGGTATTTAAAGCATGCAGCACGATTAGCATCCACTGCTTCTCTTTGCGAGAAAAGTTGTGCGCTTGCCTCCCTCTAGCACCCAGCAGTGCTGACTCTGCGCCTCAGCATCTGCAAAACAGAGGCACCAGAAGGAACCACACTCCCCTATTTACTTAAGCAATGTGCTCTGCTTCTTCCCCCACCCTTGACAGGGAAGGGGCAAAAACTGCAGCATGCTCAAATCACAATTTCTCCAACACATAAACAGACATCAGGGTGATTTTTAAAGGCAATGAATCACTTGATACAACTCACAATGGGCCAGGTTGGGATTGCAGACATGGCTACTCTACAAAGCAAATAATTTCTTTGGAAAGATCTACATGTCATAAGAACATCTGGCCTGAAACTAAAGGGAAGGAGGAGAAAGCTGATCAAAAGAGCAGAGAGGCAAAGGAGGCAACAGAGCACCAGATCTGAGAGAAGGAGGCAGAAAAGAAGGGAGAGAGAGAACAAACACAGCTGGTTATAGAATCATTTGTTTTCTGGTTTAATTTAAAGTCTATTTAAGGTATAAGTAGAACCTGCTCTGTCTAAACAGGAATATCTTTATGTTGCGCTTGTAGTAATGCCAAGATCATCACTTTTAGATGAGCCATGTGGTATATCAAAGACCTTGTGTTCCTGTGAGCACAGCCTAAAGAAAGTGAACTTTGGAAATATATACAAATGTACAAACTGTGTATATTAACACATATGGATGAACGTGAAAAGTGTTAATAATTACAGATGAGAACTTAATGGCTACTTGTCCTCTTAAATTAAATTTAGAGTAGAGCCACCTTTAACAGTCCTACTGAGCCTGTTTTAAACTGATCTTATGGTATTCTACACAGAAGGTTCATTTCACACATCCATGAAGTGTATCCAACACTAGGGAATAATGTGGATATTTTAAAACAAGGCATCACCGGATAGAGTGATGCCTAACAGAAACTCACATACAAGTGAAAATGAGGAAGGAATTTAATTTCTCGGATCTGAGATATAAATGAGTGGATGCATCTACTAAGAGAACCTTTAGCCATGAACGTGCTGTGAAAAGTGGATCTTAAGCCTATGCTGTCCAGCAGGAAACTTCGGCTTAATAGAACAACTCATCATCCATCATATTGCCTGAAAAGGAAGGTAATTTCACACTGTCCTGTACGGATGGGAAACAAACTGAGTGTTGTGTCATTCAAATCAGATTAAGTGATCTTCCATTTCAAATACTGGTTGAGAACTCTTAATTCATTATCTGATGATACTAAGTCAGACTTTGAAGAAAGTCTACAAAAGTCTACCTACATAATTTATAAAATAATTGTTCTTTCATAAATGAAGGAATTTATAAATATAAATACTTATTTCAGAGAGTTTTACCCTCCCTAATAAATTTTATTGCCTGATAGAAAAAAAAAATCCCAACATATCACTTTTTTAATACTTTAAAGTCCCTACCTAACAATTTTTATCCAAAGGATACTTTTCCTTTTTTTTTTCCTATTTAAAAATCTATTAGCATTGATGAAAAAGAAAGAGCTAGGATAAAAATCTTCAGTTAGATTTACTACACAATACATTTTTCTTTGACATTTCACATGTCATCCAATGCTTGACAATTTCGTGCCAGATGTGAAGAAATGACTAGTGATTTTTGGTGATGCTAGTGCACAAATTCAGAGTTTCATAGGGCCTGTAGTTCAGAGCTAGGATGTTGATTTGTGGGCAGGAAGAAATAAATCAGACACTGTGAAAACACCCAGAAGATGGATGTATTTGAAAACCCTTGATGAAAAACCTGGCCAAACTGAAGTTCCAGGCTAAGGGAATCCTTAAAATGTCAAAGCACAAGTTTTTGAAGAAAAAGATATCAAGTTCAAATTTACTTTTATTAGTCTGTCATGTAGCTTAAAAATTAATCATAGATTTTTTAAGAGTGAGCTAACTGTGGAAAGCATTGCTTAAGGATATGTTGACACTGTGGAGTGTCAAGATACCAAAGTCTTAACCAAAGCAATAGAAGCAGCATGAGAAGTAGGATAAGTCCACTTGGAAATAGCTTTTTTCCACAGTAGATAGACTGTTCCCACTAGTTTGAATGTTTTAGTGGATGATGTAAGCATATCCTAAACCACAGAGGGAGGACAGCTCAAGCTAGAATAGCTAAAGATATGATCCCAGTTTGTGAACAAACTCATAGTTCTGAGTCCCAAAGTGACCGCATTTTGCATGACCAAACCCTTTGTATAGCTGGTTGCTTCAGAAATGCTTTGGTCTGATTAATGCCACTTAACTTTGGGTACTCAACAAAGAAACCCAAGAGCATAGTGTCGCCTTTGGCTTCTTCTAACAGTCAGTAGAGAAAGACAGATTTTCCCCTTAGTGATTCCAGTTCAACCCACCATGGATCTCCTTTTGACTAGGCAAGAGGGGTAGGTAAGCTGGAGTCAGCCTCAGTATCTTAGTTAAGCATGAATAATAGGATGAGAGGTCTCTGTGTCTACTTTGCTCAAAGGTCCTGTTTCCAGAAGAGCATTTAGGCAAGGTCTATGCAATGCTGCCCGTGGCTCTTTCTAACACTGGTAAGACAAAGATGTACGTGAACCACAGATGTATGTGTGGCACCTCCAAAGTGCCCTAAAGTTATCCTCTGAGAAAAAAAAAAATACAGGTACTGGAAGAGCACTAGTATTTATGAGTTGTGGGGCATGAAAGGTGTCTGAAAAGCTTTTAATTCAAAGAAAAAGTCATAACAACAGCCACATACATTTTGTCTACCCCTTACCACAGCTAAACACCACCAGACTCCTTGGCATCTCATTTCCCCTAACCTGATTCTCAGGCATCACTTGTCAAAGCTGATTTCTGTGTCTCCAGCACTGGATTTCTCATAACATTTCCCATGTTGCTAGCACCAAAGGAGCTCTGTGAGACTTCGTGAAATTAAATGGCAGTGAAGGAAAAGGCTGAAGAGCCAAAGGGGCGCATGAGAAAATTGAGTCATTTGCCTAAATTCCTCCCACTTCAGAGCTCAGTCAGGTAACACTGTGGAGCTGGAGAGAGATTTGTGCTTTTGGGGTACCTGTCCGTGTCAACCATTTGGCCCGAAGCGTGGCCAGCACACATAGCCCTGTGGGATCCATCCACGTTCAGCCTTCAGTGCTAGTTCAGTGTGTTCAATGCTTCAGCAAAACCTGCGCTCTGATCTTTACATGCGCCAAGAAATCTGTTGAATCGTTTACATATTGCAACATTAAATCTTTGGTAAACCGCCACATCATTTTGTGCTTTCAGTGTTCCCAAATCTACATCATTCATCTTTCTTCTGCAAGGCCAAACCCTGCAAAACTTGCTGAATACACTTAACTCCAAATTAACACCCTCCCTTCTTCTCCTATGCCGTTATATGTAAAATCTACACCCAAAGTTAATTTCTTGCTGACCTTGTGCTGATTAATGCAAATTAAATTACATGCTAATTGCCCCAAATGGTTTGCATGCAGCCCAGAAATCAGTTCTTTTTGCTGGTGGTAAAACACATTTATGGGTTTTTTTACACAATGGTTACATTAAGTCATTGTTAGTCTTGCAGCATCTTCAAAAATCCCATGTTTTTGTAGCACCTTTTAGAAAGCAAGGAAAAAAAATTACCTAAAAAAAGCATTATTAAGTTCTGGTCCAGTCTTGAAGAAACCTCACTTCTACCTCGTGGGAGGAATTTTCTGGCTCGTTCAGAGCTCAAGCTCTAAGATGCATTTTGCAAAAAAACCTTGAGCCAGTTTTGTTAAACCCGTCACTCCCTAATCCCTTGTGCTTGTCAGCAGAGTACACAAGCACTTGATTTTGGACATCTGATTTTATAAGGGGCAAGGGAAGAGGGGGTGGGGGAAGGAAGAAGGGAGGGAAATGGGGACTGTTATTTTAGATAGATCCTACAATATGCTTGCGATTCAAGAGAGAACAAGGAACTGTTTCAAACAGTGATTCTGGGCAGAGAAGCGCTCAGAAAGGGGCTGCACATTGTGTTTTAGGGTATCAGTGCTGTTCTGGCACTGAGTCCAAATCCCAGCCATCAGACCTGATAGCTGGTGGTTTGCTGGGGCTCAGGTTGGCAATTGGCGTGGGGATCAAACGCAGCAGCAGGTAGCGCTTAGCTCTTCAGCAGTCCCCGGAGTGGCTGACATTTACAGTACAAATGCAGTTTGCATTTATATCCAGCAGCGGGGATAAAATTTGATTTATGTCATAAGGAAGCTAGGGGGAAAAAAAAGAACCCCCAACACAGTGTTCTCCAAGAAAACAGTGGTTTCTTCTTCACAGGCTTTGCTGCAGTCAGTAGTCACCGCTCCACACATTACCGCAAAGTCGGTAAACAAGATTATGCCTATTTTATAGAGGTGACGACACAGAGAACTTAAGTGAATTGTCCAAATTTACACATGCAGCATGAGACAGAGCTGAAAGGAGATTCTGCTGAGAGAAGAGCAATGTGCTTAGATATTACTTTTACCTGAGCACTCAAGTCTAGAAAAGATTTAAGGCCTTTCTATATCATTCACGGGTAATTGATGCCTAGACCATAAAGGCACACACCAGCTACACCATATGCTCCCAAAACATCCTTACCCTGACAACCAAATATCAGTCTTGGCAGCAAACAGCCCACCTCCCACAGTACCAAAAGCTATAAACATCAGACCACAGAAAGGACAAGGGAGGTTGAACTCACATGCATTTTCATTCTTAGTCTTGTCAACCAAAGACCAATCAAGTAGAATGGATTGATAACAAGACGACATATGTGTGGTAACCCTTGACTGACCTGATGCCTAAAAAATGTTCAGTGTTTGGGCTTTTTTATAGTCTTTTCCGTTACTGTTCCTCTCTGAATTGATGCTGTTTCTCCCTTCCTTCCCCAATACTCATGTCCCTATTTTGCCTGATTTTAGTAGCAGACCTCCTTTCATAGATATTCTTGACTTTTACTTGTACTATAAGCTGTGGCTGCCAAAATCCCTGCCCCCTTGCATGGAGGACAGCAAAATTCACTGGCTTTTAACCACAAGTTCAAAGTCAGTGTTTAGGAAGCTTAATAACTGATACCTGAGCAAGTAAATCTCCTCAATTCAGAGACGAAAGTGTGACCACCACCAACACGAGTCCTGCTCCTCACCACCAGCCCTAAGGAGCCTGTGCTGTTGAGTAATAAAAGTGTTTCCCCTCCGAAGTCTCTCTTGAGCAGCGATTGTCGTGTTACACTCTGCTAAATTATGTGTGATGGGTCTGTCTTTAGGATTACTCTGTAGGAGAGACAGCTTGGAGGCTGCCAGATTCATTAAACATCTTCAGTGGGACTTCATGGGGGCCTTTCACTTACCCTGAACAAACAACAAACACACCCTTTGTGCTCAAGAACAAAGAGAGTTTTTGCACTTTTGTTTGATGTCAGTCACAACTGGAGATTAAAGCTTCTGCTCCATGGATTTCAAAGTTGTCTCCCCCTCCAAAAGCTGCTCCTCTTGCTGTTCACTAGGCACTTCAAAAAGGTTTACAGCTAAAAAACCCCAAACAGAACAATATTAATAACAATCAGCTTGAGAAGCACTATGTATTTTTGGCATTTGAATGTATTTCACTCATAGATATGACTCGAGGAAACCAAGTGTGGGAGCAACATATGCGGGAACTGTGTTTTTCGTAATCACTTTGTGTCAGGGACTGGAAAACTGGGTGTGTATACAGGAATTTCTGGGTTAGGATTGAAGCGTGGTAGGTTCTGACTCACTGAAGAAAGATGTAACCCAACTGAATCTGGATTGGAGAAGAAAAGTTTCTGTTTTCCTAGCAAATGGTGCAAATGCTGGAGCTCCTATTAAACCCACACAAACCCCAAGACATGGCTTCTCTTGAGGTTTCCCTGACCTCATGTGAGTGAGAGATGGATGTTCACTGGTACAGACTGATTTTGGAAGCCTTTTCTGAAATTTGTGGTATGTATGAGTGAACACCCATCTTTCAGAAAAGGCATCCAAAACTAAGCATGATGATGTCTAAGGAAAGGTTACACCTCGTCATCTCCGGGATAATCCAATACACATTCTCATGGAACAGGGTGCCCTAGGAAGAGTTCACCACCCTTAAGAGTCAATTCAGGATACTTAAAGGGATAGAAGATAAAGCTATAAAAGTTGCAAAAATAAGAATAGGTACTGTCTGATTCAGGAAAGAAACTAGTCACCATCAGGAAATCAAAAGAGCTCTCTGGAATGTCACAAGGAGCACCCAAACTTAATCCTTCAATTGTATGGGAGACGATTTTTCTCCCCCCGCCCTCCCACCCCCAATCTGTAGGGTCTAACAACTTAGAAGTCTCATCTGTGAGGCAGAGGTGAGCAACCACCTCTCCTCTCAAAACAGCCTGACTCAATTACCTGTAGTTTGGTCCCACCCAACATTTCCCAAACTGTGAAGACAAGTTTTTCCTTTGGTTTGCTGTCCCTCTCCACACCTCCAGCTACAGAGGTCAGTTAGATAGAAAAAAAGAATAAAAACTAAACAAAGTGTCATGTTCTGCTACCTAAATCAAAAAGACGGATGGGACCACTCTGAGATGTCAAACATCAGATGGCAGAGGAAGGTGAGAGGGAGCCACAAGAGTGACTGACTGATGAAAAGATGCTTTCTAAAGCAAAGGACTAAGTGTTTCTGCAGTTCACCTGTGCAAGATGGTGAACATTTTAGTGCTGCTGGATGTCAACTCTCTTTGGATGGCTGCATCAGTCTGAATTTATGTTTCTTGTAATTCTACCATGACCCATCAGTAAGGAAAAAATGTCTCTGTTACTCACCTTAAAATAATAGCTTTTATAAAACATGGTTTGTTGGGGTTTTTTCTCAAATCATCTTTCTAGACAGCATTTGAACTAGGTGCCTATTCAATCTTCTAGATCTTCCACACACTGATGCCGCACACCTCGTACATTTATTTCTTAGGCAGTTGGGCCATGTGACTCAGTGAACACTTTTAACCAGATGCCAGAGCACAGCTGAAGGGAGAGTGTATAGAAACATGTGCAGCTGTTTACAATGTGCGAACCCAGAGGTTAACAGAAGTGCATGCGTGGGTTTGAGTTCTCATTTAAATCTCTTTCTGTTGGAGTCATGTTTGGAAGTGTCACCATACTCTACTTTGTACATAAATTATGCAGAAAACCTCATCAAAAGTTGTGCGCTGATGTGGATTGGTAGCACAGTGCTGTAATGCATAGCAGCCCCGTCATTAATATTAAGTTTGTTTTAAATAATGGAACAAAAATAAAAATGTTTCCCAGAGGGCACAAAGCATAAGGATGTGAAGTTGTAGTGTGAGCAAGGAGACAAGTTGTGTAGTTCAGAGCATCTTCATAAGCATTGAGCAAGCAGCCAAGGGATGTACTCGAGGGGTTTCCATTCCGCTGGAGCTTTCCTGTTCACTTTTTCAGTGTACTTTGATATTAGAGTTGATCATGTTGAAGCTCATTGTTACAATTTAAAGCAGCGCTATGTTATGCAGATCACTCAGGCGCTGCAGAGTTCTTATTGTACTAAAATGTCTTCATCTCCTTATTTCCAGTTCATAAAGCTACACCAAGAGGGAGAAGGGGGAAAGATCCTACTTCCAAATGATTCCACTTCCCCGGAGCAGCTGTTACAGGTATTGCTCTAGGAAATGTGCCTAAACCCAAGTTGCACACTAATGGCAATCCAGATGGATGGCATGTGAAAGAAAGAAATGACAACACATACTGCGAGGACTGTATCCTGAAAAAGTCAGGATGCAGCTAGAGAGTGGACGGATCTGTTAGGAAGGGAATGCTTGGAGACTCCACCAGGTTTAAATGCTTGCTGAGGTGGAAGTACAGCAGTACCAGTAGAGGCATTTTGCAAGAAGAGGTTTTGTTCCAAGACCATGTATGATTTCTCTCATTAGCTTCGTCAGTTCTCATTGCTTCCACCCCACTGTACTGCTCACCCATGAGTGCACGATACTCTCGCGGAATAGATGAAAGCTGGTGCCCAAAACCAAATCCAGTACATCACCAATGCTTGGGTAGCTTTCAAAGCTGGTCAGGTGACTCTCCCTTCGGACTGAAATGGTTATGGCCAGAGGGCATCCAACTGCTCTCTGCTTCATCAGCTCTCAGGGCTGAAAAGAAAACTTACCAAGTTTAAGTGCCTGGATGGAGGCACAGTGCACAGAAATATGTAGACAATGGAACAGCACCGTAAGTCCAGTTCGTGGCCTCCATGCCAGGCAGAATAAAAGACATCCCATGCTTTGCCAGAGCCTGAAATTCATACACCATGAATCAGTTGGAAGAGTCAAAGGGTTCTGGCCTCAAGGAAAGGGTTATCTAACATTTTATAATAATAAAGAATCTATTCCATATTCTGCCCAGCACAGTTCAACTTCACTTCACTGCAAAGTTCTTTGAAGCCCTTGACCTCTACTTTCTGAAATAGAAGAAGAGTAGAAAAACATACGTTCAAAACAGATTATGATATTCAGCTGCTCCTAGGAAATTCTCTATGCAGCACTAGTAGATCAAATTATTTCCATTATATCATTTGGTCACAAAGAATAGTGACATAATTAGGGAGCTAAATAGCAACAGTTTCCTTCTGGTAAATTTGCTATAGCTAATTTTGTTAATAAGACTGATAATTGTTTTACGCTCATTCAATATGTTAAGTTTACCTAATACTAAAACCAATCAGAACCTTTAAATTAATTTTTGTTTCATTTCTAAAGGAATCAATGTCATTATTAATCATAAAAGGAGTGCCGAGTCAGAGGATGATAAATCTCCTTTGGGCTTATTTGACTTTCATATTTATGGTTTGGATAAGGTTATTATGAAGGAATTTTCAAGAAATGATTGAGGAGGAAAGGGAGGAGAGTGAGCTAGGAAATACTAGGCTTCAGTGCTGTGCTACTATTGACTTCAGAAGGTTGTATGCAAAGAGTTTGATTTCTTTAAGTCCTGCAGACTTAAGCATGGGGAAAATGTTCAAGATAAAACAAACTGCTCAGGCTGCCAGGCTACAGAGCCCTAAGATGTACAGTTTCTGAACCAATATGTTCGAGAGTTGGTTTACACGAAACGGGAGAGGAGAAGATCCGGGGTACAGAGCTGATGGGATTTTGCATGCCTGGCACTAGCAGTTTTGCCTTTTAAAGCATTAGAAAAAAACATTCTTGCAGATTACAGTTGGCTTTGTTGCATTTCTAGACTTACTGCAAAAAACCCTTAGAACACAGGAGTTATTTTAGCTACACTTCTACAACTGGATACATGGTAATGCGGTGAAATGTCCTAGATAAATGTGTCCAATTTTCACAAAGCTGGTGTTGCCCACATCACTTTTTACATGCTTTGACAGGATAAGGTCAATGCCCATTGGATGTGCAAGGAACAGAGAGTGTCATCGGTGCTGCTATTGTCATAGTAACGTTCAAACAGAGCTCTGGAAGGTGGCAGTCCTTGGTCACCATGCTGAGGAGCTCACCCACTCATAGTGTATTAAGCGATAGGGCAAACAGTGTTTTCAGTGTAAGTGCAGCATTGTGTTTTACTATTGTCTTGAAAAGGAAAGTACATGGTATGTTATGCTGAGATGTTGATAATCAGGGTTTTTTTCCTAGAACCAACTATGCTTTCTGCTGAAGATTGTTCTAATAAAACCTGAAAGCCAAACGTGCTTGACTGTGGTTCTGAATTCTGTCTGTATCTTCCTCCAGTTACTAATCTCCTGAACTGAGATCCACAGTGTGCAGCAAGTTTTCTTCTGTATCCATCCTGCACATTGGTTCCACCTTGTTGACACAAAACAACAAACCCCAGACATTGCCTCACCGCAGTCCATTGCTACTGCCCACAGTCAAACACCAAAGAAATGGTTTTGAACATATACAATAGGACACATTTCACTGCTAAAATACACAAAATGCGAACAGTTAAAACAGAAATAATTTCGGTGTAAGTCTTACAAAGGCATCCTTTGTCTTTCCGTGTGTCTTTTAAGAGACAGACCTATCAAAGGAAAATATTATGATAATGTATTACCATGCTGAGTTAATTGTCAATTGCAAGTTACTTAAGTGTACTTTAATGATATGTTTAAAGCCTTATTTTCAACTCTAATAGCTATTAATGGTAGGAAGAGAAAATGAAACCAATTTTCCCTAACTTAAAGTGGAGCTCTATTAAGCGTAAGTGAACAAAATTCTAAATATAACAGATTCTTTAGGTATTTCAGCTAATCGGAACCCACACTGTCCATATTTCAGTCTAGCTACATACTACTTTCCAGGCAGAAGTTATATAAGATCACAAAGTATCAATTATGTCAGTGCTAGGTTAGTTGAATTCAGTTCTTCAGATGGTATGAAATCATTCCCAAAGAATGAGTTCGCTGAAGGAAAGGGAGAATGTCATTCCCAAAGGATTAATTCAGTATGAAAACACAAGGAGACATTCACCATGATTTTCAAGGATTCTTGTCTCCATAGATGGAGAACAGTGTTTTGTAGGCAGCCCGCCCTATGGACACAAACCCAAATATAGCTTTAAAATTCCTAATAGCATTCAAAATCATAGAATCACAGAATGTGTAAGGTTGGAAGGAACCTTTAAAGGTCATCTAGTCGAACTCCCATGCAGTAAGCAGGGACATCTTCACTAGATCAGGTTGCTCAGAGAGCCATCAAGCCTGACCTTGAATATTTCCAGGGATGGGGTCACCACTATGTCTCTGGGCAACCTGTTCCAGTGATCCACCACCTTCATATTGAAGAATTTTTTCCTAATACTCAACCTAAATCTCCCCTTTTCTAGTTTAAAACTGTTACCCCTCATCCTACCGCTACATGCCCTCCTGAACAGTTCTTCCCCAGCTTTCCTATAGGCACCTTTCAGGTACTGGAAGGACACTAAAATGTCAACAGTTAAGAAAATATTTTGGAGTGACAGAAATACCACCCCCAAATAATTTCCATTTACTTCAACTGCTGTACAACACTCTTCAAGACATACCTACTCCCTCTCCATCCAAATTGGGTGGATTTTGCCAGACTTTTGTGATGTAAAAGAGTATTACAGTCTTGATTCATCTGTTGTCCCATAAGTCAAGCAGTATAACCAAATTAAGACAGAAAAATCATTAATCTAGCTGGAACCTTCTGTACTGGAGATGCCATGAGTGTGAACAACTAATTGCAAGGTGCTTGCAGGTTATTCTAAAAAATACCTTCTTTCCTAGCTCATGTATCAAAACAAATAAAAGTGAATCTTTTATGGGAAACAGCACAGATGACAGCATGACATCTTCCACATTCCTCCATGCTGGGCTTTTAAAGCTGATAATTTTATTAAGGTATTTCAGTGTCAAATAATTTCATAATAAAATGCATAGAGAAAATTGTTAGTAATGTGAAAATTGGCCATTGACAGTCATTACAGGTCCAGTAACTTTCCTTTATATGACAAAAAAAAAGTCCTGTTCCTTCATTACTGATTTGCTTCTCGCATTAGCACTTCTGAAGCAGGCCTATGAAACCTAATTCCTTCCTATTCAGTTTTCATTAGGAAAAAAAATTGCAAGTCATCTTCTCTACCTTGGGAGCAAGGTTCTTGTTAAGAAAAGCTGTTTCACTCAATCATCAGGTTTCAATATACTTAAATTAAGCTACTCCTAAATCTTACTACTATATACTTCAGCAAAGTCGCTCAAAAGAGGAAGCATTTTAATGCCAGAGATGCTGCAGTGTTAAATCTGAATGTTTTGTTGTGCACAATCCTAGAAATGGGGTATGAACCTGTCAAATGCCAACTTGTTCTTGTTTATGGATTTTTAAGGCAAATGTGAGGTATGGTTTTTTCTTGTATGGCATTTAGAAACAACCTTCATATAGCATCAGATATGCTTTATAACCAAATGTCTCTACATCTACCCATCTGAGAGAACATATGTTTAGTTGTTTGTTGCCACCCTCTAAAAAAACAACATAAATAGAAATGTATGGTAGAGTCTCTCTCTTATTTTTCAAAAAATCAAAAAAAGAAGGTAAACTCTCCTGAGCCTGAACATTCTACCACATTCATGTATAATGATGCATACTGGAGGAAATGGTGCCAGAGTGAAACAGTAAATAATGTGTTTCCTAGAAGCAGGGACATAACCATGTGGGTTTTTTTCTTGGGAATAGGGCTCTTGTGCTCACTATTCTCATGTAAAAGAAGGAAATATTCCCAGTATCCATATTCTCAGTATTCATTCAGATGAATGGATTGGATAATAGTCAAGCACAAGGCTTCCAGCATCAGTACCAAAATTTCCCTCCACTTTGTAAGGAAGGTCTCACTTGAGATTGGAATGGACATTCATGAATTTGGATGTTTGTGTTAAAAATCCAATTGTTGTGTTAACCAAGCTTTCCACGTCCATTTAGACTCTCACTGGGGTGAGGTCACAAAAAAATGGGTCGAAACTCTAATGCCCCTTCCCATGGGAGCCTTTAGTGAGAGTAATTTATAGAGTCTCAAGAGAAAGCAGAGTTCCCACTCGCTGGTGTTATTACCTCTAAGCCCTTGCCAAGGAGCTGCAGGTTTTCACTGGTGGAGTGAAAGAACAGAAAAGAGGAAGGAGGAAATTTCATGCAATGTAAACAAATACTCTACCTGAAGGGGAATGAAAAAAGCACAAAAACTGCAGTCAAATATTTACACTTGTGAAGATTCAGGCAAAACATCAAATCAAGCTGCACTGTTAAGAGCCCCGTTATCTTCCTCTCTATTCTTTCTTCTTTGCATTCTCCTATATGTGCTCTCCTCTACATTGAGAGATGCAGCTATAAAGAGATCTTCAATGCCACAGAGATGGAGTTCGGGGCTGGCTGGCTGGAGACCCAAAGATGACCAAAGATTGTCTTGTGGAAGGGGCTCTGCCTGCTATGCTGAACCCTGTGAAATCCATTCACGGTCCTAAAAACAGATCAACACTTATGGGAATACTAGGTCTTTTTTTTCCCCTGCTCATATGTTCTATAAAGTGATTTAAGTGTTTGGGAAGCTCAATCACTCCTTTAAAGT
The DNA here is from genome assembly GCA_020800305.1 of Porphyrio hochstetteri. Taxonomy (NCBI): domain Eukaryota; kingdom Metazoa; phylum Chordata; class Aves; order Gruiformes; family Rallidae; genus Porphyrio; species Porphyrio hochstetteri. The sequence continues at coordinate 6,995,264 of CM036905.1, read as the reverse complement.
ATCAGATTCAATCAGATCCTTCATAAAATGAGAGTGATTTTGTTTTGCATGGAAAATTAATCCCAAAATCTTTGGGGGTACATCAGGTTGCATTTCAACTAGAAATTTATTGCAGAAAAGGTCTGGAAGATGCCCAAAATGATACAACCTTCTTAAACTCATTCTGTATAGTGTCTGTGTAATCACAGTAACAGCAAACACTTTCCTGCCTGAGTCTGTATCTACCACCTTACTTCATAGTAATTGCTCCTCAGCTAAGGAAAAAATGAAGCAAACAACATGGTTTTATTATTATTTTTAACTCAAAGGCACTAAAATCAATATTTCATGATAACAGTATCAAACAGTTCTTGACAGAGGGTTATACTCCCCTTGACCAAACCAACAGCATTATTTTAAAATTGCCAAAAGAATTTGTCCTGGATATGTTTTGGGGAAAGAAAAGAGTAAACAAGTATTTTCAGTTGTTTTCCACTGCAAGCTATTTATTTTCCTTATCACTGCTACTCTTAAAAACATCACCAAATAATTAAAACTCTCAAAATAATATATTTAGAAGACTGTCATATAAGAAGATGACATCTTACAGAAAGCGACTTCTCTGTATATTCAGCTAATTGATAGTTTCTATACTACCAAGTCTGTCTGCATGTTTCATTCTGAAACAAAACCTAATTTTGTAATAAGCAGCTAGGGTTAGAAATGAGTTTCAGTGGGTCACACTTAATCCCTTTTCATCTCTCACCAAATCAATCACTTGCTTCAAAAAATACTTAATTGCCAAAACAAAACAATTAGCAATATCAAACAAAGCATTTTCTTTCCACCCTCTCCCTCTGGTTCATCAACATTCATCCACCTGCCTTGCAGATTTTCAGATGCTCTGACCGTCCACTCCTCTTAAAGATCAATGAAAGCAACAATCACTCAGAAGATCTGAGAAATCGGGCCCAATTGGGCAGCGCCTAATTAGTGGATACTAGTGGATACTTCTGAAATACTGGTCGTTTCAGAAGAGTTGCACAGGAACCATGTGCAGCACAGTTGCCACATTTTCTGTTTTTCTCTTTCCTTTTCATTTTCCTTTTCATTTTCTTCTTTTTCCTTTTATATCTCTTTCTCTTCCTCTTTTTTTGGAAAGGGGAAACAACAGCTTTATTAGAAAAGTTAGGGATTAAATGACTACTGGAATGCTGCTCTACATATAAGAGCTGCAGACATATACCCATCAATTTTTGCATAACATAATAGATGGGATTTTCCATAAAACCCCAACAGGCACAAAAGCAAAAAAAGGACCAGTGACAGCAGCTGCCCTACATGGTGCACACAAGTGTTCGCAGCAGATATTTTGCCTGATCCACGTTGCCTGGCCCCAGTCTGAATCCTTCCCCCGCAGCATCCTCAGATGCACCTGCAGCAGGAGCAGCTAGTAGCTCAACACCCCAGATTTCTCTTTGCGGAGCTGAATAGCTTGCAAGAAGAAAGGGAGGCCACCTTCCCTCCTCCATCTGCGGTGTGGACAAGATTACTTGATTATATTTCATGCTGCCTTGAATAAACTCACTCCTAAGAACGGCACCAGCATGATTTGGGGGTTGCATGGGCAAAATCCTGTGCTGAAGCTTTCGCATGAGTGTTGCAAAGCAGAAAACCCTTTCCAGCACTGAGATATATTATGCCTGGGCTTCGCTCCCACTCACACACATATCCCAGACAACGTATGCAGGGAACTGAACATAGGTGTAAATTATTTTCTACAGCTGCTTTATATTCCAGAGGGACGTAAAAAAGACTTTAATGTAAAAGATAATCACCCGTCTCATTCCCACACTCGTGTGCATATTATGTGAACAACCTCCTGAGGAAAATGTGTTGTGGATGCTTTATGTCTTGATCAGCTTTAGTCTTATCCATAAGCAGCTCTACACCAGTGTCAGTGATTTTCTTAGATATATTAGTTTTATCATTGTGGACCCCATTGGCCCCATTCATGCACAAGGATCGCCTCAAAGACCAAAGGGCCTACAATCTGCCTTAATTATATCAGTATAAATGAGATCAGAATTCAGTTCTGTTGCTTCATTTCCCAGCACACAGTTAGTGTCAGTTTAGGTAACTTTTCAAGCAAGTGATTCTTCTGCAATGAAATTCAATGGATTTATTTAAGTTCAATAGATTTTAATGCTATACTTTCAAGAAAGGAGTAAGTCTCTTTCTTCAGAGGTGTTTTATTTTGGAGTAAATGAGCTGCTATGGATCAATTACAGCAATGTAATCAATGCAATCTTTTCACCTTCTCTGAAAAAAAAAAAAAAACAAACAGCCAAACAAAAACCAACCAAGCAAACATCTCCCTCCCTGAAAGCTCCGTTCCTCAACACAAAACCTAAATTTGTGTTCCCCCAATTATTCAAAGTTTATCCAGGTATCCAGAGACTTCACTACCCAGGAAACCTAAGGGAAATTATACAGTGATTGACTTCATAGTTATTGCAATTTGACATTGTGCTATTCGATCTCCAGGGTCTCAATTCTTACTTGAATTACATAGATTAAATATAATGGCACTAATGAAATCACTGTCAGTTTATAGAGGTGTAAAACTCAGAAGAGATCCTGCCCCAAAACTTAACCAGTACAAAGACATGACCCTATCAGCAGAGGCTGAGCCTGTTTCTGTAGACTTTTTTATTTTATATACAAAATTGCTTTCAAATGCACAGACTATGGTTTTAATTTTACTTATTTAGATGGATATAAACATTTAGGCTATAAAAAGGGATTTGTATCATTAAATAATCTGTGACTGCTTAAAATCAGATTGAGAAGATGTGTTAGATCTTATGAAGCTATTCTTAAATGAAATAAGAATACAGGTAATGCATCAGCACACCTGATGGTTTGTATAATGCAGCTTCTCATTATTTCAGATTTTCATGAAGTTAAAGAACAAAAAAAAAAAAATCCAGCCAGTCTCCCCTTTTTACTACCCACGATAATTGCTTAGTACTTTCAATAGTCATTCCCTGGATCTTCTCATTCGTACCTGTAGCAATGAAGAGCAAGGCAGCCTGTATTAATCTCATTCAGGCATCACTTACTGCCACTTATATAATTGCATTCTAGACAAGCAAAAGGGTTTTGGAGTCTGAAAGTCATCAATATCTCATTTTTATCTGTGCTCCAGACATGAGGAGCATCGCTATGCAGGGCTAAGAATAAAACCAGCATTAGAAATAACAATTTGGCCTTTGGTCTGTTACAAACCCTTCTCTACTGCAAGACCTGATTTTCACTATAACTCTAAAAATAGGTCCCTGAAGCATGAACCCCAATTAGATAGCTGCAAAGAAAAAAATATCCCCAGCTCACCACCGAATGGCTAATGCAGATTATTGCGGGTAGTTTAGGAATAAATCCAGCACCAAGACAGTGCAGTGCTAGCATTATCACAGACAGGTTTGTTTAACACATCACTCTCTGCATTCTGATTAAAATTAGAGTTACAAAAATTACCCAGAAACTTTAATACTTCAAAAAACAGCAAGCGAGGGAGTGGTCCCGTGTATTGTGACTGACTTAGTAAAGCCTTACTTTCCCCTGATACGTGTTGACTTCACTGACTGCACTGTACTCCCCGGGCTTTGATCCTGACAGCATCTATCAGAACCAGGCTCCCTAATTTTCCTGGATGTGTGCATACATTCATCTTCAAACTGTTGAGAAAGTACATGACTTGTCTGAGTCCAATCTGAGATCTATGATTTCTTTGTAGGGCAGGTTCATATTATAATCATGTAAAGCACCTTAGAAACAGCATTTTGAAGAAGGAGGTTTTTAATAATTAATTCTGCATATACAGGTCCCCTACATCACTTGTAAAATCAGCATGATAATTAGCGCTGTTTGTGGCAGTTTTACAGGAACAGCAGCTTTCTTCCCCCCACCCCCTCCCCCTGGCCCCCTCTCTTCCTTCGTAGGAAGGCCTCATGGTTCTGCACCTTCCCTCCTGTGACTGCACCCCCAGCACAGATAAACATTTTTGGTTTAGAAAAACCACAGCGTCAGAAAAGCAATGTAATGTATTGTCAGTACTCAGTTAATAATTGGTAAAGATTCACTGGGGTTCAGTCTTGTTCTCCATATGCCTACACCTGCATCTCTCCCTGAGACAGTAAGCACTACCTGAAAGACCCTGTTACAATATGAACTGCCGAGTAGCTAAATCAAAAATCACTTTTATTAACTGTCATTTCAGAAGGATACCATTTCTGCTGCGAGGACGTTTATGTTTATGAACGTACTACAGAACCCTGAAACAATTTATGTTTATTTATGTCCAGAAGTTGCTATAAATAATAATAATTAAAAAGAAAACATTACTGCTAAGACTTAACACTGCAACTGGTTTTCTCCAGCAGCCTTCAGATGTCCCCAGCATTTTAACTGAAGATGCATGCGGTTTGGTTTTGTGATGGGGTTTTTTTAAGCTCTGTATACAATTATCTCTGGAGAGTGGCACAAATGTGAGAAGTTGAAGGCAAAATGTTTGCTCAGTTCAAACAGCATCACATGATGCTACATTCAGGATGGCATGCCTTTGAAAAGGCACCATCAAAAATCTGAAGGCTTCAGTATATTCTTCATCTAATATCTGTTTTGGATAGGATTTACAGAAGACACTCTGTGCTTTGATCAGGGAGTTATATTTAGAAAGGACTACATGAGCCAAATGATTTTTCCAACAGATTCATGCCTTGTTTTTTGCCCACTGACTATCCAAATAGGTCCCTGGATGGTGATAAATGATGGCACTTGCTTTAAAAAGGAAAAAAAACCCCAACATACCTCACTAATCAGATAAAACACAAGATATTGTTTATACTGAGGATATACTATTTTCACATAACTTCAGAGGCCGTGGTTTCTCAAAACACTGTGCTCATCTCTAAAGTCTGCGAGACTTAAACAAATGCTGACATGCTTTGCAGAAACATGGCCTTGAACCAATATCCAAACAAAATAAAATTTAAAAAGTACTGAAGACAAGAGGCACCCTTTGAGTTTTATTCCTTCTTAATGGACAGGCAGACAGAGGAAGAGAAAAGATATGAGACTGGAAGGTATGAAACATTGCGAATACAAACTAGAGGATCTGGTTCTGATGTCTTTTGCAATACTACTGGGCTACACTAATTTTTATTGGAAAAAAAAAATCTATTACAGTAAGCAATGTATTTTCTCACACTACAGTGACTGGAAGAAATTGAAAGATGATGTCATATATTTTTAGTCCAATGGTATATGTTTGAGCTACCATGTTACCTTGTGCTCCAATGCCTGAAATTTTGCAGATTGTCTTGACTGAGTGAATTTTTGCTGTCTGCACTTACAGTCCTGTTGCAGCACGGGAGGATGAATTTTGACACGTCAGTGTGACATGACAGCAATGATGGGAAGGTAGTCATCTAGGACAGGGTCTTCAGAGAAGTCAATGTTGGTTTCTACTAAACAGGTTATTAAAATTTCCTCTCTACATCAATGTTAACAGAATTAAACCTGTTTTAAGACAGTACTTCAGAGACCTGGTTCAGTCTGTGAATCTTGGAATGTATTTTTATATTTGCTGTCTCTGCTTAGGCTAAAGATAGCTTTAAAAGTTTTGAGGGTTGGTTTATTTGTTTGGTTGGTTTTTTTAAACCCATACATTTTTATAACCATACTTAGTGAAACGAACAAGCCCCTAGAAACTTGTCTAAACAGCTCATTAAACCACAGGTTAAAAATGTAAAACTACTACCAAAAAGAGAAATTAATATTTTTTTAAATTCTGTGTTGCAAGAAAAATAGGGAGTAATTTCACACCCTATCTGGCACTGAAGTACAGCAGTGATTATTATCTAAAAACCCCTTTGACTTCTTTGAAAATCAAATTATTTTAAAAATTATTTCTAATATTTACATGAATTTCTTGGCACACGGAAATCACCTGAAATATTTGTTTCAGTGGAGCAGCAACACTTTAGAGCAGCCTGAGGATGTGACAGGTACGAGGTCTATTATTTCACTTGGATTTAACCAGATAGAACAGCTTTCAAAGTACATTACTGATAAGGGATGATTTGATACGAACAGCCTAACTTTATTAGAGGCTCAGCTGATTCAGAGGCCCAGAAGTAAGGTAGCTGAAAATCCCCCAGTTCTTCGATAACTCCAGTGCTGTGTAAGAACGGGAGACCGATGAGATGCTGATAAATAACAACCAACATTTGAGGAAGGAAATCAATTATCATGAACAGATTTTCCAGCTTTTGAATAGGAGGATATTCACTTCCTAGACGTAGGTAGATTTGAAAGCCCAAAGCTAGGAAAACCTAAATATTTACAAGTGCTGTAATCTCGATATAGTATTAAAAAAAGGAACAGATCTCTCCCTGTTTGTCTCAAGCATTTCCAAGCTTTTATGACAGACTGGTTGAGAAGTTTCTTACCTTGCCATCTTTGCCACATGTACTTCAGAGCTCAATTAGATATGGTTATTAAATAGTTGCCACCTTTAACATTCATAACTCCAAAGACCCATTAAACTGATGAAGTTAAAGAAGACAACCTTAAGTGTGAAACATTAAAAAAGGAAAAAAAAAAGTTGCACTCCTGACTGAAGGAGACAGAATTACTTACAAGGAAGGCTAATCCATTCGACCTGCTAAAGCTATATTTCACATCTGATTAAAAACATGCCACTCTATGTACCCAGAAAAGGCCGGAGCACGATGGCATTGGGCCACTCCTGCTCTAGCCAATATTTTCTGTGAACTTGCGGGGAACTGGAAGAAACATTAATCTTCTTTCCATCCCCTCTCCTGCTCTCCGTTAAATCCGCTCTGAGGAAAACACTCTCTCGTGAAGCCCATAGGGAAGATGTCCCTGCTGAGACAGGATAAAAGACTCTTACATGACTCTTACTAGCCTGTATGGGTCCATCAGTGGCTCATATCCGGGAAAGCAATCTTATAGTCTGTTGATCTGTGAAAGAGCCCTCTACAGATTGTGAGCGATGAGCGTGCCCCATCTAGTTCCTGTTACAAACGCACCTTTGCAAAACAAACATGCCACCAGCTTTTTGTGGCTGTAGTTTACTAGATTCTGTTATCACGGTAATCACAGAGAGGTAAAATGATAAAAGGGACTGTGGAGAACAAAATATATCATCTTTTTTTTAATGTTGTGTACATTCTTAATTCTCTTTTCAATCCCCCGGTGTTGTAGGATGCTAAATGCACTGGAAATTTAAATTGGCATCCAGCATCCAAATCACTGAAAGAAGAAGTGCAGCAGACTAGAAAATGAAAGAAGCCAAAAGGCAAAAAAGTCTAAGCACAGCTGCTGGCATATTTCCCCTTTCTCTCCCCTGTTTTGCAAGTCACACTATTTTCTAATTTGTGAGGAAAGAAAATTAACCTGTAACAGAATGTCACAGTCTCTGCCACACAACAGGGGTTTGTAGCACATAAGCCTCAGTAAAAATTAATCCTAACTTGTAAATAAGGAGTGGATTCTCTTAATGATATAATGGGGCCAGCTCCATTTCTTGAATTAAGTATCTTGAGCAATGGAACCTATTTTACAAGCATTAAAGAAACTTTTTCCAAAGCTTGAAATAATAGTGTGATTTTTGGGTTTTTTTTAATTAATGGAGTGCATCTGGCTCCTTTATAATTCAACCCTTTGTTGTGTTTCCGAGGGTTCACCTCCTTTAATCTGGTCTAGTAGTAGATGCGTTTATCACTGGATAGTTAATAGGAAATGAGTCTCATCTATGTATCTTTAGAATACAGGGTGCATCTCAAAAATCAAGACAAGTTTTACATTTATCGGGCCTACATGGGCAATGTCAAACAAAAAAAGAAGGCAAAATCTCAGCAGGCCATGGAAAGAGGCAACCCACTAGTTGGAAATGGTAAGACACACTGGAAACATGAATTGCTTACCTACACCTTAATCGCCTCAAATGCCTTCAGTCTGATGCTCCTCTGAATGGTCAAGAGTCTACTGTTATCTACATGTTTATTTATAAACAATGGTACCGAGAATTTGCATGACTAGGTAGAACCCACCCCCCAAAACCATATTAAAAAAAACAACGAAACCCCCCCAAAACCTGGGCAAGAGAGGACAAAATTCAAATTAAGTGTTCTGATGGTTATCCTGTGCTACCTCAGGAGAACACTAAACTTTTGCAGGTTGTCAGAGCTGGCATAATCTAGCCTAGGACTGAATTGTGCTCAACTTCACCCTGCTATTTAGCCAGGCAAACATTAACAATGGGACCAAGAAAAGCGGTTTAGGGAATCTCAAATATGTAAACAATATCAGAACTGGAAATCTGTGTAGCAGAGAGGAAACCCTCCTATGATACTATCCAGAAAAAAAAGCCAGCCTTTGAGAACTTCTTTTGTGCATGTCTCTAATAACTGTTTATGGGTGTCTCTGACATAAAGTTATCCTCTGTCAAAGGGATCAGAGGTACAGAAATTGGGTAAATTTCATTAAACTAATGATGAGATCTAGCCCTTTTGGAGTTGTTTCTGGTTTTGTCTCTGCTGTCCACTACAAAGTTCTTGATTCCAGGATATAATCCCCAAAAAAGTGAAGACATCCCCTTTCTTCTATGAAAAAAATCAAATGGTTGTGATTTACCTATGAGATTCCATGAACGAAAGATAGGTTTTTCAAAAGTACCAGGGTTGCTAAATCTTCTGGAAGCCAGAAATTTAGAGATAGTGACTGGGATACAAGCCCTTAAATGTTTGTTTACTATAAAAACTAAGTTGTTTTGAAAACTGTAGTAAATCCAATGCTTCTCCTTCCTTCTGTGAAATGTAATTGCTACAGGCTCACTGAAGAGAGGATATTTACTGGGCCACAGTTTAGTAAAGCTTATCTGCACAAACACACAGGTAAATTAGGGTGGTTTGACTTGGAAAAGAAACACCACATTTCAATGTAAGCATCTTTTAAAAGCTCTTTCATCATTACACTTACATATAGATGATACAGCACAACACTGCAGGATGAAGTCAGTCGAAGCAGTGTTTTATTTTGAGGATCTGGCAAACGAACGAAACAGCGCAAAGAGAAACTAAGGAGCAAAAGGGTGGAGGGGAAAATTATTCATTTTGATTTGTAGTAGTTCTTCCTATGGATAAATTCAGCTGTTCATATCCTATTCTTGTATTTTTTAATTTTACAAGGATGAATAACACGTGAAGTTTTGCATCCTGCTCTGATCGATTCTATACCTCTTGCATTCACAGCATCAGTATGTAAAGTTTCATCAATATGTGCCATCAGCCAAAAGACAACTCAGTGTATCTCCCGATTTACTTAGGCCATCTTTACAAAAACCCAGATTCATCACTTAGCCATTCACACTACTTTGCAAAACCCGCGATATTATTGGGTCTTTTGATGTAGCTTTTGTTGCTCAACGATCATTTTCCTCTAGCTTGTAAAGATTATCTATGCATTCATATTCCATAATTCTATCTTTCAGAGCTATAAGGAGTTTAATTTTGATTTCTTTGAAACCAGCTTCATGAAAACTGTTTGACCATAAAAGCTAATTAGTAAAGACTCTCAGTGTTAATCATGTGCAATAGATTATAGCTGGAGGATGCAAAAAGACTGTTTCTTCCATAATAACTGCTGTATTTCATCATCTTAAGCTACACAGCAATGCAAAGGTAACGACTTTTTTATTTTATCTTTTTATGATGGGACTCATCAATACGACTATCCATTTTCAGTTTTTTTCTAACATCTGCTTGCAATATCCAGGAGAAGTCTCTGGAGAATCATACAATCATTTTCAGATGCTAGTACACTGAAAAATGAGGATTTTGAGATCCTGAGAAGCATTAATGCCACACAGCCTAATAATACAAACGTTAGCTCTGCCTTTTACTTATTCACATTACAGGCAGTTAAAAAACCTGCTAAGAAGGAGGCAAGACAAAGCAGTTGGCTCTGTTCTCTGAGCCAAGGGAACTTCTGTGCTCTGCTCTATGGGTGGCCTCTGAGCAGAAAAGCTGGTTTGCTCCGTTTGTGCCAGGCTGCAGAACCAACTTTCTAGGAATGTTCAAGAAAGAAAAGCCTTAACAGAGCACCCGATACAACTCGCATCTTCGGGGACAAACAATTTTAAGCAGGTAATGGCAATATGATTCCTGGCTGACATCGTCAAAGAAAAAAAACAAAAGCATAATGTTGTATTGATTACAATCCTTCTGTGACTTGTATGGCCCATGGTGATTTAAGGAAAGAACATCATCTAACTGCCTTTCTCATTCCTAAGGATGAGCACAGTCCAAATCTGCAGACTTCAGTGTCTACCTTAGTGCTGGGTAGGGAAAATTCTGAGAAGCTTCACTAACCATCATGCAATTCATATGTTACTTGCAATCAATTTTTTTTTTTATTGTTTGATATTTGCAAAGTACCAAGAGTGTTCTGCACCAGCAGGTAAAGGCATGAAGAAAAGTTCCCTGTCACAAAGAGATTGCCATTTAGATACACTGTGTGCTGACAAAGGAGAGTGTAATGGGAAGCAAAGAGTGAGCAGCATAATTGAATGATGCATTTAAGCATACATTTTGTTATCTCTGTGGGGTTTTATGTTTGTTTTCTTCTTGACTTATTGAATTTGGTGTTCATAATTTTCAATCATTCATTAGCTAAACAGTTCTCTTGTGGTTTGCCTAGATTAGGAAATGAGGACGGGGACAAGCTAAAACTAGGAAAAAAGGTGGGTATTTTGTTAAGTGGAGGCAGCTCACATCATTTCTGGAACACCTCTCGGTACTTACTCATTAGCATTTACCAAAGAGCTGCCTGATGGAGGCTACACTCCGCAAAATTAGTTTATCCTTAACACCAGTCAGTGAAGCCTTTCCAGACAAGATGGTTTGCGGCAGACACTGCAAGTTGGCCAGCCAAAACTCAGACAACCAAATCATTGGGATTTGGAACATAGAAAGAATTTAGGCAGAGTCTATCTAATTAACTTGACAGATCATGGAAAATGGGTGATCTTTTTAGCATCTGTCAGTCCATTAGAAATTATTCTGTGAGACAGCATAATGGAAAGGATTTATGGAAGGATCCTTTGTTTCCTCCTCATAAGGAATCACGGAGCAAGCTGGTACGAACCATTTCATATTACTTTAGATCTCCTCAGAGAAGGTCTCCACACCTGAACCCGTAACTCAGATTCTCTGTGTAGTAATGCCTGGTTTTCTCCATTGAAGCAATGGAAGCAATCCATAAAACCAAATTTAAACAGCTACCTTGGGAAAAGTAATTTGGAAAAATACCTGGTTTTCTCTATTGACCATAAAGAAAGCACTGAACGACCAGCCCACATAGGACATCTGCAGAGTGGTATCAATATGCAATTACAACATGTTGTTTAAGATTCATCCAGAGTCTCAATCAATACTCATGAGAAACAGGTCAGTAAACATTACAAGCCTAACAAATACCAAATCTGCATAGATCCTTTCCAGTGGAGGTATCTGTCACTTATTTCCTAAGCATCCACTAGGAACGTAGTGATGAGGGGATATTTGCAATACACAATGTTAAGAAAACAGGTAAAATAAACCACACATAAACCACCTAGAAAATTCCAAGTATTTAAAGTGGGTAAATTTATGGGTAGACTTTCTGTGATGCTACCCTCATCTGAAGGAAGCGAACAGTTAAAGGAAGAGGTTGAGCATGCAGGGACAAGATGATGTGACTATCTACCAGTTAGGTCAAGAAAATATTTTTACAAGAGTGATTTTATCCCATTTTATCACAATGTAAGTAAAACTTCTTCCTAGCTAGGCAAGCAAAGATTAGATGCTGTATGTCAATTTTCTTTGATATGAAATACAGGAAAAAATTATATTGAGAAATCTTACAGGGATATCCTTAATTAGCCAATAAATTGTGCTTGTGACTATGGATACTATAATCTCTTGGGGCAATAATCACATTTCCCCATGTGCTTGTCCCTTACTGGGAATAAAAATATCCCAACCCACCAACCCGACTCCAGCTGGTTTCCACAACCCCATTATTGGAATATTATTGCTAATGAAAATATAATCTACATTCTAAAAATATAACCACAGTGTATATTCAGGGTCTCAAAAACCACACTGAGATCTTGTTAGTCAATATTGTTCCTTCCTGTTGGAGCAGAATTATGAATATTTCTTACGTCTTCAGAAGTGTCAGCTCAGGTTCAGTTCTGACTTTTAAAAGCCAGTGCTGCCCAAGCTACCTTTTCACACTGCATTCAGGATGCAAGAAGTTTTCAGGACAATACAGGTGATTTACATACAGCTTAAAATGGAAGATGATGAAGTCACCTACATTTATATTCAATACTGATGTAAGCCACGGCATTTAGCATTTCCACTCACTATACACAAATTTGTCCAGACATTTGGTGGACTCTTCTGTCCATAATTTGTTTCAGGGGCCAATTATTACCGGCAAGGTGATTGTCATCTTACACGAAGAGGTGCTTAACTACTGTATTAGACTCTGTAGGTGGAAAAATAAACAATAATAAAAAAATTCTTACACATTTTTAGATTTATATTTAGGATAACATTGTCCTTTCAACTATCCTTGCAATGTTATATTTCAGAAGTAAATCAGAAACCACAGCTATTGGAACATGCTTATCCAAGAGGCTTGGGGCCTCTTCTTGGAGAATCAGTTTAATTAAGTGTGGGGGATTTTTTTTAAATCTCATTTCATAACACTTTGTTTTTTGTATGAAAAGGAAAAAAAAATAACTTGCAAAACAAGTATCCCACATTCTGAAAGCTCTTTTTGGAACATATGGTCTTATCCTTCAGAAATTATGAGTTCTCTTGACACGGGTTGTGACAATCAAGTTGCATATGAAGTACTGCTATATTATAATTACTCAGATATGCCAGGCTTTTCAACAAAACTTTCCCAGAAGTTCCTGTCACTCAATTTTGAATGTGCATTCAGAGATTTGAAGCTTTAATGAGCCTTGATTGAGTTAAGTAAAGGCCCCACCCAGCCTGCAAAGGCAAATCTCTGCTAGTTCTGCTGAGTGTCTTGGCAATAGTTAGCCCCAGGCAATGAATACCGAGTCTAAGGCAAGTTTCAGAGAATTCAGAAAGCTTCAAACTAGAAATGAAGTCGCCCATGAAAATGGCATCAACACACTCTCATCTCCTGGGAACAGATGGATCCATCACATAAAGCTTTGTGAAATGAGAAACGAGCCACGCTGGAAGTGTGGTACCATGTTACAAAGCCTGCTTGCATTTCCTCAACACCTTCCTATAAAAAGACAGATTATTGACATTATGTTAATACATTTCATGGGGGTCATCTGATAGTCTCTTAACTTAATAATGGAGTGAATTTGGCTGGTGTATTAGCTGGTGCCCATGTGAGTTGCATTTTAAGTCTAAATCTGCATTTAGTCTGGATGGAATTTGTATCTCTTCCAGATCAATTCTGTACAACTGCAAATCATGTATTTTAAGGAGCTGTGCCCCATCACTTCTCAGTGAAGTGCACAGTTTCTGATTTTGTCGGCTTTCTCTCTGCAATTCCTTTTCTAAAATCCAAACTTCCTCTCCCAAGGATGCATAGAAAAAGTAAATTTACAGTGATAAGCTCTGACAGCTCACTTCAGCACAGCAAACAGACCTATGTAGAGCCTATACATCACCCTAGGGAAATGCAAATACAGTTTAGGGCTGGGCATATTCAGAATATGCCTCTGTTCACAGACTTGCCCTGACCCATAGGCTGTAGCTGCAGAAAACAGCAGACATTTCAGCCACCCACCAGACCCATCATTGCAGGAAGATAGATCCACAGATGGGAGCTATTTGTGGGTCAGCACCCTCCAAACCTCCCTCTCTGCAAGATGCACGTAGATCATCTGAACACACCAAGCAGATTAGCACAGAGATAATTCCAGCCTGTGGCCAGATATTCATTCTGGGGACCAGCCAGACTTTCCACCCAGCCAATCCATTTTTAAAGACAGCGTCTTATTAGCACCTTACAGTTCTTGAATTACTTTCTCGAGTCTTTCTAATGAGACAGCAATCTGTCCAAGGGTATTAAGAGAACTAAATGATAGACCTTTACTTTCTGCTTTGATTACACAGGTGTATTCAAAGGTTAGGGGGGGTGACAGCAGACTGGGACGTGGGAAAACTCACACAGAGCAGATGTAAGCTACAGGAACAGTCTTGTGGAAACCAGCTTTTTGGCTTTGCAGAGAACGATGATTTTTTTCTTCTACCTCCCCTAACAGATAATAGCCACAGCACACTTGCCTTCCCCTGTGAGTGAAGCCAAGTATAGCCTTCAGCCCTACACAAAGAGAGTTCTGTATTCACACAGCCTAAACAAACTCAAAACATCCACATCAGCTCTTTTCCTGCCATTTACATTTTACTGACCTTTAATTAAACCAGTTCAGCAAGGTGCAATTTTTAAATGCGTTTTTCTAGGTCCACTTCCCAACATGCAAGCAGTATCAAGAAATGACAGTCACATACTCCCAGAAAGATAATCAAATGTATTTTGCTAGCCATTCATTAACATCTATTGCTCAAAGCCTCATTCATTCTTGCTTTACCATAGTCTTCAATCCATCGGCCTAACGTGTGTTGTTTGCCAAACGGTACCACAGTGGGACATGCACATCACTACAGTTTCCCCTTGCCCCTTCAACAAAATGAGAACTGTAGAGTCTTAGAGTCACTAAAACAATGGAAAGGACAACAGTGAATCTTTCCCCCTATAACTTCACCTGTTTCCTACGTGGACTTTTCCATGGGAAACCTGTCATGTAGGTGTCCTTCGTGTGAGCAGGGAATGATTCATCTCGCTCCAATTTGGATCCATAAAGAACTGTGGGATGAATCCCTTCACCTGAGAAGGTGGAGAAGTGTTTCAAAGCCAAGTGGGAATAACACAAACACCAGCAATGAGTCATGCAAGCAGGGAACCACATGGAAACTCAACATGTTTCCAAAGGAAATGAGGCAGCTTGGCTCTTCACTTCCCTACACAAAAGTTTAGATCTTATATTTCAATTTTTATTACATGCATCTATCCTCTTTTTTTTTTTTACTTTTTTTCCATGAACACTTCCCATAAAAAAACCATGGTCAGAAACCTCCATTCATACATGCTCTGCAAAACAAAAGAAGAACCTTCAGTGGCAACCATTTTATGTGAAGCACAACAGAAAGAATACAATGAAACAGAGAAGCTTCTATTAGAAGAGCATGGCAGCACTGTGTGCTTTCACCCCTTGTACTTTTTGAGTTGATAAGCTCCTGACAACTTCAAGAGTTGGGTGCTCCCTGCATGGGTTTTGCACATTGATCACACCCATGAGGCATCACGGTTAAACCAGCACAATTTGCATGAGTAGCTTCCACTTGAAGAGAAGGTTGAGAGCCATGCAAGAGCACCCCAGTCCTCTAATGGCCTCCCTGAGGCATAGCATGGGTTCCTTCAATCTGTGGATGTAAATGATTTCTCAAAAGACCATGAAAACCATTCACAGCTTGCATTTTTACCATCAAAAGGTGTTTTATTTCAACTTATTTTTTGCCTTTCGGTGTTCTTCCTGAATGCAAACAGTTCCTCAGTCTTGTCCAGTAAACTCCTGTCAGCTGAGCACTATCATGTGGCTGCCCTCCTATCCCACTGATCATGGGAGCACAAGTCACAGGTTAGAGTATTAATCCATGAAACCTCTGCCCAAACCTATGAGACTCACACAGGCTCTGGAGGAAAGAAACCACTCCAAAGCAGAGAAAACTCTCTGTGCTGTATCCTTTTGATGTCCTCTATCAATCCAGCAACATTTAGATGATAACATACTGCATGCAGGCACAAAAGAACATACTTGAAATAGTAGTCTAGTTACAAATTTGTAAACATAGCTAAGCAGCAGTAATATCTCCCTTCATGCTTGCTTTTGGAACAGCTGCTGTCACTGTTGCAGACCATCTGCAGATTGGAAGGTATCTTAGCAAATACCTCCAAATTCCCCCTGCTTAATGAGTAGGTAAGGAGTGACAATCAAAAGCAGAGCCGCAGGAAGGTATGATTGTGCTTGTGTTCCCACATTTCTAGCTCTTAGGACTCATTTCAAGCTTTTGTTGATGAATTGGACCTGGGTTGGTTGAAGCTGAACCACTGAAGTCAACGTTGCAGAGAACTGCCCTGCCACTTGTGAAAGCATTTTCATAAGCACCAAAGGGATGCAGTCTAGCTCAACCACTCTCTCTTTAGTCTTTAAAATAGGCTTGGTTTTATTTTTAAACATAATGATCAGTCATTTATACCATCTGATGACTGCTCTCAGAAGACCTACGTTCACTGCTTGGCATATTACTGAGCTTTCCTGAGTTTGGAAACAAAGTTCACCCTCTGGATTTTGATGTAGGGCAAGACACCCTGAAGGTTTCATGGGGAATTTGATGCAGACAAGCTCAAGGAAAGGAAAGGGATGTGTAGAGAAGTGCTTGTTGTATGGGCAGCAGGAGGCAGCTCCATGCGTAGGAGGTGAGAGAAGGCAGCACGCTGGGAGTGGGAGAAGGCTACAAAGAAAGTCAGCTCTGAGAGAGGAGAGTGAGGAACATAAGGAGTATCACAGTGTGTGGGATGAGATGAGAACAGAGATGTAGGTTTTTAGAGAACTTTAAAACAATTATAGGTTTTTACCATGGGAGGTTCTGTTTGACTAGATCAGAGTGCTTGCTTCCTTGTTACGTGCCTAGAATTAAAGCTTTCTTTGAAAGAGCTTGCTAACACTATTTCATACTTTCAATTAACATTTTATTTAAATGCTTTAAGATAGCTTCTAGATATATTAAAGACTTACTGATGAAATCTTTAATGTAATTTACATATCTAAGTCAGATTTGCATTCAATAACAAGACAGCTTTCCAGTATGTAGCATGCCATCAATAGCCCCCCTTCAAATTTAGAAGGCTACAGACTTTGCTGAAAGAAAGGGGACAGTGATGGCTGATTACCAATCATTGATCATACCTATCAATGATCAGGTATCTTTCCCAAATGTTAGCTTTGTGGTCAGGATGTGGAACAGGCTGCCCAGGGAGGGGGGCTGGGTCACCATCCCTGGATGTGTTTAAAAAGGTGGGTAGATGAGGTACTTAGAGATATGGTTTAGTAGAGGACAGGTGAGGTTGGACTTGATGATATTAAAAGGTCTTTTCCAACCTTGTGATTCTCTGATTCTGTGATTTAAATTCATTACAGAGTACCATTTTAATGTGTACCTCGTTCAGCCACCACTTGGACATATCTCCAGGAGTTTTCTGAAGGGTACAAGCCTAATTTTTTAATTTAATATTTTTTTCTGTTAAAATGGGGAGAAACTCTTCATACCATTCCTACATAATGGCGCAAAGTGTCAGCATCTTTCCACAGTACGTCTGCACGCTTCCCTGGGGGATTTTCCATTACAGAATCATATCTCAGTTATCAACTCTCAGCACCATAAAGCACATATGGGATATGTGATAAAAAAAAAGGCCTTTTTTTTTTCCCAATCAGGAAATACCAGTAAGAAAGACCGGTAGTTGGAGCAGATTTATCCTTTTTTTTTTTTTTGGAAAGCACATTTACAGAGTTACTGTAAGGAAGACTAAAAAACACAGTGAGAGAAGCAAAAGATGATTGATGCATGGCATGCCTGAGAGCAGCAGCCCACTGGTGAGCGTTGTGCTGGCAGTACTGGATGCAGGAATATCATGTGCAACTGTCTCTAGTTATTCTGGGAGGTCCTTACCTGAGCAGAACAATATCAAAGATGGGCTTGGCAGAGGTTTTGGGCTTTTATTTTGTTTTGTGTGGTTTTTTGCTTTGGACAGTTTGATTTTTCTTATTGATGGTTCACCATAAGATTTATAGAGACCGTAAGTTTTATAAGGTCAGAAGAGACCAGCTTTGATGCATGCAGGATATTGGAAAAGAAGAAAAAAAAAAAAGTCATTTTGGGCTTTTCCTTATTTATTGGTAATGCTTATTGCCTTATTTATTGTTTTTGTGAACTCTAACCATAATTCTTTAAATCTGTGCCTTGTCTTGTAGAATGAAGAATTAGTCCAAAGTCGAATTTACAAAAGGAAACTTGCTTTTTGTTTTGGTTCACCTGAAGAAAGCTTTACAGCTAGGAATCAGTAGAAAACTGGATACCTCTATCTCTTGAAAAGTAGAATATCAGGAGTTATAACAGCCCTAAAAAACCCATAAAACCACAATGATATAAAGCGTCTTGTTATTTCTGTGAAAAGAGGTTTGAGAAAGGGCTGAGATGATTTTCCTGCAGATATTTCTTTCCATAGTTGCCTCTTCTCAACTTTGCCAGCCTGTCTTTCAAAGAACTGCTAGATAATACCAGATGAAGGGATAAACCACCAGCTTCCTCATGACCGACTCTTACATTGCTTTAGAGATCAACAGGTCCTGCTACATGTCTTCTGTTACTCAGAACCCACTACCAAGGCCCCACAGCATTCCACAAGTCAATAAAATATCAATTACTTAAGATGAAAATTTGAATTAGAGCAGCAAGCCAAACCTGACTGCCAGATTTTCAACATCTGCCTGAACTCAGAATTTTCTCAAATGGGTGAATATCTACAAATGCCTGTTATATCCCTGGCACTGTGAGACAAATTCACGATGGGAATTTATTTCCCATTTATGTCACATTACCTGATGGAGCTGCTGAAGAAAGTCAATCACTCACAAGATAAAATGGAAGGCAGAAGAAATGAGGTACAGGCTCCCACTGCCTTGCTCTGATTATACAGTGCTGCAAGAAAGTACAACTGAAAAAATGTTTTTTAAGTCCTTAAAATAACATTTTTCATATATTTTAATCACCTTGAGTACGTGCCATTCATCAAACTCACTGTTTTTACAGAAAAAAACTTGAAGCAATCAATCTAAACCCCTTGCATTATACAAAGAGTTTCAGAGACCAGAGAAGTACTGGGGTTATGGCACAAGTCCGTGTGTAGCTCAGCCAAATCAATATCCCCTTTAAACCACATCACTCTTTTTCACCTTTCAGATTTTGAAATAGTTGCTGCTTTAACTGAATATTTTTCTCATATTATTTATTTTCTCATTTCTCCATGGGCAGTATTATCTTGAGGGATACTATGGGGGTTTTTCCTGCTCTAGCAACCAAACTGTAACTTCCACAGGTACTCTCCATAACAGAGAGGAAAACCATCACCACTGCATCATTTCTATAAGGGAAAGCTCACATGAAATGCTAATTAAATGTTTCTGCTACTGTACCCCTTATTTGGAAGTAAGAGGTAGCTGTCAAACACAGAGCTCTGGACACAAGTGTGCAGCTCCTCTGAGGAGCAGGTCATGGAGGGAATCAATAAATAAGGTATCTTCTTCATTAATCACTTTCTGAAGTTTTAAATCAGGCAGAACATTTACAAGTTGTGCATCAAGTTTCTTTCTTGTCACCTTTTTCCTTGTCTTTCCACCACTCAGCATGCAGCTGGTGCTTTGGTTGCACAAGTTTCTGCTGATGCCAGAGCCGGCCGCTGCGCCGAGCCCGCAGCTCCTCTGGGGTCAGAAGTGCAATATCTATTCTGTTATTAGAGAAATTACTCAGTGCAACTTCACAGTTCAGCAAAACAGACTTGCTGTTTGTATGCACTGCGTGTGCAAGCCTTAACAAGCACTTAAAAGTTTTTCTTCCTCTGTTCCTTCATGGAAACATCCATCTTTAACAGCTTTAGAAATGTTAGCGAGCACGGTTTCTTTCTCTACTTAATTTTAATAAGGAATTACTACCTTGCATATAATAAGATTTCTAAAGAGCTGGATTTCTCTTCCTGCTATAAATTCAGAAGCAAAAAGTGAACTCTTTGCTTTAGATAAAAACTGAAGAAAGTAACAGGTGGCTTTTTAGTGACATGATTACTTTTATTATTACATTCTGAATATTCAATGTTAGCAGCACCCATCTCTTCTTGTGAATGTCTTTCCAAATGCAATTGCTTTATCCAAGTTATCGCTGTTTATTTCTGCAAGGGCAGGACCGGGGAGAAGCAATGCTATTTCTGCAATATTTTATTTTATTTACTCTCAATGAAAATGAGAAGGTCTTTTTTACAGCTGCACAGCCTGTAATGTCAGCTCCAAGCAATCAGCTAAAAAAAACCCCCACAGTCACTTTGCAGGTTTAAAATAAAAAAAAAAAAGAAGAAAAGAAGAAAAAAAGAGAAAGAAGAAATCAATTCATGTTGTCACAGTCTATCTAGAGTCATATTGTCCTCAGCCATTGATACAGAATGAGAACATCTGGGGATTCAATTACTCATGACATGAATAATAATATTTCATTTTTGTTAAATAAAACTTCTTGGTTGCAGGAACTTCTGCTCACTTTACCATGTGATCCTGGAATGAAATTTATGAGCGGACTGAGACATGGCAAGCGAAAGTCCCTTTGGCATCCATGAGCACACTAGTGCGGGTGCAGCTGTACTCACACCCCACCCCCCCAAGAAAAATCTTAAGAAAGAAAATATTTTTTGACCATCTAGTTATAAGATGAACTTCTGAGCTTCCAGCCCTAGCAGATTTCCTAAATGTCACAGTCACCTTTTAGAAGCTTGAGTCAGTAGCCTGGTCCAGAAAATCCCACTTGCCCTTTGAACCAACGTCAGCAGCATCTGCAGTTGTCCAGTGCTTTTGGTTAACCCAAACCATATATCTAAATAGTATCAGAAACCAGTTAGCCCCTTATTTTTAGGTTTCCACTTCATGATTCTCAATTCATGTTTCAAGAGGATGCTACCGAAACTGAGTTTCTATGTGTATATTCTTGTTTCTTAATCAAGTAGAGCTGTCTATAGTCTTAGTGACAAAGCCAGGATCAAACCAGATGACACTCATTTTATAGCAATGAGTAAGCAGCAATACTCACACTAAAATTGCACTGACTAGTGCAATCACTTTGATATCAGCAGAACTGTTCTCCAAAATTAAGCACATGAACCACTGTGAGATGAGTATCTAAAAGTTCAGAGGGAAAATAGCCAGAAAGGGATGAAAGTCACTTCTCTTTTACTGATTTTTTTGTATGTTAGGTGAAACCTGGTGTCTTGTTTTCCCTCCTGCTGTCTCCATGAGCATTCATTGAAGTGCGAGTATGGCAAACACACATGATTTGCATCCACTCTACAACATCATGGCTTTGCTGAAGCTCAAATGTTCCCTGCAGAAAACAGTGTGAAAGCTCTAAAAATTCCAAGGGTCTGAATGAAAAATATATCCCATTACAGGTTGGCTAAGAGAAGCGCTGCACTGGCACTTAGCTGTTGTAGAAGTGCTGTGTAGGGCACAACTTGTAAAATACATTGGGAGAATGTACACAGAAAGTGGGGTAGGTCCTTGGTGGCTCCAAATTGGCAAAACATCTTTGCTAGTAAGAGAGTTGCAGCACCGCGATGAGAGACTGCTCCAAACATGTGAGTTTGGGGCTCACGGTCATCTTCTGCTGACCACAGGAAAACTTTTCAGGGCTGCCTGCTTCTAACGGCAAGGCACAGACATGAAAATCTGCCTCGTCTCATCGGAGGAATCCCAAGTCAGCACCCTCAAAAAATAAAGGACGGTCACCAATTACTGCTTGCAGATCGCATATCTGGCTTTATGTAACCTACCTAGTCCCACTGTGATCGTTGCATTTTAAAAATGTGTAACATTTATGGGCTCCAGTAAAAATGTTTTTAATATAATGTAGATGAAGTATAAACTGTTAACCTTGAACACTGGGGATTGTGTTAGGTTCTCGGGATTTTTTTTAACCTCTTTCAATAGTTTACTAAGGATTTGCTTGTAATTCACAGCAAATTTTTTGGAATCACTAAAGTTGTCACAACTTTTTGTAAATGTCACAATAGCTATTATTTCATAAATAAGAGTGATGCTTAGAAGGCAGGGAACATTGAAGAGAAGACGAAACTGAAGTTTTTGCTGTTCCGGGAGCATTGGTGTGGGTCTCCTGACACCACCCATATTACTACTGCTCCTCTGGGACCAATGGTAAGGGTGACACACAACAAATCCAGTGTATCAGCAGTTAATTTCTAACTGTAAAAGGTATGGTTCAGTATTCTGTATTGTGTATTACATAGATATAGCATAATATAAGATACATGCCTTGCCTGTGCTGTAGCAAAGGTACTAAGATAAAGCTTCTCAACTCTGCTGGGTCAACAAAGGACTCCTTGACTTCAGTTGTTGGGCTGCTTGCTGGGCTGCCTCTCCAGATGTGTGTGTGTGTGTGTATGTATATACACACACACACACACACACACACACACCCCCTTTTCCCCTCTCAGATGCATATTTATATCTGAGGTTTTTCCCGCAAGTTTGATCCTTTGCACCAACTTTCTAAATAACATTCTGAGAAACTAAAGTGCTAAAACAACACTTAAGCAAAAGATTCATACAAATTACTAACTTTGAGCAGGGAAATGAAACAAGGAGGGGAACAAATGTCTTTATATTTTAAGTTAGTTTCTTTTGCTGTTTCTTACACTGGAACAGCCTCTCAAAATCCACTTGTAATGGTCCCTTCCTCTATCTTCACTCTAATTGCTGTTCAAAGGTTCATTTTTTGAGCAAACGCAAGGAATACCATTCCAGTGACAGTCAAATTCAAATGTTCTCTGAAGACCAATGTAAATTTAACTTAAACCAGTAAGATATTGCAGTGCTATTAAGTGGAACAAATAATGGACCTAAATAACTGCTCAATCTCGTTAGTGTAGCCCTCATATACCTTCCATTTTTCTTCAAGCCCTGCTGCTTAGCATTCATACTGCCTGATTTGAGACTAAAATTAGATTATAGGAATGCGTGCTTTTTACAAGAGGTCTTTTATTTGTTCCATAAAGTATTTAGCACTCTTTAGGCACTGTATAAATAAAAATAATCACGATCTTGGAATTCACCTTCAGGAATGGAAATGAAGAGATCTGAGTCCTTAAATTTCTGCTGCACGTTATCCTCATTGGGCATGTTTGGATGGCAATGCTTTGTAAGATGAGTTAAAAAGATGCTTGGAAGTCTGGTAAAGGTGAATAACTGGGGGGGTGAGGAGGAAGAAGGGAATATGTCTCTAGTACTAGAGTTTTACAATAGGGAATAAAAATAAAAGCCCTACTAGACTTTTAAGACAAAGGTCTGCTGTCAAATTCATTAGTATTTGTGAGAGAACAATTGCTGGTGAAAAATGGCTTTGGGTTCAAAACCCAGGTCACTGAGTAAAATCACTTATACTCATTTTAAGACTCAAAGTCTGTGTGTAATTAGGAGCTGTCTCAGGACTGTGAGCTGTGATTTCTGAGGACCCCGCACCGTGAGAAGTGTTACTGCCTTCTGGGTCAGAGCCGTATCAAGTCCAATGATCATTTTTGTCTGACTTTCCCCCCTCCTTCCCAGAGTCTATATTTAGGACTTAAGTACCAAATAATGAAAGTTTTTTTGAGGTTAAGCGTGCCAATGTCCTCAAAACTCCAGTTGGCATCCGCTTACATCACTTGGCACTTTAACACTTATAAAACTCAGTCTGCTAGGACTCACCTTAAATTAAAGCTATCATCAGGTGAAACCTCTAGTCTATACTGTTCCCCCAGGCTCTACTTGTAGACAATGGAAAAAGAAAAAAAACAATTCCCCAAGGTTATTCACCCTGTCCTGAGATAAGCCACCTATTTCTCTTCATTTTCTCCCTGGTTCCTTAGACTGAGGACTTTTGTGATAGCTAAATTTAGGCAATGTGAACCCTGCCATCGGTGTCTTAGTAATTTTTAAATGCAAGTCATCAGTAAGCACATATGGTTAATCACCTCTATGCTCCTTAGGCTCCTCTTAAGATTTTTAAAATGTTTCTTCAGAAGGGGATCAGATTGCACATAAGTGTGTTTTAAGATTAACATTAGCTGTAAAAAGCATATTTCAAAATGGATGTAAAACAAGGGAAAAAAATACTGACAGCTACTAGAAGGAATAACTCCATCTCACATTTTAATTATATTGAAGCACTAAGGAAAAAAAAATCAGAAAAGTTCAGAGACAACTTGTGTATTATTTCCTCAAAAAAACCCCGGATTCACTTCCAATAACATCACAGTCCTTACCATCCCAAATAATTACTGCAATTTATACTACAGCACCTCTGAAAGACCAAACAGCATTAGGGCATTCCTATGCAGCACATAACAGTTAATAGACAGTCCTGCTTGTGGTACAGAAAAACACCTCAAAGGTTAGATGAAAAATATGTGTTTAGAATTAAGCATCTGCGGCATAGAAAAAGGTCAAACATAAGATTTAAAAAAAAAAAAAAAAAATTAAGGGAGTGATTAGTTAAATTCAAGTCTCAATTTAAAATAATGATTTTCTTCAGAAAGTGGCAGGCATCCAAATTATGGAAAACCTGCTCTTTAAGACTGTTGACTTGAGAACATTTAAATATCGAGGGCTGGAATATTTTTTTCTTTTCTTTTTAATGATGTGGTTTCAGAAAAGATACAAGATGATATCATTTCCAAAGACTAACTGTGGTTAACTGTATATAGTTTGACATTCAAGAGATTTTAATGTTATCAGCCACCACTGCCTGCCATCCGGGACGAACAACATTTTTTTGACCTATTATTTATATGCCTCTAAATGAAAGTGAGCTTTGAGAAGGGATTTGGATGTGGAAAGCAAAACTTCTTCAGGAGGAAGGGTCACAAACGGACTATGCTAAATCTCTGCTTTATTTAAGGGAGAATAAAACTTCAGTAAATATTATATATCACAGTGAGGATTGGCAGAGGTACATGTATGCGTGTAGGGTGGATGGGTGTTCAAGCCTGACATGACAGGCAAAGCAGCGCCAGCGACATGAGGGGACATCCACAGTACATGAAATGTAAGGGGAACAAGTATAATCTGGTGCTCTCAGAGTGACAGAAGTTGCTTGTCCAAAGACCTCAAATGGAAGGAAACCCAGAGAGCAAATACAGAAGCTGCCCTGGAGCTCCTACTGTCCATGAAAAGCCAGTGAAGACAACAATTGAGATGTCAAGTAGGTCTTTAGTCCGTACCCCTATTCCTGTCAGGAAAGAAGCCTTTTCATTTATAGTAATTAAAATGCTCATAGATGTTTTATTAACTCACTCTACAGAGCCACATAGATTTTATAATTCATCCAAGTACTTACAAGTAGTTACTTGGGTTAGGCTGTCAAGACAGAAATGATTCAAAACCTTGTGTACTTAGCTCCTTGGAAGACATATTCCCTAACACAATGGTATTAGAAAGGCTGCTGACAGATAGTGATCAAGAGATTTCATTTTGCTTGTCATATGGTGGGTTGTCAATTCTTCTTTTCCCTTTAGATAAAAGCTTAGTTGCATTAGATTTAAATAATGGTGAAGTTGCAGGTTAACATTTTTCAAAAGTACTAAAGTCACTTTAGTACTTAAATTATATTTCCAAAATGCTGTAGACACGCAAGAACGTAAGTCTCTACAGTAAATGAAGCTTAGAGACTAGTAAAGCAATTTATAGGAAGGTGGAGAATAAAACCCCAACTTGAGGGGGCTTAAAATTTGTACCGCACCCCAGACCACTTCTTTAAATATATATATTTTTTTTCAAATTATTACAATTCTAAGACAAGCTGAAGATTTAAACTTCCATTTTGAATACACTTGACTGTTTTCACGCCAGTGTATCCATGCCACTGCATTTTATTGCAGATTTCCTCCCACTCTAAGTGAAAGTTTTATGATGGCCTTTACCTATCCTGGGGTGCATCAAGCACAGCATGGCCAACCAGTCCAGGGAGATGATTGTCCTGCTCTGCTCTTCACTGGTGTGGCCTCACCTTGAGTACCGGGTGCAGTTTTCAGCACCACAGTACAAGAGGGACACAAAACTATTGAAGAGTGTCCAGAGGAGGTCAACGAGGATGGGGAAGGATCTGGAAGGGAAGTCTTAGGAGGAAAGACTGAAGTGCCTGGGTTTGTTCAGCTGGGTGAAGAAGAGGCTGAGGAAAGACCTCGTTGTGGTCTGTGGCTTCCTGAGAAGGGGGAGCAAAGGGGCAGACACTGATCTCCTCTCTTTGGTGACCAGGGATAGAACCCGAGGGAACGATATGAACCTGCGACAAGGGCAGGTTTAAGTTGGGTGTTAGGAAGAGGTTCTGTACTGAGAGGGTGGTCAGGCACTGGAACAGGCTCTCCAGGTAAGGCGTCACAGCCCTGAGCTGGGCTGAAGTCTAGAAGTGTCTGGACGATGCCCTTAGTCCCATGCTCTGACTTGGCTGGCCCTGTGTGGAGCCAGGAATTGGACTTGATGACCCTTATGGGCTCCTTCCAGCTCAGGAGATTGTATGATTCTATGATTGAACCTCAAAACACAAGTTTTCCTGAGCTGTGCTCATGATTTAAGAAGGGTCTGCAGAGCTCTTTTTGCAATTTTCTCTATGAAAAATATCTTTACAAATTATTCTCTTCAATTTTTAACAGTAAATAAGAACAGCTTAGATGAGGAATTAACCATTTAAACTTTACTCTCCTCTCCACCAAGCAAAATGTAAAATTGAGTCACTAAATACAAGTGGAAAAGTAGCCCGACTTTTACTTCTGTTATTATTACTAACCTAGCATTAAGCAAATAAATAATCCACACGGTTGATCCGTATTTAAAATATTTGTTCTTCTTCAAATATAAAGTAACTTTCACAGAAACAAACAGAAGTGGCTAGAGACTGAAATCATCCCTTTGATATTGAAGCCAAGTATTTTCTCGTTTAACCTCCAAACATCATCTCCCTCATGCCCACAGGGTTTTGCGCTGTGCTCGAGCACACCACCTCGCTAATTTACAGCTCCCATCGACCGAGTAGCTCAGATGCTGGTCAGCAAAAGGGTGGTTACAAGATTAGGTAAAGCGAGATTTTAGGGGCTTATCTTCATTTGTTAATTGTCCTGTATCACCTTTAAACGGTGGCTTTCTCAAGCGAACCTGTATTTCTTGTAATACTTTTAGTTCAGTATGTTATCGCAGGTAGCATCTATGTGATGTTGAGAGCAAACACAGTTTGAAATAGGACTGCCATCACAGCTATAGAACATCTAAAAGGGAAGAAAAAAATAGGCCAGACCTTTATTAAATTTTAAAGTATGCCTTTGCTACACTCTTGTAAAGATCCAAATAGGGTATTCAAATCTCTGGAGATCACCAGTATAATTTCTTTATCATGTTCCATTTAAAATTTAATTATGTAGTCTACAACAAGAAGTATCTGAGTACTCTAAATAGGTCATGCAATGAACAACTTAATATTATTATAAAGTTTTCCTTGTGAAGATCTGTTCTTTGATGTGCTGTTGCACACAGAAAGTCTTTCTTAGAAAAAAAAATATACATTCACAGATACAATAATGACATTTAACATAAAAATTATAAAGCTTCTTTATCTTATTTTAAGTTTAAATTTTCAATTCCTTCTCTAGCCTGAGCTTCCTAAAATCATCAGAAATAACTGGTAAATTAGAACTGACACTATATAATTGTGCTGAATATTTCTGTATCTTTCTATGGGCAAAGTTAATCTATTAGTTTTCCTTCTAAGTGATGTCCACCAACTCAGACTTTTCTACTTTTGCCTATCAATGAGATATGTTCTTCAGTGGCAAGATTTAAGGTAATTTCTTCTTCCTCTTAAAAATAATAATTAGAGGTCAATCATCAGTATTTAATGGAAAATGACTACATTTAAAAAAAAAAAATCACCACTTACCAAGATACTTTGTTACATTTTCTCTTGTAAAAATGCATATAAGTTACCTCTCTTGGTTACTATAGGGGAAGAGAAAATATTCAAAATATTCTCTTCTGTAACTTCTGACCTTTTATGGGGTTTTCTGGGAGGAAATCTGTAACTCCTTCAATTCAATTGTGTAAAATTCAGAAAGAGTTTTTGGAGCATTTTTTTATCAGTTTTGGTGGTTTTTTGGTTTGTTTTTTTAACAACAAAAAAATAATGCTGCCAGAACCTAAGCCTTCCTGACAATCAAAATATTCCAGCTACAGACACATCTGCTTGCACTGCCGTTGTGCGCAGTGAAAACCCTTTCGCCAGGTTTATGAATGCTTGAAAAGGATTTGATCAATCCTACCCACAAGTACATCCATGAGCCAATACTGCCCCAAAAAAAGGCTTCTTTGTGTTTGCCTGCGCAGATGAGAATTAGAATTCTGAGGTTGCAGATGGCTTTTTGTGCCCTCTGTTTGGACAGAACCGCAGCAGCATGGTAACTATGGGAAAGTGGTTATTAGTTCCATCATTTCAAGGTGCAACACCTCACAACTTTCTACGCTACAAAGTCGACGTGGGGTGAGTGAGGGTGGAAGATGAGGTGGTGTTAGTGGGGAAATTAGGCTGTTTCGCTGCTATGAATTAATAATAGCAAAATGGTTTGCTTGAAGTTTGAAAGAACTGCAGAAATTATTACATTAATATATCACAACATAAGATTAAACCCCCCCAGGGAGCTGCTTGTTTAGAGAAATGCAGAAACAGGTGAATCACTGAGAAGGCTGCAGGACAAGCCAACCTGCGTGCAACTGTAAACATTTGTTTTAAATCAAGGCAAGCTCGCTGGTTTTAATATTTATAACACAATTACAGTGCCTCGCACACATTACTTGTATAATCTGATTTTTACTTGCAACATCTTGCCACAGTTGAAATTAAAGCCTTGTAGTAATAATTCAAAAACCCCCACATTTAGGCAATCATTAATGGCAACTATGAAACTGGATGTTTATCCAAGCACCCATATCTCTCATTTTGACTATTTCTGCAATGCAGGGACTTCATGTTTCTAGTATATTAGTTGTTCGATACCTAACCAATTAGGGGCATGCAGTCAAACCGGAAATATTGTGGTGCTAAAACCAGTGAAAGGTATGGTTGAGCAGTGTTACTGACATTCCTGATCAAGGAGACAGCTACTCTGCTGAATATCTTTTTTAAATTACGGTTTTTCTTTTTCTTTTTTGTTTAATATATCAAGAATCGTAATTCCTTTGCAATGAAGGTTAATGAAATCTTTTAGTCAGGTATGCCTGATCATTGGTCAGCACTTCAAATGCTTACCAAAATTTTACCAGCATATTTCCTTGCACAACTGAGGACATGGAGTGATGGTAAGTCATAGGAAGAAAGGTATCTAATAAATGAACAACTGGTATAAAGGATGCAAGTTTGTAGCTATGAAATGATGTGATACTTACAAAGGGGGGAAAACCATCATATTCAGTCAAAGCCTACTTTTTTATAGCTTAGCAACACAGTCAAGCCAACTCATATACACCACACACACCATAAAGCAAACTAGACATTTGTGCCTGCCTTTGAAGCAGATAAAACTTGTATGTATTGCCTTGCTTAAAGAAAACTGATTTTCCTGTTAAAATATTATATTACGTGAATTACAGCATTGCTATTGATCAGAGGATAACAAAAAACAAAACAAACCATGATCTTGTTAAAACCCCCACACCTCAAAGAGCAAAACTGGTGGCAAAGGACTCAAGAAGACTAAGAACACCTTTTTTATATTTTTGCTCACCAGGCATCTCCACAAAGTGACATGTTGCCACGTCGGGTTTATTTTTCCCTTTCCCTTCTCTCCACCCTTTTTCCTATCTGCATGATTACAGCATTTTATTGCATCCTCTGACAGTCTGTAGGCAGGTTCTCTCTTCAAAAAACCTCTATTGCAGCCTGGGAGTCTTGTCTAGTTCTATTATTTTACGAAAAGCTTTCTCAGCATAGAAGAATTTGGTCTAAGCTTCTTTCCTGCTTTCCAAATGAAAACGCCTTAAGATCACAGTGGTTTTTTGTTCCTCCCTCCAAGTTCCCCTCCTCTCATCCCTCAGGTGAAATTTAAAAGTAAAAGCCAAGCCACCTGCAATGGGTATAACTGCACAGCTGGAAGAAAACCACATCTGGGATTTTTCTCATCAGGTGCACAGCCGTGCTAAGCCTCAAAGCGACTTCAGTGCATCGCCGTAAGCCGCGTAGTTTTGGCTGCGCCAGTATTTCACAGCCATTTTTCTGTCTGTGCCATGCAGCGTGCGTTTTCCTCTCTGCACCTCTAGTTCTCAATATCCCAGCAGTTTTCCTTAGGGGAAAAGATGATCACATTCTGCCTCAAAAGGTCGTGCTTCTTTCGGCACCTTCCAGACACTGATAACACAAACGTGGCACAGAGCAACTCGCTTACCTTGGTAATGTTCCAGATAACTCCGTGGCAGTCTCTCTGAAAGACACAAAGTGAGGAAAAATTAGCTTGTGTTTAAAGAAGTTATAAAATTTTAAAGACTTCTTTATACTGCTTGCATTTTTTTTAGGAGTGCAGACACACGTACACAGCTTTAAACTCAAATGCGTCACTCGCGGACACGATGTCCCCATGATCATATACACAAGAATGTGAAAAACAGATGACGGAGTGTGATCTAAAGATTTCATCAGATTAAAGCTCTCGGTGGTTCAATTACTCATTTTTTTAAAGGCATAAAATTATCACTATTTCAAATGCCAGCACTGCATGATCCTGCATAGCCAAAACATAGTGCTGGACCAATTTTCCAGTGGGAAAAGTTCCCTTTTTTCAGTGCTGCAACAAAACCAAGGCATTGAACTAATGTCATGCGCTGCAAAACATGCCACATTAGTGTTAAATCTTCTTACCTTGGGTTTTAGGCAAGAATTTTTTCCCAAATACATATTTTTATCCAATTTTTCACTAGCATCTGATTTGTATTTTAAAAATACATCCCAGATATACCACCTGTGTATTTCCTTGGTCCCCTTCACAACACATTTGCTTAGACCTTATCCAAACATCAGGAAAATAGTTTGATAGCTCATTTCTCCTTTCTTTCCTTTGTGTAAGACCTTAAAAAAGAAAATAAACAGCGAGGAGGCACGAGAGGATTCGTTGTTCTAGACATCAGCAGAGGTCCATCTCATTTCACACTTTGCTTATCTGGTTATGAAACCTCTGTCCTGCATTTAAGTTTAAGCATGAAAGACAGCTGGTCCAAATCCTATTTGCTTCAGCAGAGATCCAAATTCTACAAGTTCACAGATTCACAGATTTGTCGGGGTTGGAAGGGACCTCTGGAGATCATCTAGTCCAATGCCCCTGCTAGAGAGAACAGGATCACCTAGAGTAGGCTACACAGGAGAATGTCCAGGTGGGTACTGAACATCTCCAGAGAAGGAGACTCCACAACCTCTCTGAGCAGCCTGCCCCAGTGCTCTGCCACCCCCACAATGAAGAAGTTTTTTCTCATGTTGAGATGGAACTTCCTGTGTTCCAGTTTGTGCCCATTACTCCTTGTCTTGTCACTGGGCAACACACTACCTTATTTTCCAAGCCTGACTCGTAACTTAAACCATTCAAAGAATTAATATGACATTTTCTGCAACCTGTCAAAGAACTGGATCACTAAATGATTCCGATGTGCTGATGATACAAAGCTGGGAGGAGTGGCTGACACGCAGGAACACTGTGCTGCCATTCAGTGAGGCCTGGGCAGGCTGGAGAGCTGGGCAGTGAGAAACCAAATGAGGTTTGATAAAAGCAAGTGTAGAGTCTTGCACCTGGGAAGGAATAACTGCTTCTATCGGTACAGGCTGGAGGTGACCTGTTGGAGAGGAACTCTGTGGAGAAGGACCTGGGGGTCCTGGTGGGCGACAGGTTGCTCATGAGCCAGCTGAGTGCCTGGGGGGCCAAGAAGGCCAATGGGATGCTGGGGTGCATTAAAAGGAGTGTGGCCAGCAGGTCAAAGGAGGAGATCCTCCCCCTCTACTCTGCCCTGGTCAGGCCCCACCTGGAGTATTGTGTCCAGTTCTGGGCTCCCCAGTACAAAAAAGACAGGGATCTCCTGGAGAGAGTCCAGAGAAGGGCTATGAAGATGATTAAAGGACTGGAACATCTCCTCTAAGAGGAAAGGCTGAGTGAATGGCTGAGGCAGTTGGGGATGTTTAGTCTGGAGAAGAGGAGGCTGAGGGGAGATCTTATCACCACCTACAACTTCATGAAGGGGGGTTGTAGAGAGGTGGGCGACAGTCTCTTCAGCCAGGTGACAGGTGCTAGGACAAGGGGGAATGGCAAGAAGCTGCACCAGGGCAGATTTAGATTAGATATTAGAATAAAAAATTTTACTGAATGAGTTGTTGGGGCCTGGAACAGGCTGCCCAGGGAGGTGTTTGAGTCACCTTCCCTGGATGTGTTTAAAAAAAGAGTAGATGAGGTACTTAGGTATATGGTTTAGCTTAGGATGGGAATGGTTGGACTTGATGATCTTTAAAGGTCTTTTCCAACCTTGTGATTCTGTGCTTCTGTGTGAACTGGGGCTGTTCAGCCTTGAGAAAAGAAGACTGAGAGGGAATCTGATCAATGTTTATAAATATCTGAAGTGTGGGAGACAGGGGGGAAATGGCCAGCCTCTTTTCAGTGGTCTGTGGGGACAGAACATGGGGCAATGGCCTCAAGTTGGAGCATAGGACGTTCCGCACCAATACGTGGAAGAACCTTTTCACAGTGAGGGTGACAGCACTGGGACAAGCTGCCCAGGAGGGTGTGGTCTCTTTCTCTGGAGATATTCAAGACCTGTTTGGACGCCTACCTGTGCGACCCGTTCTAGGGAACCTGCTTTGGCAGGGGGGTTGGATTCAATGATCTCTGGAAGTCCCTTTCAGCCCCTACAATTCTGTGAATCTGTGATTCTCTCACTCTGCACAGGGAATTTTTCCCTTCCATCACTAATCACAGGCATTTCCTCCTTTCACTGAAATGTTGGGGTTTTTTTTTTGAAGGGGGGGCAGGAGGAAGAACCTGGACTAAAAGGTCAGGCCGGGCGTTTCTTTGTTTCTTCTTCTAAAGGAACTCCCTAGCCTTTAGCTACCTCTTATCGCTCTAATAACAGAATAGCGCAGACTTTATTGCTTTAGGGTATCAGAGCACATTTGATAAAATAGCAGTTGCTCATCCAGCTTAAATAGAGGACCAGGCAAATTGCAGGTGGGTACTGCAGGAAGCATCAAGAAACAGAAGCAGCTAGGTTTAAAAGAGGATGTTAAACTGGAAACGAGCAGAGCAGTGAGCGATTGGTGCATCTAAATTTCTAAAGATTTTCATTTTTGTTAAATAAGAGCTGCTGGCCTTATGAAAACAATTATTAACTAGTCGATGCAGTGGTAAAAAATCTGAATGTGACCAGAATGTTAAACAAAGGCACTGCAGGCCTTTAGCATATACATTTTTAATGTCATTAATCGCGTTGCCAGTTTCACATTTTGGTCAGATCAAATTCCAATTTTTAACAAAAATATGTAAGGTAATGATTTTTTACAGATGGATCTAACTCTCATAAAACTCTAAAAACTCATGAGGAAAAGAGAAGTCTGATTACTTCCCAACTATCCATAGATTTTGCTGTTTCTCAGCAACTAAGCAAACACTTAAACCATAAAAAAACATTTTAAAACTCCTTTAGATTATTAAACTAAAAATATTATTTCCCTAGAAAACAAACACAATTATTCCTGTAATGTTACTGGGAAGAAATGGTACACGGACTGCTGAAGATAGTTAATGTCCACTGTAAGGGTCCTATAAATATCAGGAATTGAAATGCTGCTCTATAAATATATTTCATGGGAGTTTAAAAAAGAAAATCTTACGGAGCAAATTACTCATCAAGAAAACCCTTAAAGTTTATTTAAAGATAATGGATACTCCTTCTGCAGTATTTCAAGGAACTGGAGCTAGACTTACACAACCAATTTTCAGATCCCCAGTATTCACAAATGACATACAATAAATATAACATCATTTACTGCATCTTCCAAAATGTTTTTTTTTCATGGATAAAAACAAGAAGAAGATAATATTCAAAGGGGAAATGAACATGAGACCGTGTATTTTCACATCCTGCCTATGATATGAAAGGACAACCTTGAAAAAGAGCGAGGACGGAAACCTAAATGCTTCAAGGGGGCTGCCCTGAATTCCCCTGAAATCAGTGCCAATGCAAAAGGGACAAACTAATGCACTACAACACTGAGGGAAGAAGAGGAGACTAGGCTCAAGACCCTGGAAAAGCTGTTACGTAGAGGGTGACACTACAAAGCTCATTCACAGTGTTTCCAGGAAGGTCATTTACCATTTCTCAAGGTTTTATGTTCAGCTGCACAGGAAGGATCTGGGGCAGTGTGGTCAGTACATATGGAAGACGCAGGTGCTGTTGAAGGCAGGAGGTTGCTGGATGGCAGGTCTGCACCCCAAAATGCTGCCTTGTCACATGTGGTCTTCCAAAAAATCATGCTTGAGGTTTAGAAATTGTTCACAAGCCACGCGAGGAGCTTTAACCTAGAGAAGTGCCTCTGCACACTACAGAGAGGACTGTGTAGCTATGCCCTAAACCCAGAAAGCCCGTGTGGGCAAGCCAAGCACCACACACGCGTTTTGTCATTTCTGTCTACAGGCTGAGAAATTCTTCCCGTAGGATTGGAGTAGGATGTGTACCAAAGCAGAAAAGTATAAATATTTTAGTCAAAATCTTATAGTGAAGTGGAAGTGGGAAGATCTGCATAAAGATCAGCAAACAGACTTTACAGCCTATTAGTTTTGTTTAAGGAAAGTTGTTCAGGATAACTCTACAGAATATTTGGAAAGTGTCGTGTTTGTATTAAATGTTTTGGTCGCTGAGAAATCATATGGTGCTCTTCTCTCAGAAGCTGACTGGCAGCTGTTGGTACCCACCTACATGCGGGGTTTGGCACAACACAGCTCTGAGGTTTAACTGCTCAACATTTTTGTCTGATTTAATTCCCTGCATTGTGCTTCTGTAGAGATGGAAACTGAGGCACAAGGGACGAGGCAGGGGTTTAAAGGGCAGCTGAGGTAATCTGGTGTCTATTCTGCTAGATGCTTGCCAGGAAACTTAACAAGAACTGAGTTCAAACCAGTCAACGAGTCAAGACTATGCTTCGAAACAACTTTTACTTCTGAAGGACCATGACCTGTCATGGTTTGGAAAGCCGTAGGTCTCCATCAAGGACAATTTTTGTTGTGAAAAGGAAAGCATATGGACCCAAGCTAAGCAATCTGTCAGGGTGCTGGGGAAGATGCAAAACGAAAGGCAGCAAAATATTCCTGCAATCATGTCACCATTCTTCCTTTTTCCATCTAACACTTTTGGGGAGAGTATAAAGCCCGCCTACAGCGCATGAGGCACATGAGGATAAGGACATAAGGATAAGGGCAAAGCTGAAGAAGGGAGCTGTAGGGTTTGCTATTATGAAAGCAGCAAAAATGCAGGCAGAATAACCCCAGATATAGACTATAGGAGTCTTCCAACTTGTGAAAGTAAGTGTCCACAGCTTGAAGTGATGGCTGTTGGTATCAGAGCCAATAGCTGGCATTTCAACCAGAAGGGTCAGAAGGTTCTGTCTTCTCCAGAGCAAGGGACCATGACCAATTTGATTCCCTGGGACATGCAGCAGCAGTTAGCTCTATCACCTCTGCACACTTTTCATGAAGCATAAGAAGACTCCAAAGGTTAAGCTGGTATTTCTGGTTTGGGTGAAATGTTCAGCCCTTTACTGAACAGAATCCTACACCTGGCACAAGCATCAGTCCTCCCAGAGGGGATATATTTGTGAAAAGAAATAAGTACAAGTCAAAGGGAAATGAGGTATTTGGGAGGATCACTTGAAAATTTAGGTAGTTCTCCAAGAATATCGACTATGGGCATAACCGAATATGCCAAGTGTGCTAATAAGGTGTGTGTAACAAATTACACTACTGTTTATAGCTAGGAAGTTCTACATTGAAATATTTCCAAATATTGCGTAACCATGAAGCTGTTCCCCAGCTTGCCAAACAAGGCACCTGATGCATCATGGCCTGTATCAGGAATAGTGTAACCAGCAGAAGTAGGGAAGTGATAGTTCCGTTGTACTCGTCTCTAGTGAGACCACACCTTGAGTATTGTGTTCAGTTTTGGGTCCCTACTACAGGAAGGACGTTTTGATGCTGGAGCTTGTCCAGAGGAGGGCAACGAAGCTGGTGAAGGGTCTGGAGCACAAGTCCTATGAGGAATGGCTGAGGGAGCTGGGGCTTTATAGCCTTGAGAAAACAGAGGCTGAGGGGAGACCTTATTGCTCTCTACAACTACCTACAAGGTGGTTGCAGAGATGTTTGGGTTGTTCTTTCAGATGACAAGCGATAGGATGAGAGGGAATGACTTAAAATTGCAGCAGGGGGGATTGAGGTTAGATATCAAGAGGAATTTCTTTACTGAAAGGGTTGTCAGGCACTGGAACAGGCTGCTCAGGGTGGTGGTGGAGTGAACATCCCTGGAGATATTTAAAAGTTGTGTGGATGAAGTCCTTAAGGACATGATCTAGAGGTGGACTAGTCAGGGGTTAGGCTATGGTTGGACTCGATGATCTAAAGGGTCTCTTCCAACCCAGGCGATTCTATGATTCTGTGCTTTTTACCACTCTTTCCTGGCTCTGGCTACACGGAAGCAGACACCACACAACCAACTCTCTACGCTACACTCAGTGACACGAGAAAATCAAGGTAGAGAAGGGTCCAAAACATACCATTGAGCAACACCTTTCAGCATTGATAGCTCCTCTGACCACCAGCTCAAAGGGATACCTCCTGTTAATTTCAATAGCTTTTACCCAGAGCATCAATAAACACTTTTTCTCATTGTAGGGGTCTGTGCTTGCACACACGCTCACTGCTATTGCGCAGGCATGCATCAGCGATGTGGCAAGAGCAAAGGCAGCTACTAATTGTCGGGATGAAGCAGAAAAGTTTACAAAGAGAAATGAAGGATTTTTCACTTAAAGCAGGGCAGAACAGCTGAAGAGGAACATTAAATTAGCTTTAAAAAGAAGGTTGTATCAGGAGGAATATAATTATTTAGTTGGAATTTCACCAAGACTTGGGTGGGAGTCAATGCCTCTACTCTTGCAGAAAAGCGCCATGGGATTTTTAATGACCACAAATGGTCAGGACATTGATTTCACATTTCAGCTGAAAAATGGCACCTGTGAAGACACATTGTTGTCTCTGCTCTTCTTAAAATCACATTGGGGAATACGTCTGAGTTGACTTGGAGGAATTAATATCGAGTATTGAAATGTCATTGTGAGACCCAAGATATTTCACCGGTCTTAAATTGGATAGTTTTTCAGCTTTGTTAAGAGTGCAGCAAAATAAACAAGCTACATTTGGATAAAATATGGCATTTAAGTTTGAATTCAAATTTGCTACGACTAATTTGATGGATCTCACAGAAGGTAAAGATCAAAGTGGTAGGAAACAATTTCACCTTTAAAAAAAAATAAGATATTAAAAAAAAATCATGACTTGAATCTGATACTTCTGCATTTTATCTTTCATACAGTAAGTAGCAAATAAATACATCGCTGTTTTAAAACTTCACACAGAGCTTGGCTACCTAACAAGGATCATACATTTGCAGCAAAAATACTGCATAAACAGTCTCTGAATGTGCTATTTAAGTGCAAGCTAAATACTCTTTTTTTAGGAAGTGATGTAACAAGTTCATATGTAAAAATCTATTTCTATACAAGCTGCCATTCTGCAAGATTAGCTGACTGAGATAAAGGACATGAGCAAACATGCTTGTTGTTTTCTCCCATGATTATTTTTAAAAGCTGTATTTTTCACTATTCTAAATTTGCTACTTCTGAATTTTTCATTCCTCCTTAGGTAAGGAGGGAAGAAATCTCTGTGTATTTTGTTATAAGTAAGCACCTGCCACCAAAACAGTGTTGAGGCCAACATACACTCAATACACAAATAATACTCCAAATCAAACATGCCCTCTTTGTTCTGGCTATTTTATGTATTTCATTAAAATTTAAGTTTAATTTTAAAACACTCCATCCCTGACATCTTTGAAGAGAGCGATGTTATAACTTACAAGTCAAAGCATGATTCAGGCCAAACCCTCAGTCCTTGCAATTTACCTACAAATCCCAGCTAAGATCTTGGCCTCTTGTCTAAATACCTGCCAAGGACATCAGATGAAAGCTCCTCTCTATCTTCTGTTCTGGTATTAAAGAGCAAGATAAAAATGAATAGGTGGAAGAAACACGGCACTGTGTCCATTTTATAGGCTGGTAATGGGGGGCACTGAGAGGATGCAATTTAGCCAGGGTCACCAGGGGGAAATGCCAAGGCACTGAGAAGGAATGAAGAAAGATCCCGCTTTGGCGCTTTGCTCCAAGGTCATTCCCTGCCATCGTGGATGTGCAGATTCGGCTGTCGCAGCACAGGGACCACTGTTGCCACACATCTTCTCAGGGAAGCGCTGCATTTTTAAAGTTAATGACTCAGAAACTAAAGAAGGAAGCACCATGGGTAGGGAATTCGGTTCTCTGGGGCACAGCAAGCAGCAGGAAGAACATGTAGTAGGAGAATCCACTGCAGCACCAACTCCTACATCCTCACCCCGTTAGTACAGGGAAAGAAGTGATGCACAGGCTCCTGCCTCAGGTAACTGTATGAGCTCAGTGGGAGGAAAATACCCTCTGTCTCTCTCCAAAACGAGAAGATCATCCAAAACAGAGCTGACGTTCCTCCCCATATGCTTATTAAACCTACTGTAACCTCACAGGGCAGAAAATTTTGCACACTTGATATTTTCCCGACCTGTAGCTGATGCTACTGTTTCCATTGGTTGCAGCGTTATACTTTGCCACCATCTCTTTTCCACTGTACAGCGGAAAGAGGTGGGGGGGAATCACACCTGAAATCTTGTCAGTAATTTGATGTCAAACTCAGCTGTATAAATATAGAATTGAAGAAGAAATCTGGGCCATGTGTTAATTGTACAGAAGTAGTCACATAATCACAGCGATGTGTACGATATAAGAAGACACAGAAATTATTCAGGTACTGTTGATGGTGATGGTCTAAATCCTTTTCTTAGTTTCTTGGTTGTTGTACAGGGTTACAGTAAATCTCTTCTGATATTTAAGACTTTCTCATCTTTCTGTCAGGCACAGGGAGCAGTTCCATGTACCATCTACAGAAGCACCTTTTATGATGTAACAGCTGTTAGCTGGGTCAAATGTGGATGTCTTTGATTTAATGACGAATGACCAAAAAACCCAAAACACCCTAACAACTGTTTTCCACTGAATGCCCATAGATCACTCTTCCCTCCTCCCCACCCCATATCTGAATTTCACACATTAACAATTCAAACCTTTGCTATTCCCTGGTGCTGGATGTTTTCACTAATATACACAGCCTTGAAGCCACTCCAGGAATTTGGAGGCTTTATTTAAAGTTATTTCAGAGAAGCGACACTTGATTCTCCATCAAGAAATGCCACGCTTGGAAATGGTATCTCATTCCGGTCTCAAAATACTTTACTGAATCAGAACAACTTGGATACTTCAGCTATGATGTGTGCATTTTCTTACCCAGTGCAGACCAGGAAGACATGAATACAGGAAGCTGCTGGTCTTCTGGAACAAAGTGAGATGCTAAAATATAGCACCTTACAAGAGTTAACATTAGTTAGGAAGGGATGGCCTCTCTTGCTCAATTCAAGATGAAAAAAACCTTGTTTTCTACAGGAACTGCATTGGCAGATACCAGGGGAAAAAAGCCAACAAAATAACTCCCCAAAAAAACCTAATAACACCCACCCTCCCCAACCCACCCCCAAAAAACCCCCACAGATTTCCAGGCTTTGGGCTCTACCTACTTCCAGTTTTGAGAGCAGTGAACTATCACTGTATTTTTCCACTCAGAAATCGGCAACGAATACCAGAAATCTCACAAAATCAGTTCCTGCTGAAGTGTCACACAGTAGCAGGGATGCTAGACGTGGCCACATGCTGTACCACAGGCAGATGCATACTCCTCTGTCTACACTCCCAGATACAGAAAGAGAAACCAGCTTTGATAAATCCTGCAGCTACCTTAACCCAGCTTTTAGGAAGCATTTGATGGTTTTGGAAAAGCCCGACTATGCTTTGGATGCTTTTTTATTTTTGTCAGAGGTTTCATTAGATGGATAGAGAAACTACTAATACCAGCTCATCTCCTTCAGACATCTGCCCATACTGTCTTTTAATCCACCTGATGAACAAGTTACTGTCTCTCTCTGATGGTTACTCAAGGCTGAAGTCACTACTTAGCTCCTTTCTGTGCTGACATCTCCTTGTGATCCAAAAAACCCCAATGAAACAATGATGTCAGGTTGCAATGTGGAATGGGATAGGAAAAATGCAGAAAAGCCTCTGGAAAGAAGCCTGCCAGCCAGCAGTTCGGGTCCCGTTAGCTGCAGCTCAAAACAGTCCTTACACTATTCCCATAAATACTGCAGTATCTTCTGCAGTGTCTCGACACAAGCCACAACAGATGCTGGATGCTATTATTTCTTCATTTGTGTTCATTTGTGGTTCATCTGTTATTTTTTGCCCTTTTTTTTCCCTTCTTGCCACCTGTCCATCCACAAACCAAAAGCATTTAAGGAAACTATGGTCAAGTTCTGTTCTTACTGGTCCCCCTTCTGCTGCCTAAAATTAACAGAACAACAGAAGAAAGGAGATAAAGATCTATTTCACTGTCTTATTTCTGACCTTAAAAGGATGAGTTGAATTTAATTTTGACAGCCCTAAGCCAAGCGAATAAATCTGCTGAGCCGGCCACCTCGGGAAGCTGAAGTACACAAGTACCACCCTTCTCTAATGAGTTCATTAATGTTACAGAACAATATATGGATGGTGGTGGGAAATTATTATGTAAAGTGTTTTAAGGTGTAAGTTACCAGTGATATAAATCTACAAGCAAGTCCTTTTCTCCCCAACCACATCCAAACCAGAAGATGTTAAGATAGTTCTTTAATGGCAAAAACTATTAGACTGCAATATATAGCAGGTACATCTATTAATCATCGGACCATTTATGTTCTGTAATTCTACCACAGTTAAATAACATGGACTACTAAGTACCTGAATCAGCTATTAGCAAGCATTCCTGCTCATTAAAACTCACTTATTTAGACTTCAGCAATGGTAAATGTAACCAGCCCTGGAGGAGTGTCACAGTGCTTGGAAATGGCACATTAAGCTTCATTTACCCAGCTACACTCAGAGGCAGAGGGGGAAGGGAAAAAAATACAGTGACAGTCCATAACGAAGCTCAGAAGCTTTTTGAAGCTGCATTAAGAAAATGACAAATCTTACAAAGAGAGCCATAAAGCTTCCTCAAGTACAACAGTTCTGCGAGGAGCTATTTATCATAGTTTGTTGAAAAGACTCCTACGTTTAATACTATTGGACTGTGAGAGCTGATTATTAAATGTAATTACAGAAGTAGCACAGAAATAATAGTTTATTGCTGAGCATAAGCAACACTGTATTAAAGAGGGCTGGGGAACATGTTCGGCATTAGGAATCGTATCATTAGCTTTTTCCTGGGAACCCATACACGAATGTATACACGTTTAATTCCACATTAGCTTCTACTAACCAGAATTATCGTTCAAGATCTTCTGACTGGGGTCAATGCATCCATCTATACTTGGAGTGAGAAAACAGTAGCCAAAGCGGTTTGCTATTTGGGTTTCAGCTTTTACTCCTTTTCTACTTAACACAGATTTATTAAAAAACACCCACAGCCTGCTGTCAAGAAATACTGCTCACATTTGCTTATTAGCAGCCCTGTAATAGATACATTTTTGCTGCTCTGCTGCCATTTGAAGGAAAGGCTTTATTTAGAACATGCCGGTTATCAGGAGATTCTCCATACAGTAAATCTTTTGAAACAACAAGGTTTGATTTCTTACTGCTACCTGCAAGAATGAGTTTAACTTCTTTTCTACCGATAGCTTTGCGTGCTTGCTCATGTACCTAGCCATCCATTTTACCTCTTCCTTTTCCCGAGAGTCACTTCACCCAATTTCTTGATGCTGCTTCTCACTGTCAGAAATCTGCTGCTCACTCCTCGTGCATCACTGCCTTTCTTGGCGAACCCCTTTTTTAAAAGCACACAGTTCTTTTGTAAAGCCTTCTCTGATGCTTTGGGGTAGGTATCCACACTTTTCCCAAACTACAAAGCTGAACAAACTTCAAAGTATAGAGTACCTTGCAACCTGGGCTACGGTTCGTGCCAGCAAGCAGAGCAAAAACCCAGCCCTATCCCAGCAGCCAAAAAGATCCCTTCTGGTCCATAAACTTTAGGCTGAATCAACTCTGCTGCTGGTCCAAGACTGAAACATTTTGCAAAACTACGTTTTGGAAGGAAAGCATTCAGTGACAGATGGGTTTTATTTATTTTTGGATAAAAGGAACAGCTTAGAGCAGGTTG
The DNA here is from genome assembly GCA_020800305.1 of Porphyrio hochstetteri. NCBI lineage: Eukaryota > Metazoa > Chordata > Aves > Gruiformes > Rallidae > Porphyrio > Porphyrio hochstetteri. The sequence goes on along the minus strand of CM036905.1, from coordinate 6,952,634 downwards.
GGAACATCGGAGAGGATCCTGGCACATCAAGACAAAGCCTGAATACATCTGAAGTACTCAAGAGATGTAGAAATTACCGTCACAGGAACATGCACACATTCATCAATTGTACGGTGAGTACTGACCCTCACTCAGCAATGATCTGCTTTTGCAGTAGGAAATATAACTGGTAGTTTTGAAGCTCAACAGCCTCCTTTAAGCATCTGCATTCCCTCTTTAGTTGACTACATTACAAAAGCTTAATGTTTTACAGGCAAAATTGCACTCAGAACCAGGAGCTGAAAAACAGACTAAATCAGGTGCAAAGAGAAGAAATCCGAGTCTACCTTGAGGCATTCACATCCCTAGGTTTTTGTCAAATCAGCATTTTCACACGGGCTAAAGACTTGTGGGTTACATTTTTGAAGGGTTTGAATCTAAAATTAAATTTCTGGGTAGATTGCTAACAAAGATTTTCAACCATGCTGCAGAATCTCTGGGAGCTCGGTGCTGATTATATTGAGAAGCTTAAAAAAAAAGTCCTGCTAGCCATCTATCTGCATCAGTACATACACAAGGGCATTTAAGAAAAATCTCTCCTGGTCACATCACATCATTGGCATAAAAGAAAACAAGTTTTCCTTTTGAAGGTTTTTTTTACTCGTTTGGAACAGATAAATCACTGCAGCAGCACTTTCCAAGTGAAAATTATCTTGCCACAATAGCCATAAAAATAAAATAAAATCAACACGGATGGAATCCAAAGTAGGAGATCTAAATTATACATAACTGCATTCATAAAACTACACCTCTGCTCAAAGTTACTCTGTACACTACACATATGCCAGGCTCTCTTAATCTGCTGCTGATGTGCTGCATATTGCGGTCGTGTGCAATTACAGTTAGCTATAATTAAGAACAATTACAGCTTTTATTTCTCCACTTGTTCTTTAAAAAGCACAGTTGTAATAAAACTTTTTTTTCCCCCCTCTCTTTTTTTTTTTTTTTTAAAGGTGAATATAATTATACATCCCTATAACATCTCCAATAATTAGTTTGACTCAAGTTTCTTCTGGAACAATTTTCGTTTTAACTGTCAGAACTGCCATCTATAGTCAATAGAACACATTGTAAAAAAATTCTGTCATTAACCTTTTTAACCCCATAAATCTGCAAAAAAGCTTGAAGAAATTGAAGAATTCATTGCTTAAACATCTAAAGGCCAAATTCAGCTAACACCCCTTCCTCAGCAATAACTTCTTAATCACACTGAAACATCATCATCATCATCACCATTATTAGTATTTTTAAAAAAATAAAAGCTGGGTATAGAAAAGGTATTTGGAATCTCTCTACATTTTAGAGACTACTTTCCAGCCCTATACTCATAAAAGAACCTCTCTGCTGTATCTTTGTTTAGAATCTACCCACGATTACTAACCATGCAGACTGCGGGGAAAAGTAATTAAGTTTAATAGAAGCCACCCTCATTTTTGAAGCTGCCCTCAATTTAAGCCATAGAAGGGGAGTAATTAAATTTAATGTGTGCCACAGCTTTTAAATGAAGATATGCCATGTAAAATTCTCTCACTCTAACACATCTTTCCCAAGCACTGCAAAATAAGTGTTGTGATGCCAAAAGATAGCCAAGCTACAACCACTGAGTCACCTCAAGTTTGCTTCTGCTGCTGGCCATGTCTTCCAAAGGGTGAGGCCTTCTGGTATAAAGTCCAGCACCATCTAAAACATGGGAACTGGGAAACCTGGAGCAGGGTCACTGAACTGTTTCTTTATCCACCCTTTGCTCACATCACCTGCTTTGGTTAAGTTTAGAGGAGACTCTGGTGGCACTGTTCATCTTTTATGCACTTTTAACAGATACAGCAGGTTTCCGACTGCAGTTCCAAATCTTTACAGCACAGATGCTGCTCACCAGGAGGAGCCTCCCCCAGATAGCTGAATCAGAAGCAGGGATGAATGGGATACATTTTGAGACACCACCACAGACTTCCCATGTATGTCTTTGGTCTTCCTCAAGTTATCAGACAAAAAATTAGTGAAATTACACCAGGGTCAGCTGTTTTGCCAGGCAACTTTTACAACTTTTACACAGTGATACAAACTCCAAACCACAGCTAATGATGATGCTTCACTATGGCAGGGATGAACTTAAACGAGGAACTCCTGAGACAGACAGAGAGGCATTTCCCTTTTCCAGCTCTGCAGAGAAGAAATGGACTCCCTCTGTGTGTATAAATCAATGTTCTCTTGCAGAACATCACTAAAGTTTCATAAACTGATTTAAAATAAATGGGGAATTTGGATGCTTGAATTACTTGGTAAAAGGGAAGACAACTGCCACTGTCTGTTCAGAAGGTCAGACCGAGACACTGAACTCCCAAGTTGTTCACAGAAGTGCCCATAGCCTATGTCCAAGGAGCCTCCTCTCCTTGTCACAGATTTGTACCTACTGCTAGGGCTGAACAAAACTTCTCAACTGAAACTAAGACCAGACTTGAAAAGACAAAACCTGGGACAGAATTTCAAAGGGAATTTGATTCAAAGGCTCCCACAAAAAAACAAGACAGTGAAAAAAGCAGAGAAAGAGGGAAAGGAGAAGGAGGATGAGGGAAGGAAGGAGGGAGGGAGGGAGGGGAGGGGAGGGAGGGAGGGGAGGGAAGGGAGGGAAGTAAGGGAAGCAAAAACCTAGAAAGAAAATAAATGGTTGAACACCATTTTAGCAGCCTAGAGAACCAATGTCCATAACTCTGGTGCACACCACACATTGCAGAAACTGGTATGTACAGCAAGGAAATTCACACACATTTACTCTGGTTTTCATTTCTTTACAAAGTTATCAAAAGTGAACATCCACAATAGTAAACAAGCAGCAACTGGGGTTTCATGTCTGGCTGTCTCTCTGACAAAGCCCACAGTCTCATATCCATCAGTTCAGGGACTGTTCAATAGGCAGATCCACGCTTCGAATCTTGAAGCCACTGCTAATATAAATTGCAAGCAATTTGGGAGACTGCATTTGTGATTATTTTTAGTTTCATGAAAGAAAGAAGAGATTTGTTTATACATACCATGACAAAAAAGTTGGATTTTTTGGTTTTGAAGTAGCAAAATAGGGACAAAATTGCTGTTTAAATTCTAATTTTTACTCAATTATATTTTAAAGTGATCCTACCAGATGCTGGAACTAAAGCAACATGATTTTGCTATATTTATGACTAAGCTGCACAACATTTCAACATTTACAAAGAGAAGAAATCTCTCTACTAATGCCAGGAGAAGAATAAGCTCAAATGCTATTGCACATGATGGCTCTTAATAGTTGGCACAAGGAGACAAGAAATGTCTTTATAACAACAGTATCAGGGAAACTTGCATTGCAAATATCACATCATCAAAACAAGGAGGAAAAAAAAAGTAATATTTATGGAGAGTATTAACATGAGGACATAACATCCACATGGTCCCAAATAGTGAGGATGGATGAAAACCAAGGCAAGCCGGGGTCTCTTTTCTCCTCACCCCTAATCCGAAATCCCATTTTCCATCCAAACCGCCTGCTGTTCATGCCTTCTGCTTCCTCTTAGGAAGCAGTATCCTTTTATCACACATTTCTCAATCAATATTTTGGCCCTTCTGCAGTTGGCTACCAACAAGACGACTCCCACTGTTCCCTAATACGCCCTCACGCCTCCTCCCAGGGGCTTCAGCAGAAACGTGGGTTATGGACCAGCTGGCCAGAAGCTTAGGGGGGAAAAAATTAAATCAAACACAAAATAAAATCTTCAGATGCTTCTCCCCTAAATTCCCACCCACAGCAACTCCTAGGCTTACAATAGAACCTTCATCCCACATCTCATCCTCTCTTTGGAGGCTGTGGGTCCTGTAGGGTCCTGTTGGAATTGACAAGTACTCCAAGTGCCGGTGGGATGCAGTTCATTCCTTGATGCCAGAGCAGCAAGGTTCCCCCAGGGCACCGTGCATATACCACTCAACTAGTTAAAAATTGAAACAGAGAAATTTTTGAACAAATGCTTGGAGATTATGGAGCACACATTACAGCTGTAGCCACCCACAGTTCCCTCCTACAGAACAGAAACACTGAAAGCAAAAACCATTCACTGCAGAAGTTGAAAAATAACAAAAAATGCAGCAGTAAGTATGAAATTAAAACCTATGGGTATTTCCTGCAAGAACTTCGGCAAAGAAAGAGCAGTTTGCAGGACACAACACAGTAAGAAAACGTGACCTTGGGTTACAAGTTCATAAGAAGGGCCAAGACTGGTGCACAGGTCTATACGGGATATTATGTTCATCATTCATTTCTCATTTGTGAAGGAAATCATATTTTTGTGGTGAAAAGGTGCAATAGCGGGTGGGATGGGAGAGACAGCCTCTCCTATCCATTATTAAAAATAACTAAACTAGACAAAACCCCAGATAACCTCAGTTAAAAGATTTTCCAAGTCTCCGAGGATAGCAGAGAGAAGAGCAAGGATTCAATGTGCCATTCAGCAGGGAAAAAGGCTGAGCGCTCTGAAACACTCTGAGAAAAGGGGGAAAAAAAGAAGATAAAATAAAAGCAAAACTACATGCTCTCCACCATAAAACTGATTTTTTATGTTCATTACTTGCAGTGATCATTCAGCTCTACGGATCAAAAAAATCCTACTGATACCAATGTGCGTGGTCAATCAGCAGGATATTCTGTTTCAAATACAAGATCTGAAGTTGTTTCTTTGATTTTTTTCAAAAGTGTGACAGCATTTTCCATTTCTCCCAGTGCCAGTCAAGTTCAGGTAAATGTTACAGCTTCTGCAAGCGCAAATTAAAGACAATTATAACCTGGCTAACCTACCTCATCATTAAAATGCCTGGCACAACTCATTTGCCCGTGGAGTGGAGATTTGCTGCTATCACATTCAACCAAGTAGGGAAATACTCATCTTTAGATGCTACAGGCATGCTGATCGCTCTTATTAAAGAAAGCAAAAAGGGGGTGGCTATTTGCTCCTCTAGGAAGTTGTACAGCAGTAGAATCATAGAATCACCTGGGTTGGAAGAGACCCTTCAGATCATCAAGTCCAACCATAGCCTAACCCTGACTAGTCCACCTCTAGATCATGTCCTTAAGGACTTCATCTCCACACCTTTTAAATACCTCTAGGGATGGTGACTCCACCACCTCCCTGGGCAGCCTGTTCCAGTGCCTGACAACTCTTTCAGTAAATAAATTCTTCTTGATATCTAACCTAAATCTCCTCTGCTGCAATTTTAAGCCATTCTCTCTTGTCCTATCACTCGTCACCTGAGAGAAGAAACCAACCCAAACATCTCTGCAACTGCCTTGGAGGTAGTTGTGGAGAACAAAAGTACAGGGGGAAGAAGACATTGCCATGTTGATCAACAGTACCATTTGGGCAAACTGCTTCCAATTGCATCATAATAGAAGCATGTTTAAGTAAAATTTCTGGTGCCAACAGCTTAGAGAGATCACGCCAACTGCACGAGTGAAGAAGTAGGACCAGTGAATGAAAGTTTTAAGGCTTTTAACAATCCACCTTAGGGGAATCTACTGTATTTCAAACTGGTATTAGGAACTCCTTATGTATGAGATCTGACATAAGTCATCACAACTCCATGACAAGTGGGAATTGGGTGTAACTGCAAGGGCTATAAACAAATCAATGCCAAAGAGAAAAATGCTGAGAAGAATAAAAATAGCTATCAGCAGAAGTCCTTTAAGAGCAGTCTCACAAGTAGAAAACAGAAACCTCCAACCCTCCCGTCCATAGTAGAGATATCCACAACAGTTTATTTCCTGCTGAGGAGTCAGTATTAGTGAGAACTCCCTCTAGTTGCATTATATTATATATATATCATATTCTCTTTGAGCCAGAAGCAACTTTTTTGTTGCATTTACAGACAGCACAGAGCACAGACAGGGCTTTGAGGTGATGCTCAGAAAAAGAAGCAATGTTTCAATACAAGAAAAAAAATCCTTATTGAAGATTTCCCCCATTTAAAATCCTTGCTTGTTTAGGTTTAAAACTTTAGAGTGGGGACAAAAAGAGAGTTTTCTCAGCCAGGCAGAGATGTCAACATTTCCTTCCAGCTGAATCCCTCAAGAAGGAGGGAGTATGGAGCATCTCTGCAAACCCAGCAAGAGGTGCAAAGCTTGCTTGGATATTATTGTTTTAGGAATCCATGGGCAAGGCTCCTGAAATACGGAGGTTGCAGGAGGTGTAGAGTGAACTGGTATGTCTGAACAACTGGGACATATCAGATTAATGAGTTGCAACCACTTGAATCCTTACAGAAGTCCAAAGGTTGGCCACATTCACTTATGCTAGAAGATCAGAGTGCCATCAGTGAAATTCAAGCCAAAAGACAAATCCCACAAACAAAAGCCCACTTCTTTTTCATCGAAACGTGACCTTTTCATTTCATGAAATGTGTGTCAACTTAAATCTTGTCAGCCTGACCCCAATCCGTCCTATTCCCCGAATCTGTGGAGCTCTTTGCAGAAGCCATTCCCACCCCAGGCTATGATCTCGTCAGATCTCATAAGAGAAACAGGGCCAGGTCTGGCTGGGACTGTGGGAGACACCTCTGAGGGAACCCCAGATGCTTCAGGAAGTCCTTGGTGGTGACTCCCACAAGTAACGCTTCTTCGGTTAAGACCAACTCCAGAGCCCACAGCAACACGAAGGCTCCTAAAACCTTTGTAGTTTAAATAGGAAGAACTAGAAATTAAAAACACTTTTATAAACTCGGGGAACATTTCCCCATGAGCACAAGGATGAAGTTGTCAGCTATTGAACTTCTCTCCTTATACTCAAATACTATCAACACGCACGAGATTTTATCCATTACAAAAAAAGACAAAAGCCAACAAACTGAATTTTTCCCTTCCACTGCTGAGGTTTATCGCCATACTTCCACATCTTTTCCTGGCAGAAGTCTCAGTGGCCCTTGCTTATTTCACTGCCAGCAACGTGTCTTTTTAAATTCTTCTATTTTTAAATCTCTTCTGGTTTGATTTACTCCCAGTATTCTGTTCACAGTCACATCCTCCTGCTTTTCACTCCCCTTCTGTATCATCTTCCTCTGCCTCAGCTTGCTTTATTCTGGCAATTCTGATCTGTCTGTATACTCTTGCCTCCAGAAATACAGTCTCCCAATTTCACCTCCTTTACCAACAATCAATACATTTCAAACACAAGTATTTTATCCATCACACAAAACTTTTTCAGTACATCAGACCTGTTTCATAAAGCCAAATTTTCCCCCAAACCATGTCGAATAGCGAACTTGGGACATACATAACAACCCAGTGTGCAAGCTACCAATACATCACAATATTCATCTACAGCCAATTGCCACTTCAGTTACTTCTTTCCACATTCAGATTAGTGTCTATGAGCCACAGACTGCTTAGATATAATTATTCTGACTTAGACTGCACATTTCCTCCTGTTTAGCAAGTGGCAAACACACAATGTCCCAGAAAATAAGCCTAAGCATGAAGCTGGTGCATAAGAAATGGTCATTAATTTTATGTAATACCCTCTGTTATTGACTCAACACAGGTATTAGCTATGCCTTTAATGGCACTAATCTTTCAGTCCTTGTTTATTCGAAAGGTTCTCGCTTTATTGACTTACACAGGGTGGGGGAAAATATCAAACTGGCTAGTGTAGCAGATCTTGCACCTTCAAAAAGAGCTTTCAATGGAAAAAAATCCTGGGAAAAGACAATTTCAGCGTGAGCCATGGAAATAATAAATTTCTGTACTCTGTTTTAAAGCGTTTTCTACCCCAGCAAAAGCAAAGCTGTGTCTTGTTGAGTTGTCTAAAGAAAGCCAACACATGTGAATGGTCGCTTTTTTAGCTATCACTATATAAGCTCTACTTGCTAGGTTTCTAATTGCAGGCTTTCCGCTATTTTCTTTGGTTATTATGTGAGATGTATTTGTAGGGATCTCAAAGAACAGTTGGAGCAGTACAGATATAGGACATGCATTCTCTGAAATTTCATTATGTATAGCTTAACACCTCCCAACAGGCACCATCTCACAGAACGACAGCCAGAAGTAGAGAATAAAAAAAAAAAAAAACCCACCATAAAAAAACCCAAGTCCACAGATTTCAGGCTGAAAACACTTCCTGGGCTTAGACGCATTTTTAGAGTTGAATTCATATACAAGGAGAATTTATACCATTCATATTATTTTTAAACAGGCTGCAGATCATTCTTTTCCCTATTATTTCCTTGAAAATAAATGGAGATCTGTATCCAGTGATTAGAAACCAAAGAGATGCACAAAAGCAGGTCGTGCCTACACCAACCTGCTGTGCTTTCACTGGGCAAATCACCTAGAAGTTCACAAAACTTCCACTTGCGCTCTCTGGCCAGCTCTAAGAGCTGACAAATAACTTCCCAAATAACAGTATTAGCATTCACAGGAGGCTCCAGAAATTACATATACACACAGAGCGTTATTTAACTGCACGCCCTTTCATTTCCCCTGGAATGAAATTGCTACCAAGCCACAAAGAAATGTAATTAATAGGCACCACAAACACACACAGGCACATACAGGCAGCACCAGCCTGCCTGACCTGCTCCCATGCTCATCCACTTTTAAGTCCACAAACCATTTAAGCGGGGCTGTTTCCTTGCCCCCCAGCTCTGAAGTCCATCCAGTGAATCTGAATTTAGTTTCCCCAGCTGCTTTCCGTGTCCGGTGTTGCACCAGCACAGCTCACATTCACCTTACGTCACTCCACAGTGTGCTCAGACTTGAGGATTAATCCGGATTCCACTCCTAAGGATCCAGCGAAATGGAGAGGCTGGAGAAAGATGAGGAGTTCGGGGAGTGGCAAAACTACGGATGCCTCATTGCCTATTGATTTGTGTCTCAAAGCTGCCCTCCATCGCGAATTTTGAATACCTAAAAAAGGTTGATGTCCTGACTTTCCCTTGTAAAGATACTTTTTCTCCTCTGTAATGCCTGCTAGTTTCATGAAACGGGCAAAAATTAAATACATCTGAGACCTCTGTGCCTGTCAAATTTGGATAAAATGTATTCACCGGCATAAAAAGTCACAGACAAGAAGAGGAAAAATAGGGGCTGACAGACAATTCAACTATATAATCCTTACTTCTGCAGTGAAACAGAGAAGAACGGAAAAAATGGGGGAAAAAAAAGCAAGGGGAAATCAAAACCTAGCTCCCACAGCATGGCAGGAATAAGCACATCCCATGTTTTTCCTGTGGTCAGTCATTTAGCTGCAAGTATTTACATTGCAAGGGTCAAAGGATGCAGAGCATCTTACAATGAGCAGGAATGACAAACCCAACCCAAATACAAGAAGGAGGGCCAAAATAAACCAAAAACCATATTTCAAAGGCCACAGGAAACCCCAAAACTCTGTCCTGGCTGACAGCCATCGTGCTTTGGATCAAGGTGGTGACCTGTCAGGTTCAGTGCTTCAGACTGACTACAAAGAGTATATCATCAAATAACATAAATTTTAAATGTAGCTACTGGAGGTTCATTGTGAGCTCCGCACACCCAATATGGTGCAATAATTTTATCTGGGGGCTACAGAGCCCCAGACAATGGAGGCTACCACAAACAGCCTTTAATTTCTGCTTGCTTGTGCTAGAAATGACATTCAGACTTGCTGGATTTCACCTCTGATCCAGCAAAGCTCTTAAGCGTGTGGTTAACTTTAGGCAAACACAACCGAAGGGGAGGGGGTGAGAAATGCTCATGCACTTAAAAACTCATGATGTGTTAATCTTGCTGCTGCCTCTGGGCCTTTGTGATGGGAAAAAATATCTGAAAGGAAAAAACCCACCAGTTTTAATTCTGAGCTTCTCTATGAATATCAAGTTAGTTACTTTGAATTCTGTCACAAACCGTTGCATTTAAATATATAAAAATATAGGTGGGTGACAGGCGCCAGGTGAACACAATGCTTTATTCCCTCCATCTGCTCCAGATTTAAGCAGAGGATCCACTCTGTTCATGGCGTAGCAAGACTCAAGCATCCCTTTTTGATCACAGCGTATCGGCAGGACTATGAAAGAAGCTTTGCTGATGCCATAGAATAAAACTATTTTTAAAATCCTACTATTTGAAATCCAGGCTAGATCAGAGAAAGCTGCAAGAATTCACCCCAATTTCATAAGGATTTGCCGAACAGGCTGCTCGTGCCTCGGTTCAGCTTTGTATGCCTGGGCTGGGCCAAGACATGCCATCTGGTTCCCAGCAGCACTCGCTGAAGTCCGTGGGAGTTCTGCCTCCAAAGTGACAGCGTGATGTGGCCCATCGTCCTCTACAGAGCTGGCGCCTACACTTTTAATGGATGTCGTTTCAGGAAGCACTTAAGGTAAAACAAAAAAGGAAGGAAGAAAAAAAAAACAACCAAAAAACCAACCCAACCTTCAACTAAGTAAATGTGGTGCTGAGGATTTGTTCTGCATTCATTAGTCATCAGAGCTCCCGGAGACAAAAAAGATTATCCCCGTTACTCCACAGATATTTTCACCCATCCCCACACGAGCTTTGTGTTGCCATCTCTTGTGTCTGTTCTGTCTTAACGGGCACGACCACCTCTCCCATTCACTGACGAAGAGGGAAAAGTCCATTCATGTATGTTAATTAACAGAAAGATTTAAGAGGCGTAGCTCTGTCATCATGCTGCAAACTTCATAAATAATCTAGGAATACTTAAAAGCCATCTAGAAAATTTCCAGATGATATATTTTATACGGCTTTATTTCCAAGTAAATCTCTCAGAAGAAGGTTAGCCCGTACAAACATATATCTACCCAATATAAATAGATATTCTATTCTCCTATTAGATCCATTTCTAAGTCTATTTGAACAGTGTAAATTATTTCAGCAAAGTATACATTGTTACAAAACACATTATGGGATTTCCTGTATACCGAAAGCTGGCCCTCAGGACAAAATGCCCTGCATGTTCCTGCTTAGACAGTTTGAAGTTAAGCTCTTTTTTACTTTTCGTTTTTAATTTACTCTTTGCCATATTCATTACTGCCTCCCATCAGTGCAGCTGACATCAGTTGTTGCATTACATATGCCAGCAGACAGACTCCTACCTCTTATAGACTGCTGCCTACATACTACAACTGTTTATTATTCTCAATGCACAAAGTGCCAGCTAAATCAATAGTTCAAAAGCCTTGTTCAATTCAAATGGACTTTACAAAGTACTGCACTGTAATAAACACATGCAGGCAGAATGTTTTCCCAATTGCTTACATGACACAACTCTTATCGCATAAAGTAATACAACCACCACATTTTTCTTACTATGCAGAGCCCCAGTTAAGTCAAGAATGAAATTATCCTATTAATCACAGATGAACGGGGTGTACTGGCAATGACATATAGTAAATAAAATGATAAAAGAGAAGCACGATGACAAAAATCCTCACAGAGATCACTCCTAATGTGTTGGGCACTCTGGCAATTTGGACTGGTTGTCATTCCTTATTCAGCAGAATTTCTCCACATAAGTGGTTTTATAGGTTCCAGATAGTTAAAGGCACCATCAAGACAAAAATTGTCTACCAAATTGCAATGGAAGCAGTAAATATGCTTCTCCTATGTGCAGAAGGACCATCAAGTCTCCTCTGTATCCCCTCTAATGGTCCTACTTCACACCAACAGTGACGGCAATTTGCGTGATGCTTTACTGAACTGAGACCAGGACCAAAGATACCTAGAATTAGGATAAGCACTTGCATGAACAAAAAAGCCAGGCAAAAGGGTGACACTTCCAGCATGACCAGCGAATTGGTCAGTAGGGCTTATTTATACAGAGATGATGGAAGGCCTTAAACTTTTACCCTAAATCTCTTTACATGATTGTCTGAGCTGAAGCCAGGTCCCTGCCCAGATAAATGTTTGAAGTAAAACTCATCACTCAGATCAAGGATTTGCTCAAATTTATTCAGGCTTTACTAAAATTCCATGCAAAATAAGAATAGTAATTACTAGAGGGCAATTTATCCTTCTTTCTTTTTCCTGCTCTATTAGCAGAAATCAGTCAAAACAGAGCAATGACTCCAGCTCTCTTAAAAGAAGTGGCAAAAGAGTTATCAGCCAGGCATGGTATTGTAAGTACCAGCCTGCCCACTTTCTATCAATCAGATACTACTGGCAGAGCAATAAAGAAATAGTGAGATAAGAAGGAAACATCTGTCAAGCAACATCCCAGACAGGCGAGAAAGAAGGAAAGCAGTCTGGGAAAAGAATAGGATAACAACAAAAAATTGCTAACAAGTAATTTGGCCAGTGTTGTACATTCCTTTTCTCCCACCCTATGAATAGAAATTGGTCAGATAGCCCAGGTACCGAGTTTGCTATTTGAGGTAACGTCTGGCCGAAAGTATTTTTTAGTGACAGATCATGTCTGAGAAGCAACGCTTTGGCTGGTTTGACAGCTTTCAGGGCAGTTTCCCAGCACTCGAGCCACTTGAAGGAGTTGTGACACTTCACATTTACAACTTACAAGCTAGGATAGTAGCAGCCAAACTGATGTGCACAAACCACAGCAGTCTTCCTGCTAAGAGAAAAATGGACTTCAAGGCTTTGGTCACTCCTATGGGCACTTGAAGCACAAGAACAATTATGTCCTTTATACAAAACTGATGTTTGGAGGCTCCTCTAACTTGCACCGGGGGAAAAAACAGCTTATTTTTGTGTGGTTGCTGCAGATAGCCATAGAACAAGCAGGCTGTTGGATGCACATAGCAGTTATCATGCAGCACCTTGAGTGGCAATGGGACTAGAGATTGACTTGTCCACCTATAGAGATTAAATGTTGAGAGATGAAGAGAAACAGCTAAACTTCATTCTGATATATGTGAAGAAGATAAAGGTGACAGAGTACTACACAAGTTTCCAAGTGAATAGCACTGGTACTCTTTGCATTATCAAGCTTGTTACTCAAGTTTATTTATTGGCATAAGAAGCCATATAGGACTGAACTTGCCACAGCCCATGAGTGGTGGGTCTGATAAACTCAGACAGCTTGTGCTTGTTGCCTTATCTCCTTTTAGAAATTGTTCTTGATGTGTTTGGCTTTCTTTTAATTTAAAAACTGCTTAAAGTTTAAAAAAAAAGACCCAAATGCAGTAAGTCATTTTCATCTGCTAAGCCATAGATTCCGTTTAATTCATGTCCCTTGCAGTCTTCCTTCTACCACTGGTTCTGTGTTAAACCATCATAAATTAATCATGAAAATATATATATATATCAATGCCAAATAAAACAAACCCCTTCTCTGTCCATTGCTGAGTTTTCTCCAAATTTTTTTTGGGTTAAGACACACTTAGGCTGGAATCTATTACTGGTATCACTAACCGCTTATAAATAGACTAAATAAGAATGCAGTCCAGAGGTGTGTGTTTCTTCATTTTCTAGTTTATAAGGAAACAATTTTAGGATGTTTGTAAATATTAGAAGACAATTTATAGATGATAGTGAGAACCAAACCAAAACATTAAGTGTACCAAAATTTGGACTCAACTCACCCATACTGGAATTTGAAAGACAAAATCCACAAGAATTTCAAGCTCGGGTTGGGTAAGTTTTCAAGCTTCAAAGTCGTAAAATTATCAAATGTATGTTTTGGAAAGAGAGGATACAGGATTAGCAGCTCCTTTCCTTTTATTGCTAATCCCATGGTAGCACTTAGCAGGATCCTTTTTTGTTTGCTTGTTTTACAAGTAAATTACACATTAATGGAGGGAAAATGGAAAAAAAAAATAAACCTAAATAACAATTTTAGAGCTTTCTATGCCTTTGAGTATTTGAAAGCCCATCTTTACAGTTTCTTCTGACGGTCCCATGCGATACTGTTTTGATGAGGATCTATCAAATACCTGTTTACCAGTGCTGGGATGAGTAGATTCCTGTCCCTATCCACATGATGCCTGCTTTACTCATCTGCATTTTCAGTGCCATCATTTGGGTAAGAGGTGGCTTTCCTGGACACTGAAGGAAAGACAGCAGCTGGTTTTCAATAGGAAAGAATTCCAGTATGTACTTATGGCTGCAAAACCACCGACCACGAATCTGAGCCACGAGGTACCTGAACCCCAGCTCACTACAGAACTGCTTGCAGGAATTCACAGAATCACAAGGTTGGAAAAAACCTTTAAAGATCATCAAGTTCAACCATTCCCATCCTATGCTAACCCATACCCCTAAGTACCTCATCTACCCGTCTTTTAAACACATCCAGAGATGGTGACTCAATCACCTCCCCGGGCAGCCTGTTCCACATCCCCACAACTCCTTCAGAGAAGAACTTTTTCCTAACATCTAATCTGAACCTGCCCTGGCACAACTTAAGGCCATTTCCCCTGGTCCTATCACCTTCATTTGGCGGAAGACACCATCTCCCATCTCTCTATAACCTCCTGATAGAGGGAACTAACAAAGCAATTATTTAGCTTAAACCATATATAACTTCAGCCATTGTGTAAGACGAAAAAACACGATGCCCTTGCTAAACCATATATAACTTTAGCCATTGAGTAAGATGAAAAAAACAGGAACGTAGCAGAAAGAACTTGCTGAGAAGATGGAACAGACATGCTGACCATGTTAAAGAAGCCGGTATAAGCAAGTTTTGAGGAAAAGATGAAAAGTACACAGTGAGGAAGACATACAGCCTTCATCCCTGAGACCTGGACCCTGGCCCACGACCACCAGGAAGCATTGTGTGTGCACAGCTAAAGACAGAGACTATGGAAATGATTTCTCAGAACTGCTTTGAATAACCCAAACTTTTCTCAGGATTCTTACATATATGCATGACTTTGTGTAATATCAGACTGCTCTTTGAAATGGTGTGCAAGCTAGGAAGTGCTAGCTCCCTTCCACCCAGTGCTGCAATAAACTTACCTGCTTTATAACTCTTCATCAATTGTGAAGTTAAGTTTCTGCAAGTCACTCCTTTCAGGTAATTGTAGGTGGTGATAAGGTTTTCCCTCAGCCTCCTCTTCTCCAGGCTAAACAACCCAGTTCCCTCAGCTGCTTCTCATAAGGTTTGCTCTGCAGCCCCTTCACCAGCCTGGTTACCCTTCTTTGGACACGCTCCAGAACCTCAATGTTCTTGTAGTGAGGGGCCCAGAGCTGGACACGGTACTCGAGGTGCAGCCTCACCAATGCCGAGTACAGAGGCACAATCACCTCCCTAGACCCACTGGTCACACTATTTCTGATACAAGCCAAGATGTCATTGGTCTTCCTGGCCACCAACACCCCCAGGTCCTTCTCTGCCTCTATCTAGCCACTCTTCCCCAAGCCTGTAGTGCTGCATGGGGTATTCAGTCACTTCCAGCGGCTATTTGCTGCTCACTTAAGAGTTGGGGAGTGCAGTAAACTACAAA
Source organism: Porphyrio hochstetteri (assembly GCA_020800305.1). Taxonomy (NCBI): domain Eukaryota; kingdom Metazoa; phylum Chordata; class Aves; order Gruiformes; family Rallidae; genus Porphyrio; species Porphyrio hochstetteri. Next base: position 6,937,190 of record CM036905.1, on the reverse strand, counting down.
GTGCCCCTTAAATCATTCCTGAGAGTTTACGGGATGTGGACCACTCCAATGTTTTCCACATCAGTGATTTGTGTGTTTTGATCCACCTCCCCTCCCCCCCCAAATAAAAGGGAAATAAAACATCCCTTCAGAGATCCTCCCTGCTGCACTCTGACCTGCAACCTCCTCCCTCTCAGGGGGACGAAAGAAAGCAGTATGGGAGCTGAGAGAGCCCTTCGTCCATGGGTCCTTCTGTGGGTGTTCGGTGGTGTTATGGGAAGCGACAGTGTTTATTTTCCATTAGGAGGAAGTGCATTGCTGTGCATGGAAGGAATGAATTGCTTTCATTTGATTACCTAAAGGCTGACCACCTGTGGGTACAATCAGCATTGTTTTCCTCTCTTGATGTAAACAAGAAAGTAATTGAAAGCCTAATGTGCACCCAGCAGTAAAAAAAAAAAAAGGAAAAAGAAGGGTCAGGCCTGTAGCAGCAGACTTTTGCCAGTCTTATTCCCTCCAGTTGCTAGAGATAAAGGATTTAACATTTTAAAACAAAGGAGAAATTATCTTACAAATTGGGGTGATCTCAGTTACCAGTTTGGCATTATGCTCTTGCGTCTGTCTAAGCCCATCATTCTTAGACGCGTTTAACCATAGGCAAGGTGCAAAAAAACTACTTCAAAGTTCAACCCAGATTCCGGCTCGCTTGCTGCTCAAGCAAGCTAAGTGGACACTCATGCCTACACCTGATACAAGGTAAATTCACAAGTTTTTCAAAACTTTTATTAAGATTTTCAAAGGAAATTACATCAAGGCTCTGATGAATTGTAAATTATATAGGGGCTGCTGTGGGGCATTAGCCACCCAAACCTGTGTAAGCTGGCAACAAAACAGACTCACTACAGTAAAAAGAACAAAATAGTCAGGTGAGAAATGTAGCTCCATTTCCTCCCTGGCTCCACCCACATAGTCTATTGCCTGATCAAATTCAATGGCAAATTTAAATGGCGGTTTCATGTTATAATCTAAGAGAAGGAAACCTATTTATAAAGAAAATACAGACTTTGCACAACACCTCCCCCCCCCCCCCCCCCCCCCCCAAAGTATTGTCTGACAAGCATTATTTAGTCACGTGAGGAACTTAGGGTGTCTCAGTACTGCTGTCCCATCTTCTGGTCAATAAATTTTCAGTGCAATAGGAAAACTATGAAAAAAATTCTCACAAGGAGATTTCTTGGGGAAAAAGGCAATGTGCCCAGATTTCCAGATAACGCCTGTGTACAGATTGGGTAACAGCAAAGAAAAAAAAAACCCAAACCACCCTTCTTTTATTGTCTCGTCTGTCAGCCAGATGGATAGGATCTCTCAACATCTCTTCTGGATGCACTTCTTGAGCCTTAACAGGGTCAGCTTCCAAAACACAAGCTATGGACACATGACTCAAAGTTTTGCAATACAGCAAAATCAACAGGAAAACATGGAAGATAAATGATCATCCAATTGGCAATATTATTTTTTTTATTACAGCTTAGACTAGCCAGGCTGAAGGTGTTCTTTCTGCAGGTGGTTAAGTCCTAATATACCAGCGCAGTGTGGACATAATGGGAAGAGGATATTTTGCCTTGAAAGGAACATACAGGGATGTGAAGGGAAGGGTGGGAGAACCACCTTGATTAACCACCTTAAACACAAAGTCAGTGTGCTGCCATGTTTACACAGTCCAGTAGGAAATGGGAATTTTTGTTCCACCAAAGTAACTTTTAGTACAACATACTCTACTCACTGCTGCTGAGGTTTCAGGCACCTAATTACCACAAAGATATGAGCCAACTAGAGATATCTATCTCAGAGGAAAGCAACAAGAACGGTCCCAGTTCCAAATGCTATAACCTACAGGTAGCAAAACTGGGAAGAACTGGGGTTGCTGGAATGATCTGGATGAGGGAATCTTCGACATCTTTAAATATAGAAAAAGCTGCTTCAAGAGGAGGAAAATAATATGTTCTCCATGTCCAGAGCAAGAGAAATGCAGAATTCACATAACTACACATATTTTGTGGCAGATGTCTGATTTGTATGCTACAAATGTGATAGGTAAGCATGGAGATCAGACTACAGTAAACCCTGAGTTTCCTTATGGTCCCTTACATAGAGTATCTCCTGTAGCTCTAGTTCAGACGCAGAAGCATCGAGTCAAATTCTGCAGTCCCAGGAATAGCAGCATCAGAAGAGGACAGAGTTTAGATTTAGCAACTTAGTAGATGTAGAGAGGCATCTATGATGCAGGCAAACTGCAGGAGGAAGGCAAGAAGTAATTACTCAACCTCAGCTCATGGATTCTCACATTTTATAGGACACAGTTCAGGTGAAAATTTACAGTAGGTACTAATTCCTCCTGGTTCATTATGTCATGGGTGTTTTTCCTCTTAGAGAACTAACAAATGTGGGAGATATATCTCTACAAATCAGCAAACAAGATCTTTACAAACTTCATAGAACAAAAAACAGATTAAGAGGAGGAGGAGGAGGAAGATGAATGCTGAGTAGAATCATAGAATCATAGAATGTGTAAAGTTGGAAGGGACCATTAAAGATCATCTAGTTTAACCCCCCTGCATTAAGCAGGGACATCTTCACTAGATCAGGTCACTAAGAGCCCCATCAAACCTGACCTTGAATATCTCCAGGGATGGGGCCTAACCCCCTCTCAAGACAACTTGTTCTAGTGATCCATCACTATATGGTCCCCCAGAGCCTTCTCTTCTCCAAACTGAACAAACCCAACTCCCTCAGCCTGTCTTCATAGGAGGGGTTCTCCAGCCCTTTGATGGTTTTTGTGGACCTCCTCTGGACCCACTCTAACAGGTCCGTGTACTTCTTGTGTTGAGGTCTCCAAAGCTGGACACAGTACTCCAGGTGAGGTTTCACCAGAGCAGAGCAGAGGAGCAGAATCACCTCTCTCATTCTGCTGGCCACACTGCTTTTGATGTAGTTGGCCGTCTGGGCTGCAGATGCATATTGGTGGCTCATGTGCAGCTTCTCACCCACGAGTACTCTTGAGTCCTTTTCCTCAGGGCATCATCTCCTAACCTGTATGGATAGTGGGGATTTTCCTGACCCAGGTGCAGGACCCTGCACGTAGCTTTGTTGAACTTCATGAGGTTCACCTGGGTCCAATTCTCCAGCCTGTCCAGGTCCCTCTGGATGGCATCCCATCCCTCCAGCACATTAACTTCACCACTCAGCTTTGTGTCATCAGCAAATTTGCTGAGAGTGCATTCAGTCCCACTGCCAATATCGTTAATAAAGATATTAAACAGCACTAGTTCCAGCGCAGACCCTTGAGGAATTCTGCTTGTCACCATCTTCCATCTGGACTTGGAGCCACTGATCACCACCCTCTAGATGCAATCATCCTGCCAATTCCTTATCCACCGAACAGTCCACCCATCAAATCCATATGTCTCCAGATTAGAGAGAAGGATGTTGTGGAGGACAACAAAGCACTCAAAGAATGGCTGGAAACTTAACACGCTGCCACATGCACAAGACTTAAGAACCACAGGTCAACAGTAAAGTAATTTTTTCTTCTTCCATAATTATTAAGGTGGCCTGGTTATCAATTTGTAACACAAATGAATGCAGAATCTGATCTGAAAACCTTTTCACTGCTACTGAAGTAGTAACCACGGACAGGACAGCTGTGTTATTGCACATGCTATGGCAAGTGCATACATCATATTCCACCTAGCGTGATTGTTCACAGCTCCATCCAACACTGTTCTCCTGCCAACATTAATTTTTTGCCAATTATTTTTCCTCAGCTGATTTATTCACCCCAAAGCCAGATCCTTTAGCTGAAAGAGAATCAAAGTGAAATCATCTGCTTCTCCTGTTTCAACAGCTGTACATTCCAGTTTTGCTGAGGGAAGAGGAGGAAAAAAAAAACAACCCTGCAGTTATCTGCCAAAGTCAAGACACCTTAGAGATAAGAACCACCTTCAACAAGCATGGGTAAGTCCCTTATACTTTCTGGAAAACAATCTAGTGACAGGTCAGTGAATCAATTTTTTTCTTCGTAGAGGTCAATACTGAGCAGTGTAGGATTTGTATAGGCAATCAGGTAGTTGATTAGATGCAGCAGGGATCACTAATGCTTAAGCTATTTACCTTTGAGTTACTGCTTAGGGACACTTACAAATGCTCTCTTGTTGGACGGAATTGTAGGGTAAACTATTTATTTTTTAATATCCTTCTGACACCTTACACTTGGAACTTTGAATAAAATTATTTTATATATTTTATGTTTGAAATGCCAAGATGAAATAGATTTTTGTTCCACTCTGGACCAGGAATTCAGAGACAGAAGTAATAGTTTAATAGACTGATGTGATTAGAAGAAAAAGAAACGGGCAAACTCTGAGGCATACGTTATATGAATATACTCAAGCTTTACCTCCTTTATATTCCTACAGAGCAGCAAGGTTGTAGGCACCCCACTTTAATGAACCAAGCTCTTGCTTAGGTGCAAGTAGCACCCTCTGAAACAGGCCTGTGTTGCAGCTGCACGAAAAAAAAGAGAAACTGAGGCACAGGAAATAAAATTATTCTGCACAGATCACAGATACTGTTGAAATATCTGATATGGAAACCTGACCTCGAGTGCTGGCCTTGGGAACATGAGCCAAGAACTTAGGAAGAGTTTAGTAAGGCTCTCAGCACGCAGACCCTTACACGAAAAGACCTCTTCACCTTCGGAGGAGAATTCCTGTTTTCAGTAATGTGTGTGTCCAATTTCTGCTGTAGTAGATTACGCACAAATAAATGACCCTTTTAGTTCCACACACAGGCTGGAAAGATTTTAAAATAAAAGAAAGTATGTTGATGGGAGGAAGAAGAGGAGACAAAGGCCATCTCCTAGCATGAGGAAACACAACAATTAAGTTTTACAACCTCCTTTTTCCCCCCGCACCCCCCTCCCTGTGATTAATGACCGTGCTTTACTTTCCTTAAGGAGTGGGCCCAAGGCTTGTGTATCGGTTTTTACAATCTGGTTTTAATGTGGAAAGATAATAACTGTGCAAAACGGAGCAGACTGTATAAAAATTCACTCTGCAAATGTGATTACACATAAAACCCATAAAAATTGTACAAAGCGATAGATGAACCAAAACTGAACAGCTGTAGTTTTTCATTATTTTGGAACTGAGCAGAAAGAGTGTATGTATAGAGAATGACTTCAGTTTTTTTTTAATCTTCTGGACTTAATTGAATTATACATCTGCTGGGAATTTAAAATTTCAGAAGGAATATCACATTTCTGCTAAATTGAATTCTATATTGCTGAAATGAAGAACCGTCTGTGAAATATTAGCAATAAGGTTGATATATTTCAATAAACCCCTAGCAGTATAGTTCAAAATAATGTGGCACAGTTTTTTATATATATATATATATAAAAAAGTTATTACAACTAAGATCATTGGTAATCTAAAGACAGTTTTAGCCCAGAAGACAAATGAAATAAAGTATCATGGCTTTTATGTTTACTTTAGGGATAATTTTAGACAAATAAATTAATGACTTAACCACTTCACAGCTGCTGTGGAACCACTTCTTGCACTGCTCTAGCCAAGCTTGTAAACTGTTTTTACTTGTAATGCAGAAAAAAAAAAACAAACAAAAACCTCAAACTATAAAGTGCTCCAATTCTAATGCAGTTGGAGAGTCCAATATGGTCTAGGGGAAAAACCCCAGAAATTAAATGTACCTGAACACTTCTCAACAAGTACAGCACACAGATGAACATGAAAGGATGGACTTTATACAGTTTTGACTGTGGCATCAAGTGCTGTCACAAAACACTTTTTTGGTAGCTGGATCTATCAAGTTATTTTATAGTGTGAATAAGTTGTCTTAAAACCATTTAGTTTTATTTAAGAGAGACGTAACATGAAAAATAGAGAAGACAGATTAAAAGCAGAGTGAGAGATTAACAGTTTACTTCAGGTGACAGAAATAATCTCCTGGATCCACTTGAATCAAACACTGCTACTGAAACAGGCCCCAACCCTTGTCAGCTCTCCATCACAACCAGCCCCTTTGGTACAAAAAAGGCCTACAAAGCTAATGGTTTTCATGCCATCTCGATAAATCAGACCCATCTGAGTTGTGGCAGGGTTACTCCAAATACTGCTGCTGACCAATACAACCCTGTAAGAACATTTGGGTGGGGAATTATCTCCCTCCTGTGATTCCAGAGCAAGCACTCCACGGTGTTGTAGGCTCCAAGGAGAGCATCTCCAATGTGGGCATGTCTGTTCCTGGGGCCAAAACACTGCCCCACTGGGGCAATTCAGTCTATGGTCCGATTCAGGGACACACACCAAGAAGCTAAAGATCTTATGGGTATCAAATGAATAAATTCAGCTCCTGCTCTGCATACTGCTGTCTGCAACTCCCATGAACGTGTAAGAAACCGGGTTAAAACAAAACAACAAAAAACCCCACCAGATTATCTGTAGTGCATCAGTACGGCTGCTACAAACAGCCTGAATTGTGACACATCTTATTAAACACCCTGGCCAAAACCCAGTTCTCTTATCATGTAGTGTGTTTAAATAGAAGATGTCACTAAAAGACTTGTGTTTACTTGCTGAAGAAAAGGCAAACAAGTAATGGGAGACGTTGCCAACACTACTGTTAAACATGTCATTTTTTTTTTTTGGAAAGGGTCAAAAAAGTTTGTTATGTTCTCCCCAAAGACACATGTACCAAAAAAGAAGAAATGGCTATTGCAACAGAACAACTTAATTAATAAACATTGATTGTGCTCATTGACTGCTGCAAATTGTATTAAATATTAACAACAACATTTTGTATATTTTATATTACTCATGAAAGTTTTATACCTTTGCCCTACAGCAGCCATAGATTTTATGTAAGCTTGCCACAAACGCAACAAACTATTAAGCAGTACAGAACACTTCTATAAATATTAGCTGCACATTATTATATACAGATATAATGCCTTTACTTATACCTAGCCATACAAGCAGCTTATTTCCAAAATTAACAGACTTGCAGTCAGGATTCGCTGCTTTGCAAGGGCAGTGATAGCTACTCCAGGTGGTGTAGTAGCAGTCACTGGGCATCAATATTGCCATCTCTGTGATGTCAGGTCTGGCTTCACCTTGTCTTGTCTGGTACAGCTACATCTTTACTGGTTAAGGTTGTGGCAAACAACTTGTTTGATAGCTGCACATCTGGTTACGTGCTGGGGACTGTTGCCTTTGGGTCTCTTTGCACAAAGGCAGCATGCTGTCCTTGGATGGAAGGCAACCACAAATGGGACAGAAGGACTATTGAAAGACCCTGGACCAGACATTTAAAACAATGGAATATCTTCAGTGACCTTTTAGGTGAGGCAATTTCCAATAAAATCTCATCATTTTGGACAGCGGCTCCCCACCTCTACACTTTTCATTAAAAACCACTTAAAGTATTTCCGCAAACAGTATGGCTTAATGCGTCCCACCTCCAGAGAGAAAGGTAACAGCTGTTTAACAGTGCACAGCCATGTGATAGAAAAAGAGTTTACAACAGCAAGAGTAGAAAAATACTGTATCTAATCCAAACTGTAAGGGAACTGAGATAGGGAAATCCTTATCTACTCTGGAACATTGCCAGGACATTGCAAACCCGTGTGTGTGTGCATGTGTCAGTGTGTTAGACCCATCTTACCAAAATAAAGATGAATTTTACTGATTACATGTGATCAGGCCTTAAAATGTTCACATTTTGGAGACCAACAGCTGGATGGAGTTTTTGTCTGTTATCGTAGCCTTTTTTAATGGCAGCAAGTAGAAATGTTGTGCCGTCAACGTGATTTTTAGCATCTACAGTTCCAAAGGGGTAGTGTCAGTGGAGAAATAGTGGCATCCAGGTTTCATTAATTAGTCTGGAAAAGCAATTAGAGAATGGGACGTCTTGCAGATAATGATACCTCATTTAAAGCTTTCTTCAGAAAAGGAAGGTTTCACTCTTCTCTCTCTTCCATCCAACAGCTCCCACCCCTAAAAAATTCTTCTTATAATTTTTGTTTTTAAATATAGCAGAGACTAAAGAATTCAAAACATACTAATCTGAGCAGGAAATTATACCAATTAAAGTTTTGTCTAATGAGAGTAAATCAGGGTCAAAAGTGTTTTCTTTTTCTTCAAACAGAAGGCAACATAAAAAACTTAGAAAAACAGACATGAAAGATTTTTAAAGGCCCAGGTAACTAGTAAAGGGATACCGGAGCTTGGCTTTAAGTAAACTATGAAGTAGTATCTTGTTTTAATCACACTCCTAATCATGGTAATGTTGTAGTTTTGTGTGGCTGGGTTCTGGCGGAGGGGCCTCTTTGAGGTGCTATGAGTAGCAGTTTTAATGCGACATCCTCATCAGAGATGTGACAATCCTATGCCTTGGTGATGGCGGGGGGGGGGGGGGGGGGGGTGGGGGGGGGCGGTTGTTCTGCAAAGCAGCCCCTTGAGCACTTCTGGGAGCCTGACTCCATGGTGAAGCAACCAGCTGGTATTCAGTATCGCCAGGGCGAGCTGCAGGCCATGCACATCTGACATCACGTTTGTGGTGACTAGTTTGAGTTTTGATTTTCCTGCACTTCATTTCACAGCCTGAACACTACGTCCAGGAGCATTTCGGCCCTATTGTCTATTACCATCAAAATTTTGGCAGAGACAATTACACATCACCTTTCCAATTAGGTTACACCATTCCACAAGAACACAGAGAAAAAAAAAACAAATAAAAAAGACTAAAAAACCCCTCATACTGCACTTCCCCCTGGGAGAAAAAACCCCCATGACTGGAAAAAAACCCCACAAACCCAAACCCTGTGTCCATTTCTGCTACTATATGTACGATTCGTTATGTCTTTTACCTACTTCCACAAAAGTATTGGAAAATATATTACTCCCTACTGCTCGAGAACTGAAGGGGAACTGTTTCATCTAAGCACATGTAGCAGACCAGAGGGCATGCTCATTCCTGGCAGAGAATTTGACAGGTTCAGTGAACTATTTATGTACCCGTACGCAACACCTCCAGACACAGACAGTGAACCGAATGGATTCAACCATCTTTACTCCTGGCCTGTAAGTAAATTAAATCTGCATCTTGACCATGTTGCCTGGAAGAGGTTATTCAATTATTTACAGGGCAATAACAGGTAACTGCACTTTACAGCAGTTTGTAGACAGCTACTGTACAGTTTTGAACAAAGAAAATATGGACTGTGGCAGTAAGGATATATTGAAAAGAAAGGAAAAAAAAAAAAAGTCCTGCAAACCCAGAAGTATATCTAACTATGTTTTTCTCCAAGGCTCCTCAAGTCCCTGTGCCATAGCTATTCTTGTCATATATTCAGGAAAACATGTAGCATCTGAAAACAGGTTATTGCTGGAATATCACCTGATCCCACAACTTAGTTTGCCCAAGTTTTATCCTTAAAAGCCCATTTTCAGAGGCTCAGTTAACCTCTGTCTCCCCTTCGCTTAACATTAATCTCTTTTTTAAGATTTTTTGAGTAGGTTCTTAGATTTAAGTGCCAAGAACCATTGGTATACATAGTAGAAAGAAACCGAAATCCTAACAAGGACAGGAATTTGAGAGTCTGAAAGAATTTTGCAGGAAAGTCACTTTAAATAGTCCTTTACCCACCCGGACAAGTATCCTTGGATATTCTTCCTTTTACAATTTTCCATCTTCCTTAGAGCACAGGAGATAAAAAAAGTTATTTCTTTATATCTGCCATACTGGACCATACCTGCTTCGCTCTGAAATTCAATTAAAGCTGTGCTATAGCATGGTTTAGGCAGGTAGGTGTCCACATGCACACATCTAAATCAACATGCTTCTTCAGCAGCCAGCTGGAACTGGCTGCACAGGGATTTGCAAAGTGCTTTGAAGAACTAACACGCTGGTACAGGATGCAAGAATTACTCACGTATTAGTGCAATGGAAACTGAGAATACCCAAAACCACAGGAGGAGCTGAAGGTCTCCACTGGCTTTCAGCCCAGGATTCAGGACAGGGAACCGAATCGCACTAAACACAATTAGCACGACCCTTGCTAAAAAGCAAGGGCTCCTTTTACTTTGTGTGTGTGTGTGTGTGTGTGTGCGCGCGCGCTATTGAACAGCAAGCTGCAAGCAAATTAGGGGTTCAGACCTGGTTTAGGATTTTACGAATGAGATGTAAACTTTGCTATATGCTGCCAGTTGCTAGTCAACACGATGCTACACATACAGTTCGGACATCCAGCTGAGGATATTCCTGTGCTTGGCTTTCACCAGCTAGCTCTGTAGCAAGCTGTTACAGGCTTTGGCTTTCTTACCTTCAATTTCCCAGCTTTCTATTCCTAAAAGTACCACTGGCTGGTGTGAACTATGGCTCTAATTCTGATCACAGCAGAGTCTCAGCCCTGCACGTTAAGTCACCTGCCATCTTGGTATAGTGCGTTTAATTAAGGGGTATTGTGTGAAAGTAAGAGCTGGGGGAAAAAAAGTTGAATTTGCCCTAATTGCACATCAAAATAAAAAATTATGTTCATTGAAAGAAATCAATGTAAAAGCCCTTTCTCTGAAGAGTGAACATGGGGCTAAATCTTTGGCCTAATTTATTTCAATCAAGAAGAGAAATGATTGTTAAACAAACTTCTCAAAGTTCAATTATTTTCACTTCCAGATAATAACATTTTCTCATTGCTAGATGAAGTCATGTGGAGGGCTTGCGTGTTTCCATATTACACTTCTTGGAAGGTTTGTTTCCTATTCAGAGAAAATTATCACTGGCAAGAAACTATTAGTTTACTGTTTGAGAAAATTTTTCAGGATTTTCCAGGGTGGGATAGGTCCTCTGCTCTTGCTGACCACACAGGAAGCATCATCTCCTCTTTTGCAGCACCACACTATCAGCTTACTTGAATCTTCTGGTGTTTGGTTTCTCTAGATATATTCGTGACAACCAGGGTGTTTTCCAGAATTTGAAGGAGGATTTCAAGGACTTGAAAAAATATGGATTTTCTTTCCCTTTGGAAAATATGCAACATCTCCTTAGGTCATATAAACGTCCTTATCCCATCAGTAGAAAAAAAACTTTCTGATCAGTATTTGCTTTAAAAGTGGAACTCCACTTGTGATGCCTGTCCTGGTGCAGTAACTCAAAAGTAGGTGTAATTAAGACTCCCTTAGCAGCTCCAGTCATGACCAACTTTGTCCAACTCCCAACTAATCAAGTCTGTAATAAGTCTCCTTGATTAAACTGTCTTTGGAGCAACCCACAGAGTTACAAATTCAAACTTTGCAGCTCTAGAAAAAGAAAACAGAAGTTTTACACTTGCTACGCACCTTAATCACAACGGCAGGCAAACCTAAAATATCATAGAACCATAGACTGGTTTGGATTGAAAGGGACCTCAAAGCTCATCTGGCTCCAATCCCCTGCCATGGGCAGGGATATCCTCCACTCGCCCAGGGTGCCCAAAGCCCCATCCAATCTGGCCTTGAACCCTGCCAGGGATCCAGGGGCAGCCACAGCTTCTCTGGTCACCCTCTCCACCCCTGTAGTACAGAATTTCTTCCTGATATCTACTCTAAATGTCCCCTTCTTCAGGTTATGGGTATGTCCTGGTTTCAGCAGGGATAGAGTTAATTTTCTTCCTAGCATCTGGTGTAGTGCTGTGTTTGGGATTTAGGATGAGAATCATGTTGATAACACACTGATGTTTAGATGTTGCCAAGCAGTCAGCTCTTTTCCGCTCCTCACGCTGCCCTACCAATGAAAAAGCAGGGAGTGCTCAAAAAGCTGGGAGGGGGCACAGCCAGGACAGCTGACCCAAACTGGCAAAAGGGATATTCCATACCATATGACATCATGGTCAGTATATAACTGGGAGGAGGCCAGGAGGAGCTACAGGAAAGCTGGAGAGGGACTGGTTACAAGGATCCTTTTGCTTCCCCCAAATTATAACTATGTTAAATCAAAACATCTGAAGCCCTTGAAGGGCTTTACTTGGAAAAACTATAAAATCATGCAACAGCCAGTGAAATCATTAATTAAAAACAGGTACCATCACATGTTTTCCTTTGGTAAAAATATTTAAGCAACCCTCTACACTGAAAGAAGTAATGTGTTTTGTGTAATAAGATATTCCTGCTACTCAGGCAGCATCCTCTATAGCGAGGCATATCTCAATTTAGACTATTTGGCTATGCTATATGATAAATAAGTGCTGAAAAGAGATTGGGCACAGAAGATAAAGGACTATGCACAGCCACCAGATTTGAACTTAGTATCTTTGAAATAAGATTGCCTTATCTGCCTGGATTCACAGGACTTGGTTAAGAGCCGGATGGGCTTACAGGTGTTAAACTAGCCACTGGCAGGCTATCGTGGCTTCTCCAAATGCAGAGAAAATATTTTTCTACTTCACAGCAGGAACTGCATGCATGAAAAATCTCATGCAAATTGGATTTATTTGACTTAACTTTTCTTCTTCAGTGAAGATGTGGAAAGATGACGATTAAGCAAGCAGTTTCCTCTTACATTTTCATTCCAAATTGTTTCCACAGGCTCAAGTCTCAAATGACATGTGCCTTTTTCAGCTGGTCTAATGTTGGAGTAAGTAGATCTGTGCATCCCTCTCCACTCCCTGAAAGACTAAAATTAGGTTTCAGGGCTTGAGAGTGTCTGGATGACTTAGATTCCACTTCAGCATCTCTTTTGCATAGATGACTGTGATAATGTCCTTTTCTAGGACAGCCTTGCTACTTCGAGTTTCTAAGACTCATCACAGAACTGAAAGCGAATCTTTACACGAAGTCCAAGAAAGACAAGTTTAGAGAAAAAGAATAAAAAGACGCTTACCTTCAGACTGTTTGGGACCTACCACTACTGTCCCATTTTAGTGGGAGGGCAAAAGAGAAGCAGCCTCTCAAGTTACGACACATTTCATGCTTTTATACTATTGATATTATAAATGCAGCTGCACAGGACAGCCCTAATAAACACAAAGGACAAGGTCTGCTGGTGCCTAGCTATGCAAGCAACTAAACAATTTTAAGTTTGCTTTTCCAAAACATCAACACTGATGAAAGTAGTCCTAAAAAGAAAAAAAAAATAATCTAACAAGGAATTTAAGTTTTCCTCTCTTAAATACATGTAACTAGGAATTTGAATGGAAATCAAGCTGTAAGAAAAAAACAAAAAAGGAAATAAATTTACTAATAATGAACACTGCAAGAAAGTGCTCTCCTTTTTAACACCCTCTCCCTCCTTCCAAGAGCAAGATTTTATGTGAACCCCACACACACACCTTTTTCCTGAAGAACGTAAACAACACAGCACTGAGTTAGTGGAGTTTTACAACTGAGCTGTGAACACATCAATTTAGGAAATGAGAGTAAATATTTTTTAACATTAAAACTCCTTTGCTGCTTAATGACTTAAGCCTGACTCTTGTTCTAACTTTCATTTTAAAGCATCATAGGCAGTCCCCGCTGTCAGAAGTGGTGCTCTTTGCTCACTCAGGCCCTTCATGCACCGGTCCTACAGTATCTTGCTTCTTCAAAATCTAGTATCTATATCAAGTTAGTCCTCCAGGAAGGGGCACAGCTACTAGCAAAATGTTAAACTGGACTCATTTTATACCTAGCTCACATTCCTAGGAAACTCCTTCCAGCTACAAAAACCCACCTTGAAACACCACTTCCGATGTCAGAAATACCGCTTCTTAACTGGAAGATGCTAGAAACTTCCTAACCTACATATATTTACTTATTTTAAAGACATGAAATCCCCTACTTGTGCTGAAAGTGCTTCTAAGTGACAAATATGATTAATCTCCAAAGACTCTTGCCTTATGCTTTTTAATTATTTCCTTATACTCATAAACTTATAGTTTATTTTAATTAAATTGTAATACAGACTGAATTTAGCTACTTTTGTACAGGGCCTAGTACAGTGGCAGATAAGTCTGTCTGGGTGTTCTGAGGCTAGCTTTTTACACAAGAATTTATAGAAGGAGACACCCCATTTATATTCCTCTCTCCTATTTTTCTGAAGTACCCGTAAGCAAAATAAAAAATAAAAATAAAATGGAAAATACATATCTAATTTTTTTAAATTATATAATTTTTTTGGCAGAACACACAACAGCCAAATCAGCCTCTCTGTATTAAGCTGTCTTCAGGGAATGGATATTTGTGACTGTGAATTACTGTTTTTAATATAAAACCATAATCGTGTTAGCTATTTGTACAGGGTAATTTAGCTTGCACGATACACTCTTTCACGCAATCCAACTACATTGCCCCTCATCTCCAAAAGCTTTTTGCTCCTACCTTGTCAATGGACCTGGCATAACAGAGAGGGGGAGAAACAACAGAAAGAAAAACAACAGAAAGAAACAATGAAAGAGGAAGAAAGAGAAGGAGGAAAGAGAGGAAGAAAGAGAAGGAGGAAAGAGAGGAAGAAAGAGAAGGAGGAAAGAGAGGAAGAAAGAGAAGGAGGAAAGAGAGGAAGAAAGAGAAGGAGGAAAGAGAGGAAGAAAGAGAAGGAGGAAAGAGAGGAAGAAAGAGAAAGAAAGAACCACAACGAAGATGTTCTTATTCTTAAAGCACACAGAGAAGTGGAATCAGTAATATTCTGGAGGACAGACTGGATTTTGATTGAGGTTACTCTAGCCATGATGTTAAGGCCACATCAGGAATGTGTTTTCATGTTTGCAGTGCCCAAGCCCCACACAAGTGCTAAGGACTTATATCTTCATAATACTGAGTATTAATATTAGTACCATTCTGTTTCTCTAGGATGAGAGGCCCCCTGGATACTAAACAATTTCTCTGAAGTCACACAAGATGCCTATTGCCAACCTGGAATGGGATCTCCGATTCCTACGGACTCCAAGTCCTATGTCTTGACCTTGTTTGGTCTATTTATTAACCATGTACCTTTGCCTTTTCATTAGGCAGATAAGCAATTAAGGTCTGGTCCTCACAATGCAAAGAGCAAAAACCAATCAAATCAGCCATTCCTATTTGGTTATTGCTTCTGATGTTTGTTTTGGGGGGACTCATGAAAGCTGGAAACTGAAAGAAAGGTTGGAGACATCCCATGTTATCCATTATATCAGGAAGGAGGATACCTCAGCTGTCACAGGAAAAACAATTGCACTGATTTTGGAGATACGGAGATCAACTTTACAAAATAAATCATAATTAAAGTATGCTGCATGTCAAGAATTTGGGCAACCAGGCTTGATTCTTCCTGACCAGGGAATCTGGGAGACTTTTCTTTGTTGTGAACAGGTTTCTTTTATTTGTTTGTGCTTGTTCTGCATCAAGTGAAATGCTAAGACCAAACAATAGCATCGGCACTGATTAATATTAATTTCAGTTGTATTAGTACCCTTGCAAGTCTCAGAGTCTAATGAAGGTCTTTCCTGGGTAATTGGTTTCCCCTACATTGCTTCACAGAGATACAACACACCATTTCTCTGTTGTGCGGGCTTCTGACATCAGAGCATTTGGATTGTCAGGGGTTTTGTCTATTTGGTTTTTTTGTACGTAACATTTAAGAGCGATTGCCGCCAGCAATCCAAAGACAGAAAACCCCCCAGATTTTGGAAGCCTCAGGTCAGATCTGGGGAAGGACGAACAGCTTCTGCAGAAGCAGCAGCCAAGTTCAAAGCCAATATTTGAACCAGATGCTTTCTTTAGATTAAAGAAATTCGATTTCATTCTTGCCCAGGCTTCAGATAGGTAGCACAAAAGGAGTCTTGCTTTCAGTTTCCTTTCAGTTTCATCCAAAAATATTCATGGGGGGGGGGGGGGGGGGGAGCGTGAAGGAGGGGTAATCTCCAAAGCAAGCAGACATAGACTCCTGTCAAGAGATGTCTCCTTGTATCTTACTTTTTTATGATGCTTGAATCTGCTTTACTTAGCACTCACTGCGCAAGAATTAGACACATCCTTTCTAATTAGCTTTCCACATCCACTATAGACAGAGCAAGGTGCTTGCAGACAACAGGTTGTGTTCACCTGACACTTCCCAGTCTAACTTAAGGCAAGAAGAGGCAGCTAAGAATGAGCTATTCATTTACTCAGAGTTTTAAATTTTCCCCTCCCGAGTAGTAGAGACTATTCACTGCTTTTGGCTGCCATCTAACAATAGCCAAAATGGCATGTTAGCCACTAGGCTAAGCAAATGTGAAGTGATGTGAATAGCTTTTCAATTGTTCGTTGTCTGAATAACTGCTTGATACAGCAGAACTGCAATTACAGTTGGAATTTGCCTACATTTTTGTCACCATGCCCTGTTTGATCTGAACACTTCGAGCTCTCACGCTCTGGGATTTCTGGATTCCTACCCTTAATCACTTAGAACTTCACGGAAGTCAGAAAGAATTGTTTGGTGGAGGGAGGGTAACTTCTGAGAGGGGACAGACAAGCCCAGCAAAATGTGACCCTGTTGTGACCCTTCTTCTTTTCCTTCTTCTGTATCACTCACAAAGCTTTGCCCCAACAGCTAAAAAAGAGGGCAAACACCTGCCTGCTTCTCAGCCATGGCAGATGCCTTCAAAAATAGCCTGCATAGCTATGGAGAAGCCCTGGCTTTATTTTAGAGTTAAATTCGAACTAGTGAATGACTGACAGCTCTACAGGTGGAGGTTACTGATGGAGTCCATCACTGGCACATCACAGGCAGGCAGCAGAGAAATGCTTGACTTTTGGAGCAGTCCATCCTTGGTTTCTCTTCTGAGGTAGAGAAGCTTTTTTGGTAATTATCAAACTCATGGACAGGACTGAAACTTCACTATTTCACATGGTCACTACCTCCAGCCTGGGTTCTCACCACCCAGCCTCTGGAATATTGTCTCAGATCCATCATCTTGTGGAACTGCCAATGGCTAAGCCTCCCCAGTTGTTTTGACTATTGCTAGATGCAAAGGAAGGTGGTTGAATTAAAACACCTTTTGCTATCAATCTCCCCAAACACCAAATTACAACTCTATGCTACTTTTCAAGACATTACTGTTGGATTTCATGGTTTGAAACCAAATGTTTCATAACTGTTAACAACCACATCATGTTTTCACATGGCTCTGACAATTTCTTCCACCAGATTTGAGCACTTGCACTACTTCCTCATCTGCTGGGAAAGCCAACAACACTTCACTTTTGTGAAGTTTGTCTATAGCCAAGATCTGCCTTCAGAGGAACCCTCTAAGCAATCTCAAATGTAGCAGTCCCATTAAATTACTTTCCAGAACTGTTCTACCAGGATGATTTCCTGGCAGCAACCAATAAGGCAGCATCGTCTCCTTGTCTGCAGATTTTGATGCTGACAACTGGAATCAAGTCACCTTAGGCTGGCTGGCTTCCAAATCGCTCCAAAATATGAGCGGGATGAATGGTGGTGTATTCCCACGCCGAGAAGAGGGGCAGATGATCAAGGAAGGTGCTGAGTTAATGCAGTGGTAGCAATGCAACACTGGGGTCAAAACACAAACATTTGCCAAAGGACAGAAACGCTACCTACTTGCTGGTGAAGCAGTTCTCTACAGGGGCACGGGTGCCAATGGGCTGTGTAAAGGCCTCCGACACAATACCATGGGAGGTGCTGTCTCAGCTGCAGGAAGTCCACCCTACGTGACAGCTACGTCACTTCTGTGCCGCATGCCTCTTTACACCTGATCACACTTGTTGAGATGTGCGCCAAAACAGAGGATTTGAACAGGGGAGGACAGGCAGAGGCCGAGTGCCTGTATAAACAAGGCTGCCAAAGTGACATGCTGCACTACAGTAGGGGCTCGAGGAGTTTTTTACCGTGTATGTCCTGAAAATAAATAAAAAGTATATATGTGGCACAACTGCCAACATGTATTGTACTCACATGCCCGACTGAGAACTGCAATGAGTGTCAGGGGTAGAGGTTATCTGGCACCAAAAAAAAACAAATGGGGAGCCAAAAGCACCCAGACCTTACAAAGACTATTTGTGTTCATGCCAATATCAGAAGGAAAGCAACCAAAAATTGATAGCATCATTCACCTCAAGACATCCTTCTCTGTGTATTACCTGCAGTGGGTGACAGATAACTTAGCCAAAGCTGATTATTTCACTTCAGAGAGTGTCCTGTGCATTTTCCCTGCCATTGACTGACATTCCTTATTTGTAGGACAGTACCATCCCCCAGTTCTCATGCTTTAGTTAACAGCAAATGACAGGAGAGCAGCACCTTTTAGACACTTCTTTTAGATTAGGTCATTGCTATGGATTGCCCAGCTTTGCCCAACTTGCAGAAATATGTCTGTCTGCAAAGTTTTCCCCCCAAATATATTGCATTGATCTTTTCTTTTGATTAATTCTTCAAGCCCAAGCAACATGTGCCCCCTTAAAAATGGACAGCTGTGGTGATGGTATTAACTAACACATTCAGCTTAGTTTTTTGCTGGATGGCAAATTCCTCAATTTTTCCACATATCGTATTTCTCCATAAAAACTGAAACAAAAGGAAAGATTCTAAAAATTAACTAAAACTCTGCAGGCCTAGCATACTGAAGCTGTAACAGCCAAATAGGAGTCCTACAGATAGGATTTAATCTGTAAACAGAAAATAACTTCAGAGTCTTTCAGTGCACAGGCAAAAATCATACTTCCACACCACAGATCTTCTTATACAGAATCATGTTATGTGTTATTCTCTCTGCATATGTAATATGTTATTATATCACACCATTGCTAACTGATTAAACCAGAAGTTTGGGAACTTGAAAGCCCACCTGAGCTGAGAAGGGTACTTTGCACAGTAGTTCCATGTGGAAGAACTTTTTCACGGTGAGGGTAACAGAGCCCTGGGACAGGCTGCCCAGGGGGGTGTGGAGTCTCCTTTTCTGGAGATATTCAAGACCCGTCTGGACACCTACCTGTGCAACCTGTCCTAGGGAACCTGTTTTGGCAAGGGAGATGGACTCGATGAGGACCCTTCCAACCCCTACAATTCTGTGATGACGTGTTATTCATCCTTGTGAGTGGAGGGAGTCTGGAACCGAGCTGTAAAACTCTGTGTGAAGGAAATAGTAATAACAAGTAGGAATATGTTTGGGATGCCCATATCTACAGGCCTAAAACAGGACCCAGAGCTGTCTGCATTGATCTCTGCATAAAAACATATTGCAGGAGAGTCTCCATTCCTTTGTGATTTCAGTGGAAAAGCAGCAAAAACCTTGAAGGGAATCAGCCCCTAAAAAAAGGTGAGGAATACAGTTACTACGTGATGCATACCAGACACTGGCTAAACCATGGCTAGAGGGAGTAAAGGCAGCTGGGATTTCAAATCATCTATATTTATTAGATCATATATTGCTAAGATTACTCTCTCATGGGAAGGAGAGGTGAGAGACGTAATAATGCCAGTGATGATTAAAAAAAAATCCAGCTTGACATTCAGAGCCCAGGCTGAACACGCAGAGCTGGCAGTTAAAATAAGAACCCAATGTTCCCTTACATACTCAAATTCTTGCAATAGCACTCTAAGAAGTTTGAGTCACACTACCTCTTAGCTTCAAAAGCCTCAAGTAACTCAGTTTTCCAGGCACTAATACGGTACAATCACAGACATTTTAGTGCATGTGCAAACTACAAGGTGTTCCTGCCGAGCAGCTCATCATAAAACACTGAAACAAGATATTTAATTCGATCATCCTTTAAGAGGTGACTCTTTCACATCCTGAAGCACAGTCTAATTAAGCCTGCAGTTTGGGAGTCCCCTCTATTAATCAGAAATTAATCCCCTCTATAAATCCAAAACACAAATCTGAAAGCAAAACTATGTTTCCTATGGGAACCCTCCTATTGCAATGCAAAATTGTACGCAGAAAGAAAATCTGCAGTTTTGCTCATTTGCTGGTATTATTTTTCCTTCCCATACCACAGATATTAACTAGAGCCAACCTTAGATGTTTGTCTTAAAACCAGATTGAATTTAAGCTTGTTCCCCTTGAAAAAAACCCAAACAAACCAACAAACCTTCTTAGCCTGTTTTCAGAACATTGACAAGAAAAAGAGTAAGAGTTCGAATAAAAGGAGTTTTTTACCTGCAATGCACTTAGTCGGCTGATTTTATATAAAGAGGAATTTAGTTTTTCTCCCAAGGGTTTAATCCAAGCATGCATGCACAATATATGGCAAGAAACTGCAGTCTTCAGACACCCGATGAATGTACAGAACTTCCAACACACACCCCCCCTCCCAAAAGGCCTGGCTAGGATAGCATAAACATGTACTGCCGCGTACCAACGTGTCAAAAAAGCTCAGAATATTTACTTTAAAATGCTCATAATTGGCTATAAAGTTCATTTTTAAAAGATGCCACTAAAACCCCACAAAAATAACACCACAGCTTGGTATTCCTTTAATTTTGCTTTAACAATGTGCAGCTTGGCACAAAATCTCATTCTGATTTCATTTCAGTAGCACAGAACTTGTCATCAGATCCCTTTCTAATCTTACTTCAATAAAATATGCTTGACATCAAGATCCATATACATTGCTTTCAACACTGCCTATAAACACGTCTCTCTGCTTTGCTTTAAATGGAACCTCAGGGTACAAAGCAATACAACACAAAAATAATTGTGCCACTTTATGGCTGTGAAAGCCATGCAACTTTAAAAGCACAGCTCAACAAATTGGAATGATAAAAACATCTTTATTACATACAATTTTAAGATATACATATATATTTTTAAATTCGTGTCCTCATGATGAAAGAGCTAATGAAGAGATGAAAGAAAAACAGAGGTTATTTTCAGAGAATTAAAAGGCTCAGCACGGCCCAGAGACAGCAATAATATAAAAATGTACGTCTAGGGACTTAGTAAATTCACCTAAACAGGCTGGCATCTGCATGAATGGAAACACAATTGCTTTTAATATCAAGCCGTCAGCCTGTTGTGTTTCATAACGACAAAGGAAATTCAAACAAAACAAGAGAGTTGCTTTGTAATTGCAGGGGAAGCACAGGCAAATTCCTCCATTTTATTCAGCGCAAAATTGCTGGAGTCTGTATTGCACGGGAGTCCTTTTTCTTTCTAAGGAAGTTCAAATATTAATTTTAAAAAATTAGTAGTAAAAGCACACAAAAAAACCACCCAGCAACAACCCTACCACAACTTAGGATGGACTTTTGGAACTAATTGCAAATAAGAGACCTTTATTCTACACTGCCCATGGTCAAAAGCTCAGCCTTATGGATCCTTTTTGCCCAAGAACCCTTTTTTTTCAGTCGTTTCCTTACTAGAGGTAAAACCAGAGCCCACAGCCCTGGAGCAGAGGGCTTAGTTGGAAAGCAGCAGCAGCAGCTAGAAGAGGAACGATAACTTTGACTTTATTACAACAGGCATTTCTCCACAAGTCCTCATTTCTGACAGAGGATTTCTACGTCACCTTGGGCAAGGCACCTCATTATACCCATTCATATCACGGTAACAACTATTCCCTTTCTCTTTGGCCTCCTCCAGCCATACGCTCTCACAGAAAAGTAGATGTTACAGCATATACATACACCAACCGCCAAGTGCAACAAATCCTGCTGTCCACCTCCAAGCCCCAACACCATGTTTTCAGTCAGCAGCTCACATCTGTGTGTGCACTCAGAGCCAATCGCTGAAATATATGCTACTTAAACTTCTTCCTGTGTTTCTCTTGGTTTATTCTGTTGTTTTGGTTTGGGATTTTCACCAGTTTCGCAGAAGGAAGAAAGAAAAGGACAAACCAAACCCAAAAAGAACAAGCAATTCTTGTGAAAATTTCAGCCACTCATCCAGTCACTAATCTCAGCTCTGGGCTCCACATATTAGGTAGGTAATTGCAGTCCTTGCCATGTCTCCTATGGCTGATATAGTCATATTCCTGCCCAGCCCTGTGGAGTGCTGTGGGATTCAGGACTCATTTCAATGCCCTGCCAGCACCCACCACACTCCTCTCAAGTGGGATGCTTTCCCTCTTTCACTCGCCCCAGTACATGAGCATCTCACATATTCAGTTGATTTCACTATAAAAGATAACTAAGAAACTTAAACAAAGAATCAAAAACTCAAAAAAAAATTATAAATTTGATCTAAGATGATGTCTTTCCCTCCCTGCCTTGGGCTAGACTTTTCTTAGACATAACCAAACTCCAGGGTCCATCATTCTTTTTTAGAGCCTACTTGAGTCCAACAGATATAATTACACGCAAATCATCTGTCATTTTTAAGACAGGCAAGCCTCTAACTATCCCATCATCCTTTCAAGTCCAACCGAGCTGCATTTGCATCCAGCATCCCCCCAGAGCTCTTCTGAGTTGGTGGAACAACCCACCCTGCATCCTCACAGATCCTGCCCCCTTTATCAATAATTCGTAGCCAGTTACATGGAAGATCCCAGTTTTCCTTATCCCACTTGGGACAAAACTGTTCAAGAAACATTGATCAAATGTAGATGTGATAAAAGAAGCGACTCTGCCTCTTTTACCAGAATCCTCTGTGCTGTTTAAACTGAAATAACTCAGAACTTCCATCTTGCCTTTTTTTCCCCTTTTTTTTTCATTTTTTTTTTCCCTTCCAAGAGAGTGCAGCAAGAGAATCATTGTTTTGGCCTCAAGGCATTCATCAAGCCCTCTCATTTCTTTCTTGAGTTCAGCAGAGTAGCCACTTTATCTGGTGTGTGATTGGATAGATTTTTTTTTCCCCAGGAAGATACTTCATTTTAGTGTATATGGAAGGTATATTGCACATAGAAACCAGGGGAATAGAGTAGCAAGGCACTAAATCTATCTGCTAAAGAACATTTATTCAAAGACAACCACAAGGCTCAATCTAATTGACAATTTCTGCTCCAGGCCCATGATTAAAATACGAAGGCTGCTGCAGGTAAGAACAGGAAAGAACCAGCACTGCCATTGGCAAGAGCTCGCACAATAGCTGTCATGACCAGCAGTTATCACCAATTTGCTTTTAGCACCTAATATTAATCAAGATGTGATGAAAAAAAAGGCTTCAACTCAACAGCAGGGTGTAGCCCAGGGGAGGAAGGGGTTAGGGAGAATCACACAGGGTTTTTGTTGCAGGTATCCTCTGGTATGTAGGCTGGATATCCCGAATATGCACGTGTGAATTGTTGGGTTTTACAGCGCATTAACTCATACATTGTCTCTGTTGTACAACATTTTCAACTCAATGAATTCCTTCATAAAGGCTTTCTTCCCCTCACGTTATCACAATCCAAAGGAGAAACAGTACACAGAAGACTTGAGTCTATCTCTGTTTTTTAAGAGTTCTGTATCAATTAACCCCACAGATGATCACTATACTCCGCATTTGGTGTGACTTGCTGAGAGAAGCATTTTGTGAACCCAGCAGTTGAGACAGCAAATACTTTTTTCTTTTTTTCCCTTCTCTCTCCCCAGCCAGCAGTCAGTGGAAAGATGTGCTGCAACCACCGCATCCATAAAAGAAACTTCCAAAACTCTGTGCCTGCACCAATTTCATACACCAGTAAAAAAAAAATTCCTTGTGCACAGCAGGTTTTCTCTGTGGTGTACTTTGGTGTAAATGCTGGTGGCCCTCTCAGTTTAATAATGCATCTGCCTGGACATCGTCCCTGTCAAAATCCTTTTATAGGCAAATAGCTGCAACACAACTACAAAGGACCCAAGGGTTGGGTGACTTGAGCCTGCGTCCTCTGTGACTTGGGCCTGAATCCTTTATATCTCAATGTATCCCAACCTACTTGAAAACGGATAACAGTATATATTTACCTATTTTATTTTTTTAAGCAGTGGAGAAATGAGCCTTGACAAACTGCTCAAGTATTTGCCAGGTTTTCTGGCAGTTTGAAAGCAACACTGAATTTGGTGGGGCCACTGTCTGCTTGGCACCTCTTTAAAAATCACTGTAAACCACCAAAAAACCCACAACAAAACCCCAAAAAGTGCACACCAAAAGCCACATAAATGAAATTGTTTATGTATCTATGTCTTCATTTGACAGAAAGAAATCGCCTCGTGCATTTAGCCAACAATTACACAGGTACAAATCTCTAAGACACTGACTCGCATAAAGAAAGGAAAAAACCCAAACAACTAATATTATGCAATAGCCAAGCTTGTGGTTACAGAGTGGCTTCACTTGATTGAATTTAAAAGGTCTTTGTTGTTAAACTAACGTATCTGTGTGTTTTAAAATCTAACCTAATCTTAGGTGACTCAGAGCCAATGTTGGTCTGCTTTTAATGGCAGCATTGGTTTGGGAGTTAGGAGTCTCACAGTTTTCTTAATTTTTAAGAGGAGCTCACTTTTTAGAAAGTACAGATATCCCATTTATTCAACTTTTCCCTTAAAATAAGTTAGCTGCAAAAAGTATAGACAAATAACTTGTCTCAAAAGACTCTTAAAGCATAGAAAGTTCCTCCCTGTACTCACTAACACACGCAACTATCTTCATTCATACATTTTTGAAGGGAAACCAATTATATCACTGATTTACTCCCTTCTCTGAGCACCCTCTTCCTAAACTAACAGCCCTTGACATATTATTTGAGGAAAAAGAGAGGGGGGTTAGTCTGTACCCGAGAGTACCAAAGAAAGCTACAAGGTGATTAGAGTGAAGTTTGAGAGTTCAAAGAAAAATATGTTATTTAATACCATACAAAGTAATTTATATTCAAAAACCTAATTAGGAATGTGAGTAATGAATCCTACATACTCTTCAGAGTACCTTTTTAATTCAAAATGTTTCGAGCTTATTTGTGCTTTCTGGAAGTGGCCTGACATTGAAATGGCAACCACAATCTCTTCTGGAAAATACATATCATTACATTGCTGCTTACAGTCCCGCAACCTACTATAAATACCATTTATCGAATTACTGTAATTCCAGAGCATCTCTGAGACTGTATATCATGTGCATGCATATGCATGCGTGACGTGTTTAAAGCTAGGAGCCAGAATTTGTTTTGTGCTTTGCAAAGTGCTGCATACCGCCGCCTGAGCAGTGCCCTTATCTATGTAAGCCTGAGTATCTGTTAATGTTTCTTCAGACCATTCACGGCAGTGCGAAGAGTTATTTACGAACAAAGGACATTCAGTTTTACCTTAACTTGATCACCTCAAATGCTCCATTCATGCTACATTCACATGAGACCCACAAAGATGCCTGGAGGGTCTCCCCTACGAGGAAAGGCTGAGTGAACTGGGGCTGTTCAGCCTTGAGAAAAGAAGACTGAAAGGGGATCTGATCAATGTTTATAAATACCTGAAGTATGTGAGACAAAGGGAAATGGCCAGCCTCTTTTCAGTGGTCTGTGGGGACAGGACAAGGGGCAATGGCCTCAAGCTGGAGCACAGGAAGTTCCTCACCGATATGCAGAACTTTTTCACTGTGAGGGTGAAAGAGCAACTGGAACAGGCTGCCCAGGGGGGTCGTGGAGTCTCCTTCTCTGGAGATATTCAAGACCCGTCTGGATGCCTCTCTGTGACCTGTCCTAGGGAACCTGCTTTGGCAGAGGGGTTGGATTCATGATCTCTGGAGGCCCCTTCCAACCCCTACAATTCTGTGATTCTGTGGTTTCAGCATTCCCCATCTGGGAAGGTCAGGTGTAGGGTGTTGTGTTGGTCCATGCTGGGCCACTGCTTGCAGTTTCCCATCTTGGATTTCATCAGCCAATTACTTCAGGCATCCCTCAACATTCAGCTCTGCCTCAGTCTTCCTCATCTCCAGAACTTTCTTCACTTCCCACAACTTTCCTTCGGTTATCTTTATTTTCTTGTTTCTAAGGCTTCCTCCCTCCAAGACCACTTCTTTACAGGAACACGTTTTCATCACCTTTCTGGGCCTTCAAACTTCGTTGTGCAGAAGGATGACAAGCGATCAGCCTGCTAATTGGTGCATCATCATCATCATCTCTCTTTATGAATTGGAAGACTCAGCACATGCCACTGTTGTTTAGTCCAGATGTTCACAAAATCCACACCCAGCCTGTACTAGTTATGGAGAAGCAGCAGCAGGCTTTTATGCTTGACAGTTAAAAGTTCACGTCTAGAGATTCACCTCCCCACCACCCCCCAATTATATCCTTCATGTAAGAATTCGTGAGCTTATTTTTTTTTTGGCTGCAACTGTCGACAAACATGTATTAATGCATTTCCTGCATGTTCCTTGCTGCAAAGTCACATGGTTTGAAGCAGAAGAATGATAAAAATCTATTTTGTATATATGACACTCGTTTACTGATCACATGTATATAGATAAGATTGTTTTTTGCTGATACTTTTATTAGGAGGTGTA
The DNA here is from genome assembly GCA_020800305.1 of Porphyrio hochstetteri. Taxonomy (NCBI): domain Eukaryota; kingdom Metazoa; phylum Chordata; class Aves; order Gruiformes; family Rallidae; genus Porphyrio; species Porphyrio hochstetteri. Next base: position 6,910,816 of record CM036905.1, on the reverse strand, counting down.
AGACAGCCACTAATCTACTGATTTATGAGTAACAGCACTGTGCATTAACTCACCCTCTGATAGATAACCTGTTGAGCCGCTGCTAGATTTCATAAGATTCCCCACAAGGCAGCTAGCATAACTCATAACATCCCTCCCACCCCCCCCAAATACCAAACACATTTAATCATGGCCACAAATATTAGCTTTAGTGTTATGTAAGCCTCAAATGAGCACACAAATCTTACTATCACTACTTGAAGTTTAAAACACTGGCAAGAATCCCAAGTAAACCACTGCGATTTTGAAGAACACCAGGAAATTCAAGCAAAACAGTAAAATTCAGCCTGCCCCAAACAAGCAAATACGTTCCTTTGCCAAACAAAAGTTCAGAGCAAAGTTAAACACAGTATCAGACACAATTGAGATTCACAGAGAAGAAATTGCAAGAGAGGTTCAAAACCTAGTGGAAGCATTATTCCCTAGACTGGAGGTCTGTTGTCTTTTGATACATCAGTATGGAACTCCACCATCAACACTCTTTGAAGTCAAGAACAGTTAAAACCGGCTAGCACCTCGAAGGAGATACTTTAACAAAAACTGACTTTAAAACTGTCTAACTAATGTCTTAATGTTAGACCGTGCATATTGGAAAAAAACAAAACAAAAAAAAACCCCAAACAGTGTTTGGGCTAATCTCAGGATACAGGCAAAAGGCCAGACTCTCTCAGGAATCCAAATTCCAAAAAATGAGAGCACAAAGGATTTTTGAAGCACTAGCCATCACTTTTCCTGTCTCAGCAAGTGCCAGTGAGCAAGAGAGTCGTTTGAAAACTTGGCTACAGACCTCCCATTTTCATTTTGTTTCTTTAAAACAAATAGTTCAGCCTAACAATCTCCAGGACAAACACAGCTAAACAAAAAAGATCTCCACCCAGTGCTCAATGATTATTAAGCCTTGGGTTTGGCTTTGAATCTTCTTCGACCAATAAAAACATACATATGTTGTCTTCACACATAATCTGGAGACATGATTAGCTAGGACTGATTAGCACTGGTATGAAGTCCTTAAAAACAATAGATCTTTAAAACAACAAGCCATAACCATGAGATTATAAAAGGACTAGAGTGAAACTATTTTAAATGACTTAAAACCATCCCCTGAAGCATATTGTCAGCAACCTTTGTAAACTGATGTCTTCTGTGGATGCTGGGCAGGAGTTTCACTTAGTTTCTACAATACACATTTAAGAAGAATATGAAAACTTAGCCCAGGAACAGGACTAATGCCTGCATTTGGAGGCAACAAACCTTTATATCACAAGCAGTCCACACTAAAGGGAAAATATCACAGCTGAAGCAGAAATGAGCACTTGGGCTGAAGTTCATGAGGAATTTAAAAGGGTAATTTCTGTTACCTTATGAGGTCAGAAATCTCATGGACCAACAACCACAAAAAGAGGAAAGAAAAAATAAAAGAGGAAAAAAAAAAGAAGAAAGAGAAGGTTTAAAAGTAAGTCCTAAGACTGTGCAATAATATTAGTGCAGAAGTAAAGAAAACCCCATTATATATATATACATATACACATACACACACACTTTAAAAAAATACTAGCAAATTTGTGCTTTTTTACCTTCTGACTGATTAAAAGGTTATTGACCTTAAAAGTCTTTGTGTACATGTGAGCATCTGTGCCTTTTCCCTGCATGTTTACTGACTAGAAATCCTGACTCCACAATCATTTTTCCCAGATCCACGGATATTTGTAAATATGAAAACTGGCACCGTTGGATTCATTATCATTACTCCTCAAGATTTCCAAACTTCAGGGTGATGCTATATTGTCCTATCATACAAAGAGCGAACTCTTAAAGAAGGACCTTAAGTTACTACTCTTGTCCCCTCGCACCTCCATTAACACCACCGCACAGAAAATTAAATGTCATGTTGCTCTCTCCAACGGAAAAAAAAACAGGAATTGAAGAACTGGTGGGAAAAAAACCTTACCAACCATGTTTATCTAAAGGTGTGGTTCTGTTTGAAGGCAAAGGTTGTGCTTTTTCTACAGATGGGAAAGAGGGAATGTTCCAAATCAGCTATTTGTGAAGAAGGAATGTAAAGCTGCAAAGTAGCCGTTTATAAAAGTAATTAAGGATCATTCTTGCAGTTTGATTCAGTACACTATAAGCTGAAGAACCACTAAAAGGTTCAACTCGGGTTTTGATGCTTATGTAAGTAAACCCCTCAAATTTGACATTTACAGACCTAAATTGTCTATTACTGATTTCAAAATAAAGTGAAGACCATAGCTCCTTCCCGTCCTCTTTAGGAAGTAGATGTATAAGTATAGCCACATCCAGATGTTAGCTTAATCCCTCCCACCTTTTTGAACTTCTTGCCCAGGTTCCGAGATTCTTGGCAAGAGGGTAGTAATCTCAAAAATACTAAATTGTCTCAAGCCTCCTGAAAATCCACAGTCAAGTAAAAACAGAGCCTCTCTTCAGACAAGGACACTTAATCCTCAGAAAAAGCCAAAACACTCCCCAAAACAAAAACAAAAAACCAAACATCAAAACCCACATACATGCCAAAATAAAACCAACCTGAAAACAAATGAAATAATAATAATAAAGAGGTGAAAAAAAACCCCTCTCAACACAAAAAAACCCCTAACAACACTGAACCTACCAGAAAGATCAAAAAACCCAAATCAGGACCGTCTCCCCCTAAATCTGAATTTCAAGTGTTCCAGCTCTTCCAGAATAAATTTTCATCCCTAATGTGGAAAGAAGAAAAATAACTTGCAATTTGAAATTAATAAAGTTTGGTGTTTTGGGTTTGGTTTTTTTAATAAAATAAACAAACCACCAAAAAAAACCCAACCCAACCCCACAAAAACAAACAACATACAAATCCTTCCACACAAAAGTAGAATTAAAATGAAAATTAAAACAGGTCCAAATTCTATCAAGGCTTGCTATGCTTATAATGCAGTTCTCCATCTACAGGTTTTCAGGTTCACAGATCCACATAACAGTAGTGGTTGGAAGGGACCTCCAGAGATCACGGAGTCCAACACCCCTGCCTAAGCAGGTTCTCTAGAAAAGGGAACATGCAATCCAACTTGAGAAAGTTTGAATTCCAACATAGAGATGATCTTATGGATCTTGAAATCTTCAGGACTCTGTCTTTTCTGGTCAGTCTAATCTAATCTTTTACTTCAGGGATATGTCTGAATTTGCTTTGATCACCATTGCATCAAGCTCCCAGGAATTAAATGAGAATCTTGTTACATTAAAACAAAGTTGTTTATAATCAACCATGCACAAGCTGTTGGTATGGCTAGCTGCCACACAAATCAAGGTTAAAACAGGCCAGGCTTACAGCTGAAATATAACTAATATGACATTGTTGTTTCAGACATTTGGTTAGGCTGACAAATTTGTAACTCTACAATTCACACAATGTCCCCATGACATGTGGCAGTACAGCTATTGTATGGGAGATTTTTATCCTGGGAAGGAGGGGGAGGAAATCTAAATTTTTCCTAATGCACATCTTTCCATAACAATTCTGGAATGCATGCTGACTTGCTAAAGTATGCAATTTACCTATCTGAGAGTATAAGAAGTTCAAATGATCATGGATAATTATTTTTCTGCAATGCAAAATTACCCTGTGGAACTTGGTCTACAAAGTGGTTGAGGTACCATACACAGTGGAGTTAAATCAATGTATATTCTTTAGTAACACAAGGCTTGAAAGACTCATGCATTGCATCCACAAAGTAAATGCTGTTAGAATTCAGTACCAGGAAAGGAAATTCAATTAGTATGATTTGAAAACTCTTTTATAACACAGGAATTGTGCCATGGCATCAGACAGGAGTTTGGTTTATATGACCTTCCACCCCTAGGGGATACAAAAAGCCTACCCAGATAGCGATATGTGGCCAAATAAGGAAAGATTCTTCTCAACTTCAGATAGTAGATTTGCCGAAGCAGGAGGTCTTATATCCTTCTCCATCTGTTTTAATCCTATCTAGTTGTAGATGGTCTCATCATCCACACAAATAATTTTTGTCTGGTTCCAAGCATTTAGCCTCCATGGTATCTACTGGCACAGTATCCTATGAGCTAATTGACACATTGGTGATTGGTTTCAGATTTCTCACAAGACTTTTTTTTCCTCCCATTGTGTTATGAAAAAATTCCAACAACAAAAGCCTAAATCACCATTTCTAAGAAGTGCTTGTTGTTCCATACAACACAGCCTCCAGAATTAGACACTCCTCATAAGGAAGTCCTTCTAGGCTTGAAAATTTTAGCTCACTATTGCTGGAACCCCTCAGTTTGAGCACAATTTTTTTATCATCTTCCTGAAGGAATTCAAAATTGGCTGCTACTACTGAGAAGATATGAAGATACCATATATAGGTAACTGCTCTGTTCCAGATCATCACATCTGAAGAAACCGTGATACATACTGATTACACACAGCTTCCTCTCTGCAAAGCTGGCTTTATTCAGCAGTGCCACACTAAACTTCCAGCTGCTGAAAAAAGAAAAAATGCCCAACCAAGTTCTTCTTTCCCACCCCTCTCACCACATAGATTTGTGCAAACTTCCTGTGTGGTCTGAGTGCTGTTGTGTATTATAAGAACAAATGGGGGACAAGGCGGGGAAAAATAAATGCAGAACTCGTTCTTTCCTCCAAGTTGTCATGCTTTGTGATGTTGCAACCTGCACCCAGCATTGTATACAGGGCTCATTTTCAACAACATTGTTTTCTCCCTGTTCTTACAGACGGCATTTTCATAATATCTGCTTAAATTGAATCCACCTGAATCTCCAAAGCACGATGTACCATCAACCCTGTAATAACTTGCAGAGAGTTTAATGGGAAAACAAGGCAATGATTACTGTGGTCAGATTGATACAGGTACACAGTACATTCAGGCTGGGCTCCCATACATTACAGGACATTATATTTTAAGGTGTTTTATTTTTCTCAAACAGTAACTATGTTGTTATACTATACAGAAGTATTTTCCTAGGACTTTTCTGTTATGATCTTGCCCAATAAATATCTAACTGTAGCAAAAGCAATTCTGGCAAAGGTAACTTCTTCTCTGTGTGTAAATAGGATAAAGATAGGCCTCCTGGAATTGGATCTGCAACTTCATCCACGCTCATTCTTCTTGTTCCTTTACTTAACCACGCCAATGTAAACAACATGAATTTTCTTTGCAGTGGATCAAAATCTTTGCGCTATTTTGTCACTGCAAGAATAATTATTTTGGTGGTTGTGCATGGTTATACAGTATCTACAGAAAAGATACAGAAGAAAGAATGTAAAGTGCAATAACTGCATCTTAGAATCGTAACGAAAGGAAAATTCAAATTGTAGCTTACTACAGAACACATTGCTAGTGATGGTACTTTTAGATAAAGGCACCTCTTCATAAGAGACTAACTTGCTTTTTATCTGGGGTGTGGGGGTGAAGAACTGACACCACTTTTAAATTCTTCTTATGAGAAGAATGAGAATAAAGATGTGAGAGAAGACCTCGAAGTCCACATAAAATAGTGATCTAGCCAGCTTTGAGGCATCATATAACAAGACCCTGCGGTTACACTTGTAAGACCTGTGTGAACAACATAAGATCTCATTAGCCACAGATTTTAAAGAATCTCGTTGTAAACAGATCAACTTGCTGCCCACAGATGTAGTTGCAACTCTCAGTGAAACAGCTGAGAACTGAACTCAGCTTAAGGGGAGCCCCAGAGCTATATGTGGGAACCACAGTGCTCTGGGTTAAAAGTATAAACTGCTTTTGCAGGAAAAGTAATTAAAAAAATAATAAAATACCCCTTTGCAGAAATGGGGAAACTTTCAGCTCAAACAGGTAGGAGAGATAAATAACTAAATAAACGCAGCAAGTTTGGTTTCCCCTGTCAACCCTATCTAATGATTTGAAGTTGGTATGCAACTTACATAGTTAGTTTACACAGCTTGTCTGCAATCTAGGATTGCCATAGGGTCAGGTTTTTTAATAGATTATGCTAAATTTATTAGTCTACTTGAATGCTGACTTATAAAGCAAAGAGGTCATGTGTTTCTTTTAAATACAGGGGAAAAAATAACTAGAAAATTAAAACTTAATGCAACCTTATTCCCAAGAGCTTTTTAGAGCCCAGGCTTCAGACAGAGTAAAACTGGGAATCAACAGGCTAGAATTAATTAATGCAATAAGTGCTCTGACCAAGACATTTTTTTCTCCTATTGCATCCAGAAACTTTTATACATAAAGATGTCAAATCTTCTGCAAAACACATTGGGCCCAACTCCCAGTCACTCTTAAGTCAGTAGATCTTGCTCAACTGAGCTTTGTCAGTTTGTGTCAGCTGGAAATCTAACCCCAAAAGTTACATAGGAGACCCTGCCAATTCCTGTTGGAGTCAATGAAAGTTTACATCAGTATTTAAATACTTTTCTCCCCATCACCCCATTTGAGACCTTCAATACCTATCTCCATCTTCCAAGCCCATAATTCTTCCCAGGCTACATAAATCCTTTCTTTTGGCATGTCCAGCTGAAACTTGACCTTAGTTAACAACATTTTGCAACTCTTGGCAAGGTCAGCTTTTTCCAGCAAGGGGGAGGTCCAAGGGCTACAGGGACACCCACCAGCCTCAGCAGTGCCAGCTTCTGGTGGGACTAAAATTCTTCCCAAAGACTGCATCAGAGCAAAAAGCATGTCCAGCTAAAGTGCCAAGTTAACAAACATAGCCAACATGACAGCACATAAAAGTTCAGGCTTGAATACATAACATGAACTCAGTACTTCTTGAAGGAAAGCCATGCAAACCTTCCAAGGACTAGAAACCACCTCTGCTTAGTATGCAGTAACTCCTTTCTTGCTTAAACCAAAGATTAATTACAGCATAAGAGACTGAGAAGCAAAATTCATCCTACAAATACTGAATTGAGTTACTATTTGCAGAATTAGTTAGTTGCAGCTTGAAATCTGCCAGCGCCTCCTAGTTCAGGATGAGCGTAAGGGAGACTAGTGCTGGGGATGACACATGTAGATTAATTCACTTATATAACTTATTCTGTGCGGAGAAAGATTATTAAATCCATGTATTTCTTTCATAACTGGAATGCCTGCTACTTTGAAGACTAACTTAAAGTCCTTTCTTCATGGACATGTTCTTGTGTGACCTAATCTAGGTCATCCTGCTCTGGCAGGGTTTGGACTAGATGATCTTTTGAGGTCCCTTCCAATCTCTAAAATTCCATGATACTACAGTACATCACTGTTTTCTTCTGGTCCTGGAAACCAAGAACCCAATTTTAATCTGAGTCTTCAAATAAAGAAAAAAAACCCACCTCTATCCCCTTTTACTTTAAAACTTTCCATAGTATCTTAAAAATTTTTGATGGAATATGCTTAATCAAATCACTCAAAAGTCATACCAAGAGTTCCAACACCAACTAAGTTCTGTCTCCATTGATCTACTAATTTAATACATAAATGTAATCTGCAATTCAGGTACGTTAAGCTGAGAATCAGTCTTCTACTACTGAAGACTCTTGCAAACTTACCTGAACAAGTAAATTAATATTTTAAGATACAAATTATCTATATAAAGCATTTCTTTAAGATAGCTAGCTACAGACAATCTAACTTGACATCAAAAAAGAAAATGAGAAAAAGAAAATGAAAGATCTAGCACAACTGACATGACACATTTTTTTCCAATAACCTGAAATCCACAGATTCAACAAAAAAGACAGTACAATTATCATGATAATCACTGGAGCCTCCCAATATTTCTACATTTAGAAAAGTTTTAAAACTCAGTTGGAAAAAAACCCCAAACAAACAATGAAGCGCCAGTGTCTGCAGATCAACCAGAGTTCAGTAACAAAGCAGTCCACTACTATCAGCTTGAGCCCAACTCAAGAATGACTGTCCTATAACAAATTACCAGAATGAACTCTGTGCATGCACTTTCCCAGATGAGGTATAAAATAAACCTGAGGAACATCTTCCATTTGTAACGAAACATGGGGAAACACATACAAAAAAAGGAGAAGCATCCGAAAAATTACATAGCAATGAAATTAATGTGATGGTTGGTGGTTTTTTTTTTTTTTTAATCAAGGAAAAATAGAGTAGAAGCATGTTCAGCAGCTGCTATATAAGAGGTTGGATGATAACATTTAGGTTATACTAACAATTTTTTTATCACTGCTGAGCATTTTTCAGGAGAATTAGAGCTCCTGAAATCTGAACAAGTTTCTTGGGAGACACAAGACAACACCCATGGGGAACAGAGCATTTTCCTTACAGGTAAGAAATTCATCTCTTTTTCAGGTCAAGCAAAGGAAAATCTGGATCTTGGTATAAAGGCCAAACAGGAGAGACTGCAAGTCTCCCTGGTTTTACCTTCCTTTGCTCGGGCCTTGGTATGGCACCTTGAGACTAGCAGGGTTGCAAGCAATCTTTAATCAATCTCTCCTGAACAAAGCAAAGCCTGTTAGACAGGCAGTGCTGTAACAATGGCTGCTGGAATGGTAACTACTGGAAGGGTTTCATTGCTCTAATGACACCCCTCCATGGGGACAGCGGGGTACACTACTGATGACTGGGAAAATGCCATGTGGCATAAGTATCATGGGATGAAGGTGATGAAACTTGGGTGAAGTGACGTGTCATCTGCAGAGGGGATCAGAAAGATGGAGGAGAACAAAACATAAGCCTACGAAGAAAGTTACAGAGTTTTTCACATGTGCAGCTATCAGACATTAACAGAGCATCTATGTGGAGAAGGAACTGGGTATTGAAGAGGAAACTAAGTGAGGTGGGGGTGAATAAGGCAGAACCGAGCTTACAAATTTTTATAAAGGGTTACTGAACTGAAGCATCACACGTGCAAAAAAAAAAAAACAATACAAACAAAACCCCAAACCCAAGAAACTCAAACCCCCGAGCTAGTAATCTGCATTAGGCAAATAAATCTCAGCCAGATCACTCAGCTCTGGGTTCTAGGCTTCAACCGGCTTCACCATAACGATTTCTTGGGGAAAAGAAACGTAGGTGTGCGAGGAATTTGAGCTGCTCAACCACGGAGCTGCATTGCAAAGGCAGAAATAAAGAAGATAAGGTTTTAGTAATTGAGCAAGGAATTACTTGTTCTCAAAAGAATTACGTTCTAATTTCAGGTAAGTATATTATTTTTATGAGGGCAGGGGGTTAAAAGCCCAGCCCAAGGCTGAGGCCTTGCAGCTGGGGGCTCTATATGGACAGAACCATACACCTCTATAGCCATGAAAAGTTTACAGCCAAAGTTGGTAAGACAGGTATTAACAACTCCATTTTACTGGTGGGAACTGAGGCACACGGAGATCAAGAAACTCATCCAAACTGACACAGAAAAGCCTGGGAAAAGCTTGAAATTATAACCTTATCTCTCAAGGCACAATGTAACGTTGCTGCTGCCCGGTTCCTTTCCTTTCTACAGGCAATTTCCTCCTCACTTCAGTTCCACTGAGCACGGAACTAGACAAAGCTGAAAATTTGCAGTGGGTTAGATGTGAAAGAGCTGCAGAGATCTGCAGAAGTGCATTAGCTCTCTCATTGATCTAAGAGATGAAGATGATGAAATGGTACAAAGTCAGTATGATTAAGTAATGTGTGTAGTAAATGATGGTCCTGATTTTACCTGCACCCTGCAACACATGTGTCTGTGTAACTGGGTATCACTAATCAGCCAGGAACAAAATATTGGGGTATAACAGATGCAGAAGAAACAACAATCTTCCCCTCCCCTCAAAAACAAAGGAGCCTGAACTCAATGTCTCAAGGCCTTAGTAGGGAAACCACTGCAAACAGCCAACACATGTCCCAAAACACAGATGCAAGATAAATTTACACATAAAAGAGCCCTTCCAGTGCATTGCTTTGTTAGCATAGACGCAACCAGTGTGTCAAACCACAGGATTTCTTTGCTGTGAGACATTGTGGGCTCAAAGTTAAAACTGCAAAACCAGTCAGATATATTTATGAAGGAAGCAGTCATCAAGAAGGAGATATCACTGCTGGCATAGCAAGTCCCTGAACTACAAGTCACTGGAGGCTGGGAGAGTGTTACTACACACGCTTACCAACACAGACTCCTGCTTGGCATCTGTGCTGCCGGTGCAGTGGTTTTATATTATGTTTTAGGGGTTAGGGCAATTTAAACAATTAGGCAAAGGAACTTAGCAGCAATGGTAAGTAAACCTCTTTGTGAGAGAGCATTCATTTGAATTGCATGGATAAATCCCCCATAAAGCACCTGGAAGATTTAACAACTCATGTCCAAATGAACAAGATGTAATAGGCTTGTGTAAAGGCTTGATATGAAAAGTGGATTGTTTTTAGTAAAACAGTGGAGAATAACCTCTTATTGAAAAGAGCGATATTGAATTTTAATCAGGGGAAAATAAAGATGCAAGAATAAATCTGCACAGGCTTAGAGAAGGACCAGATGACTTTCTCAGTCATCAACAATGGATGCAGGAGTGTGTTACAACTTAATCTGCTACTTTCTGTTATTTTTACTTTTTCAATCACCCTGTATATCCTGCCTTTTTAAGAAAAAAAGCCAAACAAAAACCCCACCTGCCAGCATTGTCCTCTACAAAGTGCAGTGGAAGTACAGGTACAAAAGATGAAAAAGTGATTAAAAAGTCATACTTCATTATGGTTGGCCCTAATTTTTCATCCCCATATTCCTCATTTGAAAGCTTAGACAATTACATGTTCAAAGTAAAAGTAGAAGATCCAGACTATGTTTTGCTGCTCATATTTTATATAGCAAAGCTTAGTTAACAACGATCACTCCCTTGGTGATACTCATCTGTGTCACAACTTAGGACTTCTGTGAGCTTTACTAACATCCCTTTCAGTGCCATCTCTGACACAATTATTTTTGGAGGGGTTAAACTGGGAAACCATTTCTCCAATGTGTTTTTAGTTATTAAAATATACACACACCCTCTTCTTCTTTTTTAAAGCAAGCATATTGTGGCAATTACGGGGGAATTTGTATTCTCTGCTGACATTTGAAATTCCATTATCTGTACTTCATGGTGGCGATGGAGTCCAGCATTATGTCCCTGGGCTAAACTTTCAGGGCTTTGTTTGTTTTGTTTTCGAGGAGTGGGTGGAGACAACATTGTCTGGATCCTCAGAGTAAAGCACATATGAAATACTAATTTTTTTATCGCCTTTTGTGAACACTAATTCTATGTTTGGGCTCCATATACTGAACTGGCATGTTTAGATACTGAATACAGCATGGGATGCTTATCTAAAGCTTCGCTAAGATGGAAAGCCAAAGGCCAAAGACGTACATCACTACGGTTGTTTCAGTTTATTGTTCTGTGCCAACAACTGAATTCGAGCTGTTGTGTGTACTTCCCTCCCCCTTTGCCCAATTGGAAGGCCTTGAAGCTATTTAACCCATCCTAATTCACAGGCATTCACAGGACTGGGGTGTGAGGATAGGACTATTCACCCAAAATAGCTTATAATACAAACACCAACAAGGCTGAAATTGTTCCTCCTGGACTGACTTGCCAAAGCATGAAAAACACTTTTTTCCTGAAAAGCCAAACCATTTGCAGGTTGTTTGGATGGCGTGCCTGGTGGGAAAAGGCATTTTAGAGAGAACATTTGAATTGGTACATCCGCCTGATACATGACTGTTCCAAACAAGATGTTCCCAGCTCCACTAGCCAAGTTGCACGGGCCATTTCAATAGGACTTGGGAAATTCAGGTCATCTGGATGCAGAGCAGTAACAGTACAGATTTGCTGCTTCACAGACACCAAGTTAGACCGTTCCACTGAGCACAAACTTCTACTCTTTGCTTGGATTTCCATTTGAGGTTGCGAAGTCAAGTTAAAACCAACTTTTTTCCCCCTAGCAATAAGCCACAGAAAGGTCACATACTTCTGGAGACAGGAATGCAAAGGGGTACAAGGTCTTCCCTGTATAGGTACCTCCTGTGATTTATAGTGCTGCATTTAGCCTTGTTGGAGCCAAATTAAGGGGGAGAAGCAAAAGAGGGGACAAAACCTCGAAGGATTATTACTTTTTTTTTTGTCTGCCTCTCCCTTACCAGGTTACTGCTCTGCTCTTGCTGTCATAGGAACCCAGAGCACAGGCTCTGGCTTCAGAAACAGCAAACAAAGTTGTCTCTGCCACCTATGAAAACCACCACCACATCACAGGACAGGGATTACACACATGAACAGGGATTAGAGGCATCTCTGGAGTCACAGCAGCTGACCCTGGTCTCTCTTTCATGCTCCAATATCATTTCGGAGACAGGCAAACAGGATTCCTGGGTCTGTGGAGGGCTGGGCAGGCAAGCATGCTATTTGCTGGTAAGGCTCTGAAGGATTTTTAAAGAGGCCTGAAGTTTTGCCAATCTCTCCTGGCTCCAAGGAATACAACAGACATGGCACTTACTCCAGTCACACTAAGAAAAGCAAGAAGGCATCTATTCAGGAAGATCAGGCAGCAGCGTGGTAATGTCAAAGCATGGATCTCACGCTGGAAGCTCATCTGAAAAGAGGCAACTGGAAGGGTGAGAAAACAAAACCATGAGCTCTCACAGATTTACTTTCCAATAGCCTTAATATTCAGATCACTACCAAGAAATCCAGTGAAAGAATTTTCTGAAGTGGGTTTCCTTCTGTGCATTGAACTGTGTTTAGAGCCCATGAGTTCCTCCCCCACTTGCTGTGATGTGAAGCCAGCGGGTGCAAAGGCTTGCCAGAAAGCATCGCAACTCTCACTGTCCTACCCCAGACAGACACAAGGACACAGGAAAGCCTGATGTAATATAATGCATACACACCACATTACCATTTATTTATTTTAATGGCTCTGCTAGCTCTCCCAGCCCTGCTGGGTGAAGTCCAGCAAAATTCCTTGCCGTCCTCCAACGCCACCTCTCCCACCTGTTCTGCTCCACCACAAGCCACAGCCTCGTCTGCCAGTAGATTGTACCTTTACTTTTATTATTGCCTTTATTTAGAGGATATACTTCCAGGGGATTTGTGGAGCAGGGCAGGGGAGAGAGCTGAGATGGGGATAACCAGCACCAATACACCCCATAACTGCTCGGAGACCCTGGGAATCATTAAGCCTCAACAGAATGATCCCCATCCCAAGATCTGCATCCTTCATCCCTTTCCCAGCTAAGCAGGTATTGAAGCAGGATCCAATCACAAAATAAGTTATGGGGGGTGCACAAGAAAAACAAAATTATGAATTTGCCACTGTAAGATACTACTCCCAGGTTGATAGTAGCATTTGCTGCAGCATTTCATTTGGATCTGAAAGAATTTCTTTGTGCTACTCAAGTGAAACACAGAAACACTCCTTGAGTGTTACCTAAAAACAGGAATCTAAGAGGCATCAAGCAGGTGGGTCACCAGCTTGCAGAAGAGGAACTGAAATTTATAAGAAAAGGTAGAAGTGGCATTGCAATTTAGTAAGTTGTGAGCCATGTGAGCCAAGTGATGACTTGTAGCTCCTTTTAATTTTTTTATTATTATTAGCGATCATTTAGCTTTTATTACTTTCTGCCTTTTCCCACTTTTTAACCCTCTGCATCCTGCTGCCAATCTGTACAATGTCACGTCCATACAGAGTTGCTGCTGCTGCTGCAATCTTCAACAGTAACGACGTGAAAAAACATCCAGCAAAATTAACACATCTTTGACCTACTCTGTGTCTGCACAGCTGTAATCTCCAGATTCACACACAGAGTTGGGAAACTTCAGTCATGCTGTAGGGAAAAAGTGCCAGGGAGATATTTTTTCTAGACAGTTATGTAAATATGTAATTTTTCTAAGAAAACAGGATTCTTCGAGAGGGCACTGGTTTCTCCTCAGATTTTCTCAACTTTCAAGTCCCTGTCAACTCAACTCAGCAAAACCCAGGTACCACCTGACTTGAGGAGCAGAGGAATCAGCAGCAGTCTCCCAGAACTTGATAAACTTTTACAATAATTCCTAGGACGGCTTTCCCAGAGCATGCACGCTGTGAGGCAACACACACAGAGCTCTGCACAAGTACTTCACTGGCGTTCATTGCTGATGACTCGCAGAAGTCACCCTGGTCGTAGGGTGACCACCCACCCTAGATGCCAATCACAGCCCTGCACTCCACCATCCCACACAACACTACATGTGAGCTAACATCCACGCTGAAGTTTTGGAATAGAAACTTATCATTCTGTGCTGGCAGTCCTAAAGGGGTTTAAAAAAACCCACTAAAAAAAAAAAACAACTTGCACTAAACCCGCTATGCCAAGTCTCATGCCACAGACAGGGGAGAAAAGGACCTTAGCCCACATTCCTGCACACAGGTCAGAGAAATTTAAACTTTTGAAAAAGGAAGTCTGAGGCACTGAAAATAAGAGGAAAGAACTAATAATATAAGTTGACTTTATAGTTTGACTTTTGAAAGGTTGTTTTCCCTCTTGCAGCTCAGGATGCGTCAAGCTCCTTAAAAGATTGTAGCAAGAAGCTCAAGTATACCTAAATATTAGAAAATAATATAAAATAAATGATAAAATCAAAACTCACCTGCCCCTCAAAATCCCTGCAGTTTACTCCCTTAAAAGAAATTAAATAAATACTGTATTAGGTGCAGCTTCTTTTGCATAAAAGCTGAGGGAAATAAACTTGAACTAATTTTATGATTTCTCCATCTACATTCCCAGGTGTTTCTAATATTTTAGTGAAGTTTCTGCAAGCCATCTGCAAACTTACGTCCGGATTCTCAGTAAGGCAAAGCCAGGCACTTAGAGCAGCAATAAACATGGACTTCTAACACTGTGGAGTTTTAATATTTGCATCAGACATTAGTGGTGGTCTTCACTCCACCACACCCCCCACCCCCCTTTTCAGCAGCCCGAGTTAAAATGTTACATTATTCATAGAAAAAAAAAAATAGCAAAACCGAAGGTAAAAATCAGTAGAAACTTTTAAAGTATCAAACACATGTCTCAGAGGAACAACCAACTGGGGAAGTCTGAATAACAAAACGAAACAAGCACGTTTGACCCCCTTTCCTCCCCTCCCCCCCCCCCCCCCCCCCCCCCCCCCCCGCCCCCGGACAATTCAATTTTCTACTTTTTGATCAACTTTCACGCTGTTGTTTTGGTTTTTATTTTTTTTGCTCCTCTGAAGTTTCTCACCCATTCTCCTGCAGAGCACAGCAAGGAAAGATGAGAGTTAATCCTGCAGTTTCAACTGGTGTGAGCCTTTACTATTAAACTTTAATTTACAGAGCAATCTCTCCTTTTAAAAAAAAAAAAAAAAGGAGGAAAGGAAGAAAAAAAAATTCCTCACTGCACTGTAACACCAAGAAGTATATTTTAAAAATCTCCCCCGGGTCTCTCTAAACATCTGCTTAAAGGTTTGCTGTATCTTAACAGGGCTCTAATTACCAGAAACTCCTCTCTTACTTAAGCCCAGGGCTCACATTTCGATTATAACTCAAGTTCCAGTTAATTTAGGGCTAAACCAAAAAAAAAAAAACAACCCCATCCAAAAAAAACCCTCAAACCCCAAATAAACCAACAAATAAACCCCCAAAAATCACTCCTGTACCAAACAGAAGAAAACATAGGCCTACCTTAAAACTTTCCAGCTTTTCAGAGGATCCAAGTCAGAGATTATAGACATCATTGTAGTAATAATAACAATTATACGTATGCGTGTATATATATATATATGAATAAAAACCCCCACGGCGGGGAAGCCTAACCACAAAAGCAGCAAGAAGTCTACTCAGTGTGGGAATGACAACAAACCCAGCACAGCTCTTCCTCCTTCTCAAGCTGATAAGCACTTGTCCCAGCTTCTCTCCACCCCCAAAATCAATCTTGTGCTATATTGCTTCACAGTCCCAGTTTCATTTCTCCACCACTACCTTTTAAAGCCCTTGTAATCTGCTCCAACTGATCAAATTTGACCTTTTTGTAGCCCACTTTATTCCAAGCACAACCCTCAGTTAAATCTCTCTTTATTAACACTGTCCTTCTTGGCTTTCTTTTGGAACAAACACAGCTCAAGCTCGAAGCCTCCAGTCTTTGCCAGCAATCATTTACAGATTACTGCAAGCTGCAGTCTTCTCCTTTTGGGTATTTTCTCCTACCTCTGAGGTTTGCTTTTATATTATTTTCTGGAGGTTGTTGGGGGTCTCCCTTTCCCTACTTCTGTGCAGGCTGGAGTTTGACTCTCTTAAAGGAGGGACTTTTGCAGTGCAACTCCTCTCCCACCCTTCCCTCCTCCCCTTACATAGACAGGCATACACGTTTAACTCAGTTTACAACCTTTTGAACACAGAAATCTTTCTCCCTTCTGTATTTATTAATTTAATTTTTAAATCTAATAGACCTGATAGACTCTTAAGCTGAAGCTGTGACTGAGAGCAGAGAGATTTATAGCAAGACTGCTGTTATAGTAGAATAATTAAAAAGCCTAATAATGCAAAGACAGATGTAACCCTTTGGGTGTTTGGATGGGGAAAAAGGTGTCTATATAATTCCACTAAATCCATTTCTTCTTTTTGTCGCTACTTAAAAAAATAAATACTATAGCATGCTCCAGATCACTATGGTGATCTGAAAATTTGTGTGACTCCTAGTGTGTGTTTACTTAGGAAAATCTAGATGATCGGCTTCTTTTGTGTTTCTATTACACTTTTTAATTTCCCTCAATTTAAATATTTATCTTTTGTAATTCCCCCCTCCCCCCCCCCCCCGAATGTTTTGCATTTATCTTGGGAATGACTGTACCCTCTCCTTGAGCTCCACCAATTCACTGGGATTTCTGGAAATTCCCAAGTTAAAATTTTGGTGGAAAAAAAAAAAAAAGCAAAACTGTTTCTTATGGAGTGTTCAGCCAGAATCAAACTACCCCAAATGACAGATACTTCCACTTTGCTATTTATACCATAGGCATATGCTCCGAGTTTCTCTCTGCTACCAGTTCTCAAAAAATAAAAAAGTTAAGATCATCAAGTTAAGATCATCTCTTGTGTGGTAAAAAGCATCAGTAATCTGAAGGTCACATAGAGATCTGGTACTGTGTAACATCACGTACTCATGGGAACATAATAAAGGGTGTAATGAGGTATAATAAACTTTCGAGGCTGCTTGAAGTCTGTCCTACCTGTGCGACCTGTCTTAGGGAACCTGCTTTGACAAGGGAGTTGGACTCAATGATCTCTTGAGATCTCTTCCAACCCCTACAATTCTGTGAATCCAGGATTCTGTGAAGTCTTCCACTACCACCTTCTCTGGTGAGATAAAACTTGAGCTATGTCTAAACTGTTTCCAGGGCTCCCACATCCACTGTAGGCTGGTTTTGGGAAGCCTGACCCCCTCTTGTTGGTGTCCCTGTGGTACAAGGCAGCACAGTCTGCCTTTGCCATAAGGTGACCCTGAGGCTTCCCATCACCCCAAAAAGACTTTGTTGCCATTTTGTCTTCCAGACAGCAGTCAGGAGATAGTGGTCAGACAGAAACAACGAGTTTTAAACTACCTAGATACAAAATGCCTCCTTCATTCAAAGGCCAGTGAATCATTGACTACTCATGTAGGAGAGATGTACATTGAGTCCTCACCTGCCTCTTTTTCCACCCCTCAGCCAGGTGAAGCTCCCAACTCAGCACATGGGGCCATGTCAGTTGGCCAGTGTATGGAGTCAGGCCCCAAATTCAGACCTACACCCCTCGCCCTCTGGTACTTTACATCATCCCCTGGACAATGGTTCCAACAGTTTTGCTTTATCTTCAAGGGGTGTAACAAGAATAAACACATCAGAGAGTGCTGATGGTGAGATCTGGGGGAGGAGGGTGGGCGCCAGATGGGGGATGGGAGAGGTGCTTGACTTCC
The DNA here is from genome assembly GCA_020800305.1 of Porphyrio hochstetteri. Taxonomy (NCBI): domain Eukaryota; kingdom Metazoa; phylum Chordata; class Aves; order Gruiformes; family Rallidae; genus Porphyrio; species Porphyrio hochstetteri. The sequence goes on along the minus strand of CM036905.1, from coordinate 6,892,855 downwards.
CTCTTAAAGCCATCATGGCATCATGGCATGGGGTGTTTCTCACCTGATGCACAAGTATCTCTGAGCACTGACATAAGGGGAAAATTTTTGGAAATTTGGGGGCCATCTATTTACTTAAAAGAGATAGGTTAGATGCTTACCATGGAAAATTAAGTTCAATTGTATTTGTGGAGCTGAGGAAACCTTATTTTTAGCATGGGAAGCAATTAAAAAGAGGTGGGCCAGTTGCCCAGAGAGGTGGTGGAGTCACCATCCTTCGGGGTCTTCAAGGAAAGGTTGGATGAGGTACATAGGGATGTGGTTTAGTATGTAATATAGGTGGTAGGAGGACAGTTGGACTAGATAACCTTGGAGGTCTTTTCCAACCTTAATGATTCTGTGATTCTTCCCAAAAGTTAGTAAACCACTGTTAGACAGGTTAATCCTTCACTTGAGGCTGGGGAGGACATAAGTGTTTACAGTACATAACTTTTTCTCCTTCCTTTCTTCCTTAACAGTCACATTTGCTGGGCTTAGAGCTATATTCATATATTTTCGCATGCAAACTTCTCACTGAATGTTTCATATTGATGACCAGGCTCAAATTAAGAAAAGCTTCAATTTTAGCCTGCAACCGAACAAAAGAATTCAAAATACCCTGTCCTGTTGTGCCCCGTTGTCACGTCCTATCTGACCACAGTTGGACATCAAGATGAACAAGAAGCAATGATGCTCTGCCTTTATACCCCAATTAGAGATCTAACTGGTGTTAGTTTCTGTATGGGTCAGGAGCAGGTGAGAGCTACAAGGGTAAACAACTTTACATTAAGGTTGGATGCTCCTATATCCTTAGACTTCAAGGACAAGACACATGAAGCAGAGAACCACTGTTTCTGCAGGTATATATGGAGAAACCAAGGTCAAGAGAAACAACTCAGCCTCTGTCCCCAGCTTCAGGTCAGTGCCAAACCTGTCGAGAGCTCCACTGCATCAAGATGCTGAGCATATCTTACTCTGTTCATCCAGAAATTCCATAAGATATCTCAATTTCAATAATTTTTATCTCTGAAAGATTTATTTTATACATTCCATGGACACATTTTTCACTGCCCTCCCACAGAAAATGCTCCATTATTTCCAGTATAACCACATGAAAACTATACCAGAGGAGTAAAGGTTCTTATTCCTTTCCCATTTGTAACTATTTACCGTTATTTTTATTGTTTTCATGTTAAACTTTTCATTTCTGGAAAGAAAGCCAGGTGTCCATTTTGCTGGACCTGGCTGGCATTCTTCCATCTTTTCCTGCAACATTGAAGAAAGCAACTATAAGCTTTCTAAAAATACAACTAGAAGATTAAGTTTAGCACAGAGAAACTTGTGACAAGCAATGGATTTTCCAAAACAGCCTCACGTATTTCATACAGCATGTAGCTACAGTAGAAGAAAATAAATAAAACAGAAACAGAAACTCACTGTAAAGTTATTTTAACTCTTGTGCTTGGATAGCAGCACTCCAGCCCATCTTTTAGCAAAATAGGGTTTTTTTCTGTTGCAGTTAAGGACTTTGTCTGCAAAAAACTTTTCTAAGTGAAGAAATTTCTTCTGATCTTCAGCTTGTTTGCCAAGAAACAGCCAGCACATCTGTGAAATATTACTTCAGCAAATTTATTACGGTTAGCCAGAAGGCACCAACCCTGAAAGTTTCCTCTACCTGCTGAAATTCAGCCTATTGTATAACTCGGGTCTCATGCCATAACATGTCCCACCAGTGAGAGCTTAGCAGTTCTCAGTTAATATGATAAAGAAGTACGAGCTTTCCAAGATTTTGAGTCATGTTAAAGTAAATATATATCTATATATACTTTTGAAAACAGTATTCGTATATACATGCACATACACAAAAGGATCTCTAAGCAATGTCATCATCCTCAGTTTAGACAGCTGTGGAGTCAAAAAAGTTCCAGATCAGCCAGCTACAAACATTTGTAAGGTCATGTACAGGACAAAGCATTTAAAAAAGCATAAGCAATGATGGCTACTGAGCATTAGAAACATGACTGTTGTCGTGAAATATTTTTTCCCCAGATTTCTTTACCGGAAACCTATTGGGCTGGGGACTTCATAGTGTTGGGCAAGAAAATAAACCAAGTATAGTAAGTAGTTTAGGTTGGTTATTTAATCTTCTTTCAGGGGTGTCATCTCTTTCAAAATATTTTAGGAACCAAGGAAGGTCTGCCAAAGCACAGCTTTCTAGCCAGGATCCCCAACAGCCTGGTTATCGGGCAACAATAGAGAAATAAATAACCTAGCGTCTTCCCAACATGTATCTCCCATTGCTCTTTCAAACAAAGCAGTATTAAGTAATTTGAAAGAAATCTTGGTTTTTTACCAGGAAAACCCCACTCTCCCGAGGGAGCCTGTGGTTAAACAAAAGCTTATCTATTAAAGGGTGACCTCCAACTTCAGGGCTGCTGTTGTGGGCTGATAAAGGCTCTTCTCCAGACTGCCTCATGCTGTCCCTCCCCACCAGCATTACCACCCCCCTGCATCTCCTCCCAGTGCCTAATGCCTCGCCTTTTAAGCAGTGTAGTGACTAATTGAAAATGCATTCCAGTGCTTTACAAGCAGCTTTTCCTTTCTTGCTGACCAGCCAAATGTTTTAAAGTTGGCAAGATGCTGTTTTAACTTGGGAACTTGGGCACTTGTTCGTGGACTGAATGTGTGAAAAAGAATCTGTTTGAATTCAATAGTTCTATTGGGGGAAAAAAGTCCAATTTCTAGAACTGGTATGAGTAAATCCAAGTAGTACAAATATGTAAAACAAATCTGTTCTCTCTTGGTGAAATGCATGATCCAGGAGACAAGAAATTGTAAATCCTAAGTTCAGGACACGCACAAAGTTGCGCACCAGTGCTTGAACACAACCAGAGAAAAAGAAGTTACAGGCATAAATCCAAATGACAATTGCCCCTTGAGAAAGAGTATCAAAACACCCCGGAGACAGTCAGTAATCGCTGATTAACGGTCAGTCAATGGCCAACCAGACTGGGATTCAGCACATCTTATCACACAGAGCAACTTTAAGTCGACTTCATCCAGCAGCTGCAGAGATTTAAGGGTTTTGTTTCTTTGCTAAACAGCAGGCCTGATTGTACAAAGCTTGCACTTTAATGGTTAATCATTAATCTGAAATTACATAAATGTGTCTCATACTTATCGACTTCTCACTTCTACCAAGTCTGTAGAGACAAACTTTCAAGAGATGGTATTTTTTTTTATACAGATTGTGATTTTAATGGATTTTCAAGTACTTTCAGGTTTTGCTCATGACAACTGCTATAATAAAAAGCCTTATGAACAAAGATGTGTTTTGTACCCATTCACCTAGCAGAAAATTACTATTACGGCATACTTTATTATGGGAGAAATGCTTTCCAGCCTCTCTGAAGAGACAGTCTTCCCCAAACTCCCATCATCCTAATTGTTTTTAAGGTGTTTGTAGTTTACTTTAAACAGCACATGAGCCAAACATTTACATCCTGTGCTAAATTTCCCTTTATTGGCTAGCGGGAGGGTTTCTGCATTCTGCAGCATTGGCAGAGCGAGAACACTTCTATAGTCCAAGGCAGGGTTTGCCCTTCCTAACCCGAAGGGAAGAATGGGAGAAAATAATAGCTCCTTGTATTTGCAGACATGTTCAAAAAGAGCTACTTGCACACCCCAATCTGCTTCTTTCATTCCATTTGGGAGAGTCACGGGTCAAATTTGGTAGAGAGGAAAACAGCAGCCGTTAACTGTTCCAGTGCTGCAGCAGCCTGGGCGGCCAAAGCTGACACTGTCTCTGTTCTCATGTTCATTCTTTCGCTGTCAGGTCATACAGTGAAGACCAAGAGGTCCTTATGAACCCTTATGAAGAGGTTATTGTTCAGACTGCCCCCGTAGCATAGTCCAGAAAATGAAAACTTTGGTAATGACCTTAATAAGTGCTTTGTTACGAGGGCTGTGTTTTCACATGGACCACGGCTGCATTTATACAGTTGGAATGCCATCTCACGCAGTGTTGAAGTATAAATTTAAGAATGATTAAATTATGCTGAAGGCATCCTGTAAAATGTTTAGGAAATGATTTCCAAAGAGACAAAGGAAAATTAGTGGCTCCGTATCCATATGTGTCTTTAATAGACTCCTCAAATATTTAGCTCGGGTTTTCTATGCAGCACAGAGGTCCAGAGAACAGGGTGATTATTCGGAATGGACTAGATAGAGATATTCAGTCAATTCCTCTCCATCTTCTTGACGTTGAGAAAACTACTTTTTTAATCTGTGCCCTACTTTCCCATCTGGAAGGGCCAGATACCACCCTAGCAATCTACAGAGCAGAACACTAGGAACTTAGTAGAAGACACAAAAATTGGCAGCTTTATGAAACTTCCTCCTTTCCAAGATTGTTTTAACTCTAAATCATCTGAAATACTACTTCGTCATTCAGTGTAAAAGAACATGATCTGTTAAGACAGATGGCTTCTGCCATTTCAAAAATTTAAGACTTGCTGTAGCAAAGCAAGGAACCCCTGAAGCTTTCAAAACTGGTCACCTATACCATACCCTTTAAAATGAAAATAATTTAAAAGCTGCAGAATCCTAGGGGGAAATAAGGGAAAAATAGGAAAAGGGAATAATTATTAAATTAAGAAATTGGTGAAATAAATATTCCATTTCTGAGATTGGTCTTTATTAAACTACATCCAGGGACATGATTTTGAAAGCACTGACCACAAACCCCTACCTTGTACATGGAGCTTGCATCCTTAAAACAGAGATAGTGAGGAACAAGGTCCCTCGTGACAGTGTGCTTTGCTATTGACCTAAAGATGATGCAAGTAGGGAAAGATAAAATCCTTTAGATGCCAGAGCAATCACATGCATTTTTCATAGACAGGCATGGAGAAACATCCTTTTAGCCTGTGAATGAACTGCACCAGCAAAGGCTGAGTTTGTGTCGATGTTGGTCAGGATTCAAGATTTGCCGGACTCTCTGGAGATAGCACTGTTTCATCTTCCCTTCCTATTATAAAGGCAGGGAGAACTGACAAACTGGGAAGACTACTTTTTGCTGTAACAGCTGGCAGGAGATTTTTATAGGCACAGAAAACAATTAAGTGTCCTGATTCTGGGCATGTAACTCCCCTGGAGCCTTTGTTTAGAAGTGCTTATCTGCTTGCATGGGCACAAGCATCCACAAATCCATGTACAGGTGTGTGTATCTAAAAAAGCGCCATGGAGCACACTGAAATAATCTGTTACTTGCTTTCTTGAAAAAAATACTACATTATCCCTATAAAAACAGCACAAGAGAGTTTCTTCGCAGTATTACTGTTCGCTGGAGGGCTGTGAACAGACCAGGCAAACAGGGCACTGCATGGCAACCAGGGCATGGCATGTCAGTTGGTGTGGTGGGTGTCATGGCAGTTGTTGGGCATGGAGGGTGCCTCTTTGAAGGAGGGGCATCCCACTGGCTGGTGGGAGACCTGAAGTACACATAAACCAGCAAGTGGGCACCAGTGCATGACAGGTGAAGGGCAGCCATCCTACCTGACCCTCAGGCAGAAAGGTGGGTGCTCGGCTCGTCTGAGAGGAAAGGCTGCAGCTCTGGCTGGGGTTTCTGTACCACCTACCCCAGCGGTGGCCAATGTGTCCACCCAGATGGAGCTGCTGAAGGCAGAGGCTGCAAGTGCACACTCCAGGCTGCAGGACGTCCCCAGATCTTTCTCCTGGGGCAAGGACAGGCAGCAGACTTGCCTGCACCCAAAATGCAGCACGAAGGAATTCCACCCACTCCAGCCAGTCACTCAGCTTCGTTGGGAGTCCAATTTAAATGCCTCTATGCAAATGCACGTAGCATGAGCAGTAAGAGAAGTAGAGATGTGTGCACATGTGCAGGACTATGATCTTATTGGCATCACAGAGATGGCTTCTGTGACTGAAGTGTTGGAATGGAAGGGTACAGTCTCTTTAGGAGTATATCAACGGCCAGCTGGAGTGCATGGAGCTCCACTTGGGGATGGATGAGGAGCCAGCTGAAAGCTTATGGGTAGCATTAAAGGGAGGGCAGGGATGAAGTACATTATAATTGGGGTCTGCTACAGGCCATCTAACCTGAAAGACCAAGCTGATGAGGCCCTCTATAGGCAGATTGGAGCAGCCTCATATTAACAAGCACTGGTCCTCATGGGGAACTTCAACCACCCCAATATCAGTTGGAGGGACAACACAGCAAGACATAGACAATCCAGAATGTTCCTGGAATGCGTTGATCACCTCTTCCAAACTCAGGAGAGATGCATCCCAGCCTAGTCAGGCTAAAGCACTAGGAGGCCTGCATGGATGAACAAGGACATCTGGACAGTCTCGAACATAAAAAGGAATTGTACAAAGGGTGGAAAAAAGAGCAGATAGCCTAGGAGGAATACAGAGGAACTGTCTGACCAGTTAGATATTGGATTAAGAAAGCTGAAGCCATGACAAAATTAAATCTGACCATGTATGTCAATGGCAACAAGATAACATTCTGTGGATATGTCAGTGATAAAAGGAAGACTAGGGAAAATGTAGGCCCTCTCCAGAAGGAAATGTGAGGCTTGCTTACCTAGAACATGGAGAAGATTGAGTTACTCAATGACTTTGCCTCAGTCTTCACTGGCAAGTGCCGTAGCCACACTGCCCAAGTCACAGAAAGCAAAGGCAGGGACTGGAAGGAGAAGATCAGGTATGAGACCATCTAAGGAACCTGAAGGTACATAAGTCCATGGGATCTGATGAGATGCATCCACGGGTCCTGAGGGAAATGGGGCATGAAGTTACTAGGTGCCTGTCCAGCATATTCGAGAAGTCATGGCAGTCTGGTGAAGTTCACATTGGCTGGAAAAGGGGAAACACAGCACCCATTTTTAAAAAGGGAAAAAAGGAAGACCCAGGGACCTACAGGCCTCTCAGTCTCACCTCTGTGCCCAGCAAGATCATGGAGATAGAGCAGATCCTCTTCAAAACTATGCTCAGGCACATGGAAAAAAAGGAGGCAACCAGTAACAGCCAACATGTCTTTACAGACGGTAAATAATTCCTGACAAATTTGGTGGCCTTCTATGAGGAGGTTACAGCACTGATGGGTAAGGGGAAAGCAGCTGATACCATCTACTTGGACTTGTGCAAAGCATTTGACACTGTCCTTCATGACATCCTTATCTCTATATTGGAGAGATATGGATCTGATAGATGGATCATTCAGTGGATAGGAGTTGGTGGGATGGTTGCACTGCCTTTGACACAATTTCTCACAGCATTCTGATTGAGAAACAGGCTGCTACTGGCCTAGACAGGTGGACCCTCAGCTGGGTTAAAAACTGGTTGGATGGCCGAGCCCAAAGGGTGATGGTAAATGGAACAAAATCCAGCTGGAGGCCGGTCACAAATGGCATCCCCCAGGGCTCAGTCCTGGGTCCAGTCTTGTTCAACATCTTTATCAATGATCTCGACGAAGGGATTGAATGCTCCCTCAGTAAGTTTGCGGAGGACACTAAACTAGGAGGAAGTTTTGATCTGCCTGAGAGTAGGGAGGCTCTTCAGAGGGATCTGAACAGACTGGACCAATGGGCTGAGTCCAATGGGATGAAGTTTAACAAGGCCAAGTGTAGAGTGCTGCACATGGGACATAACAACCCCATGCAGCATTACAGGCTTGGGGGAGACTGGCTGGAGACCTGCCAGGTAGAGAAGGACCTGGGGGTGTTGGTTGACTGCAGTCTGAATATGAGTCAGCAGTGTGCCCAGGCGGCCAGGAAGGTCAATGGCATCTTGGCTTGTATCAAAAACAGTGTGGCCAGTAGGTCTAGGGAGGTGATTGTGCCCCTGTACTCGGCATTGGTGAGGCCACACCTCGAGTACTCTGTCCAGTTCTGGGCTCCTCACCACAAGAAGGACATGGAGGTCCTGAAGCAAGTCCAGAGAAGGGCAACCAGGCTGGTGAAGGGGCTGGAGGGCAAATCCTATGATGAGCAGCTGAGGGAGCTGGGGCTGTTTAGCTTGGAGAAGAGGAGGCTGAGTGGAGACCTTATCACCACCTACAACTATCTGAAGGGAGGGTGTAGAGAGGTGGGCGACAGTCTCTTCAGCCAGGTGACAGGTGATAGGACAAGAGGAAATGGCAAGAAGCTACACCAGGGCAGATTTAGATTAGATATTAGAAAAAAATTTTTTACTGAAAGAGTTGTTGGAGCCTGGAACAGGCTACCCAGGGAGGGGGTTGAGTCACCATCCCTGGATGTGTTTAAAAGATGGGTAGATGAGGTACTTAGGGATATGGTTTAGCTTAGGATGGGAATGGTTGGACTTAAAGGTTTTTTCCAACCTTGTGATTCTGTGATTCTGTGATTCTGTGAACGAGTTGTGGTCAATTTCCAAGTGGCGACCAGCCATAAGGAGAGTTCCTCAGGGGTCAGTATTGCAACCGACATTGTTTAACATCTGCCGGTGACACAGACTGTGAGATTGCATGTATCCTCAGCAAGTTTTCTGACAACACTAAGCTGTATGGTATGGTTGAGACACTGGCCAGGTTGGATGGGCATTTGGGCAACCCTGGCTAGTGGGAGGTGTTCCTGCCCATGGTGGAGGGGGTTGGAGCTAGGTGATCTTCAAGATCCCTTCCATTTTTCCAACTAAAAACATTCTATGATTCTAAGATCAGTAGAAGGATGGAATTAAATTCAGCTCTAAAATCAACTTCTTCATAAAAAAATATTCACTGAAAAGGTCCTTTTTCTAATACAGGGGAAATCAGGGAGAACTTTTGGGTGGGTTTTTTTTTTGTTTTATTGTTGAGTGCAAACATTTGCCTTTATTGTCTAAAGAAATTAATTTTATATGTGAAAACGAAATACCATATTTTTCTGTTTCTGAGGACTACTCATTTTTTAAAAAAGCATCACGTAAATGTTCATTCCCATGTTGGTTGTTCCATTACTTCCTACATCTCTTCATGAAAGTTTTATATCTTTCAAAGCATTAATAGCTACTGTAGTTTAGATTACATTATTTATATACACAGGTCATATTCACACATAGAGTTTGTTTACAAGAGATCCTTTCCTTCAGTTCAAAAATATTCAGATTCTCATGGCACAGTTTTCTTTCTTGCTGACCTCATTTACAAAAGCCCAAGCACTGTAGTGATTTTTCTCCCAGACAAGGCCTAGGCTGTGATTCCAATAAAGACAAGCACAGGTCCCCATGCCAAAAATAAAACATTTTTATTACTTTCTAAACCTCGGGCATAAACATTCATTGCTTCATCTGACAAAGTCCAACCAATAAAGACTGTGAAAAGAGATTAATAGAACCAGCTTTCTAGAACATTACACTGCCCTCTAGACAGTGAATGCCTTGAAAATTGCATATTGTGTGATTGGACCATAAACAAGCAAGGAAAATATCCTTTGGATAGTCAATTGCTATAGTCTCAGCAAAACTGTGCTTCTCTGGAAGGTGTAGAACCTGGCACATGATAAATCCCTCAAGCCTGGATTGGGTTGGTTGCTAATAACTCATAGAACATCCTTGGGAAACTTACTTCTTTTCACAGGTTCCTGGTGTGTCTGGTAAGAAGACACCAGTAGGTCATCCTGTATGGCTTTCTTAGGTTTCACTCCTACACCTTTCAATCTGAGATAAAATTTTCCTCTTCAGGCTGATTTTAGATATCCTACAAGTTTGAGGGGTGAGGTTTTTTTGATACTAGGTCCTTGGAAAGGAAACAGAAAGTGAACTAATCATGAAGGCTGCCAATGGCCTTCTCTTCTCCAGGGTGAAATGTCCCAACTCGCAGCCTGGACAGATGCTCCAGACCCCTAATCATCTTTGTGGCCCTTTGTTGGACTCTCTGCAATGTGTCTATGTCCCCAGCATGTACTGGTGCCTGGGGCTGTTTCTCTCCAGGTGCAGGACTTTGCCCTTCTCCTTATTGAACTCCATGAGATTCCCATCAGTCAATTTCTCCAACATGTTGAGATCCCTCTGGGTGGCAACATGACCCTCTGGGGCACCAGCCATCCCTCCCAGCTTGGTGTCATCAGGAAACTTCCTGAGGGTACACTCTGCCTCATCATCTAGATCATTAATGAAGATGCTAAACAGGACTGGACCCAGTACAGACCCACGGGCTACACTGCTAGTTCCTGGCTTATAGAGTGTTTACCACCCCCTGGACCTGTCTATTCAGCCAATTCACTGTCTGCTTATCCAGCCCACACATCATGAGGTTGTCCCTGAGCATTTTGTAAGAGACAGCATCAAAGCCTCTATGAAGTCCAGGTAGTAGCAGTAGCAATATCCACTGCTCTCATCTATCAGACCATTAATTTAATCATAGAAGTTTACCAAGTTGACTACTTCTGATGACTTTCTTATTCTCATTGTGCATGGAAATGGTTCCTAGGATTACTTGTTCCATTGTGTTCTCAGGGATCAAGGTGAGGTTGACTGCCTTATAGTTCCCTGGGTCCTCCTCCTTGGCCTTCTCGAAGATAGGAGAGACATTTGTTTTCTTCCAGTCTTCAGGCACTTCTCCCAGTAACCATCATCAGTCATTATTGAGAGCATCCTTGCAATGACATCTGTCATCTCCATCAGCACTCATGGGTGCATCCCATCAGGGCCCATGGATTTATGTCTGTCCAGATCAGTATACCCTGACCTCAATCACTTCCACTGACAGTAGATATTTCTTGGTTCAGCCTTTCCCACTGGTCTCTGAATCCTGGGATTCATTAAAGCTAGTAAAGACTGAGGCAAAGAAGGCACTTTTTACCTCAGCCTTTTCTATGTCCTGTGTGATGAGGTCCCCTGTCTCATTGAGCAATGGGCTCACATTTCCCTTATTCTTCTGTTTGTCAGCTATGGACTTATAGAAGCCCTTCTTGCTGTCTCTTGATATCCCTGGTCAGATTCAATTCCATTCCGGGATTAGCTTTCTTAACCTCATCCCTGGATGACTGTACCAATATTTTCATTTCTTCCAGGTTTCCTGTCCTTGCTTCCACCCTCTGCATGCTTCCTTTTTATGTTTGATTTTGGCTGGGAGTCCCTTGTTCATCCACATATTTGTGTGGCCTCCTGACATTTTTGCTTGACTGCTAATTTGTTGGGGTGGAATCCTCTTGAGCTTGGAGGAGGTGATCTTTGAATATGAATTTGCTACCTTCAGATGCCCCTTCTTCCAGGGCCTCATCCCATTTTGAAGATCCCAAAGTCTGCTCTGCTGAAGTCCAGGGTTTTGAAATTGCTCTTCACCCTCTTCCCTACCCTCAAGATCTTAAACTTTGCTCAAAGGTTGTGTTCAGAAAACTTCTTTTCAAATTATATATCTCATGTTGACATTATTGATAACAAAAACGGACCTTGTACTTCTCCTGAAATACAATCATCCAACTGAGGACTGCTTAGAGATGTTATGTGCCCTGTATTTAATCCAGTTAACCTGTGGTTTGCTGGTAATGAACAGCCATAATCTCACCTAGATTGACAAGGGGTACAAAGTAAAGAGCCTAGGAGGAATAATACTTTTCCTTTGTAATGACATAAAGGAAGGAATTGGGTATTTTTGATTGTAATCTTAGCTTCCATTAGTTACATTCCTATGTAACTTATAAAATGGTCAAATATTTTTCAGCCAGACATTTTGCATCGGCTTGGGTATTTTCCCTTTGTTAAGAGACTGAGCAGCCCATGGGTGCGCGGGGCAGAGCACCTGCACTTTTTGAACTAGCATAACTTTAATATTATCATGGTATAGCAAATAAATTTCTTTTTCTCAGTACAGAAAACCAGTCTATATTACTTAAATCATTAATTCCCAAGAAATGTTTCTATGTATCTTAATTTTCTATGAATTTGAAACAAATCTCTTTCTCCTTAGCTGATGTAAGAAATCATTGTGCTATATTTTAAATACAGGACCAAAATATTTATCACCCAGGGTCTAGAAAAACCTACTGCCCACCTTTGTCTTTCCTGCAGTGCTATTAATGACTTGATTTCCAGCTAGCAATGACCTATACCATGAGTTCATATATACAGAAGGTGGTATGAAACTGTTTTAAATTGTAAGAGCATGCAGCCCAGCATAGAAGAGCAATGCCACTTTCTATCCACACCTAAATGCGCTGAAAGTTTGCCAGCCCTTGCTAAAGCAAAATCCCAGTTCCCAGATCCCATATGGCCACTCTCCCTCACAGTCAGGGGTGACAACCATTTCAGTGCAACCACCTGAACTGTCTGTCATAGTTCAAAATACCTGTCGCAGAAAGCTGTCTTGATGTGGGCATCAGGACAGTTTTTGGATACTGGAATGGAAAACCAACACTTAAACATTAATACGCTACAGATTCTTGAATTTCTGCTCCAACTGCTGTAAAACCTGGCACAGAATTGGAGAAATAGTAGCTGCAACTTCATCAGCCATTGAATTTGGCAGAAAGGAGAGCTTTACCAAAATCAATGAGGTGTTGTGGATCACGATTTATTCTGGAGCTCCGCTCAGGGGAGGAGAAAAGGGAAGGTGCTCTCCCCTCTGCAAGCACGGCTCGTGGATTTATTGAGAGCTATCATCTAAAGCCGAGAGACGAAATTCAGTGTGTATGGATACTCTTTGAAAGACTGCCAACGGCTTTAGAAATAAGAACATAAATTGAAGGTGAACAAAACTGCAGTTGAGGCTATCTCCAGCAAATATAATTAAGAAAATAACCTAGTGAATGAAAAATACATTGGATTTTTAGAAATTATGTCATTTTCAATAATACAAGGAAAGGGTTCCTAAAGGCAGGAATTCCCAAATTAAAGAGTGATATAAGAGCCACTTTCAAGTAAATAGTCTGTCCCAGAGCCAAAACCTGTTACAGCCTTACCAGCAACAATACCAGTATGTGGCAATAAATGTTCACAGTCCCCTGAGCTATATAGCACTGCTATTTGCTCCTGGCACACCTTCAGCTTGTCCCACTCGGCCTCAGTCCTGAGAGTCACCTCTCATCCCCTACTATGCCTTTGGCTTCTCTATTATAACTCTCCACCTTTCATAACTTTTCATTTACCCCAATTTCCCCCTTTTTTTCTCATTTTTGCTCGCTCTGTCTCTATATATCTGTAATTGCCGTCCATACCACTGAGATAGTATAAGCTTTTAGCCAAAGGCATCCTCTTTCCTCACTGTGGAATTATGATAATCTAATAAACCATGAATAAAGAACTTTCTATTTTCCAATCAATTTCATTCAGAATTTTTCTCCTTTGGAAAATTACCTCTTTTAAAGCACCAGTATGTGTATGACTAGCAGGGATGTACTCAGTTTGGTATACTGAATGTAATCATGTCATGATCCTTCATCCTTAGGCAACCACTAACTTCCAGACTAGTGACAAATTTATATTTATCCAATATAATGATGTCCAGAACAGGTTTTTACTTTTTTTTTTGCAATAAGCACAGTATCATTTATGTTTGAAACTACTTTCCTTAAAAAAACAAAAGAAATCATCATTGATATTGCTACCAACTGCATGGATACAGTAGCCATATCTCAGGCACTAAGTCTCACATCACACCTTGATTCCCTTCCATGGATTTCTGACTAGTGCTTATGGAACAATACATCCTATTCTGAGGTTTGATTTGCGTCTCTCGTTTGAAGTTGTTGAGTGGAGATGCTTTTGCAGCATTATTAGTTACATCATTGATTGATGTGTACTCAGGCCTGCTAATGCAGATGCAGGTGGTGGTTTTAGTATAGAGTACTGCAGCCCCCATGATCCTATGGTCCATGACCTTAGGAACATGCACAGAGCTCAACAGCACAGAAAATCTGGGCATTTCCTATTCTACAGATGATCTCCATTTCAACTACTTTCTTTATAGTAAGTGTATTTTATGCTTTACGTAGACACAATTTTGCAGATGCCTGTTTATGGGCAAACTGGTGTGACCCCATAACCGGCTCAGCTTTGAGCAGGAAGTTTGACTAGAAATCTGTTGAGGTCCCTTCCAAGTCCAGTCATCCTATGGTCCTAAAATCCTTCCCAAACACCTATTTTTGCCCACTCCACCCTTTTTAGACTGATTATGGGTAGAGATACTAAAGCTGTTTATTCATACCAGCAGCCTTTCTACAAAATAACTATATCAGATTTAAATTCCCAATTCCCTTGGTTTTAATTCGTAGGACTAGGACTCACATGCAAGCAATAAGAAAACATATTTATTTCATGTTCAGTGCTGCACGGGTTCAATTTTGAGTTTGAACTGCCTGGACCTTCACACTGCCCTACTAAACAAGACAGTTTAAAGCCCTCTTGGCTGCCCCGGTTATTATTTGACTGAAACGTTAATATTGTGCTGTATGGTTCACCAGCTGAGGGTCAGGCTGTGCTAAGCCCAGACAGACAGCTGTCACCCAACCTTGAGCAATTGTATGACTGTCTGTCTGGTAGGGAATGGGGGGAGACCAATCTCTAATACATTTCAGTCAGGTTGTGTCTTCCAAAAACCTGTAAAATCGGTCTTTTTACGACATGCCAAAAGCAAGGAAATTTCTATCGGACTGTTGCAGTAGCCAGCCAGGGCCATTCCAATGTGCCCTGGTGTTCACGCTCCAGCTTGCCTTAACTTAAACCTAACAGGGGGACAACATCTGCTGCCCTGTATGCTTCCAGGGCTCAAGCAAGAGGTGGTGATGAGATTATTTAATAGAAAAAAAAAAAAAGGAAAAGCAAAAAAAAGCAATGGTGTAAGGCACATGATGAGATCTTCTGAGGATTGTGTAGCAGCTGAGGCCCAAGGATCTGGGGGATGAGTCATTTAAGCCAGACACAAAGTTTCCCCACCACCTCCCCACCTCATATAAAAGGAAAGAGGGTCAGAGCCAGACCATCTGGACTCTCTGTGGGAGTAGAGGCCTGCAGAGAGGATTGGGCTGCCCACAATGCTTAGCAGGAAACAAAGCAAAACAACTTGCTCTGCAGACCTTGCTCGAACATGCTCATCGCAGCTATGAGCTGATTTTATATCAATGAGCATTTACAATGGTTAACCCTTATTTTTCCTCTCCAAATGGGAAGGAAGAATGAACTAAAGAAGAAGAAAATATTACAAAAGAGACAACACTACTGAGAAGATGATATTATAAGGAGAATGACATTAAATTTTATCTGTGATACTGTTTCAGAGCCATTGCCATTGAAGCTAAGAGAAATTTGCCACAGAATACGCAGCACTAGTTATAAAGTACTATAAGGATTCAGAGCGCTGTACTGTTGTCACACTGCCTTATTATCTTCAGGAAGGGTTTAGAAGTTAAATTTGAAATGGAAATTCATAGGAGAGGTAACTGAACAAACAGGATAATATGTCACCAGAAAATGTAGATTTGCAGAGCTTGTGAATTTGTATGAAAATCCCAAGACAATTTCTTCATTGATCAGATTTCTATTGCTCTACAAATCTTCCCTTGTGCAGATTACTGCAAAGCAGTCAAAATTAACATTTGTTCTTTTATTATCAGACTAGAAAATTTCTAACTTTTATAGCTTCTCCAATTATCACTTGCCATTAGCCCTATTACCCAATCTAATATTTTTTTTTCCTAGCATGATTTTGGCTTTATTTTCAGTTTTGAATCACCCAGTAATAAAACATACAATGGAGAGAAATTGGCAATTGTTGTATAGAGTTATGCTATTTATTCAGGAATGTATGAGCCTGTCTCATATTAAATATACCCTAAAAAGACAAAAATCAGCTTAAATTTTCTGTTTTTACCACACCTGTTGCCATAAGACAGAGCATTCTCCCCCTCACCCCTAATATTGCATTGCCTATGAAGACTCCTAAGGAAAGTTATTCTGTATAACACAGTTAAGATGAACACTGTTGGCTAAAATGGCAAAGTACTCTGTGAAAGAACAAAGGGTGGTTCCACATAGCTTAATAAGTTACAGAATTTCGGAAATATGTTCCCCATATTAATTTACTTAAAGTAGATGCATGTAAGAAAAGGACTGTTTGTTTTACCAAAATCATGATTTGCACTTAATGAGACCAGTTCTGTTAGTTCTATTTTTTGACATTCAGGCTTTATAAAATGTATATTTTATATATTTTGATAACTGAAATTTGTATTTTTTAGAAACTGAAATGTAACGTGACAGTCATCACTGTTTCCTTCTCTGGGATTTCTGTAGAAAGTGGCTTTGTCCACTTGCTAAACAACTCATACAAGTAGCTCAGTAATCTCTTGAAGTTCAAAAATTAATGGTAGGAAAATTTCTATACAAATGAAAACTATTTTAATTACCTCTGGAATGATCGCTACTAAAAGGATTTTATGGTGCTAGAAAGCTTGGGAGTTTTAAAGCAAAGAGAATCTGGAGGTCAGGAAAATAATTTTTAGATTAAATGAATGGCATAAGAATGTATTTATCGGAGAAAACTTTACAGTCTACATATATAACTATCTTTCCTTCGAACATGTTGAGTTATGATGTAAAGTGGGTCCCTGCTGTTCAATATTCCAAGAAATTAAAGTTCAGATATGTGTCATGATAGAGGCAAATTTCTGTTTTATCTAATTTAGCAGAAATATAGAAAATGTGGAAGAGATGTAGAAGGAACATAAAAGCCTTACCATGAATTTGGGCAATGGTACAACTCCAAATCTTAATTAGTTTATTTATTAGCTCTATAAAGATGATGCGCTGCTAACAAAAAGGGTATGTTACCCATTCTCTGCCTGTGGCAGTGTTGCAGCAATTCCAGCAAGCTTAGTATATAGATTTATATACTTGTCTCTACAGTCCATTTGTATAAACAAGTAGCTCAGAGGATTTAGCTAACCCCCATCTGGTTACTTTAAAAAAAAACAAAACAGAAGTACAAAAATATCAAAGTAACAGAAACAAAAATCATTTAACTGGTCTCCATCTGGCAATTTTAATAATGGAAATGCAAAGTTACAAAGTGTGCCAGCTATCCAGGCTTTGTGCAAAACCAAAAAGTGATTAAAAACATTTAAAAAATTCCTGTATGAGACAGGTTAGCTAAGAGTTTAGCTGAGGTTTAGTTAACTTCAGTATCATAGGAATCTAGGTCATAGTTTAGCATAGTACAGGAAAAAGCCCTTTTTCTCCTAAATGTTGGGGTTTACAGCAATACATAATTACTGCCTTGTAAACCAACTTGCCAATAGCAACCCTAATGAACATTAGGGCACCTTTCTTCTGGATTGGAGACTGAGGCTGTACAAAGAGGTTTCTAAAATACCTCCTCCCGCAACCGATGATGTGATATTAATTAAAAATTTTAAAACTCTTTTACATTCTTGGAAATAATTTCTTTTAGCTAATGTATTTAGTAACTGAAAGTGATGACGTTGTTCAGGAAGGGTCTGATCAACTGCTCATCTTAAAGACAAAAGAATCATAGAATCATAGAATATGATTGGTTAGAAGGGACCTTTAAAGTCCATCGAGTCTAACCCCCCTGCATTAAGCAGGGACATCTTCACTAGATCAGGTCACTCAGAGCCCCATCAAGCTGGACCTTGAATATCTCCAGGGATGGAGCCTCCACCACCTCTATGGACAAACTGTTCTAGTGATACATGAAAAAAGTATCTCTGATGACTTATAGTTGAATTCTATAGCTCAGACTTGCATATTATATTAAGAAACTTGGATGCTAACACCATCAGTGCTGCAACATTTAATGCAATATATTTTTGAACTTCATCCAAAACCTTTCTGTAGTCTGTTTTGAATGATCATGGTTTACACTTTTCTTCTCTTTATTTTCTTTTTTTTGGCTTCCCACTTCTCGCTTTTGTTTTGTTTCACTTTGAATACTTCACAGTGTTTGTATTTTGAAAGCTGGCCTATTTTCCCTCACAAAGCAGGAGATTCAGTTTGTGGTATAAATGCTAAATCAGCATGTGTCAAACTTGTTAAACCTTTTTTATGCCAAGCCTTGAAGGACCTGATAAAATAAAGCTGTAAAGATATACATTTTAATAAAACATTATTCATGCACTGTTAGTCCACAAAATATTCTCATGTACTATATAGAAATGAAAAGCAACATTTCTCTGGCCTAAAGCTAGCTTTTTATGATTCCCTTGGTAATTTTTCCATTTTTTAATACTTATTTATTTATTTATTTTGCAGCAAGCTTTCAGAAAAGGGGTGGCATTTTTCTCAACACGTTTACATGTGCTTTTTTTTTTTTCCCTCCCCCTGACCTTTTACATCATCTATAGAAAATTTAATAGCGATATGGAAATCAGATAGGGTACCTGCTGGAAGCAATATGTGCTGATCAAAACTCAGAGAGAGCAGCAATTGTGAGAGCACAACTGTGGTTGTGTGGTTCAGACACTGGCCGGGGAGTCGTGAGATCTGGGTTTTCTTTCTTAATCTGTCTGACCCCCCTGAGCTATACCAGCTCTTTCTTTGCTCAGCGGGAATGATAATATTTACATTCTCCCATTCTTTTGTCTATTTAAATGATAGGTGGCTTGAGAGTCCTACTGTCTTTTATAGAGCTGATGCAGTGTACAGCACGCTGCCGTTATTTCAGCTGATGCATCAAGATAATGCCATAAGGTAAAAATACACATTAGGGACTTCAGTATGCTGCTCTGGCATGTCATTCTGCCCTCCTGCAAGTCTGAGAAAGCAGTCCCTGAGACAAGGAGGACAGTGTTGCATTGTAGGCAAAGCCAAGCCTTCTTACACTTAAATACTTGAGTACGAGGTGTTATAGTTGTCAGTCTTCAAGCCTTTCAATGCAGTGGAATGTCTCAGGTATTCCAATACTGGCTCCATGATGTAGGCTTTCCAAAGGTATTTGCTGGTAGGAAAATGGTGTTCAGCGATAGATGTACAGCTATTCTATTGGTCTGGTTTTCAGATGTTTGGACTCTTCTCACAGTTGTGACACACATCTGACTGTAAGCCATCCATTCAGCTGTATCAGAAAAGATTATCATGACCACCTCATGAGACTGAATGTCTACAAGTCTATGGGGCCAGATGACATGCATCCCAGGGTCCTGAAGGAGCTGGCTGATGTGGTTGCTGAGCTGCTCTCCATCATATTTGAAAAGTCGTGGCTGTCGGGTGCAGTCCCGGGGACTGG
Source organism: Porphyrio hochstetteri (assembly GCA_020800305.1). Classification (NCBI taxonomy): domain Eukaryota; kingdom Metazoa; phylum Chordata; class Aves; order Gruiformes; family Rallidae; genus Porphyrio; species Porphyrio hochstetteri. Next base: position 6,873,636 of record CM036905.1, on the reverse strand, counting down.
AAAAAAGGTCACATCACTCCCATTTATAAGAAAGGGAGCAAGGAGGACCCAGGGAACTACAGGCTGTTGAGCCTCACCTCTGTGCCTGGGAAGATCATGGAACAGATCCTCCTGGATGACATGTTAGAGCATGAGGGATGAGTGCGTGATTAGATGTTAGGGGGAAGTTCTTTACAGAGAGAGTGGTGAGGTGCTGGAATGGGCTGCCCCAAGAAGTGGCGGATGCCCCATCCCTGGAGGTGTCGGATGGGGCCCAGGGCAGTCTTGTGTAGATCCAGGCCTGCAGGTTGGTGGCCCTGCCTGTGGCAGAGGGGTTGGAACTCTATGATACTTGGGGTCCCTTCCAACTCAGATCATTCTATCATTCTATGATATTCTCAAGGACATCAGCAGATCTCCAGGCTTGATTAGTATACAGACCTGTAAGTCCTCCAGAATACGTCCTCTGGACATCAGTGTCCTCTGTTAGAAGAGCAGCTACCATTGGTAGAGCAGTTTGCCCACTAGATGTAAACTTTTTTCCATCCCCACAACTACGTAGAAATGAGTAAAACTTCCATGGATATCTGTTTCCGCTTGTGCCTTTATGACCCATGGTGTGGATCACTACCATTGTGTTTAATAGGGACACAGGCCTTCAAATGTGGCATAACCAGGTGGACCATTTTCAGACCTCTAAAGAGTGCAAATTAGCCTAAGGGTGGACCACAGCTCTCCTTGAATTTGGCTATGCTGTTACTGACTGAGTGACCAACAATCAAAGTCCACATCTGGATTGCTAAAGCGTTCTTCAGGAGCAAAGAATTTCTGTTTTGAGGCATAGCAACCAGTTGCTGTGCCAATATCAAGGTCTGTAACCGAGTTAACTATAGAACTGTATAAAACCAAAAGGACTGTGGGAGATAATTATCTTTAATACAGTATGACAAAGTATCTTTTTCTCTTATGCAAAAAAATGAAGCGCATGGAGAAAGAGGCAGAACTGCTGTTGGGAATGTAGTTTAGCTCCTCCACTGTAAGCATTGGTAGCACAAAGTAACTTATTCTTTCTTTCTCTCCCCATGCTTGAGAGTATTTTTTCCTGTCTTGAAGGAGTCCCACTGTTCTTCCCTGCCTTTCACACCTGCTCTCTTCTTCTTTGTCTGCTGAGCCACAAAGTAAAACAATGAACATTTGAGGCACAAAAAAAACCATGTGCTTTGGCTCCCAATACTCAAAAGCTGATGAACTCAGAAGGAAGGAAAGTTTGGGGTTTGGGTTTTCTTTTTTTTTGTTCCTCCTTCAGCAAATGAATTGCTCAAATATGAACATTATATTCCACCATACTTAAAGGTATTTTAGGCTGAGGATTTCAGTGGGATCCTTGCCAAAGGAGTGGGTATACAGGGAGTGCTGGCTGGTTTTACAAAACTAGGTAGAAAACAGTTCCAGAGTTTGGGAGGTGGATTTTGCTGCACTGGCATGCTGGGTGATTAATGCAAGCCACTTAGCATCTCGTTCCTCCCCCTTGCTGTGCCTTAGGTTCAGGAGGAACAATGACATTTTTCTCCTTTGTACTGATTTGAAAGCTACTGATGAAAACTGCTACTTAAGAATTAGTTAGAAATGTAGAGAGGAAATTCTTGGGGGAAAAAAACCCAGAACAGTAAATATGCTTTTTAGTCCAAATGTATACTACATGTTTTTAAGGAAGGAAAAAAAAAAGCCTGTCTCAGAAAAATGACATTTCCAGAAGAACTTTTCATTTCACACTTTTTTTTTTTTCCTACTGAAAGAACATGGATGGAAAATTTCCAGCAAGTTCTGAAAACAAATTATTTCCTTGTTTTGTTAAACATACTTCTATGCGATGGCTATATTATTCACAAGCAAAGAGAATCTGAAAAGGAAAGACGGGTTGATTTCCCACATCCTTCTAAGTGAAGCTGTTATTACCTTTGCTACTGCTCAGAAAAATCTCAACAGGTCATAATGTTCCACTGTGTGTCTTAGACCTGAAGGAGCAAGGGAATTCACATTCATTTAAAGATACTGCAGTACTGCCTCCATAAATCCCCTCAATGGGACAAGATGTAGGCCTAACTTGATGAGATAAAGATAGTGTTTTATACCAAGTTTTCAAGCTTCATTCTAAATAGTCATTGATTTTGTGGGTATACATCAGATTTTTATGTTCTTTGGGATATCATTGTCTACAATTTCATCCTTTACTTTAAAAAGAGCAGCAATTGACTGGCAACACCCAGAATAGATCCTACAACATCCATCTACTGTGCTTTAGGATCTTGCTGTAATGCAATAAAGCACTTTTATTTCATATGAAGCGTGATTTATACTGTAGTTAATGTCTTAAGTGTAACACATCCACACTGGGTAATGTTATCATAGCATATATTTCTTCTCTAAGAGTTTACCTACTATCCAACTTGCTTTTCAATGAATGTTTGCATAATGTAAAATAACCACTTTGATACTAATAGAAATAAATGGCTGAAAGAGCACAAAAAATCAAGAGCTTTTGCTTACTATTTAAATTCTTTCAAATAGCAGTGCCGTGTGAAATTCTAATACACGGTCTCTGCAACAGTCAGGTACTAAAATGGTCCAAAGATTAGAAAATCACTTAAAAATGTAATTAATACAGCAGCACTATTCTCTGTGGTCTGTAAGATACGATGCATTTAGTGTAGCAAATAAAACATAGCATAGGACAGTCATCCACGTGTATTATACACCTAATCCACTAAAATATGTACATAGATTTACTGTATTTGCCTTACAAATTTTGTATTTTCTGGACTAGATATTAAAAAGTGATGTTTAATTTAATTTTACACTTTCTATGCAGTTGTTGGGGTTTGGGTTGGGTTTTTTTAAGTTAATTTCTTCAGAAAATTCCTAGTTTAAAATGAACAGTATTAAAGCTGGCAATTAAATTTGTAAGAATATATCTTAAAAAAAAAATACCCTTATTCATGAATTCTTGGATCACAAGTTGGAAGGGACCAGAGGTGGTCACCTAGTTCAACATCCTGCTCAATCAGGGTCAGACTGACCTGTCCATGGACATTGTCTTCTTTGTGGTGCCTAGATCTTACTGATAACATGGTTAATTGTTCAAAACTGAGAAGATGGTCTTGCTCTTGGCGGTCACCTTCATCCTGAGCAAATCTGTGCATTGCTGCTTTGACATGACGGTGTGTTTCATTAGGAATCTCTGTTTCTGAGACCATTACTATGTCCCTGACTGCTTCATGAAAGTTTTGCCATAAGACAACATTGTTTTGCTCATTTCAGAGGAACTCAATTTTTAATCATTTCAAAATTGTGAGCACTTATAAAAGTTTGTCACTTGCCTGAAGTTACTGTGTTTACAAACTGAGATGCCACCACAGTTAATACACCAAAAACTTAAGGTCAGGAAACAAATCTTTTGTGAGTGATCTATAGCCAACTGAAACATGCTATGTGATCCTTGGATCTCCGCTTTTTCAGTCCTATGCATTGATCTTAACATGTTCTTAACATTTTCCATATCTTTAAATCCTATAGTTCAGTTTCTGAGTCCAGTAAAGATGAGAAGAATCAAAATGCTGAAAAGTTGTTTTTGCTAACTCTTGGGCAAGAGTATTGCTATGAGTCCAAGGAAGACACTATAGCACTAAATTTAAACCTCACCCTGCAGACTTTCGAGCTGTTGATAAAGACAAAAGCCTTTATAAACTGTATTGAAACTGAGTCTTCAAACCTTAAAGATATTTATTCAGGCCAAATAATCTGCTTAAAGAGAGATCCTGCACAGAGTGATGAAGAATATGAAGTATATAATTTCAAGATTAAGTCTGAGAACACACTCAGAAGCTTAATTCCTTTTCCTTGGACGCTACGAGCCTTAAAAGAATAATGTCTAAGACAACTGACTAGTAAGGGTCAGTTGAGGGTGGTGAGGCCCTGGCATAGGGTGCCCAGAGAAGTTGTGGCTGCCCCTGGATCCCTGGCAGGGTTCAAGGCCCAGCTGGATGGGGCTTTGGGCAACCTGGGTTAGTGGAGGGTGCCCTTGCCCGTGGCAGGGAGCTGGAGCTAGATGATCTTTGAGTTCCCTTCCAACCCAAGACAGTCTGGGATTCTGTGATTCTACAAGTGAAGTGAAAAAATAACAACTTTAAAATCAAAAATTCCATGTTTAGAACTGCTTTCTGGAACTTACTATCTCAGTGTAAAAGAGTATGGTGACAAAGCGATGGGGTGTGAAGGAGTAAAATTAAAAGGAAACAGGCACAGCTAGTCAAGTGCTTTGCATGATGGAGTTAGTACTACATGGGGAAGCAAAGATAGCTGTGGTACTCAGAGCAGCACAGTGATTAGCAGGAACAATCCGCTGCTTCTGTTACCCAGAGCTTTGAAGCCCTGAGGACCCTAGTCTGACTTTGTTGCTGACCCTGTTGTGAGCAGAAGGCTGGACTAGATGAGGTCCTTTCTAGTCTGCATTAACCTATGAGCCTATCATCTTAGCATGCCAAGACAAAAACAGCTTAGACATCACTGGGTGACAAAAGTTGCAACACGTAGAAATGAGATGAAATTCCACTTATGAACTGTACATGAAGGAAGAACAGGAGTGAGGGAGTAAGGTAGACCAAGAAGAGTGGCCTATTTTCCTTGTTCTAACCATGCATATTCTTTCAGACCTTAATTATAATATGTTCAATGCAACACTAATTCTGGATGAGCTGCTGTTCAACGGGCAAACAATATTTTCCATTAAGGTGTTGGGGTCAATGATATGGATAATTAGCTAACACTGTGGTTCAATACATTAATTCTCTCTGAAGTAGTAGTAAAATGTATGTTGACTCTTGGTAACCTCAGCGTAGATGTTGCAACCTTGTAATGGATTTGGATGCAATAACCTGCTTGCGCTTGTCTACTTGAGATAAGGTGTTTTCTTAAGTGATGATGATGAATGCTGCTCTTCTAGGGAGCCAGAGAGTGTCATTAAGCTAGCTAATATTTTGCTGTGCTCCTATGTAGAGGAAGCATTGCTAAAGGGCAGCACTGTCAAATCCTCATAGGCTGGAGCAGGGAATAAAGCAGAGAGAAAACAGGATGAAAAAAGTAGATAAAGGGCCTAAGGTGAATTCAGGCCTAATACACAGTACATTGAGTTGTTTTGTTTGCTCGCTTTTTTCCCTCCCTCAGTAAAAGTAGTTCAATAGCAATATTTTTTTCAGAAGCAGAACCTCCCTCAACTCTCCCCATATTCCACAGTCACAAACAGAGTTCATCGTCTATCAATAAAAGCATTTCAGTTCTCTCTAGACCTGGAGACACCAGGCAGAGTTATTAGTTCTTCTCCAGCTTATTCTGAGGTGCCAGAGTTCAAAATGAAAATGTACAGATTGCTGGTAGCCATGCCAGAGCCAGAGAACTGCATAGATCTATCCCTGCATCAGTCTCTGCATCTATACAAACACAAACAAGCACGTCCAGAGATATCAAATTGAGAATAAATGCCTGTGTGCAGAGCATTTTTGTCAGTGACAGGCCTTAAGAAACTAGAGGGCAAATTCTCTGTTGATGTAATTAGCACAGTGTTGCTAAACTCCATGGACCTGTACCAGTTTTAGAGACACATGAGATTTGACCCCATTACTTTATTTAGTGACACTTATAGTAATTTCAAATTGTCAAGTCTGCATTGCTGTATTCCAACAAGTAACACCTTTAAACTCTGCTAATAACTTTTCTGCCTCAAAATTTTGTGCAAGCAATTGTCTTGCCTTTATGATCAATTCTAAACCACAAAAGTAGATGATTTTTTAGTTATTTGTGTAGCAGTTTATATCCCAAGGAACACCAACCCAGTTTAGAGACTCTGAGGCACAATTATCCACTTTGCAAAGACAACTGCAGCTGGGGAAAATGCAACAATCATTTTATACTGGTATGAGACAAACATTGTTAGATAGAAAATACAAACAGTGAGGTTCTTCTCCTTGACACGTTAGGCAGGTAGGAAGGCCTTGTTTCTTCATCTTAAAAAGAAAATCAAGAAAATCTAGCAGTGTTGTGTTTTATCTTGTGAATTTAGAACATATTTGTTATTTGATGACTTGGAAGACAACATTCCTTAAAAGGAATCACTGGCATCTTGGTGCACATATGTTTTACTTATCATGGTATAGACTCCAGGTAACATTTGATTAATTCAAAAGATGTGGTGGACTCAGATGCTATGCATTTCCCAGAGAAGTGCAAAGTGTTGCCATTAGGTAAAACCTGCCTATGTAAGCATGTTTCAAGAAAGAGTTGCTAGTCACAAAAAAGCAAATTAAAATAAATTAAAAGTCTGCAAGGGAAGAATGGCCCAGTGTAGACTTTGATGGCTGATAATGGTGCCCAGTTACTAAGCAAGGTGGAAACCCTTTACCAGAATACAAGCCTCTATTGTACAGAGATTAAGCTGTTTTACAGAGCTCAAAACATACTCCCTGTTTATGAGTGTTGCTCTATTGCTCTTCTGATGAATACACTCCTGTCTCCAAGTCAGACTACACTTAATCACAGGTAACCTAAAAAAAAATCCAATTAGGGATATTATAGAGTTTCATTTCCTTCATCACTTTGAATGGCACAAACGATGTTGCATGCTCCTGTTATCTTGAATTATAAAATGGAATACATTCTAGTATATAATTATTTTTGTTTGCTGTTTAATATTCCCCACTCATCTCCAACCAATCTTGTTGTTCAGTTCCTCTGTAATAAGGAAACAACACAAATTTAGGCTTCTGTATTTCTGCTGAAGTATGACCAAAACCACAATAAAATCCTTTGACTTTGCATAAGAACACTGAGTATTCGAGTGGACTCCTTTCTTTCATGCTGAGTTTCACCACTGGGGAGGGATGAACAGGAACTTCATGTGTCTCATGCACAAAGTATCCTACATCTTCTGGTTTATTAACTAGCTTAGCCAGCACTGTAAATAAATATTTGAAGCTATCTTTGCTATCATTTTTCCCATTTAGTACTGTCAAAAATTCCTCTGAGTAAACTTTAGCTAGACTAAATATTCAGTCATCTGCCAATGTCCTGCTTATCCATTGTGCACATCATTAGCAGATGCATTCAGATCTGCATCTCTGAATGATGAACCCACGTACACCATTGTGTTAATGTTTTGGACAACTAAAGAATGGATGACAGGATCATCAAGGGGTTGTTCTTTTACCCGGGCAAGATCAGCTTGCTCTGAACTATTGCTGACATATGTTTATCTAAAACGCTCTTAAGGTCTCCAGCAATGGAGATTCACAATCTTCTCAGGCAATTTCTGGTTTTAATCATTCTTACCATTAAAAAGTTTTTCCAGTGTCTAACATAAACATCGCTTTCTGCAATTTAGAGCACTTTATTTCTTGTCACATTCAAAATGTGCATGTCGAACAATTCAATCTTTTCCCCTTTAGACCAACTTTTATGTATTTGAAGACTACTAATCCTATCTCTACTCAGTCTTTTCTCTTGAGGAAGCAATCTTCACACTTTGATTTTTAATAGGTCAAGTTTCTACACCCCCAATTGCTCTGGTCTGCCTTCAGCTGACCCAAATATTTCTTGAAACACAAACTGCAGAGGGATCTCTGTGCTCCAACTACAGCCTCATTCATGCCAAGTAGAGCAGAAAGATTATGTCATGCATCTTACAGAAATTATTCCTCCTTGTACATCCCATAATAGCATTTGGTTTTTCTGCAAAAGTGTCTGATAATATTCATTTCAGAGATCCTCTCTTATCTTATTCGTCATCATTGTTCTTTTTCGGCGGAGCTGCTGTTCAGCCAGTTATTCCCTGAAGTCATCTTAGATGTTTCGGACTGTTCCTACAAATTGTCAAGCTCATTCTGAATTCTCACCCTCCCAAATGGTGGGACCTTTTTTCTGTTGCTTGGTGTTTTCAGTCCTAATAAATACTCTTTATTTTCCTTCATATGCCTGGTGTACAAGTTTCCAGCTGTTTCTCTGCTCATCTTACTCTAGTTTAATCTAGCCAATGTTTCCCTTCCTTACTATGACAGTGTCAGGTGAAACATTGTTGGAAACCTCACTGAAGTCAAGACATACAGCATCTACTGCTTCTGTCCTATCTACAAAGCCTGTTACCCTGTCACGGGAGGAAATGAAGTTGGTTTGACAAGATTTGTTTCTGACAAATCCATGTTGGCTGTCACTCATCTTTTTGTTATCTTCTAGGGGCTTACAAATTGTTTGCTTGGTTATTTGCTCCAGGATTTTTCTAGGAATTGAAGTTAAGCTGACAAATCTATCCTCCTTTCCCCTTTTTTTTAGAGATAGGCTCAATAATTGCACTTTTCTGGTATTCTGGAACCCCTCATAAGCTCCCCAAGATAGCCAGTGACAGCTCTGAGATTGTCCTGACAGCTCTTTTTCTCTGATAGTGCTCACCTTGGGGTGGATTTCCTGAGGTGCAGTGACCATGAAAATACATAACTAATATAAGCACTTATCTTACTTAGTCTCAGTTTTTCTTGTTTGTTCATGCCTTTCATTACATTAGCCATTTCATTACATGTGTCTCTTGAGGGAAGGCAGAAGCAAAAGATGTGGTAGACACTGTGGCTTGTTTGGGTGTTTCTGGCCATAGGTCTCCCTCTCCATCTGGTAGCAGAACAAGTCTTTTCTTACTCCTCTTGAATTGTTTGACTTTTTAACAGCATAGTCTCGTACTGGATTCTGTCTCTGACCTGGATATTTCTGGTATAGCCCATGATTACCTCATGGTTTTTTTTTAGTAGCATCTTATGAGGTCTCTGACAAAGGCTTTTGAAAAAATGAAATGACTTGTGTCAGATGTGTTTATAGTAATCAGGTGTGGTGATGTTAAAAACACTCATCTGCCACATTTAAGGAGTTAAGGCACTGATATATTTCCATCAATATCAAAAGGCATTTCTGATCACACAGATCTTCAAACATTTATTTATATTTACTTTTAATAAGCACCATAAAACCTGCTTCAACAAGCAGCAATTTAATTGCATCATTGCATTTGATCAGATGAACATCCTGTTCATAATAAAGCCTTCCCTATAAATAAACATAGAAAATACAAATTAAACTTCCATGTTTAAAATGCATCCACCTTAATGTCTCAATTCTATTTTACATGTTGTGAATTGAATTTTTTTTTCTCAGGAATAATGTGTACACTGAAATGTTGCTATGCATATTTGCATACTCATATAAATTCCACAGATACGTTGTCTAACTTGGGATTTGCCCCCATTTCAGCCATCAGCATAACTATACTAATTCAAACCTCTTGGATTCTAGCAAAGCTGATGAGACAGCTGAAGAACTAGAAGAAAACATAAAGGAAACAGAGTTAATTTTTCTTCTAAAATGGACATTTTTATGCAGTCCAAGTTTTCCATGAACATGTCAGTCCAAATTTCCAGATTTTAAGTTATTGACAATTTTATCCCCAAAGCACCAAATCATTTTAAACATTCTGATGCACTAAGCACTTATCAATTCTAACAGTTGATATTAAAACTTTTTTGTATTTTTCTGCTCTCTAAATTGCATGGAGTAAGTAGGAAAGCCCAAACAACACAAATCTACAGTTTCCAATAGTTGCTAATGATGTGGAGTAAATACAGGAGTGGCATGCTAAACTAATCAGTGCTATTGGACATTGGTGAGTACAAACCGCTATATTAGTGCCTAAACTGTGCAGTGATCCATGTCTCCTAATTCTGGGAGATAGTTATGTTAAATTGATTTGAAAATAAGTGGACAGAATCATTATGCCTACATTTATTGCTAAGCTGATGGAAATCAGATGGATTTTAGTTTTGCACTGCACCTCATAAATTGATGCTGGAGATCCCAATAGAGACTTCACTGCCTGCTTTCTGTCCACCCAATAAACTGTGATTATTGGATCCTGATGACATCTGCTCTGAGGCTCTATTAAAATGAATTGAAATAAACCTACAGAAAAAGCACGTTGAGGCAACTTGAATATGGAGGAAGACGTAGAGGAAGGACTGTCATGGAGATATGGATATATGCTGAAAAGCAGGGTTCCTCTAAATGCCAACTCAGACCCACATCAGCACTGCCTAGGATTGCTCCTGGAAAATACTTCCCTTTTAGAAACGTCATTTTCAGAACAGAATAATGCTCTGAGAGAGTTCATAACAAAAGCAAGAAAATGGAATACAGTAAGTCACAAAGGTGTGCCCTTGTGGTTAATGCTCTGAGGTTGGTTTATTTCTGAAGCACTAAAATATCCTGGCCTCACCGAGGAGCAGAGGAAGGGCTCAGTGGAAGCACTGGGAATACCTTGAAACAAAGTTTCAGGCAATGGATTAATGATTTTACTAGGTGATTCTAGCCAAATTCCTTGCCTAAGGAAAAGCCCACATGGTAAAAATAATAAGGGTGATAGGTGTAAATAATAAGAGCTGCTTCACTGTGGTATGGATGTATTCCTTAATATTCAATGTTTTTTACTACTTGTATCAACCTCCAGATCAGGCCTATGAAATATGTAATATTCAGCTATTGAAGAAACTGTGATGGATGAATTTAAGGCATGAGGATCCAGATCGACTGAAGAACTAAGGAACTTTGAACCCCTGAAATGACAGATATCCTACTAACATCAGTGTGACTTGGAACTCAGTGCCTTTGGGAAAGGGAATGTCTTTAATGAGATATTTTTTCTCACTAGCAGTTTTTTTTTTAAGCTATACTTTTAGGCCTTTGATCAATAAATGTGGCCAGAAATGAAAATTTTTATTGAATTTTAGAACTACTAGTTTAAGCTTTTAATTCTTTTAATATGAGCAACAATTAAAAATAAAGGTCGTTTTTGCAGCTTTTCTGTTTCCCCTAAGCGATCAACAATCAAGGACTGAGATTCTCAAAGCAGGAGAGAAATTAGTCTGTAGCTCTGATAGAGATTTGGTTTAATAGAAATGGCTATTAAAACTGTCCATATTTCCTGCCCTTTCATCCATCCCCTTGTCCAGGGACCCATACTACCCATGCTTGATTGAGCAGATGTGCTTTTCTTCAAATTCCTGCATCTGTTTGGGCTTGGACCTGGAAATTCTTGGGTCCATGAGAAGAGCGGCTTCTTGCTCCAGACATCCTCCTCTTTCTCTCATCTCCAGAGGCTGTAGATATTTCTTTGGCACCACTCATCTTGAAATCAATGGGTTTCTGCAATTTTGGTTCCGGTGATATCTATAGTACTAGTGCAGTTGTTAGCCTAGCAAGACAATTTACAGCTCTATAGCTGTTGGATGTCAAACAGGGCTTTCCAGCTGGCTATGCTGAGAAGTCACTGGATATCAGAAACTGCATTGGAACGAATCAACTCTTTTCCAGATTAGCTGAAATGCTGAGCTAATGTCTTCTCTAATCCAATAAAAATATATATCTTTAATAGGAGGACATGGAAAAAACTCTTATTAGTTTAGCCACATGCGTCAGGCAGTATCTACCTCATTAGCAGTTTGGTGTAACAGACATAAAGTCACTGGAACAGAACATGTTTACAGGGTAAATATCTCCCACTTTGAAAATAAATATCTTGGCTTTGGCTCAGCATTTATTTAGCAGTGGGAAAGTGCTGTCCTGTGACAATGTTCCATTTCATTGACATTATCTCCTAATGATGTTATAAGTGTGGACAAGTTAACCTCGGATGGTTCAAAGGTTCAATTTTCATTAAGATAAACACCTAGAAACTTTGAAAGCTTATGAGGCATAGTCCCAACTTTGGTTGTTCCTCGTATTTTCTAACAAGCACTTGTCTGTTTTGATCCTATCCTGAAAAATCTCTGTCCCTGTGGTCACCAGAAGATGTGGCTGTTGTGGCTCTGTGACATCCTGAGGAAGTTCTGGCTGCTCAGGACATTGCGTTTCCTGGAATATTTCAGTGTAAAAATGTCGTGGTTTTGCCCCGGCCGAGGGCCGCACCCCACTCAGTCGCTTGTACTTTTAAAAGGAAGGGGGAAGGAGAGTTGGGGGAGGGGGAAAAGGGAAGGAAGAAAGGAGGAAAAGAAACCACAACCTAGAAACCAGAACCACGCAGGTTGGGATAAGGATAGTTTACTAAACAATAACAGCAAACTAGATATAACAATAACAGAAGTTTAAAGCACAAAATATATGAAACTGGTGATACACAATGCAATTTCTCACCAAACCACACAACTCAGGCCGCACAGCTTAGAGCCCGTCCCGGACAACCCGACCGCCCCAGAAACCGCACGTCCTGGCGTTGTCTCCCCCTCTTCCCCCCAGTCCCCCCTTATACCGAACATGACGTAACTGGTATGGAATATCCTCTTTGGCCAATTCGGATCACCTGTCCTGGCTGCGTCCCCTCCTTTCTCACTAGTAAGGAAGTATGCAGAGCTGAGAAAGGTCCTTGATTGCCCGGCAACAAATCGGAAAACATCAGGGTGCTATCAGCACTATTCTCATGCTAACACCCAAACATGGCATTCCATCCACTGCTAAAAAAAAGTTTAACTCCATCATAGCTGAAACCAGGACATTATCCACCCCTTATTCCATACCATTTACGTCATGACCAGATCCAACAATTTTCTTTGGGTACAACCAGTTTCGTGTTTCACACACCCATATATGTATGTACACATGTATGCACACATATGTGCATACAGATCTTATTCCCTCAGTCTGTGAATCATCCCTCTGAAGTTGTTGAGTTCATTTAGTCCATGATTTCCAGGCTCCATTTGTCGTAACAGTTTCTCAGGATAGTTGTATGTTCCATTGGCTCGTTGCACGCTGCATCTCAGGCTCTTGACTGATACACCTGGCATGGTCCATGTTCATAGTCTGTGGGTCAGAGTTTATTTTCAACGGGAGCAAAAAGTTCTTGAGAGGCCAGGCTTTAGTTCCATCATCATGGCACTCATTCTTCATTAACTTGTATGACTCCGGCTATAATGCTATGGTACAACATACAGCAATCATAACAATAATGAATATACAATAATGGATTATTTGGCAATTATTATAATTTCTACTTTATTAATTATATTGGCTATTCTCACCCAAAATCAAATCCCCTTGAGGTACACATCGAACTTCTCCATCCCTCTGCATTACCCACCAAGTACAGCCAGGTCCTTGAGCAAAAACAATTCCAGACATGGGTTTACCTTTGCCTGAAGCAGGAATGACCCAAACTCTCTTTCCCAATACACTCTTCATATGCACTACTGGCACTCTGTCTCCCTCTACAGTACGTGGAAATTTTGACTGGGCAGGGCCAGCCCGATTGGTAGATCCCCTAGAGTTAACTAACCACGTGGCTTGGGCCAAATGTGTATCCCAATGCTTGAATGTCCCACCACACATTGCTTTCAGTGTAGTTTTTAAAAGTCCATTATATCGTTCAATTTTCCCAGAGGCCGGTGCATGGTAAGGAATGTGGTACACCCACTCAATGCCATGCTCTTTGGCCCAGGTGTCTATAAGAGTGTTTCGGAAATGAGTCCCATTGTCTGACTCGATTCTTTCTGGAGTACCATGTCGCCAGAGGACTTGCCTTTCAAGGCCCAGAATTGTATTTCGAGCAGTGGCATGGGGTACGGGATATGTTTCTAGCCAGCCGGTAGTTGCCTCCACCATTGTAAGCACATAACGTTTGCCATGGCGGGTTTGTGGGAGGGTGATGTAATCAATCTGCCAAGCCTCCCCATATTTATATTTCATCCACCGTCCTCCATACCAAAGGGGCTTTAACCGCTTAGCTTGCTTGATTGCAGCACATGTCTCACATTCGTGGACAACTTGTGCGATGGCGTCCATGGTCAAGTCCACCCCTCGATCCCGAGCCCATCTATATGTTGCATCTCTCCCTTGATGACCCGAGGTATCATGGGCCCATCGAGCCATGAATAATTCACCCTTACGTTGCCAGTCTAGATCTACCTGAGCCACTTTAATCCTAGCAGCCTTATCTACCTGATGGTTGTTTTCATGTTCCTCCATGGCCCGACTCTTAGGTACATGGGCGTCGACATGACGTACCTTTACAACAAGTTTCTCTAACCGAGCAGAGATATCTTGCCATAAGTCACCAGCCCATATAGGTTTGCCTCTACGCTGCCAGCTGTTCTTTTTCCACTGCTGCAACCACCCCCACAGGGCATTCGCCACCATCCATGAATCAGTATAAAGGTAGAGCCTTGGCCACTTTTCTCTCTCAGCAATGTCCAGGGCTAACTGGATGGCCTTCACCTCAGCGAACTGGCTTGATTCACCTTTTCCTTCAGTGGCTTCTGCTACTCTTCTTATAGGATTCCATACAGCGGCTTTCCATCTCCGATGCTTACCCACAATGCGACAAGACCCATCAGTGAACAGGGCATATCGCTTCTCATTCTCTGGCAGTTCGTTGTAGGGTGGGGCTTCTTCAGTGTGTGTTACCTCCTCATCCTCTGGTGACATCCCAAAATCTTTGCCTTCTGGCCAGTCTGTGATCACCTCCAAGATTCCTGGGCGATTGGGGTTTCCTATTCGAGCCCGCTATGTAATTAGTGCAACCCACTTGCTCCACGTAGCATCAGTGGCATGGTGTGTAGAAGGAACCTTCCCTTTGAACATCCAGCCCAGCACCGGCAGTCGGGGTGCCAGGAGGAGCTGGGCTTCAGTTCCAATCACTTCTGAGGCGGCTCGAACCCCTTCATAGGCGGCCAGTATTTCCTTTTCTGTTGGAGTATAATTGGCCTCAGATCCTTTGTAGGCCCGACTCCAAAACCCCAGCGGTCGACCTCGAGTCTCCCCTTGTGCTTTCTGCCAGAGACTCCAGGTCGGGCCGTTCTCCCCAGCTGCAGTGTAGAGCACATTTTTAATATCTGTCCCTGTCCGGACAGGCCCAAGGGCCACTGCATGGACTATCTCGCGTTTGATCTGCTCAAAGGCTTGCTGTTGCTCAGGGCCCCATTGGAAATCATTCTTCTTTCGAGTTACATGGTAGAGTGGGCTCACAATGAGACTGTAGTTTGGGACATGCAGTCGCCAAAAACCTATAACACCTAAGAAAGCTTGTGTTTCCTTTTTGTTGCTTGGTGGAGACATAGCTGCTATTTTATTAATAATGTCCATTGGGATCTGACGACGCCCATCCTGCCATTTTATTCCTAAAAACTGGATTTCTCGCGTAGGCCCCTTGACTTTACTTCGTTTTATAGCAAAACCGGCTTCTAAAAGGATTTTAATTACCCTGTTTCCTTTTTCAAAAACTTCCTCTGCTGTGTTGCCCCATACAATGATGTCATCGATATACTGCAAGTGCTCTGGTGCTTCACCCTTTTCCAGTGTATTCTGGATTAGTCCATGGCAGATGGTGGGGCTATGTTTCCACCCCTGGGGCAGACGATTCCACGTGTATTGGATGCCTCTCCAAGTGAAAGCAAACTGTGGCCTCCACTCTGGCGCCAGTGGGATCGAGAAGAAAGCATTCGCAATGTCGATTGTGGCGTACCACTTGGCTGCCTTCGATTCCAATTCATACTGGAGCTCTAACATGTCTGGCACAGCAGCACTCATACCTGGAGTGACTTCATTTAGGCCACGATAATCTACTGTCAGCCTCCACTCTCCACTGGACTTCCTCACTGGCCATATGGGACTATTAAAGGGTGAGTGGGTTCGGCTGATCACTCCCTGATCCTCCAGTTGACGAATCAGCTTATGGATGGGAATCAGGGAATCTCGGTTAGTACAGTATTGTCGTCTGTGCACCGTCATCGTAGCAACTGGCACTTGCTGTTCTTCACCCTTCAACAACCCCACAACAGCAGAATCCTCCGAGAGTCCAGGCAAGCCACACAATTGTTCAATTTCTTCTGTTTCCAAAGCAGCTATTCCAAAAGCCCATCGGTACCCTTTTGGGTCTTTAAAATACCCTCTACGTAGATAATCTATACCTAAAATGCACGGAGCTTCTGGACCAGTCACAATGGGGTGTTTTTCCCAGTCCTTCCCAGTTAGGCTCACCTCAGCCTCTAGCACAGTTAGTTGTTGGGATCCCCCTGTCACTCCAGAAATACAAACAGATTCTACCCCTTCATGATTCGATGGCATTAGAGTACACTGGGCACCAGTATCCACCAGAGCTTTGTACTCTTGTGGGTCTGATGTGCCAGGCCATCGGATCCACACAGTCCAATAAACCCGATTATCCCTCTCCTCCACCTGGCTGGAGGCAGGGCCCCTCTATTGCTGCTGATCATATTTGTTTTCCACTGGTTGCATAAAGGACTTAGAGGTCCCTTCAAAAGGATCAGGCACATCAGACATATAGGTAGGCCTTCCAGTTGGTCTAGGGAACTGCCCAGTAGAAACTGGTGCAGCCTTCTTCCTGGCAAAATCTCGTTGTAGGAATGTTTTACCCCGCAGCTCATTTACTCGTGCTCGAAGGGCTGAGGTGGGCTGCATATCCCATTTCCTCATGTCCTCTCCATGATCAAGCAGGTAAAACCACAATGTACGTCGTGGTGTGTATTCTCTCTCTTGGAACGATGGACGCTTTCTCTCAGTAGCTGCAACATTGCTCCATACGGGTTGGGAGTTGGACACATTGTTGTCAAGTCGTTGAACCAGTTTCTCTACTGCTGCAATGACGGAGAGGGAAACATTGTCTTGGTATTTCCGGAGTCGGCAGGCCACCTCATTTACGGTTGGCAGATTCGTATCATCCCAGTCAATTGCTGCCAGTGAATTGGTATACCCTGCTGGTGCACTTCGTACAACCTTACGCCACATATCTGGAGTGCATAGGACTTCATCGGGATCAGCGGGAAGCCGTGAATTGTCCAGATCATAATAAATTATCTCCCGTACAGCTAATTCTCTCAGGTGCTGGACAGATGTCTCTATGCTGTTACACTTAGGTGTCTGGCATGTAATATATTCCTTTATGGGATATCTTTCCTTCACACTTGACAGTAGTCGCCTCCAGAGGCTGAGGATTTCCGGCCTCCTCCCAATTGCTTTGTCAATTCCTCCTTCTCTAGCTAGGGATCCCAACTGCTTGGCCTCTCTGCCTTCTAATTCCAAACTACTGGCCCCGTGATCCCAACATCGGAGCAACCAAGTGATAATGTGCTCACTTGGGTGGCGAGTGAAATCTTTTCGAACCTCACGCAGCTCACTCAGAGTCAGGGATCGGGTAACAATCTCTGGTTCTGCCTCATCCTGATATCCTCGAGATGATCCCGGTTGATCATCATCCTTATCCGTCACTATGCGAACTGATTTCTTTGTGCCTTTCCTCTTTTGTACGGGAGCAACAGACACTGGTGTGGGTTGGTTTTTCTGATCATCTGCAGTGTCTGCTGTAGAGATTACAGTAGCTGCAGTGTCGGTCACAGGGGTTGCAGTAGCTGCAGTGTCAGCCCCAGTGGTTGCAGCAGCTATAGTATCTGCCAGTCTGTTTCCTTTCCCTTCTCCCTGACAGTGCTGACAGTGCTGACAGTGCTGCCTGCTATCAAGCAGTGTTTGATAAATAGTGGCCAGAGCCCAGCACAGTGCAGTAAGGTGTCCATCTCTGGGAAACCTACAGCAATTTTTCCTTAGGTATGCAGTCACTTGATCGGGGTCTTGTAGCTGTTCAGGAGTGAAATTCCAAACCATCGGGCGTGAGAAAGTACCTAGGTACTCGCCCATACTTTGCCACATGCCCTGCCACTCGTGATTATTCTGTCTCGGAGAAAGCTCTTCAGTGGTATTCATAAACCTATGCTTGATATATAACAAAAACTGAACCATCTGCACCAAACCTACCAATAGCAAAATGCTAGTTTGAATATCCCAGAGATATTGAAGATTTTCAAAAACTGCCCTAAGAGCTGTTGTATTTAGCCCAAAGGAAAAGAAAGCAGTGCCCCCACCATACCGGCTGCTGTTATTAACCCCTCCCTGTCCAAAGAATGGACAGGACAGCAAAACCTCATACAGGTACCAGCTTAAGCTCATGATCATCGATATTATTGTATCATAGACCGATATCATAAAATACACTATAATGAAGTATGGGAACAAATACGGGAGCCACAGACCTGAGAGAGTAAAGAATCCTGCCAGGATTGTATACAGCATGCGGTGGTTTTGCTGCCACAGCCTTGTAAATAAATACCACAACATCGTGACCAGAGATTGCTTAAACAACAGTGCTTATCTTAATTGCGATAGTTAGGGTCAGATCTACCGTTATCCCAACCGTTCGTGGCCCCACGTTGGGCGCCAAAATAACTGTCGTGGTTTTGCCCCGGCCGAGGGCCGCACCCCACACAGTCGCTTGTACTTTTAAAAGGAAGGGGGAAGGAGAGTTGGGGGAGGGGGAAAAGGGAAGGAAGAAAGGAGGAAAAGAAACCACAACCTAGAAACCAGAACCACGCAGGTTGGGATAAGGATAGTTTACTAAACAATAACAGCAAACTAGATATAACAATAACAGAAGTTTAAAGCACAAAATATATGAAACTGGTGATACACAATGCAATTTCTCACCAAACCACACAACTCAGGCCGCACAGCTTAGAGCCCGTCCCGGACAACCCGACCGCCCCAGAAACCGCACGTCCTGGCGTTGTCTCCCCCTCTTCCCCCCAGTCCCCCCTTATACCGAACATGACGTAACTGGTATGGAATATCCTCTTTGGCCAATTCGGATCACCTGTCCTGGCTGCGTCCCCTCCTTTCTCACTAGTAAGGAAGTATGCAGAGCTGAGAAAGGTCCTTGATTGCCCGGCAACAAATCGGAAAACATCAGGGTGCTATCAGCACTATTCTCATGCTAACACCCAAACATGGCATTCCATCCACTGCTAAAAAAAAGTTTAACTCCATCATAGCTGAAACCAGGACAAAAAATAAGATGGCAAAAGGACTTTAAATAACCTTCAGTCCGAGGCCACAGTATGGCCATGTCCTGCAGCACACATAGCTGGCAACAGTCACAGATGGCACAGGGTTGATGCCTTGTTTTTAGGCATTCAGCATAAACGAGTCATTTAGGTTCCATTTGTAACCACCAGGAAGATTCAGCTGATGCTGGAAGGGTCCTGAATTTACCTGACCTTGATGGAGTTTGTCTGGAAAGGTTTTGTCCTGGTTCTCATGTTTTTAATTAGGTTCTTGTGTTTTCCAGGAGAGGAGTCTTCTCTCCTGTGAGTCTATCAAAGTAAAACCACTTGTTTTGGTTACAGTCCAGGAGGATAGCAGCCCTGCAACTACATTACTATCTACCAGCTTGATACCTCTAGACAGTGGCTTTCTCCTCTTCTATAGCTAATGCCTTGACCTTTGTTCTTTCCCTATCATGATACCCTTGCAGACTGTATATCCTTTTGCTTATGAACAAATTTATGAAGCTTCTTCCCAGATGCTCTTTTCCCGGTATAATTTCAAATCCTACTCTTTTAAACTGCCTATTTCAAGTCTCTCTGCATCACTTTGGGCCTGATCCCCACTCATAGATTGCTCACTCTTTTTTTGTCACAAATTAGAAGTAGTAACTTTTGAGCTAGACTGATGATTTTAAGAGTCTAAATTACTAGTGTCCCAAACTGTGAAATATAGCTGTTGCTGAATACTTCTCATCCTCATCAACAGATCTATCAAAGAATCTGAAACTGGATACCACAGCCAGGGGAAGCATTAAAGGTACTCATAACTCTTGGGAAAATTAGCCTATATAACATCTTCCTACCGTCCACTTACTCTCCTAAAAGTTTTTCTCTTTCACACATTTCACTCACAGGAATGCAAGCATTAATCAAAATAAACAGCTAGTGTGTGGGGCACACCAACATAATAGATCTACTTAACTCCAATTAAACCAAGCAGTGGGCAATGTAACCTCTCGTTGCGGCTGCTGAAAGAGCTGCAGCATTGCATACAAATTACAGGAGGCAGGTTTGCTGCTGACCGTTCAGTACAGTTTTTAGCGCTGGGCACTTAGCAACGATTCAGAGACTGGCTTTATAGCTTGATAGGAAAATAAAAAATGAAATGGAAAGGGGTTATGGATTAATGTAGAGATCCCTAAACAAAAGTATGTACCTTGAAAGTCAAAGATGTGTTCAAAGACAACACATTCAGGGTGCCTTCTTCTCATATTTGTTATGCATACCTATAACTTTATAGCAATGTTGCCAAGTCCTATGATTTAATGTGAGTCATATGAAAACAGAAAAACACTCATCTTTTATTAAAACTGTGAATTTTCAGATCCATAAGACCTTGAAGAAAAGCATGAAAATGTGATTCAAGTGTGCCCTATAGACTCAAAAACCCAGTGAATAAGTAAACCTTATGGTTTGTCTTTAAGTCTTATGATCAATATGATGCAGCTAAAGGCATAATATTACGTCTGTATGTAGTCTATATTTATAATATAATATATGTCCATAAGAACGAGAAATTGGTCTGGTGCATGATCTGAGCATTGTCAAACACTGTGACTATGCCACAGACCGATAACATCCTATTATTTTTTATTTAAACGGTTATTATTTCTATCACCCCATCTCCACCTCTTGTGTTTACTGTGAAATATGGTCTCTTTCAGCAATAAAGATTCATATACCTGTGGTTATTTTGTCATTTATATGCAGTTCTATCATCGGTTGTTTTAATCTCTGTTTTAGGGGTTGTTCTGTTTTCTACACTGCAATGATTTTTGAATTAAGCTCAGAAAAAGTGTTACTACATCGACTATATCTTTGAATATTTGAATATATTTGTTTGCTTAAACATTGGCTTAGTCAGACAGCACTGAGGATTTGTTTTTAAGTACAATGTTTGCAATTGACAGATGACTTTTCTCTTGGTGGATTCTAATTGCTTGTAACCTAGTGGGAAAATATTTCCTATTGCACATATTGATATTTTTAAAACTATGAAAGCAGTATTTTTTTAAATAAAACAAGAATTAATACTTCAGAAACCAGTACTCAATCTGCAAACCCAGTTGGAAGTAATGGAACTCTAAATTTAAAATGATGCCTGTAAGAAACAGACTCATAATTGCTAGATGTAATATAACCTTTACCTGCAACACTTCAGATCCAGTGTTATACATATAATGAAATTATTAGTTGTAATGCCCTACAGAACATATTGAGATAGTAATGAAAACAGTAAGACCAATAAAAATATTGAAAATATTTTTTTCAATATGGAGAGAATACCAAAAATTTTCTTGTGTCTGCAGGTTTACACTTGTCCCTTTGGTTCCATCTCACTCTATGGCAAGCCAAATGAGCTTTTATCATTTGAGGCTGGCAATTGTGAAGAGTATCGAAACATGATCATTGCACAAGACAAATTGCAGTGAGAAAGTAAGGTGGCAAAGTGCTTGCAATGGCATGCAGCTGTTTAGTGAAGAAAACTCTGTTTTTCCTCATGGTGACAAGACATTTACAGTAGTTAGCATAACATTTGCTTAGATTTCTTTTATACACGCACTATGTTAAGTGTAAGTACGTATTGACTTTAATGATACTTGAAAATTCTGATCTTAATCAAGACCATACAACAGAAACAGTACACATGGCCCACTGGAAACAAAATAAATAAGACTTCTTGCTGTTTACTTTCTAAAAATGTAAACACACTTTCCGCCCCCAATTTTTAGAAACAAAGAAAATAGAGAAAGTTCCACACAAAAATTTGCATCAGATAACAAGACGGATCACATTTAAATGCTATGAGAAGCCGGAGAAAACAAACACTGTTGTCTCTGCCTCAAAAATAAACCAACAGCTTGGCTTTCCTATAAACACTGATCACATGCATATTAGATTATTGCATTTGAAGGAGAACCTCTTGGAATAGTTTACCTTAGTCCCACAATTCCTTACTTAAGGGCTTATACTGAACTAACCAGTGTCTGAAAACTCAGACTCCTTTTGATTTTTGAGAGCTTTTATAAGGTACTAGGAAGGTATGAAAAAATTACTGAAAGCTTACAGTCACTAGCAGATCTTGTGAGGTATATCACACAGACAAACTGAGTGCTTAATCCTTCTACATTCTGTGAAAAGAAGGGAAAGTATTTAAGGGGTTTTTTTTGTTTGTTTTTGCAGAAAAAAAATGTCTGAGATTCCTCAAGGTATTCAGAGAAATGGTGTCTGTCATTTCTGTAGGTTTCAGTGCCAGCTTGTGGTTTTTAACAAAAGGATATGGCAACTTTTATAGACCCTGAGTCTGAATAGGAATAAAAAGAGTTTAATTGACTCTGGGATCCACAGTAACAAATGTGTTGAACAGCATACCGTTACATCAGTCAGCATATATGACACCTTAACCAATTCTAGCTTAACTAATGATGGATGAAGCGACAGGCAGGTGACAATGCCATGCTCTTTCACTTTATCACAGGGACTACAAAGCAACTGTCATGCATAGTCAAACCTTCTGACTAGTGCAATCATTGCCTATTTGCATTTCAGTTCCACACAGGTCAAATTGGGTTTACTGCATGAAAGTTTTTCTGCTTGTATGTTCCGCTGCAGTGTACATTCCTGAAAAAGCAGATATTTCATATCTGAAATAATTGAAAGTGCAAAGATTTAACGTGGGAATGTCCACTGAATGAATGAAAGCTGAACGTAACAAGAAAGCATCACTTCCATTTAAGTTTATCATGACTGTCATGTTCAATTATTCCATTTACCTTGGTTTTTATAGGGGTGTTTACATTTTATTCAAATGTTTTACCTTTCCTGTTAAGGAACTGAGCACCATTAAAATCAATGAGACTGAAGGACATTAGAAGTAGTATTAACTTTCTGCAGGCTTAGTGCTTAGGGCTGAGAAATACTAAAGGAAAAATGCTGTTAGGTTCATTGGCACTGTGCAGAAGGTGCTTACAGCCTTGTGTTCTCTCTGAAACGCTGCTTCCTCTTCTGCCAGTGGGATTTTTCATCTTTATCTGAACCCTACTTACTGAGAAGCAAGACTCATCTTGGATGAGTATAGCACAAGTCATAAGCAACTGTGATTTCTTGAGCAGAACATTTTGCATTTGAAGGTGAGTCATTACTGCACTATGTTAGCATCCAAAAGTGCTGTCCAAAATGCAAAATCCCTCATGCCAGACACACATTTAAAAAGTGTCCTTTCATTGAAGTTTACAACTGATGTGGGAAAGACAGATTAGAACTAGTACAAAAATATATAAATTCAGTGCTGGATGAATCCCACCATGTGCTGATGGCAGATCTTTGGATGGACATTGTCTTCTTCAGTCTAACAAAGCCATCCCTTGTTCCTTATCTTAATGTGTCTCAAGACAAACTGGAACCTTATCTTAGATAACTTAACTGTACATAAGGAAGATATGTTCTACTTGCAGGGGCAGTTAGACTCTTATTGCAGACATATCTATCCCTGCCAATGCCCTGTGCAATGCTAAGGAAGCCTAGAAATCCCCACCCTGGCTCCTTGAGACCCTATTTCTCATATTTTCTTTCTTAAATTTTAATGCGAATCTATCCAAAGTCTGCAGTATCAAACCAGCTTCACTTAAGATACCATAAAAGAGATGTACAGCTTATATTTTTGTTTTAGAACTAACAGGTCCATTTTAATGTACAGCTCTCTTCATTAAATACCTTTATAAACTTACGGAAAATAGAGTTACTAAATCTCCCAGCCTGTTTTTCAAATCTCAGTGCCAAATGAATTAACTTCAAAAAAACAGCAACAGCAGCTTTTTGATTTTTTTTCAATTTCCATTCAACTTTCAGAAACTAAAAGCTTCTACCCTTCCATACAGCTCATGGAAATGTCTCTTGAAGGCAGTCTCTAAAAAGACTTCCAGTTTGACCTGAACAAAGGTACTGGGGTTTAGAGAGAGCAGTTGATAGGATTAGTACTTCTCTCTAGCTATCAATGTTAAGACAATTAAAACAGGAAACAGTGAAAACGGAGTCAGGAAGAAGATCCAGGGAATAACCTCTTAGACTTAGCTATAAAATGTTTAAAAGGTTTTCTGCTGTATGTTTTTCTATCCACATCGTTTCTGAACAAAAGGCCAGACGTAACCAACAGACAGTGAAGTCTTTTGCATTCTAAACTATCACACATCACAGTGTAGGTGCACATGGCGTGCTTAGGGTGGAAGAAGTGGCGGCAGGTAATAGATGGGCAAAATTAAATAAGCGAATCTTGCTGACTGGAAGGTGAGATCTGTTAGAGTCTCAGGAGCTTCCTCAAGGAGCTGGTAGGAGCTCTGTAGCTTTGGTCATTTAAATCAGACTGAACATTTTAACAGTGAATATACTTCAGGGAGCCATCAGTGATATTTAAGACATCATTTGCAATACATCTAATACGCTTGCATTTGGTAAAGCCAATAGAGTGTGTGAGAGAAACTAAGAAAAAGCCACATGGAAAGAAGCTTATACAGGTCCCAGTTCAGCAAAGCACTGTAACATTGTACCCCCTCCTCCTTCCAATAAATTTGCAAGGCTATCAGATGGCTAAAACACTACTTTAACCCTTGGGGACCTGTCTGCAGTTCCTTGTTCTGTCCCAGACCTCTGTGAAGGGATGAGGGACCCTGAAACAGCAGCGATGAAAACTATTTGTCCTCCAGAAGAAAACTGCACAACAATTCACACATGTAACTAGGAAGCCTGGTCATAAGGTAGTATGGAGAGTTGTAAACCTCTTAATTTAGTTTGCATTTTCTTTCTCATTGTAGTTATAGTGTTTACTGAATTGTGTTAATTACCTTAAAGCACTGGAGAGGCTCTGATACTTCTTTGGGATGAAGATGGACAAAAATTGTGAAGCTAACCAAAACCATCTGCCCCCTGTGATGCCTGCACACATCAAAGTCTGATTCCATAGGGAGTTCTTTGCACCAAAATCTAAAGTTTTATTTTTCTCTGTCGTGCTAGAAAGAAAATTAACTCTATCCTAGCTGAACCCATTCTCATACTGATAGTCCTCTCTAAAGACTACAAG
Source organism: Porphyrio hochstetteri (assembly GCA_020800305.1). NCBI lineage: Eukaryota > Metazoa > Chordata > Aves > Gruiformes > Rallidae > Porphyrio > Porphyrio hochstetteri. Next base: position 6,848,568 of record CM036905.1, on the reverse strand, counting down.
AGAAGTTCCAAAGCCTGGGAAACATGTCATGGAGGTAAATTTGCATACAGTTTATTTTAAAAAGAACCCAGTCAGGCATATTTTGCATACTGAACTTCAGACAGTAGGAAAAGTCCTACTGAAGTCAACGGCACAACTCACAGCATCTTGTACAATTGATAACTTTTGTAGGAAAGGGATTGGTAATAGGATCTTTGTTTCCTTGGAGATCACATGCTTTGGAACTGCTCAAGCAGTATCACAGTCTTCTGCCTGTAATACCTTAATCATTTCCATAGAAAACACTTAGTATATTAAGATATCACAAGCAGGATGAAGTCTTTAGATAACCAATAAATAACAGGGAACTAATAACTCCTAACATTCTGGTTTCATGGGACTAAGGCTGAAGGAGAGAAAAACGGACCAAGAAGCTATTATCAGATTTTGCATTTTTTATGCTTGAAAACCTTTTAATTTCAGATTTCAAAATAGTGTGGCATTTATAAATATAATCAGCAGAATATTCAGAAGATACTCTATTGAAAAGAAGAAATAAAAATGCATGTAAAATAAGTTTCCTTTGAGAAACATTTCATTACTACTCTGCAGGCAAATTAATTTTAATAATGTCAGATGAGAGGAAGCGTACAATTTCTTGGTTTTCTTTGGGCACAGTCATATTATTAAACACCAGAGACTTCTCCAGCGAACCCCTGTCTGAAGAAAGCTTATTTTTGCTTTCCAGATTCACATCCCTGACAGAAGTTAGGTGACTCAGAGAGTCTAATCAATCAGACTAAGTTTTCTCACGGTTCCCATGGTTGTGGAATATGGGAATCATAGCGGAGTTTAAGTATTTCCAATTCATGAGAATTCAGGCTCAGATATGGCTACAAACTTAACAGCTGCCCAAGGACTGTCTGCAAAATTCAAGCTCCTTCCCTCAAAAAGCAACAGATGTAATTGGAGCCCAGTGTGAAAAGGGTGACTTATTCACCGCCGCCTTTTGTCTGCAGTGTTTGGATTCAAAGGCATGACCAAGGAAGATGTCCCACTGAGGCCAGCTGTCTGGATTCATGCCAACAATTTACATTTGCTTATATTGCTTATGGGAGAAAGGGCTGATACAACCTGTTCTGCAAAACGCATCGTATAAAGAGAGCTAGTAAAAAAATACTTTTTTTTTTTTGCCTTGGGGAAAACAATCACAGAAATTAAGTAAGGATGAATAAATATTTTTAAAAATTTTCTATATTTTCCAGGTTATGACTGCAAAACTAAAAAAATATTGCCTGGTTTTCTTTTTTCCCCAAGGCCAAACCTGTAAATTTTACTAAATAAGGACATTCTATTTCACTGAAAGGAGCTTTCCATCAAAAGACAGTTTCAAAAAGTTTTAACTGCTCTAACAAGAGCAAATGCCGAGTCCTGCACTTTGGCCACAACAACCCCAGGCAGCGCTATAGGCTTGGGGCGGAGTGGCTGGAGGACTGTGTGGAGGAAATGGACCTGGGGGTACTGATTGATGCACGGCTGAACATGAGCCGACAGTGTGCGCGGGTGGCCAAGAAGGCCAACGGCATCCTGGCTTGCATCAAAACTAGTGTTACTAGTAGGAGCAGGGAGGTAATTGTCCCCCTGTACTCAGCACTTGTGAGGCCGCATCTCGAGTACTGTGTTCAGTTTTGGGCCCCTCACTACAGGAAAGACATTGAGGCTCTGGAACGCGTTCAGAGGAGGGCTACTAAGCTGGTGAGGGGTCTGGAACACAGGCCTTACGAGGAGCGTCTGAGGAAGCTGGGATTGTTCAGCCTGGAGAAGAGGAGGCTTAGGGGAGACCTTATAGCTCTCTATAACTTCCTGAAGGGAGGTTGTAGTGAGCTGGGGGTCGGCCTCTTCTCCCGTGTAGGCAGTGACAGAACTAGAGGGAATGGTAGCAAGCTGCGCCAGGGGAGATTCAGGCTCGACATTAGGAAGCACTACTTCTCAGAAAGGGTAGTCAGGCACTGGAATGCACTGCCCAGGGAGGTGGTGGAGTCACCAACCCTGGGGGTGTTCAAGGAAAGACTGGATGTTGTATTGAGGGATATGGTTTAGTGGGAGCTAGTAGTAATAGGTGAATGGTTGGACTGGATGATCTTCTAGGTCTTTTCCAACCTTGATAATTCTGTGATTCTGTGATTCTGTAATTAAATTCCACCAGGAATTACTCTAAACATTTCTTGTCACTGTAGAAAACTGCATTAATGAACACTTGGATGTTGTCGTACATCTCAAACACCCTGATACAACATCAGTGAAACGAGAGGAAGTTTATGTTCTGTTATTTGTGCCTATGTATGTCTACAAAACTCATTCTCTGATGGTGAAAAAAAGACATGGAAATGCAGTTAGAAACTGGTGCTAGTTACTGGGCTTCTTTAGCCAGATGCTAAAAACTCCTGGCTCCAATTAAAGGTCACCTCTGTCTCCAGCACCTACTGACCAAGTGCCCAGAGATGAAAATGGGAGATGATACAACACCACCCAGACTCTCGTATTTATTGCTTCAGTGAGCCAGATGAGCCTTGATATTTTATATAGCTTGAAAAATATATTTTGTCTCTAACTGGCTGGCTTTCAAGACACAGTGGTAGCTGAATCACAGAATCATTGCTGTTGGAAGGGACCTCTGGAGGTCACCCAGTCCAACCCCCCTGCTCAAGCAGGGATGCCGAAAGCTGGTTGCATCCTCTCTGTGTTTGGCCAGGAGCTTCTTGCTCATCCTCCTGGCATTTTTGCCTGGCTTTGCATTTGTTGGAATGGAATTCTCTTGAGTTTGGAGGAGGTGATCCTTGAATATAAACCATCTTTCTTGGGTTCTCCTTTCCTCCCAGGCCTTATCTCATGAGATTCCTGTGAGTGTATCTTTGATAATGCCAAAGTCTACTTTCCTGAAGTCTGGGATTGTGAGATTGTTTTTCACCCTCCTTTCTGGAGGAGGAGGCCAGGATCCCTCAGGATCCTGAACTTCACCATCTTATGGACACTGCAGCAAAGGCTGCCTTTGACTTTCACATCCCCACAAACCCTTCATTGTTCGTGTGTATGAAGTCCAGCAGAACACCTCACTTCATTGGCTCCCCTATCACTTGGAGGAAGATTTCATCACCAGCGCACTCTAGGAGCCTCCTGGATTGCTTATGCCTGTGGCGTTGTCCCTCCAACAGCTAATCTCTCTGCTTATTTTTTCTCTAAACTACAACTATTAGATTCTGTCAATTTTGAGGATATTTCCCTGCTAGGCATAATCTTCCTGTAGGAGATTTGTCAAAATGGGGGTCATAGCTCTTACAGAAGTATTTTGTCTCAGTTTGGTGAAGCAGTGCCCTGACAGTTTGGGAAAGGGCACAATAGAGCTAACCCCAATTAGCAGGTACAAAAAGTAGTCCAAGCTGGGTAACACAGGAGGGATGCTATTTTCGATCAATTCAGTAGACAAGGTAATTTTGCCATCATCCAAAGAACTGTAGATAATTTTCGGTTTGTGCAGATAAATGGAGTGATTGAAAAGTTCAGTATGAATACCCAGAAGCTTTCTCTTTTTGAGCCATCTTAGAGACAAAGTGAAAATCCTTCTAATCATGTCTGGACAAGATCAAGAGCAATTAAATACAACTCCAGCATGATTCTGGAAATAAAGTTACACCAAGCTCACAAACAGTCCCAGTAGAAGTGAGCGAAGGATCTTAGTGGACCCCTCAGCAAGCCCAGGTTACATCAGAGCGTGATCCAGATTCAGTCAACTTGGCACCTCTAGTGCAGCTCTTCAGTGGTACAAAAAACTTGATTAGGGAGGGAAAAAAAAAGACTAACAATTTTCAGAAAGCAGGTATTTCTCAGCCAGTTGGACTTGCACGTGGAAAACAAGACATTCAATCACACACTGTTATGTAAGTGCAGCTCTTTGAGAGCACTCCATATACAGTATAAATTCTACAGGCAGAGTGTTTTAAGCACTCGGAAACTGCAGAAGATGGATATGGACTCTTTCTAAATCCATATAGCTTCGAAAACAGGAATAAAAAGAAGTATCAGTATAAGAAATATTAAGAGGTGAGAGGCAAGGTTTATAGGGAGAGGTAATATCTTTTATTAGAATAACTGATAGTGTTGGAAAAAAACAATCTTTCCAGGACAAAAGCCCCTTAAAGCTTGTCTGTTTCTTTTCATTCTATCAGTTTCTCTCAGAAAAGACATTACTTCTTCCTACAAGTCCCATCTCTTTTCTATGCTCAGACAATCATTTAAAAGAAGGTATTTCACTTCATTTAAGTAGTTTTGAATAAGGAAAGATGTGTTCTCTGCTTGCCCAGAGTGAGTACAAGTTTACACTTAAAGTAGTCAGTACACTGAGGGTAGTAATCTGAAAGGGACTAGGATCTGCCCTTCAAAGATGAGGGGTTTGACCCTGGCTAGACACCCAGTGCTCACCAAAGCCCACCAAAGCTGCACTATCGCTGCCCTCCTCAGCTGGGCAGGGGAGAGGAAATGTAAGGAAAGGCTCACAGGTCGAGATAAGGACAGGGGGAGGTCACTCAGCAATCACCATCATGGGCAAAACAGACTCAGGTTGAGGAAATTAATTTAGCTTATTGCAAATCAAATCAGAGCTGAGTAATGGGAAATAAAAAAAAAATGCTAAAACCCCTCCACACCCCTCCCTTCTTCCTGGCTCATCTCCACTCCCAGTTTCTCTCCCCCATCCCCAGCAGCACAGGGGGATGGGGAATGGGGACTGGGGTCAGGTCATTACATATTGCCCCTGCCTCTCCTTCCTCCTCAGGGGAGGACTCCTCACACTCTGCCCCTGCTCCAGCCTGGGGTCCCTCCTGCAGGAGACAGTTCTCCACAAACTCCAATGTGAGTCCTTCCCACAGGCTATAGTTCTTCATGAACTGCTCTAGTGTGGGTCCCTCCCACAGGGCACAGATCTTCAGGCACAGACTGCTCCAGTGTGGGTCCCCCATGGGGTCACAAGTCTCCCCAGGAAACCTGCTCTAGTGTGGGCTCCTCTATCCATGGGGCCACTGGTCCTTCCACAAGCCTGCCCCAGCACAGGCTTCCCACCAGGTCACAGCCTCCTTCAGGTACGTCTGCCTGCTCCACTGTGGGGTCCTCTACAGGCTGCAGGTGGAATCTCTGCTCCACCATCATTCTCCATGGGCTGCAGGGGAACAGCCTGCCTCACCATGGTCTTCTCAATGGGCTGCAGGAGAATGTCTGCTCTGACACCTGAAGCACCTCCTCCCTGCCTTCTGCAATGACTTTTGGTTTATCAGAGTTGTTCCTCTCACCTATTCTCACTCCTTTCTATGGCTACTGTTCTGGCAGGTTTTTCTCCCTTCTTAACTCTGTCACCCTATGATGGGCTCAGCACTGGCCATTGGTGGGTCTGTCTTGGAGCCATCCAGCATTGGCTCTATCAGACATGGGGGAAGCTTCTGGCAGCTTCTCACAGAAGCCACCCCTGCAGCCCCCTGCTTCTGAGACCTTGCAATGAAAAACAAAGGAGAGAAGAACAATGGGGGAAAAGGAAGGGTGAATATGAATTTATGAACCCTCATTTTTCCGGACTAGTTTATCTACCTCCAGGCAAACAGTAATTTTCATACCTTCAATGATTTTTTGAAGGTATTGCTCCTCATGAGAGAAGTCCAAAGAAACTAACCCGGAGTATCTTTCACCCAGTGAAACTCGAAGCATTTTGTAGAGATTAATTAATCAAGTTCTGATGTCCCTAGCAGGCTTACAAGTGTTTTGCAAGTGACACCATGGTAACAGAAGTGCTGAAACCCATATTTCAAAGAATGTTACACAAGAGCAACCGAGTACACAAGAGCATATTCTTCTACTCATATGGCTGGTTTAATTTTCGTAAGATGTGGGGAATATCAAATCAAGCCTCTCATAGCTTTATCTTAGTATTTTTCATGCATTTAATTTCTTTAACTTTCTAACTGGCTATAATGTATCCTCAGGTGGGGTTACAGTATCAATGCAGGCTGAAATGCTACCAAATTATGGTCACTGTGGTTGGCATGCATTTCATTTGCCCTTTTGTATCTGTCCAGCAGACATTCATATCTAAGCTAGTCACCACTGACTCCAGAGTTAATGATGAGAAACAGGCATTTTTAGGCTTTAGCTAAAATGAATCTGTTTTAAAGATTTATTTTCAGAGGAGTTAAATTGTGCCTGAGAAGTATCTCTTACTTCATGTCTAGAAGGGTGGTAAAGAGTGGGGATGAATAGTTGAGATGCTTTCTATACACTGTAGATGCCTACACTGAACAGATGAAACCCATCTTCTACTGCCAAACTACATCAGCCCATCAAGGAATGATTTCTTCTTTATAGCTCAATCCCTTTTCATCTGCTCTGTCTGTGGTATTCAAATGTTTTATGCACACTATGTCATCCCTCTGAAAACCTCATGAATGTTATCTTTTATTTATGCCCTCAGAATTGCTGCTGATTATATTATCGCAATGTCTTGAAGGCTTAAACAAGATCAGGGCCATCTCTGCTAGTCACTGTCCAAGCAGAGTGGCTGCATGTAAGGCGGGGATCGAGTATTTCTCAGCTTGGGATCCATCCCCATTTCGTGCACTGGTAAAATCCAAATCTGTGTGAAACCCCTGCCCACATTTCCTGCCCTGGTTTCCATGGGAAGGAGAATTTGGTGCAAGGAGCCGTAGCATGGCCCAGCCACCACCCCAAGACACGTGACTGCAGATCACAATGTTGGTCTGCTACAACACGGTTGTGCACGGCAGCTCCATCATGGTTAGGAATAAGACTATGCCCAAGAGAGAAAACGAGCTAAAAGATTACCTTATGTCACCCGGGTGCTGTGAATAAGCAGAAGAGGAGGCACAAAGAGATTGATCACCCTGCAAAGTCGATAGAAGAGTCTGAAACAGAAGTAATCTCTTAACCTGCAAGACATTCTTCTTTGAATGTGCAGACATTTTATTGTTTAGTCTTAAACACCTTGCCCACAACCATATAGCAGCTGTGAGACAAAGCTATAACCCAGGAATTATGGCACGGACTTTTAGCTGAGACTCGAGAGCTATAAAATCTGCAAACCTGTGGGAAAAGGATCTAAAACATATAGAATGCATTCAATTCCTGCATTTGCTTTGAGAACTAAAAGTTGGAGCAGAAAACAACACTTCAGTAAATTTCTTAAAAAATAATGCAGAAAAGCCTGTTCCTTTAAACCCCATGCTGGTGTACTAATGTGGAGTTCAGAACTGTAGCATGATCTATTGTGCACAGACATGAATGACTCTTGGTATTTGATTGTTTTATTACTTCCATCTGAGCTAATCTTCGTTACTTGGATTTTACAAATTTAAGGACTTGCCAGCATGCTTGCCAGTTAAATAAAGGGCACAGCTAAGGTCTCCGAACATCTGGTCCAAATACTTAATCATCTTGTTGCATGAAGGCTGGTATTTTTATCCTGTACCCTGATTGGGTCTGCATAATTTTTTTTCACAAATTGGTATTTAAACCTCAAAACCTTTAGCTAACTACATCTGTCATTGATATTTTATTGTTTAATTTCTTTTTATAGAGCCAAATTACATCTCTCCCACATACAGCCTGCACTTTACATGTCTAATTTGTCGACATGTTCTATAATGATAATTTCATTGATTTAGAAAGTGACATTATGAGCAACATATGTTCAGTTTAGCAGTAAACCTTGTTAAAGCAATAATGTCCCATTCTTCCCTCCACCCTCCCCAAATTCAAATATAACCCACATTAGGAGGCAGCTGAGTCATTTAACTGCTTTGATTCTTGTAAATATAGAAACCCGCTAGCTGTTTAGCTTTACACTTTGGCTGCATATATTTCCTACTTTGGGTTGTAGGAAAGGACAGTGCAGAGATGAATTACACTACCACACTTTGTCTAAAAGCATGATATGTGTTAATTTCCTTTGGAAAAGTCACTTGGAAGGAAAAATTGCTCCCTTAAAAAAGAAAAGAAAATACAGGACATTCATATAAAAAGGATATAATTGAGGAACATCAATTCATAGACAATAATGAGAAGATGCCCAATTATCCTTAATATAATCATCAAGAAACAGACTTATTTTCATATTACTTGTGAAACAGCTGAGTAATAAAAAGGAATTATTTTTATAGACTCCAGAGCTATTTGAATGCTTTACCATCTGTACTGGTGTAGGGCCTTTCCCCAAAGTGTTTAAAATCTGACTACATTTTGATCCAGTAAAACAGAGTTCAGTGATTTTAGAATTAGTCTGAAACTTAATGCTGGGATCTCGGCTCAGTTTTTGCCAAGACTTTTTACAAATACTTTACAAATCACTAGAAATCCCACTGAAGCCTGTAATGCAATTTGCTAGAAAAATGCACATATCCCTTCTCAAGAATGTAAAGAAAGGGAATAATATTAAACAGGAAGTTAAATCTTTATTTGATTTTATAAGGGGAATTCACATCAAAATAGCTAGAGAAAATAATTATAGTAATGTAATGGTCTGAGAAGGTATCAGAGTCACGACACTCATGAACAGAGATGTTATTTCCATGTGGTGAACATGCTTCATCTACGCAGATCACTTTTATTCACAGGTCAAGTGTCAAGAACAGATGACTAAGAGTCCTGTTCCACTTTTGGCCTCTCCACTTTGCCAGAGGTACAAAAAAAAGTCACACGCACAAAAAAATGTCTGTTGACTTTCTACATACAAATTCCCTTCAAGGGATTTTGTAAGGATCAATTTTAGAATATACTTTATAGGTGAAAATCTCTTTATGTATTTATGAAAGCTTTTGCTGGGTGTCTGTATTTCTCACTTTAAGTGGGTTGTTATTAAGTGGAATAGACATGACTATGCTTCATTCACCATCTGGAGTAACATCACAAGTTTTCTTCTAAGATTTTCATGATCTTTTCACATTGCATTTGAATGGACTAATAGCACATATAGAGGGCGGGGGGGGGAATTTTTCTCCATATACAGTTTTTGAAACTTTATTCTTGCTAATGAATTTTCAAATACATCAGATAATTGCACTTTGAAACTTTTTTAATTCTTTCTCTATTCTTTCTGCTTGTTTATCTTTTGAGGAAAGATTGCCAACTGTATATAAGCTATACCCGTGTTGTAGTTTTGCATGGCTGGGTTCTGGTGGAGAAGGGGGGCTGCAGGGGCAGCTTCTGCAAGAAGCAGCCAGATGCTCTCTGCAGGCCCCATAGAACAAACACCAGCCAGCTCAAGGCCAGAGTCATTGCTGACCAAGGCCAAGCCCATCAGCGACTGTCACAGTGCCTCTGGGAATCACATTTAGGAGGGATAAAACCTGCAAGCAGCTGCTTTTTGCCCCCAGAGAAGGGAGTGAGAAGATGTAAGAAACTGTGCAGACACCAAGGCCAGGGAGGGGGTAGGGGGTGGGAGGCGGCACCCCAGTTGCCAGAGAGAAAGATGCCCCTGTAGCCCGTGGAGAAATCCATGGTGGAGTAGGTCTCCCCTACAGCCCATGGATAATGACAGGGAGCAGAGATCCCATCTACAGTCTGTGTAGGACCCTACACCTGAGTATGTAGAGACACCTGAAGGGCGTAGTGACCCTGTAGGAAGCCTGCCCTGGAGCAAGTTCCTGGCAGAGAAACCTGCAGCCTGTGAAGAGACCCACCCATGCCAGAGCAGGTTTGCGGTGCCTGGGGGAGAGGCTTGTGACCCCGTGGGGGACCAGGCTGGAGCAGTCTGGGCTTTAGAGACTGAGAGACATTCTGTGATTTATGACTGCCTCATAGCAGTGACCCACGCTGGGGCAGCTGGGGAAGAGCTGAAGCCCCATGGGAAAGGACTCATGTTGGAGAAGTTTGCAGAGGACTGTCTCCCATGGGTGATTCCTCCCACCTCCCCCACAACCTGTTTCTTTGAAGAGCAATCTACAAACTCCAGAAGAAATCACACATTTCTTTTCACGCTTCCTCTGAAGTGTTTTGTCAGTCTAGAATAATAATAAATAAATAAATGAAGATAATAAAATATCTCTGCGATGAAAATGAGTGACTTTCGTTACATTAATGTTAGGGGAGAAAAAGTGAGTTTAATTTATGTTAGCTAAATTAAAGCAAAAACCTCAGAGGAGATGAGAGAGCCAGTGGTTTCCACACTGGACATGTCAGCCTGATAACTTGGAGATTGGTGAACATCCTTTCTCTTCAGAAATTCATCTCAAATTTCTTGCCGCATTTTAGCAGGTTTGGGTGAGTAAGAGCAAGGTCAGAAAATTTTCTCTCATTTTACTTAATTCAGTAAAGAAGTATATAATTACTTATTTAAAAGAGAAAACTGTTTCTATCTGTCTGCATTCCTGTATGTTTTAAATATTAGCCCCCAATAATCAGGGTGAAGTCTTTCTCTGAGACATGGCATGCTGCAGAATTAGCAACATGTTTACATATGTGATACTTGTAAATTTTCAGAGGTTGAACTCACATTGGCTTCTTTATAGTAGTATACATACTGTTCCATTAACACAGAACCAATAGTTCTTTACTAATAAAGTGCTAAAATTGAATTTACTACCTGGCAAAACCTGATGATTTAGTTATTCTGATGTATTTGAAGGGTTAAAGTTAAGTACGAGGATGATTAATTTTTATTCATTATTTCATGATGATGGATATTACTGGTGACACTGTGATTTACTGGATAGCACTCTATAGCAATGCAGAAAACCTACCCTATTAGTGGGCAAATTGCAGGATTCTCTCTAACTGGAGCTCTAGCAAGTCTCTCACCTAATCTCACAAACTGGATCCTATTGCTTGTATATGACAGATGAAAAGTCCTTTCTCCTTGTTTCAGCTAGAAGAGCAACAAAAACTATGAAAGCATGTTATTTTAAGAGCACAAAAGCATAATGTTTCTTGAAGGCATCGTGTCAAGCATTGTAATCCCTGTGTGGTGCATGAAACTCTCTTGGAAAATCCCTGATTTGTACAGGAGACCAAATGCTGCAGCGGGGGACAGATTAGCATTTGCTATAGCAAAGCCTTTTACCCTGAGACAACTGATTAAAAACTTGGCTTGCTAATAAGCAGGATGCATTTCCACCTGAAACCTGTCAATGAATTCTGTGTAAAATAAGTTGAATGCACTTAATGTGTGTTTTACCAGACAGTTTTCCCCATTTAAAAAAAAAAAAAAACACACCACAATCCTCACTCTAAAAATGTGTGGATACTCTGTGGAAGTATCAGTAACTTTCACAGACACAAGGATCTAAAGGCATAAGTAAGGCAAGGCATGCGGAGAGAGGCAATCTTTGTTTTGGTCGACTGATACCTTTCTGCTCACCTTTGGCTGTAACAACTCTCCATAGTAGTCTTACAATTGTAAACATGCTGAATTTTCTCACAGATATATATTTTGTCAAGTATAAGGGCAGCTATATGCATAAATGTTTACATTTAAATAAAACAGCTGAAGGCCACCTGTAGTGCAATCCTCTTTTCAGTGTGTTACTGAACACACAACTTTTTCTGAATATTATGGTCACTGATTCACTTAATCTGCAGGAGATAATGATACTGTCTCTTCTTCAAGGGCTAGATGTCAATGTCACGAACCCTGTTACCAGACAGTGGAACCCCTTGTTTAAAGTCATTCACAGACATAGAAAGAAACATTTAATAGGCTCGCTGTTTATTTACGGAAGTTGTCTGAACAGGATATGTATTCATTACCCTTTGAAGAATATGGCTCCAAGTCTTCATCACAGATCTTCAAAGCTTTCATATGATGGAGTGCTAGAAGGGGCTCTTGGGAGCACCAAGTTTAAGAAATCCTCCTCCACCTCAAGAGTAGGTGTGATTTTTTCTGTCTCTGATGGAGTCCACCCCCTCTTTGTCTACAGATAACTCTTTCCCAGATAAGACTGATCCCTGGGGTTCTGAAAAATACTTCTGAAGAGCAAATTTTTTTATTACCTTTGGAATAGCCACGCCACAAAGAAGGATTTCACTTCCTATTTGTTTTCAAAGTGCATAAGTGAATTAAGCCACATGTTTTACTGACAGGAAAAATAGTCGTAGTTGAAGTGCGTGGATTTCATCTGCTTGGCAAGTGGTGTATTTGTATCATAGGACTATCTCAGTTATAAGATATTCGTGTATGTGTGCGTATGTTTTTGTAGGAGTCCTATAAAAACATTGGCAATAAATCTAGCAATAAATCCACAGCATCTTTCGCTGTTCAAAATTTTTCTGTGATAGCACAATAATTCTAGTTCAAAGATTCTTCCAGTTCCAAGAGCTTTGCCAATTTTTCATATGTTGCATAATGGGAATACTAAAGGCTAAATTCTGTACAGATAACTTTCATCCAAAGGTCTTGTGGCATATAAGTTGCAACATCAGCAAAATGTGTCTTGGTTGTAATTTTTAAAAGAGACTCAGCCTCCATAAAACACTGCAGGAAAATAATGTTTTCATTTAAAAAGGTAACTGAATAAATAGAAGTTTGTCCTTGAGATTTTAGCCAAATTTTTGTCTAGTGGTTAGCTCCAATCATCTAATCTGGATACTTGTAATGAGAAATCTGCAGTCAAACTGACTTGAACTTTGATTTACCTAGTCTTTCCAGCTGAATTCATTTGAGACCAGATCACATTTAAATAGGAGACTACTAAGAAAAAAATAAGGAATTGAAAAAAAGAAGTAGATGTTTGAGTATTTTTTATATATATATATATATTTATATATTTTATATATAGGGCTAGGAAGATGATTAAGGGCCTGGAACAGCTCAAGTATGAGGAAAGGCTGAGTGAGCTGGGGCTGTTTAGCCTGGAGAAAAGAAGACTGAGGGGGGATCTAATTAATGTTTATAAATATCGTAAGTATGGGATGCAGGGGGAATTGGCCAACTCCTTTTCAGTAGTCTGTGGAGATAGGACAAGGGGCAATGGCTGTAAACTGGAGCACAGGAAGTTCCGCACCAACATGTGGAAGAACTTTTACACAGTGAGGGTGACAGACTACTGGAATAGGCTGCCCAGGGAGGTGGTGGAGTCTCCTTCTCTGGAGATATTCAAGACTCGTCTGGATGCCTATCTGTGCAATATGTGCTAGGGAGCCTGCTTTGGCAGGGGGGTTGGACCCGATGATCTCTCGAGGTCCCTTCCAACCCCTACAATTCTGTGATTGTGTGATTCTGTGATATTATTACTTTTTATCCTTCTCCCACTTCTGAACAGGAGCTGAGGATGTCTGACTGAGTCCTTCCGTTGCAGGATCAGGTCTTACATTTGTGTGTGGAATTTTTCCACAGGTCACTTTGAAGATACAAATGGAGTTTCAACAGCCAGTTGATATTTCAGCATCAGGACTAGATTCAGTACCTGGTCCTGCCTGTGGTTAGGGGCACGTATAAAATGGCAAGCTCTTACAAAGATGCTTTTATTTAAATATCTGTAAGGATCATTTGAGGCAAAGCATCTGCTTGGTTTCCAGCAGTGCTTAGCTCCAAAGGACACAAAAAATAGCTTTTCCCTTGTGAAGTCCTTTGCTCTCTTCAACCATTAATTGGATCAGGATCTCTGCTGCTTCAACCTGTGTCTGGCTGCAATAGGACTTTCGACGTAGCAGTATGCTTCCACTAATTTACCTGCACATCCCATTTCCGTGTAATCTTTCTTTCTTCTAAAATGGAAGAATTCCTTTCTCGGCCATCAAAAAGCCCTGAAAGGCATCAAGAAGTTATCCAATATGTGTGCTTAAAAGGAGAAGAAATATCGTTGTGGGGTATTGGTTTAATTTCAAAACTTTGGCACAAAAGCATTATTCAAAGTCTGCAAATAGCAACTCTGAGATAGATTTTTATGCATGTGTATAAATAATAAATATATATGTATTTTTAATATATATATTTTTCCTCTGAACAGTTACTGAGTGACTGATGCTTGTGTGTTGACTACTTCTAACTTCCAAGTTATTTTCACGTAAATTCACACAGATAAATTATACTAACTACAAGCAAACACATAATTAATATTTTAATAGTTGAGAACATTTGAGACTGGCCTAGGTCTGCCTCAGTCCTTCTGAATGGAAGCTTAAATTTGCTGCATTTCCAAGTGAAGTATGTCAGTTTTCAAATTAAGTGCTTTTTTTTCCCCACAGATTTTTCCCTTGTGCTGAGATTTAACAGGGGTCTCCTTAACAGATTTGATTAATGTTCTAGTTATTCAACTGTCCCATCTCCAACAATAACAGCAACTGAGGTCAATAAAGACCAGATGAGACCTCATTTGTTTGTCTTCCACTAATTAATGCATTGGGTGCACCTAAATTCAGCTTCTGGAAAAACAGTTGTTTTAAATGAAATGCCTCAATTCCCTACACAGCCAGGACAGAAATAGCACCTTTCCATATGCCTTCCTCATGCAGTGAAAGGTAGTTTCACCCTGGAGCTGTGGCTTTGTGCATTAAAGTGTGATGTTGTGTTCAGTTTCAGCTTTGGTCCTGCTCTGGGTAGAGCACAGCTCTGCAGCAAGGACACCTTTATTTCCCGGTTAGTGGAGAAATAGTGATGAGTCTGCTGGTTGTTATGGAAGGGAAACTTTGTCAGCAGATGAACCACAGTCAAAGGAAATGCAGAAATCAACAGTTATATGAAAAGAAAGTTGACTAAGTCAGCACCTTGACGTGCTCCTTTCAGTCTATAGGTGCGTTGGTAATGGGCAGCACAGAGTATGATGCATACAGCAGAATGTTAGCAGAAACCACAGTGTATATTCCACACAGTATGTGGAGATAAACTTCCTTGCATTTCTCTCTTTCCAGCTGCAATATGCCTCAGGGAAGAGTGGGTCTCAAGGAGGTAGAAGGTCCCACTCCAAAGAAGGTAAACTGCTTATAGGCTGCATATTGATTCCCCCTCATACAGCTGCACAGCCATCTCCCTGGAATGAAATAGTACTGTATATTCCCTTCAATTCCATGAGGACTGCTGTCAAATTTGGGAGAGGATCTCGCTGTGCAGAGAGCATCTCCCGAGTTGGGCATATCGTCCCTGAGCCACCTGACTCCCTGGTAGGCTGAATCCATGTGGAACAAAAGAGGTGAAGACATGCTGGATGTGAGATGAGTGCCCTGCTCCCATCAGCTTTTGCTTAAATGCTACCTTATACTTTTTGAACTTGTCTGCCTCCTGTTTAATATCCATTGAAATACAGAGAGAATTTGTTTTCCACAGATAAAGGTGCTCTTTTATTAAACTAATTGACTTCCTTAATTCTAGAGGAAACTGGAAAAGATGTCTTGAACATGGAGGTAGATTTATATTTGTAGGAGGTGCTAAGGGAACCTAGTGTTACTCCCTGGAATACTGAAATCCCTATAGATGTCAAGTACTCCTGCTCAAAAATGGTTATATTTATATTCCTCATACATATTGTATATATCTGCAGTTATCTAAATCCTTGGATGTCTCTTGAATTAAACAGACATTTTGCATTATAATTCATGTACATTACACTTCATATTTGCTGTGCAAACTAAACTCTCAAACCAATGTAAGGCTACTGCATAACAGGATATCAATGTTTTCTACATATCCCAGTGGAATATGCTGCAAAATATTCTGCTGTGTTCCAAGTGAATAGAAAGAAGCACATGATAAATGATGTATTTACCTACATATCCATAAGGTAGAAAGTCATCATGCCATGAATTTTATCTGTTGTTGCCCTACAACCCGTAATGAAAATTGCTTATGTGCCTGTGTGATGAGGGACGAAGACTTAAAAGTGATTTGCTAGACCAATTTATCCATAAGTCTGAGACAATATTTAGTCAAACTAGTCAGATTCATTCTTACTCTCCTTCCTAAATCTATCAGTCAGTCCCCCAATAATTCCTGCTACTTTTATGAAGAGCTTCCCAGTGTCTTCCCGATAGCGTGCAGCCCAGGACCGAAAGCACTCTCCACACTGCAGTGTTTGCACAGCACGCTCAGCACGTTCCAGTATTGTTTATGTATTCAACATGAAGTTTAGCACATAAACAGCCTGAAATATGGTGGCAAGAATATATGCAGATCACCCAGGAACCTGTAAATACTTAGACATGTGCAAGCTTTGAAGGTTCACTTTGATCAGCACTTTGATACTAACGCTCGCAGAAGGAATACTTCTATCATCTGGATTAAGTAACTTTGTGCATCCGAGAAGGGAGTGGTTGCACCATTTACAGATTATGCTCTATGAAGCTAATGTAGATATTAAGGAGTATTTATGGATTTTATTTTCATAGATGGTAGATATTATTGAGTTATGACTTGGCAAGCACAGCCTGATTTTGCCATTTTTATTTTCTGTACAGCAATTTACATTTGCAGAGTGTCTAGGGTCTGAGACTGGGCTGTTAATAAATCAGGAAAAAATCAATGTGAAATGAATGTAAGCCATAGAAAGTAATATAAGAACGAGATAGATCATTAATGATATAAAATCCCATATAAGTAGCAAAAGATAACTTCAAAAAGATAACTGCACAAACATGTATTGAAAGGCAATGTTTTGAATGTTTGGCAACAATTTTCGAGAGTGATGTGCTTTTTGAGAAATTTCCTGACCACAAGTTGATTATGTTTCACCTTACATAATCACTGGGGTTTTTTTCATTGCTCAAACTTAGTCCTAACACCCAGAGTGGGACAGGTGCTTGTCATGCTATTTGCAAGTTAACATAGTCCAGACTAGAATTTATTTTTGGAGGTGTGAAGCTTGATCAGTATACAATAATAAAAATAAATAAACAGATACAAAATATTTCATCACTCATATCTTAAGACAAAGAATCTGTATCTGATTCTTATATTTGTGCTTATATCTCTATATAGATCTTGCATACAAGTTCAAAACTATGGATGCCATGGGTGTGATTTGCCACTTATCTGAAAGTGGTAAAGGCTGCAAATGGGGACACAGAGGTTGTAGCTAAGGTACAGAAAATACAGCCATAGACACACTTTCCAGTGATATGTGTGAAATGGGGAGGGACACAATCTTCACTACTGTTAATTTCAAATTATAAGCTAAAGCAAAGTTTGCAATTTTGTTTCTGCTGCTAGATTCACAATCATGATATCCCATTAATAAATGGAAATGGTCCTTTCTTCTCCCATAGCTCAGCCATATAAACAAAGGAGAAGGCTAAGAAATTAATCTCATCAGTTTAGCTGTTAAATATTTGGTGTTTCTTTTGAGGTAATTGCCTAGGCTTCCCCTGTAGTCAGTTGAGAGATATACCTTCAGAAGAAATAATTCCATCTCTATCAGAAGTGTATTCTAGTAAGGGATCAGCTGTCCCTGCAGAAAACTTAGATTGCTCATTTACTCCACATACTAATTCTAGATGGTTGAAGTCACATTAAACGAATCCTAACTGACTATACAGGGGAGTTAATGAAGGTGTGTAAGCACAAAGTTCTGACAAATGCTCAAAGAAATACTGAAAGATTAAAGAGGCAGGTTTAAAAAATACATTAAACCTTCAGTTAAGGGAGTCTTAGGTGTTATGTGTAGGAAAAACAGTGAGAAATGTAAGAGAGAAGTTGACGTATTATAAAGTTTATGGTGCATTTTAACAAGCCGATATTGTCTGCAAATCATCAGTGTTGACAAAGTTACTAAAAAATAATTTCAGTTCTGTATTTGGGGGTTTTTATACTTTAAAAAAAGCCCTATAAAAAATCAAGTAGGAAAATACCTTGTAAAGAATCAAAAGCCCCGCTGTTTTGGTTAAGACAGGTCAATCAATTGGTAACTAAGGTAAAGGGAATTGTATGAGAAGTAAAATACTTAATTTTGGTCAAGTTTCTTATAAACTTCATGTTCTCTTCATCTTTATCTTCTGAAAGACACACGCACTGTTATCCTTTGAGGACTGATCCAGAACAGAAATTCTGTTCTGTTGTGCACTATATTTCAGCAAAGAAAAATAATTATTTGGAGTATTTTTAGACCTAGAGCACCAATAGCATTCATGTTATGCTAACTAGATTTTTTTAAACCAGTTTTTCATGTCTGCTAGGAAGCATTACTCATTCTAAGAATCTGTAGACAGCCACATGAAAATAAGACTGGTTATCTTGCTGATGCAAGGAAAAGAAACATTATGATATAAAACATAGATTTTGAGAAATGTCAATGGAATAAGAGGACTGTCATGAGAAGCAAGACTGAAGCTAGGAAAATGCTCATCCTTGCACAGGAAGTAAATGTTCTGTCTGCAATTACAAAGAAGCACAAAGGTTTTTGGTATTCACTCTAATGTGTTCAGTTAGATGGGAAATGATGAAAGTCATGCCAATAACTGCATCAACCACAGTGACTAACTAATGAACTTTGTGACATAGAAGCCAAACTATCATTGGTGAAAAAGTTGGCATTTAATTATAAATTAATATATCGTGCTGGTTGGATGTGGTTGTGATTCACAGTTAAGAATCTGATGCTCAAATTTCTGTTCTCATTTACACTCAAGAGTATCCTACCACCTGTGGCCACTCAACCTCAGGAGTTATCTTTTCAGATCTTCCATGCTTAGTGGGATATATAGGGTATATAGCTTGGTGAATACATGTGTGGCAGTCTTCTCTGTAAGACAACACACCAGAATGTCTGGATTTAGGAGACAGGCTGTTTCTCTGTGTCAGGCCTGAGGTAGGTAATATTTATATTATTAGGAGACAAGAGGCTCCCGAAAATGTCTTTAATAAGGAAGTGAAATAGAAAGTTGGCCACATATGGTTCTTAAAAATCTGTATCACTTAGCATGGAATACTATATCTATATTAGATCCAGGATCTTGGCTGATTTCCAAGAAGGATAATTAGATTCCCACTACTGAGACAAAAATTGCCTTCACTTCCCATCCTGAATGGTGTGGTTTGAACAACTCCCACAGTTTTGTCTGGGTCAGTGGATGAAATAGATTCCTTAAATATATAATCCTTTCCAGCACATGGATCTTTAAGGATGCCTCACATTTTCTTGATGTTATGTAGTTTTAAGGCACCACTGGTCATACAGATATGAAAATCTTACTTGCATATGTCCCTGGATCTGGATCTGCCTACACAAAACCGTGCATGCAGAACATTATAGCTAATGCTTTGGTACTGTGGTTCTGCAACACAATGTCTATTAATAATGGTGAATAGCTATTTCTGTGAGTGTTGTACTTAGTAGGGCAAATGATTCAGAAAGAAAAGCTGTTAAGGTCTAAGTAACCAAGGAATACATGGCAATTGTAGACCATCAAAGAAATGGCTTTCACTTTTCTATGGCAGTGATGGGCTTTTCCAGACATATGTGTATTAGTATAAACACGGCTTGAGCAAAATCTCATTGAAATTAGACAAGTGAACAATTTTTTTAAGCTTAGTTTGGATCAGATTAGACAAAAAGCAGAAGTAATAAAAGGAATATCTTGAGTGCTAGGACCTTCTTATCAGATGTATCACTTAGAATAGAGGAACAGTCACAGAGATAAGTGGAATGTGCCCTGTTTAGAAATTTGAATGGATAAATGGAGGAATAATAACTTTGTTAAAGCACATGGACCAACTCACTTTGTTCCTGTTTCAAAGCTCAGAAAAATACTGTAGTGCTCAACCTTTGAGCAGAGGGCAAGACTTGACCCAGGAAGGACTATTCACTGCCTTCCAGGTCAGAGATCACAGAATCACAGAATCACAGAATCACAGAATTGTAGGGGTTGGAAGGGACCTCGAGAGATCATCGGGTCCAACCCCCCTGCCAAAGCAGGCTCCCTAGCTCATATTGCTCAGATAGGCGTCCAGGCGGGTCTTGAATATCTCCAGAGAAGGAGACTCCACCACCTCCCTGGGCAGCCTATTCCAGTGCTCAGTCACCCTCACTGTGAAAAAGTTCTTCCGCATGTTGGTGCGGAACTTCCTGTGCTCCAGTTTACAGCCATTGCCCCTTGTCCTATCCCCACAGACCACTGAAAAGGGGCTGGCCGATTCCCCCTGCATCCCCTGCTTCAGATAATTATAAACTTTGATTAGGTCCCCCCTTAGTCTTCTCTTCTCAAGGCTGAACAGTCCCAGCTTACTCAGCCTTTCCTCATAGGGGAGATGCTCTAGGCCCTTAATCATCTTCGTAGCCCTTCTTTGGACTCTTTCCAGGAGATCCCTGTCCTTTTTATACCAAGGAGCCCAGAACTGGACACAATACTCCAGGTGGGGCCTGACCAGGGCAGAGTAGAGAGGGAGGATCACCTCCTTTGACCTGCTGGCTACACTCCTCCTGATGCATCCCAGGATCCCATTGGCTCTCTTGGCCACCGAGGCACACTGCTGGCTCATGGCCAACCTGTCATCTACCAGGACCCCCAGGTCCTTCTCCACTCAGCTCTTCTCCAGCAGGTCATCCCCCAGCCTGTACTGATACAAAGAGTTGTTCCTTCCCAGGTGCAAGACTTTACACTTGCTTTTGTTGAACTTCATCTGGTTTCTCACTGCCCAGCTCTCCAGCCTGTCCAGGTCTCTCTGGATGGCAGCGCAGTGCTCCTGCGTGTCAGCCACTCCTCCCAGCTTTGTATCATCGGCGTACTTGCTGAGGGTGGATGTTATTCCCTCATCAAGATCGTCAATGAAGATATTAAACAGGATTGGACCCAACACTGAGCCCTGGGGAACACCGCTGGTAACAGGCCTCCAGTCAGATTCTACTCCACGAATCACAACCCTCTGGGTTCGGTCCGACAGCCAATTCTCAACCCACCTCACTGTCCACTCATCTATCCCATGCTTTCTCAGCTTTGCTATCAGGATGTCATGGGAGACAGTATCAAAGGCCTTGCTGAAGTCAAGGTAGATGACATCCACTGCTCTCCCTCCATCTACCCAGCCTGTCATGAGATCGTAGAAGGCTATGAGGTTGGTCGAGCACGATTTCCCCTTAGTGAATCCATGCTGACTACTCCTCATGACCTTCTTCTCTTCCAATTGCTTGGAGATGGCATCCAGAACAAGCTGTTCCATTACCTTTCCAGGGGCAGAGGTGAGGCTGACTGGCCTATAGTTACTAGGTTCCTCCTTCTTGCCCTTTTTAAAGACTGGAGTGACATTGGCTATCCTCCAGTCTTCAGGCACTTCTCCTGTCCTCCAAGACCTGTCGAAGATGATAGAGAGCGGCTCAGCAATCACCTCCGCCAGCTCCCTCAGCACACGTGGATGTAACCCATCTGGGCCCATGGATTTGTGTGCATTAATCCCTTTGAGCCGCTCCTGGACCTCCCCTACTTGAACCAGAGGGAAATTCTTCATTTCCCAATCAGTCCTACTCTCATCCAGTGTCTGTGGGTCCCGGGGGGCCTTTGAAATGAAGACCGAAGCAAAGGCGGCATTCAATATCTCCACTTTCTCAGCATCCCCCGTAACCAGGACACCCTCCTTATTCAGCAAGGGACCTACATTATCCCTGGACATCCTCTTACTGTTCACGTGTCTAAAAAACCCCTTTTTATTATCCTTTATGTCCCTTGCCAGCTTAATTTCCAAGAGGGCTTTAGCCTTCCTAGTTGCATCCCTACAGGCCCTGACCACATTCCTGTATTCTTCCCAGGTGCTCAGACCCTTTTTCCACGATTCATAGATCTTCTGCTTCTCTTTGAGTTTGCTCAATAGCTCCCTGTTCATCCATGCAGGTCTTCTGCCTCTCTTTCCCCATTTCCTCCTCAAAGGGATGCATCATTCCTGTGCTTGGAAGAAGTGCTGTTTGAATGCTAGCCAGCTCTCGCAGGCTCCCATTCCTTCAAACAGCGTAGCCCACGGGATAGCCCCCATTAAGTGGCGGAGGAGATCAAAGTTAGCTCTACCAAAATTCAGGGTAGCTATCCTACTTTTTGGCTTGCTTCTTCCACCCAGGATCATGAACTGAACCATTTCATGGTCGCTTTGCCCTAAGCTGCCCCTGACCTTCACTTCCCTAACAAGTCCATCCTTGTTAGTGAAAACAAGGTCCAGCAGCCGCCCTCCCCTTGTGGGCTCCTGCACCATCTGTAGCAGGAAATTGTCTTCAACACACTGCAGAAATTGTCTGGACTGCATACGACTGGCCGTATTGCTTGCCCAGCAAATATCTGGGTAGTTGAAGTCCCCCATAAGGATCAGTGCCCGGGAACTTGAGGCTACTTCTAACTGTTTATGGAATGCGTTATCTACCTGCTCCTCTTGATCAGGGGGCCTATAGCACACTCCCACAACAATGTCCCCCATACCGGTTTGCCCCTTGATTTTAACCCACAAGCACTCGACAGAAGGTTCATCCTTCCCCAGGTGGAGCTCAACACATTCTAGGTGCTCTCTCACATAAAGAGCAACTCCTCCACCTCGCTTCCCTAGCCTGTCTTTCCTAAAAAGCACATAGCCATCCATGACAGTGTGCCAGTCATCCAGGTTGTCCCACCACGTCTCTGTGATTGCGATGAGATCATGGCCCTGCGACCGCACAAAGATCTCTAGTTCTTCTTGTTTGTTCCCCATGCTACGTGCATTTGTGTAAAGACAGTTCAGTGGTGAAGCAGATGTAGGTATCCTCAACGGCCCACAGCGAGATTTCTGACAGGGGACTGGCAAAAGTGGCTCCACGGAGGAGTACTCAGGGCAGTCCACAGAATTTTCCCTACTCTCACGTGGAAAAACGTCCCCAAGTCCACGACTGTGCTGTTGGTATTTACCTCTTCCCACCGTCAACTCCCGTTGTGTCTCCCGAAGCCTAACCCTGGCAGCCGCCTTAATATCCCCTTCCCCCTTCCTAACTAGTTTAAAGCACGATCGATGAGCCCTGCTATCTCCTGGGCGAGGATCCGCTTTCCTTTATAGGACAGGTGAGCCCCATTAGCAGTACTCATGCCAGGAGCAGAGTACACCATCCCTTGGTTAAAGAATCCAAAGTTCTTGCGCCGGCACCAGCCTTTTAACCACACATTCAACTCGTGGGTTATCCTGTCCTGCTCTGAGCCCCTCCTCCCACAAGTGGGGATAGAGCAGAATATTATTTGGGCTCCCCCCCCCTCAACAGAGCGCCCCAGGTCCCGGAATTCCCTTTTGACGGCTTGCAGGTTACACTTTGTGATTGCGTCCCTGCCTGCTTGAACTATCAGTAAGGGATAATAGTCAGTGGATCTTACCAGGCCTGGTAGCCTTCTGGTAATATCCCTGACCCGGGCTCCAGGGAGGCAACACACCTCCCTGCGTGTAGGGTCTGGCCTACATATAGGCCCTTCTGTCCCTCTGAGAAGGGAATCTCCTACTACGACTACCTTCCTCTCTTGCCTAACAGAGGCAGTCTCAAGGCGTGCAGATGACCGCCTCACTCTAGGCCTCCGCTTTCTCTGAGGCAGAGGGGCTCCATTCATCTCCTCAGGTACCTCCTCCTCAACTGTCAGGGCCCCAAACCTGTTGCTCAGGGACACCTGAGGGGGTGGGGTAGGTAGGCAGGGGGAGTGCCTACGACGCGGGACGCCGAGTCGGGACTGTCTTCCAGGCCTCCTCGGGGTTTGGGTCACTCCCATTAACCTGGCACGGGCAGTGAGGGGGGACCGTCTTCAGGTGTGAGGTGTCATCCCGACTGTCTTCCTTTTGGGATGCCAGGGAGCTACTCCACCAGTCAATCTCTCGCTCGCAGTCCCTGATCACCCGCAGTCTTTCAACCTCTTCCTTTAGTTGTACCACCAAAGCAAGCAGGTCATCGACCTGCTCACACCTCAGACAGGCTAGGTGTTTGCCTCTTATCCCAGGCAACTGCAGGCTCTGGCATTCCCTGCAGCCTGAGACCTGGACCACAGCATCCCTAGGCAGGCCCTCCATCGGGGTTGCCCGAGATTTGCAGGGGGAACCTCTGCGCCTGGTGGAGACCATGGTTAGCTGAGCACACAGCAGACAGGGAACCCTCAGCTCGCCCTTTTGTACTCTGCGAGCCGGTCCTCTGAGTATACCCCCTCAGCAAACTAGGAGGGGAGGCTTGCTCGGCCTGCTTGCTCTGCCTTCGCGAACTGCCTCGCTAACTGCCGCGCCACGCCCTTCTGACGCGCCACGCCCTGTTTGCCCGTCCTGCTCGCCGCGCTCCGGGTCGCCGCGCTCCCAGAGGCCTCTCTTGTATGGAGAGGGATAATTCCTGTCGCACTTAGCTCCGCCCCCGATGAGTCACCGCTCTGGGCAGTGCAGGGGACGAACAATGGCTGTTAATGGGTGCTGATGGCCACTGATGGGTGCACCTCTGCCTCTCTCCTTTTGATCTTAGGTGCTTTTTGTTAGTTGCCCTCGCGGATCTATGTCCGGGGGTTGTTGCTCGCAGAAAGGGGGTCCCTCGACGGAGTCTCCCGCTTCAGAGCCCTGCTCCTCAGCAGCTGCTGCATAGAAGATATTTCTTTTTTTTCTGTGTATTTACCGCACCAAATTTGGACCAGCAGAAATAGCTCCACATGGAGTCACCTGACGAAACAGTAGAGAAGAAACCTCCCATCAGGGTCCTTAGTGCTTCTGTCATTGCTAAGCTCTTTTCTAGGTTTTTTCATAGATTGTTGTTACTTGCTGCCTGTCATCTCCTGACTGTGCTTCAGGCAGGGCAACCTGCAGCATGCTTATGTCAAAGACTTTTTGGGGGTATTTTTTGTCTCCAGAGCAAAGTACAACAATCCTGAACCTCTCTCATCAGTGTAGTCTCCTCCCGTAACCTGGGATACGCCACCCTAGGCTGTGATTGATGCAAAACTGGGAGGAGTGGTTGATACACCAAAAGGCTGTGTTGATATATCATTCAGTGAGACCTGGACAGGCTAGTGAGTTGGGTGGAGAGGAACGTAATGAAATTCAACAAGGGCAAGTGTAGGGTCCTGCACCTACAGAGGAATACCTTCAGGCACCAGTACAGGTTAGGTAGGGGTTGACCTGCTGGGAAGCAGCACTTCAGAGAAGGACCTGGGAGTACTGGTGAACAAGAAGATAAACATGAACCAGCGATGTTCTGGGCTCTCCAGTTCAACAAATACAGGGAACTACTGGAGATATTCTGGTGGAGGGCTACAAAGATGATGGGGGGACTGGAGCATCTCTCATATGAGAAAAGACAGAGGGACCTGGGGCTGTTTAGCTTGGAGAAGAGTGGGAAGGGATCTGACCAATGCTTGTAACTAACTAAAGGGTGGATGTCTAGAGGAAGGGTCCAAACTCTTTTCAATGGTTCCCAGTGACAGGACAAGGGGCAATGGGCACAAACTGGAACACAGGAAGTTCTGTCTGAACACAAGGAAAATCTTGTGTGTGACAGAGCACTGGGACAGTCTGCCCAGAGATGTTGTGGATTCTCCATCTCTGGAGATATTCAAGGTCCACCTGGATACAATCCTGTGCAACATGCTCTAGGTGATCCTGCTTTAGTGGGACTAGATGATCTCCAGAGGTCCCTTCCAACACTTACTCTTGTGTGATTCTGTGATGCAAGAAGACACTGGGGGAGCTTTACTAGTCATGGATGTGAAGCAGACTACCCAACATGCCTGAAGTCAGTGGCTTGCTGAATCAGACCTCATCTCTGCATTTCTTTCTCTAAATAAGGAAAATTTAAATTCTCCTGTTCAATGTTACTTGCTTTTCCTAGCTGTGTCATAAATTCACTATGGAAAGAATGAATTTTCATGTGTCAGTATAGTAGCCAATATCATATGTACCTCCAGGTGTGCTCTACTACCAATATTAATGTTATGTTTATTGACTTAATAAACCAGTGTTGTCTGAAGCAATAAAATTAATGACTGTTGTGTCCTCTTCTAGGTAGATTAGTTCCTAGTTCATAATTTAATATAGCTAATTCTAAAATGACAAGTAGCAATACGAAAAGTTTGTTCAAAGCTTACCCTACATCTCCACTGGCCTTCTACAAAGTGAGATCCAGAGAAGGGAAAGAATTCTTCATAAGGTATATATCCAAATACTTAGGCTGTCTGTGGAAGAAGTCCCATTGCATCTGGACGGTTGCATTTTTCTACACTGAAAGGTCACTGATAATTACAGGGGAGAGGCCTGTAATTTTTCATCCAGGAATTAAATAACAATAATTGCTAAATATCACTTGGGAGAAAAAAGGGGTAGATTTTTCATGAGTACATGAAGCCCATGCTCAAGAGTCAGTGTATATCTATTAAGTGAAATAAATCTGCAAAGTTATAAATGGGTACAAAGACTTAATGTGAAAAATTAAATGCTAGGTCTGACATCAATCTGTCTCCATCGTAAGTGTGGAAGATAGGAAACTAAACAAATGCCATGAAATCTCCTACCTTCTTTTAAAGACAATTGTTAAGACCTGGGTTTAAGAGACAGCATTTTTAACAACTCTGAACATGAGTCCTGAAGAGTGGGTTTCTCACTGGGAGTCAAGGGTACTTGAGCTTCTGTAATCATCTGTGATGTCCATCTTTAGAGAATTTACAGATCGTGTCTGAATTCCCATATGTGCGTTCTTATCATGCCAGAGTCTCATTTTCAGGCTCAAGTTTCACTTTCATTCAAGTTTCAGGGGTTGATTGTCAACATATATTGCATGAGGGTCTATTTTCTGCCAACATAGCTAGATCTCTTAGTTATATCCCTCTTCCTGTGACATTTTTTTTTTCACATATGTAATGTTAACTTGCTTGTGTCCACTTGGTATGACATCACAAAAATCACCTATTTTTTTTCCCATTTTTATACCAATTTATTGTCTTTGCTTACTGCATTGCCATGCATCAAATGGGAACCATTCCGTTTACTCTCATGGCTCTTCATCACCTGCAGCCTTGTCTATCATCACTCTTAGGTGGTGGACCCTTGTCTCTGATTAAGTAATGGGTACATCTTCAACTTTGCTCTTCTGTTCTTCTACTTTCACTGTCATACAAGCCTTAATGCTGATTTACATAAATACAGTTACCTCATTTTCCTCCTCAAAAGTTTCTTTCAACATATTTACAAACAGCTTGTCATGCATTAACACAGCTATTCAGCATGTTGACCAGTACTACCTCATTATTTCCTCATATTCCACTATCTAACTGTTGACTATTTCTTATATTTAAATTTTCTAGGGGCCATCAAGTGTCTTTGTTTTCTTTGCGACTTGCTTTGTACAGCAAGCAGCCTTCTCTGAATGTTCTTTTTTTTTTCATTTTCTGATGCCTTTTACCTTCAAGTTCACATGAAATACACAAGAAAAGTAAATTATTAATTCTGTTTTCAGGCCATCAGGGAGGATTTCTACATTTGTATCACTATCCAGTCAAACAGGACACCCATGAGTAAAGAGTTAGATATAAGGCAGTGGAATGAGTCTGACCAGAATATCTACTTATAAAATGGGAAACAGTCCACTGGGCCGCTGAATCCAATCTGCTCATCACAGGCACCCACACCATATAATCCCTTTCAAAAACTATTTAATACCCCTTCTTAAAGCCAACTAGATTCACCATTTCCTTTATTATTCTTACTGGAAGTCTGCTTCAGAAGCTCACTCACTAGAGGATTAGAAAACTTTATCTAATTTTCAGCCTAAATTTATTCATGGGCAATTTATAAGTATTTGTTCATGGACCAACATTGTTCTTAGCTTAAGCAGTTCTTCTCCCTGGTGTTTACCTACCTGATAAGTTTATAGAGAACAATCACATCCTGTCTTCGTCTATGTTTTGCAAGGCTAAACAAGCAAAACTGTCTTTGTGTTCTTCTGCAAGGGAAACACCATGTTTCTGTGCTCACCCTAGCAGTCTCTGCTTGTGTCTATGTATGTTTGAAAGCATGTTTCTCATATAGGAGTGATCATCACCGCACCCAGTTTTCCCAGCAAAGTCTTAACAGTATGACAAGAGTAGGAAGAAGAACAGAAATGCTTTTCACATCCCTTTCCACAGTTGCATCCAGCCACTCCAATAATCTTATGATCCTTCTGTAACCTCCTTCCAATCCCCTTGTTCCATCACTGTATAGCCCACCTTTGTTTCCTTTTATCTG
This sequence comes from Porphyrio hochstetteri, assembly GCA_020800305.1. Taxonomy (NCBI): domain Eukaryota; kingdom Metazoa; phylum Chordata; class Aves; order Gruiformes; family Rallidae; genus Porphyrio; species Porphyrio hochstetteri. The sequence goes on along the minus strand of CM036905.1, from coordinate 6,820,454 downwards.
GCCTTCCTTACAGTTTCGGTATTAATTCCCACTATTTTCAACAGCAGTAATGATTTCCCATGTGTTACCAGAGGAAATAGTTTACTAAATTCCAAATTTCCCATAACTAGATAATAATTTATCTTGCTTCTGATCAAGCTTTATTTGTATAATATTTTTTCTTTTAATTTTCTTTACCAGAAATGATTATTTTCTACAAAATATATTCTAAAGTATTATATAATTACAAATTTATAGTTTTCTAAGGTTAATTTCTTAATCATAGGATTAATTATACCTAGTTTCTAGTCCCATGGTACTTACCTGGCTTAGGAAGTTTCTCATGTATGATTACACATATTGGTACTGTTAGAGTTGTGTGTATTAGTAATTATAACCAAATGGTCCCCCTGTTGGGGATTTGTTTCTCACCCATTTTAGCTACAATAATTAATTTTCAGATAATTATTTCCATTAGTCAGCCTTTCTTTGCCCTGTAGTCAGCCTCAGGACCTGGTTGAACAAGGGTCTAAGCAAACTTGTCTGATCTTGTGGCTAATCCTACTTTGAGTGGGGAGTTGGACTAGACACTGTCTGAGGTCCCTATCCACTGGAATTATTCTAGGATACTATCAAGGTAAGGTATACAATTTTTTGGTCCTGTGTGATATGACCACCAGCTCCTTTATAACCTTGGGGAGATGAACTACAAATAGGAGCTCCCAACAGATGTGAGCATAAGGAAAGGTTTTCTTAAACTATCAGAGATTAGAGAATATGTGAAGACCATCAGTCTGGTGGGTGGGATTTTCTAGTCCCTAAATCACTTCTGAATTTCTAAACAACCTTTATGCTTAAGTTAGATTGTTAAACTACTTCTGGGAAAGGTGAGAAGCAAACATTAGACTAGTATGAATTCTCCCACATGGAGTTAAGATAGTCCCTAGATACTGAAGAGAAATTAAAAAGATAACCCTAATGCCTCAGTTGAGTGTAGAGATGAAGAGATGGTGACAGTGCTTGTGTTCCCTATGTCTGGGACTTAAACAGACCTGAAGTCCTGGGTAATTTGTAGTAGGTAGAGCTTTTATAAAGATTTTTACCAAATTTCTTCAACAATCGATTGGGCTGGTCACTGTTGTTCAAATACAGCACATAATCTATAATCTCCTTTTCCCTTTTAACCTTCACAATGGATGGTGCCGAAATGATTTTGACAAATGTTTCAGCTGATTCACTTGTAGACAGTGTACCTGGCACAGTTAGGAACAATGAAAGACCCACAGATGATAAAATTTTAAGTGCAAAAATCTATCTGCTTTCTATTTATTTTATACTCTGCATTACTAAACCAATACAAGAGGGACCTAATTTCTCCACTAACTCTGTTTAATGAAGATTGAAATTTAATAAACATGTAAGAAAGCTGCATCACCATGAACTAAGAGACTTCAAAATATGACATTTAGTTCATTATTTATTAACCTATCCCCCAGAAACATGACAGAGGGAATGCAGACTATCCGTATTAGAAGCTGTTTCATCTTTAAGAGATAATGGAGACCCTATTTCCTTTTCAGAAGATTTATATTCTAAAGAGGAAATGAGATCTAAGATGCAAAATTTATATCACTCATGAGTTCTTTTTTTCCCATCGAAGGTAGAAAGAATATTCTCTTACAGACCGAATGTGCTTAGCATCATGTGCTTTAAAAGTACTTGTTTATAAAAATAAGAATTTCCTATTCAGGAAAAAATTAACAAATGCACATGGGGTGAAACAAAAGTAAAAGGGCAATATGCCTACATATATTAAAAAAGAAAACCTATGAAAAATCCACAGTTAAAAGGATGGAAACTGGGTATCTAAATGTGCTAAATACCCTATTTACCGATGCTGAGAGTATCAGCTATGCAAATCTTCTCCAGCTAGCCAAAGATATTGCATTTCCGATGCAGTATGGCTACTCCTATTTCTCTTCAATATAGCTAATTTTCATTTCCTGATTTGAAAGAAATGCAAGAGCCATACAGGTGAGAATAACAGCTTATGGGCCATAAAGTAGAATATTTTCTACTCATTCTGGGATGACTCCCAATTTAAGTAGTGTGACTGTCGTCAGAACCCGGCACACCCAATTAACTTCCATATCTGTAACGCTCTTTTCCAAATTACTGACTTTGTCCTGGAATATGAGCCCAACTGGCAATCTTGCTGCCTCTTGGGAGTATCCCTGAAATCTGCAGAGCTTCAATGGAGAAAAGTGTTTGCTGACATGCATTATCCTGAAGATAGCAGTCTAGACCTGTTATTTTTGGAAGTAGTTCTGTGATACTGACTAAGTAGACCTGGAATCTCAAATAAAACCATTAAAATACATCATTAAAATACAACTTCTACAATATGAACTGTAGTGAAATAAGTTAATATGTACGTATGTGCTAGACTTCCTTCTTATAGGGAGTGATCTACAAACTAAAAAGTAATTCCAATAAACTGCTTTAATGACATGGCCCATAAATATACTTGACTTACTTTTTCTCATTGACAATGAAAATGAGATAGCAAATTAAAGGTATGAGTTTAAGAAAAAGTTACATTTTCAGGACATGAATTATTTTAATACCTTACCAACTGAGCCACTGGTACTTCACAATTCATGAACAAATTTTCTATTACTACAGAGTCATGCTTTTATTGACTGGTATAAAAACACCATTTGTATCTTTTTTCATCCTGCTGTGTTTCTATTTTATTGGAAGTGTCCTGTAAAAGGTATAACATCAGCTCAGATTACCAAGAAATCTATAAAATAGCTTCCTGCTACTACCTTTGGTGCAGATTGAAAGAATACATTATGATCCCACTGAGTAAATGATAAAAGCTGTTATTCACAGGCAAACATGATTTATCCTCACCTGTTCAAAATTCTGAATGTACCCACTTTATTATTAAATTATGAAAACATTTCACTCACATTGATTAGGAACACAGATATATTATTAAAGAGAGGCTATTAGGAAGCATGTATTCCAAATTTAAGTTCTGAGGTTTGTGACTCATGGTAGTACCACAGATATTTCATGCAAATGGGAGTGGACAGATACAGCTTCATAATTGTTCCATTTCAGCACCAGAAATACATACTAATATTTTTGATTAGTGATTATAAATTGGAAAATGACATTGCCTGGCTCAAATGCTGGGGTTTTTTTAGATTGGATATTAGGAAAAAATTCTTCATTGAAAGGGTTGTCAAGCACTGGAACAGACTGCCCAGGGATGTGGTTGAGGCACCATCCTGGAAGGTATTTAAAAGATGTGTAGATGTGGTGCTTAGGGATATGGTTCACTGGTGGACTTGGTAGTGTTACATTAAGGATTGGACTTGATCTTATAGGTCTTTTCCAACCTAAGTGATTCTGTGATTCTAACTTAAGTTTTTAAGCTTGTCCATCAAATACAGATAAAATTGTAAAAGGAAATTGGATTAAAAAATATATCTATTTCTTTAATATAGGAGAGGTTTTTCTTTTTATTTTTTTCTTTCTTTTTTTTTTCCTTTGGTACACCCTAGGATTGTAACACATCTATATTGGGTCTGGCTGAGATGGAGTTAATTTTCCCCATAGCAGCCCTCATATTTCAGTGCTGTTTATTGGCAGTGAGCAAGATGTTGATAACACCCCAGTGTTTTAGTCACTACTGAGTAGTGTTGGCACACTCCACAAGTGTGAAAGATCTTGGGAGGGGACACAGCCAGGACAGCTGACCCAACTGTACCATAGGATATGTTCTCAGCAATGAATTAAGAGAAAGGAGACAGAAGTGGGGGCTTTTGTTACTTACATCATTTGTCTTTCAGAGCAGCTGCTACATGTACTGAAGCCCTGCTTCCCACACAAGTGGCTGGACTGATGATGTAAAGTAGAGAACAAATATTTTGGTTTTTTCCTTTGCTTCCACATGCAGCCTTTTGCTTTTGCTTTATTAAACTGCTTTTATCTTCACCCACAAATTTTTTTATCCATCTTATTTTTCTCCTCTCCCTGTCTTGTTCAGGAGGGAGGTGACAGAGTAGCTTGGTGGGCACGTGTTGTCCAGCCGAGGTCAACCCACCACAACACCCATTTAAAGCATATAGTTTGCTATTTTCCAGTTCTATGACAGGCTACATTAAGACGAGTTACTAACTCCAGGACTAATTTCTCTCTAATGCTGCCAGGTATTGGTTCAGCATCTAAGATTATTACTTTAAAACATAAAAGATATGAACATAAATTTGGTCTGCTTCTGTTAATACAATATGTGATGGCTAAAACTGTGGAAAGTACTTAATTTTAGGCAAATTTTGTTCTGAATAAAATCAACAGGTCAAAACCTGAGAGGTTTGAAAACCTCACCATAGGTAACTATTAGTCACAGCCAGACAGCATATTTTTCTGTCCTCCAGTGACTTCAAAATATAGTTTATTTGCAAGAATGCCATTGTGCAGAGAATTGGACTGAGCATTTAGATTACATCTGTATGATATTGCTTTCAAAGATGCCCAGACTTGAAGGGTTCATAGAAAGTGTCTGTATGTGTGGGTGCGTGTATGTGTGAGCACATTTATTCTTTATATTAAAAATGGAGGCATATGGAAAAATGGTCTCCCTGTATGCTGAATAATTTATGTCTTCCCTGTCTTCTCCTGGTTCCCTTCACACTAATGACTGGTTTAACGCTGATGCACATCAATTTACAATGTAACAATGTAGCTTTGGATTGCTTTCAAGTCCAGATTGCTTTAAAAAGCAATAAGAATACATGGAGGCATAAGAGCTTTGCAACTAGTAGTGACAGGATGCATACCAGGGCTTGGACAAACTGTACATTATTAGTTGTGAGTTCTCTCTGGTTTTATTGAACACATCTTTTTAATATTGCATTGGTTTTGAAGGATAAAATGTGAAAAATATTTTTTTTATTTTCTTTTACATAAGAACTGCTCAGAAGCTGGCTTTTGCATTCACCTTAACTCCTTGCCTCCTACCTGGTTTGTATTTGTATCATCAACATTTTTGTGTCCCTTCTTCTAAATGTCAACTACTAAAATTCTTTCTGGGTGCTTAATGTAAATAAAATTATGATATTTCCAATGCTCAGTGATAGAGCTTTACTGACACCTGAGCTACTTCTCTGTAACCCTTAGAAAATTCACCTGATGAACTCGGTGAGTCTTCTAAATCCATTTGATGAGGTCCCTGGAAGTTATGTCTCAACTGTCTCTTCACAAATGCAAGATAAAAACCTTTTCTAGTTCAACTAATAAAAGGCAGAAATATTACTCATCATTTAAAGGCTCATCTTTGTTATATAAAATCCTAACCGAGTTCATTTATATCAACTGAGATGTATTACATTTACAATGATTTTATGGACTGTAGTAACTTACTTAATTTATTGTGCCTTTGGTACTGTATGAAGAGAACAGTAAAAGTCATACTTAACGCTTGGAGCTAACTTTAATCTCTGAAAATGGATGGAAATATAATCTTGTTCATTTCAAAGATTAGAGGGTAAAGTATATAGTTTATTGCTTTTAGGCTCATTTAGTTCACCTGGCTTTCAGTAAAGAGGTCTGGCAAAGTGTCACTACTGCTACAACAACAGGAGAAAAGATGTGTTACACTGAATTTGGTAATGTGAATGCCACAGTAATCCTGCACAAGACAGCTGTGAAACAGGTACTGTAAGAGAGGCAACTCTACCTTTAGCAGAGTAACATTTTGACCCCATTTAACCTATTTTTTTCTTTTCATTCATAAAGAAGAATGTCAGGTTGCAAACCTGCTACTGAAAGAAAAAAGCTACACAGGCCCAGACAAGTCACTGTAAGTGTTAGTTTAAAAAATGTCCAATTCATTAAGTATAACCTAAAACTGAAAAGAAGATAAAATTCCTCTCTCCTTTTTGCCATTGCCATTGCCATTGTGATATCCACATCCCAGTTCATCAGCCCCATTCCCCATCCTCTGACACCCAAGGGTAACAGTCATTAACGCCACTTGAGTGTTTGTGGTGCTCTGCTTACTGTGTTCAGGAGGATTTGTGGAAGGCACAGGGAATCTGAATTGTTTCACGTAAAGAAAGGTTAGGTGGAAGAGAAGGCACATAACTGGCTCCTCATAGTAGTGAACTGGCAATTCATACCTAGGGTCAACACTAAGCAAGGTCCTGAACTGCTGTATTGCCTTGTTGTCATTTAGATATTTTTATATGACAGGAAAATTACACTTTCTAAGATGAGGCAGTGCAGAAGAATATTGAGCTATCATTACCAGTCCCAAGTCTTTGTATCATGTTGGGACTGTTGTGGGAGAGCAAGAATGCTCTTTAAGTGGGCTGAAAACTATTTACTGCGTGACCATTTATTCAGTCATTATTTTCCCTCATGCAAGAGCACTGACTGTTCTGTAAAAACATTCTATAGCTTAAAAAACAGTTATCACACTCCTTCTCTCCTTTGTAATACTCTATTGGCAAGGAAAATTCTTGTGGAGGTTCTACCTAAAAGAGTATGGCGTGGGTGTAATGTTCCACATTCCACACAGATGACAATAAGAAGTTCACTGACTTCAAAAGGAGCTTTTGGAGCCAAATATTCAGCCAATGTCAGCCTGGCATGACACACTTGAAAAACATGGCAGTTTATACTAGCTGAGGATCTTGCCTTTCCCAAAAGTGAATATTTTCAGGGTTATATTACTTTGTAAATCCAGTTGTGCTTATTGCCAATGACAAAACTGAAGTTTCTACACTACTGTATCTGAAGATCTGAACAGAAAAGTGTGACTAACAACAGATTTGCAAACTTGAAGGACACAGCAATCAGAAGAAAAGAAGCCTAAGTGGGAAAGAAAAGAAAAGCAAGCAAGCAAAACAAAAGCATTGCTGAGATGGAAAGTTAACTACACTTGGAAAGGAAGTGGCAAGAGTAATTACAATTTTATCATTTTTGCAAACCAGCAGTCCTCCAAAGACTGAATCTTGACTATAATATTGACTCACAGAAACATAGAATCATGGAATCACAGGTTGGTTAGGTTGGAAGGGACCATAGAGTCCCATGTAGTTCCAACTCCCTGCCATGCGCAGGAACACTGTCTATGTTGGCCAAAGCCCCATCCAACCTGGCCTTGAACACTATCAGGGTCGGGGCATCTGTAGCTTCTTTGGGAATCCTGTACCAGGGTCTCACCACCCTCACAGGGAAAAATGTCTTCCTAATGTCTAATCTACTCTCCTTCAGTTTAAGGCCACTCCCCCTCAATCTCTTGGAAGTTGATGGGATAAATAATTCTGGAAATCTATTTGAAACACATGAAGGAAAGGTGTTTGGGAGTAATCAGTATGGAATTACAAAAGGGATATTATGCTCAGCTAACCAGAAAGCCCTCTACAATGAAATGACTGGCCCAGTGGGTGAGGAGAAAGCAAGTGATGTTGTTTATTTCAAATTCAGTAAGGCTTTTTTGACAGTGTCTTCTATAACAACTTCATAAACAAGCTGATGAAGTATGGGCTAGATAAGTAGACAATGATGTTGATTGCTGAACTCTCAGGGTGAAGGGGTTATGTGCAGGAGCACAAAACTCAGTTGGAGGCCAGTTCCTTGTGGTGCACCCTGGGGATTAATATTGGGGCCAGTAATGTGTAGAAGCTTAATAATGACCTGGGTAAAGGGTCAGAGTGTACTCTCATCAAGTTTGCAGGTGATACAGAACTGGGAGGAGTTATGGATACACCAGATGGTGTTACAGCCATCCAGAGGACCTTCAGCAGGATGGAGAAATGGGCCATCATGGACCTCATGCAGGTAACAAAGGGAAATGCAAAATCCTGCATGTGGGGAGGAACAATTCCACATACCAATACTTACTGGGATACAAATAGTTGTAAAGCAGCTTGGAAAAGAAGGATGTAGGGTCCTGTGGGACTCCAAGTTGACCACAAGTCAGTGGTGCACCCTTGTGGTAATCAAGGCCAGTGGTCTCCTCTGCTGCATTAGACAGAGGACGCTCAGCAGGTCGAGGGAGGTGAGTCTTCCCTTCTGTTCAGCAATGGTGAGGCACTTCTCGAGTTCTCTGTTTCCCAGTACAGAGCCCTGTATTTCCCAGTACAAGATAGGCATGGATGTACTGGAGCAAGACCAGAAAAGGGCCACAAAGACCTTAAGCAAGGGTTTGGAGAAACTGTTAAATGTGGAGTGGCTGAGAGAACTGGTATTGTTTAGCCTGGAGAAGGGGGGTGTCATCAACATGTATAAACAACCAATGTGGAGGAGCCAGATTTTTCTCAGTGATGCCCAGCAAAAGAACAAGAGGCCATGGGCCCACTTTGAAATACAGGAAGTTCCTTCTAAACTAATTTACTGTGAGGATCATGAAGCACTTAAGCAGGTTGCCCAGAGAGACTGTGGAGTCTCCATCCTTGGACAAAGTTAAAAAAAAAAAAGAAAAAAAGGCATAATCTCGGGTAACTGTCCTGGTCCCAGCAGGGATAGAGATAATATTTGTTCTAGCAGCTGGGGTAGTTCTGCGTTTCGGATCTAGGTTGAGAATCATGTTACTAATACACTAATGTTTAGTTGTTGCCAAGCAGTCAAGGACTTTTTAGCTTCTCGTGCCCTGCTGATAAGGAGGCAGGTGTTGCCCAAGAAGCTGGGAGGGGACACAACTGGGACAGCTGGCTGGAACAGGCCAAAGGGATATTCCATGCCACAGAATATCATATTCCGTTTATAACTGGAGGTGGGCTGAGCAGCAGCTGAGCAGCAGCTGAGGGCCTGGTGAAACAGCTGAGGATCTTGTGTAGCAGCTGGGGGCCTGGTGCAGCATTGACTTGGGGATGATGTCTGAATACCTGCTTGCTGGTAGGAAGTGGTGAATGTTTTATTTTGCTTTTGTTTGTGGGCTGAGAGGCTGGGCCATTTGCAGAGTCTCACATAATGAGTCTCACATAATGTCGACTTTGGGTGGAGACAAACTGTGCTGTTCATCAGTTGTTTTGTGTATTATTAATATACAATATTATCTTCCTTTTTTGTGTGTTCTATTAAACTCTTTTTATCTCAACACACATGTTGTCTCGCTTTTAAGTTTTTGTCCCCCCATCCTGCTGGGGCAGAATGAGAGAGTGACTGTGTAGTATTTGATGGTTGGCAGGGGCTAAACCACAGTAGCAACCTACAAGTCGACTTTAGTTCGAGCAGGTAATTTGATCTAGATGATCTCCAGAGCTCTCTTTCAACTTCAGCTATCCAGTAATTCTGGGATGCAAATATTTTAGTGTGGGGAAATAAGATTTAATTTTGTCATCTCTAGTTTACTTTGTTCTTGATAATGTTTTATTTTCTCAAACGTATTTGTATCACAGAATGTCCAATGTAAAATATGCATGACTAATTCAAGGTTTCAAAACCCCAGATGCTGAAATATGGAAACATTCCTCTTTAAAAGGATAGAAAACACACAGACCAAAGTCCCCTGATAAACAACATCAATGAAATTTAAAGAAGTTAATGAAGTTTAGGATGACGATATCAGTTCATGTATAATTGCAAACTGAAGAAAGTAGAAGATTTTGTATAAGTTTAATTTGTTAGAACATGTTTCGCCGCCATAGCAAATTTACTAGATGTATAGTCAAATTTGGTTGAAGTTAAATTAGGCATGCATCTTGATTCCTGGTTAAAATTCTTCAGCTGTATCCTCCTAAACTGGTATAAGTAATAATAATAAAAAATTCAGTACAAGCTGAAGCCTGCAGCTTGTATTCCATTATAAATTACACTTCAGATTTTCTAAACTAATTGTTAAATTTAGACTTAACAATTAGCACTGCACAACGTTTACCAACAGAATTAACTGTATCACTTGCTATCAAGATGACATTTCAAGCTCAATTACATTTTCATATGTCCCAGACTGGTAGCTCTGATACATTCTAAGAAAATAAAACCTAGAAATGGGACAACTGCAAATTGTCATGACAAGATTCACAATACGAAATCGTCTTTTTTCTGTTTCTGTTTTGAGTAAAAATGCAATCTTAATGGGCATAAATGCAATCTTGTCTGAACCATGTGAAATTTCTTTTTCAGACTGGTGGAAATAAAATGCAAATAGTTACTTTATAGAGTTCTACCATTTGAGAATAGTATCTAGCAACTTTACAGTTTCCAGGAGTCCTTATTAGCAGGTACATTGGGGTCCTTATTAGCAAGTGCATGAACATTGCCAGGAGATGCTACCTGGTGTTACTTTTTAGTGTGATAGGGTATGAATCTGAGAACTTCAAAAGACATTTTCAACAAACAGCCAAACCTACAGAGAAGCTCACAGCTGGATTTCATGTTGTGTTTACTTCGTAGAGCCAACCCTTAGGAAGTTTTTGCTCTGCAACTGTATAAAGACTAAAATTCAAAGCCACTTACTCCCAATAACCCATTCAGAATCAAAGAGTTGAACTAAATTCACTTGCTTTCAAGACATAAGTACTGAAAGATCTTGAAGTAGCAATAAGATGAGTTTTGATGCAATTGCAAAATGGATTCACAATGAAAAAGAACGCTCTACAGCTGCTTTTGAGATATAGACCTCAATACTCATCATAAATGTGACACCACTCTCACCTGCACCGCTTTAAGCTGACTTTTGGAAAACATTAGAACACAGAGGGAAGCATTTGATGTCAGTCTGGAGAAAGAACAGAACTGTACTTTGCACAAAGAATGGGTATAAAATTCTCTTTGTCTTTTGATGAGAAGCTGGAGGAATTCGAGATTATTATTCACTCTAACCTCTTTCATGGTAAAGGACAATGAGTAATAATGTTTTTCCTAGGACTTGTTTATGGTTCCTTTTCATCCTCTAGTATCCTTCTCATTCTCTTGGTTGTATCAGGATAGTCACAATGCCTGTGGCTCTAAACCTAACACTCTTCAATACCTCCACTTTCCCCAACTCCAGCTCCCTATTGAAAAAGAAATCTTGGCCTTGAAATCTTTGACATTCTCTTCCAAATACTTTTCTGACTTTAAAAACCTATTCTCTCACAATGAAAAGAAGCTGTATGACCTTATGCATAACATCTTTTCCCTTTATTCTCATCTATTTGTTGTTATACCCATGACCCAGGACTTTTCCAGGATATGAACCCTGGGAGCACATTGTCAGCAAGAGGGATGAGAAGTAGATTCCTAATATTCAATCACTTAAAATGTCAACCAAGTACTCAAATGCCATGTGTGCACTCCAAGGCATAATCAGCATGTTCTGGTTCTGAGTACCAGAACTACTTATGGCACTTCACATATGATGTTATTTCACATTAAAGGTTTATTAAGGAGAAATGATCTGTGCAGTGTGTTCAAAATTTATTTCCATTTTTTTGCTATTGTGTAACAAAAGCTTTTTCTCTTGTATTAAAATAGTAAATGAATGATGCATACAATACAATAAAAAACTCATTTACTGCTATTCTGAGATGTCATCTGAAATGTTATTGAGATACATCTGGTTCTGTTTAACCCTTGTTAATTTGAAGCTTGGCATGACAACCTTTGGAAGGTTCATCTGACCTAAATTCAGATATCTACAGTGTCATTATCTAAACCATAACTAATTTCCTCAGGCTGACTTTGTGGTTATAGGGAAAAATAGGCATCATTAGAATGCAAGTCATATGCAGCACTACACTACAGGACATGAATCATGCTCTACAAACAACTGGTTTTGGGTTATTTTTTTCTATAGACAGAATTGAGGATGATTGTCCCAAGAGGCCTACAATTAGTCTGACAAAGTCCTCCAAAATTTTTTAAAAGAACCACCTTGCCTAAGAGAATATGTGGCTTTAAAGACAAAAAGAGAAGGTCTGCCAAGTGTTGCAGCTAGACATCCCTCACAAGCATTTATGGAACAAAATGTAAATGGAAAGTTGGAAGTTTTGCAGGTCATCAGAGGTCTACTATAAACTATTTTCCTGAAACCTAAGCAGTTACCTAAGTTAGAGTTTTAATCTCTTAGAATCGCTACATAGTTAAAGAAGAAAAAACCTCTGTTTCAGATGTCAATGTGGGCCCAGGACTCTGATACAAAACCTAAACCTAGAGATGCAGGACCTCTCTCTGGAAGCCCTTACCTGATGACTAAGGGAAGAATGTTTTGGTGTAACTTGAGAATTAGTTTAAATTAGTTGTCTAATCTGTTTGCCTAAATCCCACTCCTAAAGTGTATGTTACAAACACCCCACTGGTTTTGCCATGAATAGAGTGTTATTACTGGGCCCTTTCCACCTAGGAATCAAATACACATTCATAATCTAATTTTAATCAATTTCTTGGAGTACAGATCATTTTTTGTCAAAGTCAGGCTGTCCAGGTGAAGGTATCTGTGTCACTCTGTACTGCATGAGAATTACCTGTACATTCTAGGATATTCATCCTATAAAATATTAATATTATTGGTCCTGTATCATTTACTACCAGAATTTCAGTGGAGGCCTTGCACACACAGCAGAAGAATGCAGCCCTTGTGATGGACAACTGAGTGAATTGACAGCATTCTATTATCAATGTAAGTGAAATCCAGCAAGGCTTGTTGTGAAACGAATTGCTTGCTGCTCTACAAAATACACATCAGGAATGGCAGCCCGACATCCCAACCAGGCAATAATTTCTATTTGAATATTATGATTTTGTCAGAAGATTTTTGGAAATTCAAAACGGCAAGCAGCAGAGAATCTAACGCATCTATAGGGAGTGGTGATGGTTAATTACACTCTGAGTATCTTATTTCTACCTCTGAATTTGTCAAGCTTCATCTTCCACTGCTTGGATCTTGTTATATATTTTTCTGCTAAATTAAAGAGTCAATGATTATCAGAAATTCTTCCCTCTGCAAGTATTAGACTCTGATCAAGTCAGTTAACTTCTCCTTATTAAGTTAAATAGCTTGAGATTCTCTCTCTTTTTAATTAATGTACAAGCTCATTCTATGCACTAAGCACCTGTTAGATCAGTTCAAATCAACAGAAAATCTACAACAATATTAACTTGCATACTATCAAAATAAAGCAGGAAAATAATAAAAGGAATCTTTCCTGACAGTTCATCTTCTCTTTTCTTAATAGAAGAAAGAGAAAATGTATGTCATAGAATAGAATTCACAGTGGTTACAATAAATGGCACAACAAAGTTTACTCTGTACACAAACTATGGATAGGAAAGTCAAAGTTACAGGCAGACAACACACACAAAAATTCTATTAATGAATATTGTCTTACAACCATTCTACATCAAAAAGAAAAATATCCCCGATAACTGTGATAACTGTATATTTTTTTAGAAGTAAAATCACAAGATATTAACGTACAAAGAGAAAAATTGCAACATTGAGAGAAATTTTAATAAAATGTACTTTTTCCAATCTGTTGTCTAATATACACAACCCCCCCACCCCAAAATCGGAGGAATGATTTAATGAAACACATGACTGGCATGTCTTCAAGATCTTCTGATGGATAGATATATAGATGAAGCTTAGATGCACAAACCTAAAATTAGTGCCCTAACAGTAGTGGAATAGAATGTATCCCTGAGTTATTCATGTTAGAAGAGATCAACAGATGGAAATATGCAGCTACGGTTGTCCTGGTACCATTAGACATATTTTTCATAGCTTTGGTTTACAGGGCAACAATATATTTTCCTAAGATTCTGAAATCAGTCTAGATGATAGCTTTTTATTTATAAGTAGTCAAACCTTGCTATGGCATGAAGATTTGAATTACGTGTTTCATTTTGAGCTTTGTAAGTGCTTTTTTTCATCTAGTGTCTGTTGTCTGATACTGCGAACGAGAGACAATCATATCTGAAGAGCAGGGTGAGAACATCTGCTGGGTCCTCAGCAGGGTGACAGATGGGCAGGGACACCTCTCACTAGACCAGGCTGCTCAAGGCCCTATCCAACGCAACCTTGAACACCTCCAGGTAGGGGACATCCACCATTTCCCTGGGAAAACTGTTCCAGTGCCTCACCACCCTCATAGTGATGATTTTCTTCCTAATATCCAATCTAAATCTACCTCCATCCAATTTAAAGCCATCTCCCCTTGTCCTATCACTAGATGCCCTTCTAAAAAGACCCTTCCCAGCTTGCTTGTTAGGGCCCTTCAGGTACTGGAAGGCTGCTATAAGTTCTCCCCAGAGCCTTCTCTTCTCCAGGCTGAACACCATCAACTCCCTCAGCCTGTCTTCGTAAGAGAGGTGATCCAGCCCTCTAATCATCTTCATGGCTTCTTCTGGACCTGTTCCAACAGTTCCATATCCTTCTTATGTTGGGGACTCCAGAACTGGACACAGTACTCGAGGTGGGGTCTAACAAGAGCAGATTAGAGGGGGAGAATCACCTCCCTCAACCTCCTGGCCATGCTCCTTTTGATGCAGACCAGGGTATGGTTGGCGTTCTGGGCTGTGAGCACACATTGTTGGCTCATGTTGAGCTTCTCATCCACAAGCACCCCCAAGTCCTTCTCTGAAGGGCTGCTCTTTAGGACATCATCTTCCAACTTGTATTGACGACAAGGATTGCCCCAACCCATATGCAGGACCTTGCACTTCTTGAACCTCATGAGGTTCACATGGTCCCACTTCTCCAGCTTGTCCAGGTCCCTCAGGATGGCATCTCTTCCTTCTGGCATGTCAGCTGCACCACTCAGCTTGGTGTCATCTGCAAACTTGCTGAGGGAGTACTCAACTTCACCATCGATGTCAGTGATGAAGATACTAAATAATGCTGGTCCCAGTACAGACTTCTGAGAGATACCACTTGTCACAGATCTCCACCTGGATATTGAGCCATTGGTGACTACTTTCTGGATGTGACCATCCAACCAATTACTTATCCACTGAAGAGTTTACTCATCAAATCCATATCTCTCCAGTTTAGAGAGAAGGATGTTGTGGGGGACTGTGTCAAAGGCTTTACAGAAGTCCAGATAGATGACATCCATTACTTTTCCTGTGTCCACTGATGCAGTCAACCCATCATAGAAAGCCACTATGTTGGTCAGGCAGGATTTGCCCTTGGTGAAGCCATGCTGACTGTATGTTCAGATCAACAGGAAAACCTGGATAACTTGGCATTGCGGTAATAACAGGCCTCTATGACCATCTGGGCAGTGATTTGGATGGTGGAAAGGGAAGGTTTGTAGTGAGCAGCTTCAAATGGCTGACATGGACATTGCAAGTCATCACTGAATTTGATTGTAACTAAGTGTCAGCCAACAAGCCGAGTTGTTCATTTGGAGTCCAAAACAAGTAACTTCTGCAAGGCTAATTCCTAGAGTTTCACATATTGTTGGACAACTAACAGGATTTGAAGGAAAATTAAAATCATACATAGTTGATCACACATGCTTTACTTCACAGAATCACAGAATTGCAAGGTTGGAAAAGACCTTTAAGATCATCAAGTCCAACTGTTCCCATACTATGCTAAACCATATCCCTAAGTACCTCATCTACCCCTTCTTTAAACACATCCAGGGATGGTGACTCCATTATGTCAACTGGGGTGATTTCTATAGAGAGAAAATGTGGGACAAGGTTTGTAAGGAAGATGTTAGTGGTAAGAAGACAGAGTACAGGGTTTCATTGAGTTCACTGAGTTCATTGATTTTAAGCTCTTTTATGCATCAAGCACTGATCACCAAAAATTGTAAGAACTGGATTTCATAATTAATAATATTTTCCAGATTATTCATATTTTTTCCATCCCTGAGACTCTTTGCTACTGTCCCTGGGGGGAATAGCAGCAACATTAACATGTAACATGACACTTGCGACTTCTGTTGGAAAATAATAGTAATCTAAATAATTCACCTACAAGCTCTTTCCAGACATTTTGTGATTAGAGAAATACAGAGATATGTGTTATTCATTCTATAGAAAAGCAAGACTCTGTGTTCACAGAGACCTGAAGTAACAAAATTATTGTCAGTAACAGTTGGCAGAGGAGAGGTTAACATCAAGAGATGTTTTGGTCAAAACTGTGTTGCACTGGAGTCCAAAGTCTGGGCTTATGAAAACAATAAGATTCCTATCTAATAAGCTATATTAACAACAAGAAGAAATATAGCAAGTCCTCATTCATAGATCATGGCTGAACTACGATAATGTACAGTTGAGAAAATACCGTCTAGTCTGCTTAAAAATCTGGCCAGGCTGCTGTGCACTCGCAAGTATCTCAAGCAGGAAATGATGGAAAGCTCCACTGATCTCAAATGACTCAATTGTTTTTCCATTTCTAATCAAATATCTTCATAGTGAGGAATCAGAAAGGCATCATTCAGCAGGCAGTGTTGTTGCAAAAGCATGAAATATGCCACTGCACTGTTAATGTAACATTAAAGATTAAAAATGTTTATTACCTGTTATTCTTCTGTTAATTGTTTTGTGAAGAGAAAAATAGAAGTTGCTGCCTTAATGCATAAAAAAAATCACAATGTGTGTTCATAGTTGAGAGCAAAGGGTTGGGGCTATGAAAATTATGTAAATGATGAATTCCAGTGAAAGAACTTTCAAACCCTTAGGGTCTTCAAACAGCATTAATTCAAGAAATTAGATACAAAATTTAACTTTTTCATGCTAATAATGATTTCATAAGGAAAAACTCGTTAGTAAAGGTGACAAATATGAAGTTCTATTGAACATTTAAATTCAGGAATCTTAGTATGCGCCCCTGGGATATATTTACACAGCCAATGACTCTCTGATGTTATTAAGTAATTTATTTGAGAAAGTCTCCATTCATGAGTTTACATAAGAACAATATCAGGTTTACAAAGGCTTGTGTTGTCAGTTTAGCAAATACCTAATTCACAATGACTTTTGCTTAAGATTTTCATTAGGTTGTTCAATATTGTTTGATCATTTATTGTCAGCTTCATGAAACCATAATTTCCCCTATATGAAAAGAGGAAATTAAAAGGAGAAATAAATTAAAAAGAGTGAGTTAAACTTAAATTTAAGTGAGCTTCACCACAAAGGAGAGAAGAGCAGTGTTACCACTTGCTATTCTAATTTACTTGGTTACAAACTATCCACATTTGGTGACTTGAGGCTTTGCTGTAGTATATTTCTATGACAGTGACACCAAAAATAATCTGGAATGTTGCATATGGTTAATTTGTTTGGGGCTGATCTGTGATGTGACAGTATCAATTTCTGGCAGCATTATTTGGAGGGGTTATCAATTAGATAGGCAAGGAAATGAAAGCACCTTGGGTCTCCCGATTTCTATGCCTATTTGTGCTGTAGTCTAAGGCCTTCAGCCAGTGTTGCAGACAATGTGAAAATGTAACTAAAGATGACAATTCCTGCATCAAGGACCAGAGTGGATATGACAGAGAGAAGTAGCACAAGATCCCTTGATGCTGAAAATAGAGCTGGTCAAAACTGTCAACAGAATATTATTCTTCTTACAGAAGATGCTGGTTCATCAATACAGAACTATTTCCCAGGAAATGTGATGACTTTGCTCAACTTTCTAATGAAATACAGGCAAGCCTTGAAATCCTCATTGTCTCCTGGCTAGATCATTCACCATCATTCCTCAGAGACCTCCCTGGTCCCCAAGCTCCATCACAAGGCTATGCTGGAGGAGGTTTGATTCAGTAAGTGTTTGAAATCACAGCTGGTTCCTGTTACAACCTGCCTCTGGCACTTTTTCTTCTCCTCAAGATAGTTATTACTCTCCCATCACCATGTTTCCTGCACACGGATGTCTTTCCATCCTTATATTTCCTATTCATTCAGGCTAAAACTGCAACACGTCACCCTTTCTGTTTCCACAGGAGTGATCTGATCTGTGCTACAAGGCTTGTCTCTGTCCTTTCCCATGTACTTCATTGCACATGTCCAGAGACAGCTGAAACCTAAAGGACAGTCTGCCTCTGTGTTAAATCTTTTGCTCTGTGGCAACATGAAACCCTGGCCTACATGTAACCTTAGTGTCCTCCCCTAAAAAAATTAAAATCAAAGCCAATATTACAGCAACTACTAAACTGTGTCATGTCTGACTGGAGTGTGAGCTGCCTGGAGGGTCTGATTCAGACATCAGAAGGCAAAAGTCTTTTTCCTGGCAACATCTCCCCTGAGAAATAAAAATAAAGCTTACAAATAAAACACATAGAAGTATGCAATGACTGTCTTGACCAAAACCTGTCTTTCTACAAACCAATATAACTATTTAATCTTTCACTTTTCTTTTTTTCTTTTTTTTTTCACCGAACAGGAACAGGCAGGGCAGATGAGACTCAGTCATATTTATTAATACTTGCGGCACTCAATTGTAACTGCATTTGTGAGTGGTTCTCTGACAGAGTGGTTGTCTGATGTTGTAAGGACTTCTGAAATGCTCTCAAGAGGAAATTACAAGGTCTTAATGGAAAATTGGGATAGGGGAGATGAGAATTGTTACAAAATTAATCAAGGTTTCATAGGCAAAGAATGGTGGGACAGTTCAACAATACCCAAAAATCTTGACATCACAAATATTACAAAACCTTTCTCATGCACTATGTTCAGGCACTAGAGGTTGTATTCTGGGCTTGGTTCTACCCCCATCATAGCCATGCACATATTCTACTCTTCTGGCAGTGTACATCCAGAAATCCATGACAAAAGGGAAACTGATGTGATAGAGGAAGGAACAAGTGGAAAAATTACAGTAACTGTAACTCTAGACATCCAGTATATCATGAGTAATGGACATCTTGAACCACTGTATTTGGTGATTGAAGAAAGACGTTAAAAAAACCCCAAACAAAAACAGAAGAAAAAGATTTCAGATGTTCAAACTATGAAGTTTTTTGACTGGATGAGTACTAAAGTACAATTTGACTAAGTAAGGGAGGTAAAGCAGTTAGAGATGATTTCCAGATATAGCCATGAGAAACAAGAAGGATTTGTTGGTATAACCATAGAAAGGAAGTGAATAAGGAGAAATGCCTGTAAGGACAAGTAAATAAAAAGTTTTAGTATAGGTTGTGCTTTACATTATGTAAAACAAGTTTGTAGCAGAAACATAAATAGAAGGATTGGTTTCACACCAGTTGTGAGAGCACAGGAGAAAAGTTTGTTCTCAGTACCATCACAGCCTATGGGTCCCCCATAGGGATTGCAGACCTTTGTTTAAAAAAAAAATTAAATATCTACAATGTATGTTAGAAAGCGATAAATTCCCTTCCATTCTTCAAGATTAGAGGTTTGGTTCTTTATGGTAGTGACACTATTTGCTACCTTTCTATTGCTATCTTTAAGAGTCATCAGACCTTTAAAATAAAGTCTTTCTGTTTTTTCTTTCTTAAGCTTGAATGGAGGAATACGCATAATCATATCTATAAGTGATCACATGCCATCCCAACTCGACTGTAAAGAGCTACTTCTACTTGAGTTGATAGGATTGATTTAAGAAGAGAATACTGAGACATAGTGCCTGACACATCTCTGTCCAAAACAACCCTTCTACAGTGGTCCCTCATCCTAAAGAAGAACCTTGTTACCCAAAGCCAAGATTGGGTAGTTGGATGAGGACTCCATTTTTCCTTGATGCTGAGATGACCGAATCCCCCTTGTAAAACTGTTGCAAGTTGTTTATATAACACTGAGACATTCACAGATTACAAGACAAAGAGGAAGCGACACAACTCCTGCTAACTAGGTAAAGACACAGACAGAGGAAGAAGAAGAAATTTGACAGTGAACATTGGTTTGGGAACATAGGTAGCCTGGAGGACAGTAGCCTTTACCATCTATGGTGCTTGGGTCTGCTCCTGAAGTCCTGCATTGACTTCTTGGTGTCATTTGTTTCCAAAATCTCATGGGAAGGTTCACCACTCAGGTCCTCATGTTCCCAGACAAAACAAAGCATTCCCTACACCCTTCATAGTTAGGTGTTGCTGAGGAAATGCATCTTGACTCTGCATGTATTGACAACCTTCTAGTTGAAGGCAGCTGATGAAGAAATAGTATCATAACCGAATCTTTCACAGCAGTAAATTTTGCTGTTTGATACAAAATGCAATCATACAATATCCAGTCAGAGAATTATGTCAAACTCTGCTTTCTTAATAGTTGCACATAGTGTTTCTCTACTGTTTGAAAGCAGTTTTGAAAATTACCCAGGAGGTAGTCCTGCTTAGGAAAGATGAAGAATATTTATTTCTATTTTTTAAAGGTGAAAAAAACAGGTCTTATGTAGAATTACTCTAGCATCAGATAAAACAAAAATCATCAGATATGCAGTACAGGGGTATGCATCTATATATTATCTTTCCTAACTAAATTGTCAACTGCTTAACTGATAAATAAAAAGCTGAACTGGCAGCCAGGATCATATATCTGTACTAAAAATCTTGACATTTCCTTTTCATTATATTCTATGCATTTGTACAGTCCTAAATCCAATATTGGTTACCCTTGACCTCTGGAGTTTGACAAAGTTTGCCCTTGGAAGATTGTTTGCATTGGAGAGGCCAAGTCATTAATATGGGCCAGGGATATTTCTAATGTTACCTTGATTCTTTCTTTAGAATTATGTACACATATACTCATTTCCAGAACATAAAAAGATAAGACTAGTAGGCTTTTTTTTTTTCCTCAAAAGTCTGACACTCAATGCTTTTACTCCAAAAGCCCCCCTATTTATGCTTCTTCTTAAGTATACAGTAAAAAAATGATATAGGAAAAATTACCCCTCAGCCCACCTGACTCTGATACAATTTTTCCAGTAACCCAAAAAAAAATAATGTTACTTTAGCATAAGAATTAAAGCAGAATCAAACCCAGCAAGTAACAGCCCACAGTCTGTGATTTAGTTATTTGGAAACACAATGTAAAATAAATCATGTTGGATGAAGTTAACAAACATTTTCCTGCAGTGCTCATCCTTAAGTTTGTTAGACCATTTTCCCTTATTGGAATCTAAATATATACACACACATATATACACACAGATCCTCCTGCAAAGGGTGATAGTGTTTCCATGCAAAATAGGAGAGAACAAAGAGAGTTACAGTGGCATGTTTTTACAGAATCACGATGCTAGCTAGGTGGTTATAGTACATTATTTAAGGAAATTAGCTATGATTTATAGCAGCAAATAAATAAGACAGAGCTTGTTTAACATATCTCAGCATTAAGTATCTCCTGCATTAATTGTCTCCAAAGTCTGTTCCATTTGTTATCTAACAAGGTATGTTCCATTATTATTTTTATCCAGTTCATTGCTTGATTCTATCTGTCCTTTCAAAATTAGCTTGTCTAATCAGAAACCACTTTTGCTGGTAGTTCATCTCACATAAAAAGGAGGAATTCTTGTTTACTGAGAAAGTAATTGGATTATAATTTTGAAAAGAAAGAAATATGAATTGTAATAAATTATTTCTTGAAAAAATACGTGGAGGCGTGAAAACCAGCAAACCCAAAACAAATTAAAAACTCTAATGAATGAAAAGGCTATAAATAGAATATGAAACTGGAAAGAATAATTCATCATTGTAACTTACCTACTCCTTGTTAATCTCTTGAAAAAAGCTGAATATCTAAGCAAAGGAGAAAGATTTATGTATTTACTAAATGATGGTCAAGTAAATATTTACATTAGCTGCTGCTTTTCTTCTAGCTTTTCAGCCCTTGTAAACAGTAATTACACCTTTATTATAGAAAGAAAAAATATAATTTAAACACAGGTTGGGAGTCCACAATTCCATTTCAGTTACTGATTGAGTTTTATTGATAAAGTTTGCATGTTCACAGGTAGACTATATTAAAATTGCATGCATTATCTTGTTGCATGCATCTGTGTATACTTAAGTGAAGGAGAGAGAATAAAAAAATTGTCCAAAACTCTGGGAAATACACTTGAGATGTTTATACAACTGACCTATCCCATGTACTTTACTGCTTCCCAACATTTCAATTTACATAAAACAGAATTTTTTTTCTTTGTTTTTACTGATTAAGTAATATTTTATTGATAACTCTTGGGTGTTTTTTTGTGGATTTGTATTTTGTGGTTTGTTTTATTTTTAAGCTAAAACCAGGAAAAAACAAGTAATAAACATATGAGAAATAACTGAAATGAACTATGAAAATTGCCTAAAAGACAATAAAACACATAGGAAAGAGTGTGCAAATTGAGAGTAAATAAGAAATAGAAATTGGAAACAAGATCTGATAACTAAACTATAATCTTATATGATAAATTTATTGTAATCTTATAGCAATTAGAAAAATAGAATAACTAATATGAAATTCTGAAGTCCTATGGAAAACTTAACTCTTACCTGTTCAGCTGAGTAACACCTTGAGCTCTTTCTATTTGCAGATCTAACAAAGAAAAATACAAAATGTAATTAAATACACTAAATGATGTGAGATAAATGGTTATATATTTACATTGATTCAGACTGATTTTATGTCTCTGAAAATCATTTAGGTTTTCCATGCTATTGAATTGCATTTATGATAATAATTCAGGCTTCGATCCTTAAATTACACATTTGGGAATTGAAGTAATAAAAATTTGGGATTAAAAGGATCCTGTTCTTATGTTTTCACTGGGTAGGTTGTTTATAGTGCAGTTTATGCGGTGAGTATACTCAAATTTAGTGCAGGGAGATTGATAAAGGCCATCACCAAACACTCCATTGGTTTAGAATAAAGGTGAAAGCAAAATGCACCTGACTCAGCAACGGCAGGAGTTAAGTGCCAGATTATCCACACAAGTGTGTCAGTAAGAGGAATTTCATGCATGACAGGTGCTAGAATGGGCATTAAAAATGGTCAGGACAAAAATCGTTAACAGTTCCATAAAGCACTAGAGCCTATGTATAGTGTCCAATGAGAATTCACTACTACTTCAAAAGTATTTTGCATGCTCAAAATCATGCTTATACATGCACAAGATAAAATTATCAGGCAGTTTCTTAATACTCACTCAATGTGTGTACTCTAAATTTAGAAAGCAAAAGTTTAACATTCTACTGATACCAAGAGGCTCAAAAGGTCATTATAAAATGAACAGACTGAATTTTATTTCTTCTGGTCACTAGTGTGTGTGTAGCTACCAAGGACTGTAGTCTAGTGCTCAGATGTAGTTGCTCACTGTAAATGACGGTTCTTTGATAAATTCCTACTGAATTTGGCTCCAAGTGCATTTGTCATCTCTTGTAAATGCAAATTAAAAGGTTTTAAGCTAACATGGTGGTGATTTAAGACTATTTGCCTTGTTTTACAAATGGGATAAGAATGAAGTGTGCAGGTCAGATAACATGGGTCAGCTGGCAAGAGGTATGTCAGCTGAGTGCAGCTGCTCAGGCACTGGCAGTCATGTAAGCATGTCTGTAGCAAACACCTAGGGAGTTGGAAGATGAGTTCTCAGGCTACACATAAGCAACTTCATTGTGCTAATAATTCATAGCTGTTAAAGGTTAAATGACTAGAATTATGGTGATACAACCCTTTAAAGTTAACTAATTGTATTGGTTAATTAACAATTTCAACACCTTGACAGAAATATAAAATCTGTTTTGCTGTTTCCAGTGTACTTGCACTGGGAATGGCTTACACACCCTCTACTGCACATTATATGGGGTATATTTTGGGTGCAATTGCTGTTAACATTTATATAGGTGGGTTTTTTTTGGAACTCTTGTTTTCTAGACTGACAGGCAAATTTTCTGTGCTTAAACACTACCAAAAATAGATGAAGTCCAGAAAATTAAGTAAGATCAAAGTGGTTTTATTACTGCTTTAATTATGTGTTTCTCTGTTCATAATATAAGTTGTCACCCGGATACAAAAGTGAGACAGAAACGTGCAGGCCTATTTCACATTCGAAGCATACACACCGGAGTCACAAACCCAGATTGTTTTGCCCATAACTAGAAGGCTGAAGAGCAACATCTCATTAAGACTGGTATATAGAAGTAGGTTTACAAGCCATGCATATCCATGAATAGGTTAGTTTAAATGTCTGAGAAATAGATGACTTTTCAAATATCTGGCTGACAGTCTTAAGTTGGGAAATACAAACTAAGATGAACTCAAAACTTGATACTCGGAAATAAATCTGTCTGGAAAATGCTGTTTGTAAAGAAATGAATTTACATTCTCGAAAGTCTGCTTTTAAAAAAACTGCTCTGATCTTCCCATGACTCGGCAGCATACGTTTATCCTTGGAATTCTGGTGGATTTGGATCTAATGCATGTGTTCTCACATGGCACCTCTGAAATTTTGATTTGCATGAAGTGATGCTTGCATAAGGTGTTTAAAAGATTTGTCAACAGGGGGAATATTACTGTTGAAGGGATATTCAAAAGGCTTAGACTTTCATGAGTATATTCCGTAAAATCAGACTTACATGCTCATAAAACTAAAGCACATCTTTCCAGTATTTATTTGGACTAACAACTAGTTGGTACCATTTTCTAATTTGGTTCAGTTATGTATCTGTAACAGTATGGTATATACATCGTTTGTGTCTATCAGTTTCTGATGCTATATAATTGCATACATGCAAAGAAGGGAAGAGAAAGTTGCCCTCGATGTTTGCTGCCAAACAAGTTTTGCCCTTAAAGCTAGGAGGAAAAAAACCAATGCAAGACTAGTTTCTAATGGTTTTGGTTTTATATTTTGAACTGGTATCTCATGGGTGCTTGTCTGATAATTTATCTGGAAGATAAATAATTGTGTTATTGAATGTAACTCTGAGAATCATAGAATCATAGAATCATAGAATCATAGAATCATAGGGGTTGGACGGGACCTCAAGAGATCATCGGATTCAACCCCCCTGCCAAAGCAGGCTCCCTAACTCATATTGCACAAATAGGCATCCAGATGGCTCTTGAATATCTCCAGAGATGGAGAAGCTAATTGCTGGCCTGCATCCTATCATAAGACCACACTGACCTTGATGGATACTGAACACAGCATAGGTGTAAGACTTAATTTTTACATTTACTAATTCAAGATTAGAGCATCAATGCAAAAGTCAATGCAGACTATTGCTATGAAGATATGAAGCAATCAAAATATGCTGGTTTTACTCTGAATCTGTTGCAGATGCATAGCACACAGACAAAATACAGAAGAACAACAGAGGCAAAATCGCTGCAAATTAAACTTATTTTTCATTAAGTTTGTCACTTATGAACTCAGGTAGGTTTGAACTTTGCAGTCACTGCAGTGCATTCAAAAAGTAGTAACACAAAAATTTCCATGACTTCAGTAGAGTCCCTGTTGTATTAATAAGTGAGCACTCCAGTGGCCAAAATAATATCTGTAAATTCCCATGAATTTTAACCCAAAACATGGCAGCCTGGCATGATTAAAAGCTTTACATTCTCAAAGAGCAACATGATTAAAGCAGGACTGTAGTCTTGAGTGGCACCTCACTGGTTTCATTTCCCAGTATTGTTATTTTGCAAGGTAATATTTGATTTACAAGAAAAATGCTTTTAAGTCACTCAGTAAGTCCTCCAATGTATCCACAAGTATAAAATCCTCAAATTGCCTTCATTTGTCAAATGCTAAAGCCCTACCTGAGACTATTCAGTGGCAGAGTAGGAATCTAATGATGGCAGTAGGAAGGGAGTAGGTTAGATTTATAGAGGTTTTAAAGGCTATACCTCTTGTCTCTCCTTCCTTGTCCCCCTCCTGACTCCCTTTAATTCAGTACTTTGACCATGGTAATGCAGTTAAGCTTCAGGATATAGCACAGGTGGCTCATAAGTCCAGTCACCATGATTTTATTAAAACCGCTTATGTTAATAATTTGAATTGATTTTAAATTCCAAATTATTAGTGAGGGCAATGAAATACTGAGCTTTAATGTTTATCCAACTTTTCCCTTGTGCTACACTTTCCCTCCCAAACTGTCATGGTTTTTCCCTTGCTTACACCATAGTTGCCTCCATTTTGTTCTTTTGCTGCATATAGTTAAGGTTCAAATACAAAGAATGAAGACGTTTTTTGGATAGAAATAATAATTTATGCAGTCTGGATTAGAAATAAGTATGAACAACACTTTCCAATTAGGCAGTTATGCAAACTAATGCCTTCTATTCTCGTTTGCTTAATAGAAACCCAAGTTCTAAAAATTATCAGTGAATAAATCTTAGGTGGTCACACATAAACCATGATCATGAAACTATCATACTGATGACCACATACGCTTTACAACAGCTATGGATTGCTAGGTGCATGGATCTGATTGTCCTACATAGACCAGACATTGTTTTCCACAGTTAACTTCATTTTGTAAAGAACCTAGCTCAAGTACAATCAAGGTTTTGTCTACCATTTGCTTCAAGGATCTGGATCAGATGCTTAAATCAGAGCCAAATGTGAATAAAAGCAGTAAATTCTTGGGCAATAAATCCTCAGTGATCGGCATTACTCAAAGACGGGACCTGCTGGAACGTCTTCATAACATTCTTTTTCCTTCCTTCTCCTCATGTGCAACATATTGCAGTAATCAATTAACATGATGGAATATTCCTGCGCCGAGACCTTCTTGTCACTCCCATATGGTCAGAATTTGATCTTAATAGCTCAATTTTTTCTTTTTAGAAACTGAACTCATCCTGTGCATTAGTGATGATTGAAAAATAAACCTATGTTTTCAGAGAGGATTAGTGGATTTCAGCCCCTTGTTATTTGGTTTAAATATTTTGGAGAATTCTGGCACGCAAAGAGGACTGAGCATCATTTACCTGCATTCAAACCACCAAACTGGACAAGCAGAAATGGAGGTGCCTAGTTTCATCACTTGCATTTGAAAACACGAACCTTAGTGTACCTCTTTAGAATAAACATAGAAAAAAAGTTGTTCATCCCTTGATCTTTAAGTAATTTATCCCTGCCCATCTCATCACACCATTTATTTGCTTTTATAACTCAAAATACTTTGATTCCACTGTAACAAAGCAGAAAATTCTGGCTTATAACCTGAATAATACCAAGTAGACCTTGGTTCATATAAAGAAAGGACAGTAGCTGAACTTGTGTCTCTTTCTTTTTTCAGTTGTTCTCCAGTGGGGTTTAGAAGTGTTGCAAAAAGTCATAACTGGAAGCTTGTTTGAGTCCTTTCACAATACTTCTAAAGTCTGAAGCAACCAAGGAATCCCCAGAGGTCCACTGTCTGCAACCAGTAACATCAAAGCTCCCTGACTAAACTTCATGAAAATTCTCCTTGCCATAGTTGTAGGAACTGGATTTTGTGTACTTAGTGCACATTAGTCTTGCAATAAATTTTATTACAAACAGATTCATTAACCTTCTGCATTCTTTAAGTTTTTCCTATATCTGACAAGAAAATATGATGCAATTCATGCTGTTCAATTCTAAATAGATATGGGCATGTGGAGAAATTGCTTGGTCCATGTGTATTCCAGCAGAGGGTGGCAGTACACTACCACACTCCCACAGTAAAGGAGAAGTTTCAGAGTAATATTTGTGGCTTGTGTCTTCAAGGGAAGAGTATACCATGCAGATGAATATGTTTTGGGGATCAGATGGGAATTGGACTGGTAAAGTAATCCCCACATCACTTCAGTGACCTTGCTCAATCCACTCAATCTCCATCCTTCTTTGATCTGAAATATTTTTCTTCCATAATTACCATCAACTGATGACTACAACCCGTTATAATACTCCCGAGGATAATCATCTATGAGAATGAACACAAGGATATCTGAAAATGGGAATCTCTACTGATTAACTAATAATACCATAACCATTAACTTCATCAATAACAGACGCATATTCATCAATAGTATTATGCAGGTTAAACTCTAGAGGACAAAAGGAGCCACACTGTGGCAGGATACATTACATTTACATTTTCACAGCACTATGAACATACTAAATGTCTCCTCCCTTTCCTCAGTCTGGTTTTTCTGCTTTGGTTGCAGAGTATTCTTCAAAATTTGGAATTCCTTGTTGTCTCTGCTTTAGAAAACAATCTGATACCTTCTGAGATTTCCCTGTTCTTACTCTGTTCCTTCCTCCCTCCCTCCCTCCCTCCCTCCCTCCCTTCTTTTTTTTTAAAGTAGAAAGCAGTTAGGAAATGGCACATAGGCTAGGGAAAAAGGCAGGGTGTATTTTTTCCCCTTTTCGAGTCTTTTGTAATCTTCTGGTTGACAGAAAAATAGTAAGTGGTACAGCCTATTTTAAGTTGCAGCTGTGAAAGTGTTTTAACACATTGTCAAACTTTAGACCTTCATGGTTGGAGGCTACATATTTCGTGACTGTGAAGAAACACTTCAGTGAAAGAAGAAAGTAATGCATAATAGGAATACTACTTCATTATGCAAATATTGAAAAATTATTTGTATACAGCACATGATTTCTTTAATGTACTTTTATTTTTTCTACAATAATTTAAACCAAAGGATTATGCAGGTCAAGAAGAACTTGAAGAACAAAAGCCATTCATGATCAAGCTCTCAATATGGACTATGTTTGTAAAAATGTTTGAATAACATTTTTATAATAGTAATCTAAATAGCTTATGTTAAATTCTCTAGTAGCCAAAGCCAAGCATAATTGTCATGCTTTCTTTCAGAATACATTCATTATTTAAAATATGTAAAATATGGAAACAGTGTTCTGGAACATCTATTAAGTGGAAAGAAGTTAGAAATTATGCCAGGAATTTTAGGTGAGGAACGACATGTCCCTTCTCAAAAATAAGATATTTTTAAAAAGAATTAAGGAATTAAATATTTTCACTCAAAACTGTTGTCAAGAATAATTCCTTACTACTACTACTACTACCGGAATAGATTTCAAAGTGTTTGAGATTCTTAACAGAATCCCATCTGCCATAAGGAGATCTAGATTGGGATCCCTGAACTTATTCTGGCATCTAACTCACCTTGGAGTCAGTAGGTTCTAAGGACATAACTGTTCTCAAGGAAGTAGAACTTGTGCCCATTTACCTGATCCAGCAATTGTCAGAGCAAAGAATTGGGTTAAAGTCTTCTGTGTCACTTTATACTAACTAGTGTCCTCTCAAAAGTCTCTGGAAACCTTCCACAATACTGAACTATAAAACAAACAGGAGGTACTACTACACACAATGAGGAGATTGCATGGAAGGGTGGATGGGACATAGAATAATACCACGAACATCATTGCTTCCAGGCAGTCAGTTATCTGGTGAGCAATCCAAGAAAATTTCAGATGTGTTTTCTCTCCTGTAAGTAGCTTCCTCTATAACTTCTTGTAACATATTCTGAACTATACCCACAGGAGGTGACACGCCTCTCAGTAGGGTTATTAACTAGTAATTAACTAGCATAAAGTGATGAAATACAGAAAAAAAATAGTTATGGTGATCAGAATGTCCAAAGCATTGCTTGGTTATCATTAGGATTATTTTATGTACCATTGTAGAGGTAATAAATTTCCCACAACTAGAGAAACCATTGTCCTTAAAAGTCCCTACTACTTTTTGGCTAGTGTTGCAGGGACTGTGGACTAACATGCACTAATCACTGTGCTTTCTGCTATCAAAGAGAGCTGATATCCCTCATAGGAGTAGAAAGCTGTGATAGATAAGTAGGTAGATAGATAGATAAGCCATACTCTATGCTCCTGCATCTCTCAGCTGTTTGTGTGCAAATGCAGCAAGCCCCAGTAGATGAGCAACATTCATGGAGTTCACTGGGGGAAATGTCTTCTGGCTATTGGTATCATTCAAACATCTGAAAGAACAAGGGCCAAACCTCAAAAATATATTTAATCTAGCATTTTAGTCAAGCTAGAAATGTATTTGCTCTCCATAATAATTTCACCCCACAGGGCAAATAGGTTTTATTAGGTCAATGCACTTATTCATATTAAATCATCAGGTGAATGTCCTGGAGGATGATCTGCAGATGGTCTGACTACTTCCCTTCAGGAGGTATCTCCTAGGAAGGTGAATGTCATAGGCTGCCTTTGCAAGTGTAGCATGTCCACTGACAGATGAGCACATCTTAGATAACTTCCTGGATCCTTGTTACTTGGAATAGAAGCAGAGAGGAACTGAAGGTAGCATCTACACAAGAGATTTTGCAGGAGACAAGTGAAACAGAGGGGATAACATCTGAAAGATGCAGTAGTAGTAGAAGGATATTTTTGTATCTATATGTGGTGTAAGAAATGTGTAGGGTCCTATGAAGTTGGAAAGGGATGTGCGATATTGACATGCTGGAGTCCTCAATCATCCAACTATACTTTTGAATCCTTCCTGGTTAATAGAAAACCTTACAGTAAAATGTTATTAAAGAATAAACTGGGCTATAAGAGAAAAAGGAATTGTTTAGAACATGCTATTTAATGAAATAAAAAACAACTGGGAAAGACAGAGATTTTCTCAAGGAGGACCAGCATCTCTTGGAGTAGAATAGATTTAAAAAACGTTTCACTGATATAACTCTGAAAATCCATGATTGAAAACTCTAGCCTTGAGAAGTTACAATACATCATAAGAAAAAGGTGAGTCAACATGTAATGTTTCAATTATAGGGTTCTCAAGAGTACACAGGTGGTGTAATAAGTAAGGTCATGGTCTTTCTGTCAGCTGTACCCCTGCTATTTCTGCAGTTGCTATGAATGGGAAACAATAATACTTATGATTGTGAAAAGACCAAAGTTCAGAGCAGATCGATCTAATGTTCTGAAAGGTAAATAGATAAAGATTTGTTATGTAAGGAGTACCTATGGTATTTATACTGGCTGGTCTATCTCTGTGTGGTGGTTGTCCAGATCATGAGGATCATCAATATATGCAATAGCGGGTAGCAATGACATTTAAAATATCGTCCCCCTTTCAAGGACTTTATTATTTCAAACAAGCATAACAACCATCTTTTAAAACCATTTTTTTTTCTTTTTTTTCCCATTCTATACTGGCTTGTGAAAGATCAACAAACTGGATAGGTTCCCAGTACAGCCACCCCCAAACCTCCTCGATTATGCACTTAGCTGGGAGTCTGTGGAGCTGGTTCTGTTCCCAGCTTTGTTATCATCTAGCTGCACTCTGTGTGCTCATTAGGCTATTCCCCTCATCTTTCCACATCTGCATTCCATTCCTTCAGCTTTTTTCTCCACTTCACTTTGTCTGTTTAGACTAAACTCATACAGGCTGGCACTAGTTCTCATCTTCTGCTGTTGTGGCTTTGGCCTGAGCTGCAGTATTGAGTTGTGATGGGCTATCTCCATTAGAAACTAAAAATGATTGTAAATTCAGCTACTTCCTTGATTTCTTTAGCTCTTATGCGTTCATCAGCAATGAATTGCGATGACTACACAATGTAGTAACCCATGTGATATGTCTTAGTGATGTGACGCAGTTTTTTCTGGCATGAAACTTCTTCATGAGTGGAATGATTGTGCTCCAGTGGAATAGGACTAGTGGCTTTCAAAGATCCTAAAATAAAAGGAACTCCTAGAGAAAACATCTAATTATTAAAAATGTGGGAACCAGCTGAGGAAGGAGGTGCTAGT
This sequence comes from Porphyrio hochstetteri, assembly GCA_020800305.1. Lineage (NCBI taxonomy): Eukaryota > Metazoa > Chordata > Aves > Gruiformes > Rallidae > Porphyrio > Porphyrio hochstetteri. The sequence goes on along the minus strand of CM036905.1, from coordinate 6,788,857 downwards.
GAGTCTTCCTATTTTCATTCTTATCTCTGTCTCCTTTATTTCCTGAGCACTGAGGAAATTAAAAAATGGCCAATATAATGAGAACAACAAAACTGTCATTAAAGGAGCATAGGTTCTCTTCAGACATAAGCAACTCAATGAGGGATACAAAGGTTTGCGGTAGGGCATGGGCATACATGCACACAACTTCAAGGAAAACCCCACACTGTCATTTCTATTCTTTCATATTCAAAACTGTAAATAAAAGACAAAGAGGAATTTCTAACTCCATGTACCTGATCTATTCTTTTCAAATGTAGTTGGCCCATTATTTTTAAGATATTTTAAATGATACAACAGTTACCTCTCAGGTATGGATTACTACTGAAAGACCCTTAGCTTTTTTGTTTCCTCATCTTGTGCCTTAAAATTCCTAACCTTGATTTTGTATTAATGCAATTTTTTTTGCATTTTAATATTTTATCTTCATTTAAAATGCAATGAAATAAGTCACTGTGATTTATACAGTAAGCTAATAGTATTGTCAGATCCATTGAGTGTCCGCTTACCTCTAAGGCTCCTCTCTAGTGAATTATCAAATGAGATGATACTTTTAATCACCTATTTAAAGCTATCAGTGTATTCTGAGAGTTGATTACTATTATATCGTAATTCAGAATGGGGAAAAAAAAGATTATACTTTGCAATCATTGATATTCTATATCCTCCAAATCATTCCTAATTATGCAGGCAGCTAGACACAGCTATGGCACCACCAGATTGTGCAGCTACTGTTCCACGGCTTTGCCTGCTGCAGAGGGGAAGAAGCTCTTTCATTCTATGAAAAATACCCATTAGAAGTCAGAGAAAGCCAACAGAGATGGTGTTGTCCAACTTTATCTACCTGTCATTAGGATTTTTGAAAGGAGACAAAAATGTTGAATTTCCTTTGACATATCCTAAATCATTACTGATTTGTTGACGCTCACATGGTTGCTTTGGTGGCAACAGAAGAAAATTTTCGAAGTGCTTGTCAGACAAGAGGAAGATGTATAAGTGAGTGGAAGAGACAAAGGGGAAAATAGATTTAAAGGATTTACACAAAGTTGCTTTCATTTTTTTTTTCCTTTTCCCCTCGAAGTGTGTTTGTTTATTAAAGAAATGCCATACACATTAAAGAATCGCATGAGGCAAATACAAGCAATCTGCTGGTAAAAATTCAATTTTTATATTTCTGATCCAGGGACACCTTTCTGATCACAGGTGTGTTAATTTCATCTGCTTGACAGCTATGGAAATAAACTGCATATTTAAGCAGTGAAAACAGAGGTAGCAACACATTCAAACAGTGCAGTCTGTTTCCTGTTTGAATCTAAAATCTAACTGTTGTCCCTTTAAAGGACACTTTGCTATCTTGATAAAGAAAACTAATGAGGTGGCCTTTCTAGGGCTAGTCACATAATAGCCATGGTGACAAGGACCTCTATCAAGAAATAAAGCAGAAGATAAATGAGATTTTTCTAATATCCCTTTCACCCATTGTTCACAAGTGTCATTCGATACAGCTTCTATTTATCATGAGATAGTAGATTCTGGGCACTATTTTGTAAAGGAAGCCTAAATTGCAACATTGTGTTATTAACAGCCCATAAACACACTTTATTCAATCCTGTTCTTTCTGTAACTGTGCAAAAACACTTTTTTTTAAATGGACCGAAAGGACATTATTTATAGAATCACAGAATGGTGGGTTAGAAGGGAACTGAAGGCCCATCTAGCTCCAACCCCCTGTCATGTGTAGGGTCATCCTCCATTTAGCCCAGGTTGCTCAAAGCCCTATCTAACCTGGCCTTGAACCCTGCCAGGAAACCAGGAGCAGCCACAGCTTTTTTGTGCAACCTGTGCCAGGGCCTCACCAACCCTGTGGTAAAGAATTTCTTCCTTATATCTAATCTAAATCTACCCTCCTTCAGTTTAAGGACATTTCTTGTTCTATCACTCCATGCTCTTGTAAACAGTTGATATCCAGACTTCTTTTATATCTCTTTTTTGTACTGCTGCTCTAAGGTCCTTCCGGAGCCTTCTTTTCTCCAGGCTGAACAAGCCCAACTCTCAGCCTGTCTGCATAGGAGAGGTGCTCCAGCACTCTGATCTTCTTTGTGAGCCTCCTCTGCATTCATTCTAACAGCTTCAAGTCTTTACTCTACTGAGTACCCCCGAACTGGAGGCAGTACCTGCAGGTGGGGTCTCAGAAGAGGGAGATAATCACTTCCCTTGACCTGCTGGTCCTGCTGCTTTGATGCAATGCAGGATACATTTGACTTTTTGGGCCGCAAACTTGCATTGCCATCTCATACTGAGTTTTTCATCAATCAACGCTTCCAAGTCTTTCTTCTCAAGTCTGTTTTCAATCCATTCACCACACAGCCTGCAGTTGTGCTTGGGACTGTGCCAACCCATGTGCAGGACCCTGCAGCTGGTCTTGTTGAAATTTCATGCAGTTCACATGGGGCTATTTCTCCAGCCTGCCAAGGTCCCTATGGATGGCATCCCTTCCCTCCAGCATTTTCACTGTACCACAGAGCTTGGTGTTGTTGGCAAACATGCTGAGGTGCACTCAATCCCATGTCACCAGCAAAGATATTAAACAGTGCCGGTCCCAATACTGACCCCTGTGAAACGTCACTTGTCTTGATTTGGACATTGAGCTGTTGGCCACAGCTCCTTGAGTGTGACCATCCAGCCAATTCCTTATCCACCAAGTGGTCCGTCCATCATATCCATATCTCTCCAATTCAGAGACAAGGATATTGTGCAAGACAGTGACAAATGCTTTTTAGAAGTTACAGAATCACAGAATCATAGGGGTTGGAAGGGACCTCAAGAGATCATCGGGTCCAACCCCCCTGCCAAAGCAGGTGACATCAGTTGCTCTTCCCTTATCTACCAATGATGTAACCCCCTCGTAGAAGGTGTCCAAATTTGTCAGACACAATTTACCCATAGTGAAACCATACTTTTACTGGATGTCCACACAGCATTTAACCATACAATTTTGCTTCTGACATCTAGCCTGAAAATTAGTCCACCCCAAACCATAAAGAAGAGTATTATACCTATACCTCCTTTCCTCATCTCTCCAGCTTCCTATATGATATTTTTAATACAACGTCTCAAACTTCAACACAACTTTTACTTGTCCCTCATGTTCCAGCCATACTGTACATGGCAGGTCAACCTGGTTAAGGAACACTTTGGAGTATTGGGAAGTGTGGCCAATCTCTCTGTCAGTGTCCCCATCGGGTTTCCTTTTCCAGTTTGGAAATACCTGATCTTCTTGGGAGTGCTGTGACCTAATTTATAATAAAAAAGTTTAGACTAAGAATTGTCTGAGAACCTGAAAAAGCAAGAGACTGGACTCAATTGCTCTGGATGTGCCTTCAGACCTCTGCTCCTATGGTACTTGTATCCTGTGGTGTTCATGGTCTTAAGAACTTGCAATCCTTTATTTCCCCCCAGTTCCTGAATGATATAGTAATGTACTATGGTTACCAGGGGAGGCAGTTAAATGAAATCTGATCTTTTCCTCATACTAAAATCTCACAAAAACACAGAATCACAGGATGACTGAGATTGGAAAGGACTTCTGGAGATTATCTAGTCCAACTTTTGTGTTTAAAGCAGGGTGACCATGACTATGTCAAGTTGGGTTTTGAATATCTCCAAGGATGGAGACACCAAAACCTCTCTGGGCATCCTGTTGCAATACTCAGTAAAATTTTACTTATGTTTGTTGTAGTTTTGCATGGCTGAGTTCTGGTGGAGGAGTGGGGCTGCAGCAATGGCTTCTGCAAGAAGCAGGCCCCACAGAGCAAACACCAGCTGGCTCAAGGCTGGAGTCGTTGCTGACCAAGGCCGAGCCCATCAGTGACTGTCACAGCGCCTCTGGGAGGAAAAAACGCAAACAGCTGCTTTTTGCCACCAGAGGAGGGAGTGAGAAGATGTGAAGTGTGGGGTGGAGTGGGGGTGAGGGGGTGTGGGGTGGGGTGGTTAGGGAGGGTGCAGCAGGAGGAGGCCCCAGGTGCTGGAGAGAAAGATGCCCCTGAAACCTGTGGAGAAACCCATGGTGGAGCGGGTGTCACAGCCCATGGAAAAGAGGTGGAGACATACAGAAGACGCAGTGACCTGTGTTGGAGGAAGCTTCTGCCAGCACTTGCAGCCCATGGAGAGAAACAGAGACACAGGGATGAGCAAGGGAGAGATCCATGCCAGAGCAGGTTTGCTGGGGCGGGGGGAGGCTTGTGCCCCCGTGCGGGACCAGGCTGGAGCAGTCTCGGCCTGAGGGACTGAGAGACAGTCTGTGATTCATGGCTGCATCCCATAGAAGTGACCCACGTTGTGGCAGCTGGGAAAGAACAGAAGCCCCATGGGAAAGGACTCATGTTGGAGAAGTTTGTGGAGGACTGTCTCCCATGTGTGGGACCCCACAGTGTAGTAGGGGAAGGGTGTGAGGAATACCCTCTCACCCCCAGCTAAGAAGGAAAAGAACCAGTGAGGAACTGACTGAAACCCCTCAGTTCCCCATTCCCTGCCCCTCCTTGTACCACAATGAGTGGGGGGGAAGAATCATGACTGAAGTGAAGTCTTCTAAGAAGGGAGTGTTGGGTGGAGGTGCTTTAAGATCTGGTCTCACTTCTCATTACCCGACTCTGGTGTTACTGGGTGTGCAGTGTAGTGTAATAACAGAGAGTTTTCTTTCGTTTATTCTGTGTTGAGTCTGTTCTGCCCATGACGCTGATTGCAGAATGATCTCTTCTTGTCCTTATCTCGACTCCTAAGGCTCTCAATATTTATTTTCTCCCCTGTGCAGCTGAAAAGAGGAGTGATAGAGTGACTTTGGTGAGCATCTGGTCTCCAGTGAAGGCCAAAGCACCACATGTTTAAACAGAATTTCCTGTATTTCAGTTTGTGCCCATTGCCTCTTGTCCTGCCAATGGGTACCACTGAGAAGGATCTGGCTCCCTTTTCTTTACTGCCCACCAACAGGTATTTATAGACAATAATAAGATTCCCATGAGCATTCTTTTCTCAAAGGTGAAAAGCCACAGCTCTCTCAGCCTCTACTCATACAAAAGACATTCCAGTCCATCACACTCATGGACAGTGTTAAATTCACCCCACTATGTCTACCTCTGTCTTGTGCTGGGGTTCCTAGAGCTGGGCCAGGAAGCTACTGATGTAATTTTGTGACATTGATTCTTGGGTGATAGAAACAGATTGTCCTGAGTACCTAGACTTTGACTACTGTGGGAGCTGGAACAGCAAACTTTTGATGCATTAGTTGTATTAGGTGTGCAGGAAATGCTATTAAAAATTTAATTGTTCTAGTAAGAACTTTCATAAAAAGTTTTATGAGCTCTGGTGATTCCACCTGAAGTTCCTGTCCTAGATCCAGTGGTATATATGTGTATATGGCCTCCAAGACCTAAGCATTCAAAGATAAGGCAGCCTTCCATGCAAAGCAAGTACATGATATTTAGTCTGTTCAACTTCAGATATATTAACATCCTGAAACAGTGAATTAGAAGTCTGAGCACCACAATCCTTCGTGGAAGTGAAGCAGCTATATTGATGCATCCGTATCAACAATATTATTTAGACATTGCTAAGTTTGGTGAATGGAAAGGGGCTTGGCAGTAATAATGAAAAGGTGGGGAGTAGAAGCAGGGAATAAAATGTTGAGGAAAAGAAATTCAGAAACAAGTGACGAAGAGAGAAAGCGATGGTGAGAAGAGTAATCTGGCGTGTAATTCGGTAGCAGCAGTTAAGTGTTCAAAAATTCCATTATGCCAGATTTGCCCCTTGGTCCCTGTGCAGAGAGTGACAATGAAAGGAAGCTGCTGTGCGAAACAGGGAGTATTAATGCCCCAGTCCATTGACCCAGTTTCGATATTTGATTCACCCTTCTCTTCTGAATGGGCATGCTTTCTCCCTGGGCTTTCCTAAACCCTTGTCAACTTGCAGCAAGTACTGAGTTTCCTTCTGCTGCACCTTCCATTCAAATTAATTTTTGGAAAAACTCTGCAAGATTTTGCTTGCTGCTTCATACAATTAAAAGCTCTTCATAATTTACAATCTGTGCAGCTTTACTGCTATATGTGTCAGGCAGGCCAACAAACTATCAGCAAACAGTTTTCTGTGTAACTTGAGAGGAAAGGAAAAACTCTAGCCATGGATATTGGCACAAATTCACTCTCTCACGAAAACTCCCACTAAATCTTTAATGTCCAGGGACAACACCTGGAAAAGCCTGTGCTTAGGGCACTGACTTGCAAATTGGATCCCTGATTTAGCTACAGATTTCCATTGTAACCAAAGGAAATGTACTTGATTTGTGTGTCTTTTTCTGTAGAATGCGTAGAAAGCTTTCTGTTTCCCACCTATACTGTTTTACCTGTTTTAATCTGCAGTATCTTGGCAGTTATGAGTTCAAAATATTTTGCCCAAGTAAAATACGCATAAAGACAACACCAAAAATTGTCTCTCTTTTCATCTGACAATATTAATGTAGTCTGCCAAATGTCATTATTTCAATTTATAACAGCAGAAGTTTAGGTACAGGAAGGGGAAATATCATTCTGAACTCCCAAGTCCCATATTTCTGTGCTTTACTTACTACATCCCACAATGATGCCTTTCTGGAACTTATGGAGTAATAGTGATGGTAATGAGCACACAGATATCTCCTTTGAAAGGTCTCATCACATACCAGCCTGCATGAAACTCAATTTATACACCTTGGAAGGATGAAGCTCTGAGTCAATGTAGCATTAATGTAATATCCTGATGGCTGTTAGCTTCAAAGGCATCCTATCCCACTTTTCATGAGAAACAAGACTTTGAAAAGAGAGCAGTCACGATACAGATTAAGTGCCACCTTTTAAATTATGATCAAAGTTGAAATGCGCTGTAAAGTTGCCAAGAGACCTATATATTGGCTTATAGACTACTTACTAGATCCATTATTTCATACACGGTGTTTCTAGCCTATGTGTTTGTGTGATAGGTTAGGAGAAGAGGAATTGTCTCTTTTTCCTTTGGGGACATGAAATTGAACAAAGGGAAATGATGCAGCTCAGATGCTGAAATGAACAAAAGAGAATTAAGTGCGTTCCTAGAACTGATTTAGACTTACAGGGGATCACCAGCATGTCAGTGGTCTTGAGATTCCTTTGTACCTGAGCCGTAGCAGCTTCTTTGTGCCTTCGATAAAGGCCCATTTAATTTCTTTTCATTCATTTAATTTCAAAATTAAATAATAATATTTATTTCCCTATCTAATGGTCTTGCAGTGAAGACAAATGTGCTAGTGGTTTTGTAGGCACTCAAATTCTATGGTAGTGGAGACAATGAAATGTGAAGGTGGTTGGGAAATATCTTTCCTCTGAGTTGGGTCAAGCTTCATCTTAAATAATTTCTGGTAGATACTTTTCTGATCTGGTAGTGACTCTACCCCCTTCTTTCTCAATTTATTCCATAGATTTACTTTCTTCTTTGTTAGAAACTGCTTCTGATGCCTAATCTGAATCTTCCTTTTTTATCATAGATACCTCATTCTGTCCTTTGCAGCAGATTCTAATAGCCTTTCATATCTTTAACACCTTTCATATCCCCTTTAGAATTCTTGGCTTTAGGTTAAATAAACCCTAATAAATTTAGACATTACCATCACTATCCTTTGGGATGTTTCCAGAAGATCTAAAAAAGGCCAAAGAACTGCAATTGAGATTTTTATGGATATTATATTGTCCTTCAGAGTGGTTTCTGTCCCTCTGGGATTTGTGTCATCTGCAGTTCTAGTGAACATAGTTTTTACTCCCTTGCTGAGATTTTAATGGAGACTCTCAATGCAATCTAAAGCAGAGCTGAACTTCCTGGAAACTCTGCTTGATATGTGTCTCTAATTTGATAACGAGCTACTGTTGATGAATTACTTGAATGATTTTTTACCTTCCCTCTCCTTGTTTTCCTTGTGAGAACATTACGTAAGGCAGTGACAAAAATTGCACTAAAAAGTCAAATGATCTGCTTTCAACTGCTTCTCCTCTGTCCCCAAACCTTCCTGTTCCAGTGGGTGGCATCTAGATTGTTTTGACACAATTTCTACTTGGTGAATTTATGCTGACATTTGTAAGTACCTAGACAAGTGTGTTTGCATTAAATAGTTCATGGAGAAAAATGATGTGTGAAATATTGTAGGTGCTGTCTTCAGCAAACAAAATCCAGCTGGAGGCCAGTCACGAGTGGCGTCCCCCAGGGCGCAGGCCTGGGTCCAGTCTTGTTCAACATCTTTATCAATGATCTCGATGAAGGGATTGAATGCTCCCTCACTAAGTTTGCAGATGACACTAAACTAGGAGGAAGTGTTGATCTGCCTGAGGGTAGGGAGGCTCTTCAGAGGGATCTGAACAGACTGGACCAATGGGCTGAGACCAATGGGCTGAAGTTTAACAAGGCCAAGTGTAGAGTGCTGCACATGGGACATAATAACCCCATGCAGCGCTACAGGCTTGGGGGAGACTGGCTGGAGAGCTGTCAGACAGAGAAGGACCTGGTGGTATTGGTTGACTGCAGTCTGAATATGAGTCAGCAGTGTGCTCAGGCGGCCAAGAAGGCCAATGGCATCTTGGCTTGTATCAAAAACAGTGTGGCCAGTAGGTCTAGGGAAGTCATTGTGCTCCTGTACTCGGCATTGGTGAGGCCACACCTCGAGTACTCTGTCCAGTTCTGGGCTCCTCACCATAAGAAGGACATTGAGGTCCTCAAGCGCATGCAGAGAAGGGCAACCAGGCTGGTGAAGGGGCTGGAGGGCAAATCCTATGAGGAGCGGCTGAGGGAGCTGGGCCTGTTTAGCTTAGAGAAGAGGAGGCTGAGTGGAGACCTTATCACCACCTACAACTACCTGAAGGGAGGTTATAGAGAGATAGGTGATGGTCTCTTCAGCCAGGTGACAGGTGATAGGACAAGGGGGAATGGCATGAAGCTGTGCCAGGGCAGGTTTAGATTGGACATTAGGAAAAGTTTTTTTACTGAAAGAGTTGTCAGGGCCTGGAACAGGCTGCCCAGGGAGGGGGTTGAGTCACCTTCCCTGGATGTGTTCAAAAAAAGGGTAGATGAGGTACTTACGTGTGGGCGAATGGTTAAGGGACCAGGGAGGACGTGAACCAGTGTACGAGCAAGGTCTCTGCGGTGGTACTGAAGCCTTAGCAATGGAAAAGTACTGGCAGTAGAAACAGGCAAGGCGGGAACTAAGGAGCACTGAAGCAGGACGGGGTGCAAGTGAAGCAGGTAGGCACAAGCAGCTGGCTTGCACGTGATCAGCTAGCTTGTAGACAGGAGCTCTAGCAACAAGGCAGTTGACCAATAGGTGTAACCGTATATGTTTAGAATAACCAATGAGATATTGCCACGTATGTTTCTTTGGCTATATAAGCCTTGTGTTGTAAGCAATAAAGTGAAGTTGGATAACTCATATTGAGTTTGTTTTGCTTCCCCGCGTCGTGGGCACCCAAAACCCTGAAGAATCCGTGGCACTTAGGGATATGGTTTAGTGTAGGATGAGAATGGTTGGAGTTGATGATCTTAAAGGTCTTTTCCAACCTTGTGATTCTGTGATTCTGTGATTCTGTGACTGGGTCTTGGAGTTTAACACTATTCAGGAGGAGAAACAGAATTAAGAAGGGTGAGGTCAGAGCACTGCAGAGTGACAGGGAAAAACAGGATTTACCATTGGCCTGTCCTATGCTGGGTAGGGTAAAGAATGATGGAAAGCACATCTGAGGCTGCTTTAGGAGAAGAAATTAGAAACTGCTTAATTTTTTCTGAGGAACATTATTTGAAAGATAGTCACCGACAAAGAATATGCTAAAAGAAACACGATTTATGACATAGTGAGTCTGAAAAGCTTGAGCTGGTGGCTATGTAAGGTAGATGGAGATTCAGTTACCATCTGACATCTATTCACAGTGCCACAGGAGCAAGAACCATTCCATCTGCAGTGTATGTTTCTTTAAACTTACCTCATCTAACGAATATATCACACAAATCATATTTTCCGTACATGCACAGTGTAAAGCATTCTATTGCATATACATTTAATTCAGAGGGAGAGCTGCACACAGAAGTACAGAAAAAGCTAGTAACATCACCCATATGGGGTGATGCATATGGGGTTGGCAGGCTCTCAGATACTGATATATGTGGTGCAAGAGATGTATGGAACAGGAGCACTGTTTACATTTCATTTGCAAATTAAACCTCTCTGGGAAAAAATTCACACCTAAAATTTTTTGCAACTTCCCCTCAGATGGTTTTGAAGGTCTCCTCCTTGCCATAATTAAAAATACAGCATGTCAAGAATTGACAATGCTATTAGACTTTAAAACCAAATCAAGACTTTCAGGTATTATATTTTGTTGCCCAGTGAGACTTTCATAACTTTCATGCCAATCATGAAGAGACAATACAAAGAAAGTCATATTTTCTTTTAGACAATACATTTTTTAGTGGTTTATGACCAATTATAAACCAAGAAAGGTGCTGTGTGTAGCACTCCTGAAGTATATTCAATATTCAGAGTAAGCAGTTTCTGGAATCTAGTTTGCTGTTTGGCATGTATTGAGTTATAAAGTGGACTAGCCAACCAGTTCAGATCACTTTCAGTTTGCACAGACTTCTGCTGAACATGGAAGAAATATCATTGCTATTTGCATGTGTACTGTAGCCTGAAGAGGTCTCTTGGCAGGACAGACAAGCTCCAGGATACTGTGGTGGGTTGTTATGCACGGAAACTATCCATTTCAGAGCTACCTGTGTGTATCAATACTCTATGGTAGTCACTCAGAGAGTTGTGCAGATTCCTCTGAGATCCCCAGCTGGACAGGAGTTAATGGCCTTCCAAAGTGCAGCTGATGATATAAAGCATTATACGTTGATGTTTCAAGGTAAGAAAACATTTCCAGAAGGTTACTTGGAGAACATTTACCGTTATTTGCATGTGATATTTGTCCCTGTAGGTGACTTACTGGATTTTGAATTTAGGATGAGCAGAACTGAGAACGCAAACTGCACCGTCAGGAGGTAACGAGGCAAAGCTCTGTGTGTGCTGCACCACATCTTTGCTCTTGCCTCTTCATAGAGCTTAGTGCAGGATTTATTAATGTGCACACAGTAGATTAAACAAATACACATAGAAGGGGAAAAAAATGAAAACAGCATTCAGATAGAATTTTGTTTGAGATCATCATGCCAGATTTATTCAGAGACATGTTGCAAGATGCCTATTAGAGTGCAATAAGAGAGAAAGCTCTTTCTGCACAGAGTTAGAGATTGAGTGTCTTCTCAGGACGTTAAGAGGAAATAATGCCATGTTAAAGACATAAACAAACAACACTGCTAACTCTCATGGTTTTATATCAGGTCTTGTAATATTCAATTTTTTTTCTAGCTTAATGACTCCTATGACTTGAAAAGAATATCTGTTTTCAAGTCTTTATGGTTTTGGGAAAAATCTTTTCCCACCACAAAGATCTTTAAAACTATAATGTCTCATGGACTGGGCAGGGAACAAAAAGCCTGCAGACAAAAAGCCTCGTTTTAAAACAACTTTTTTTTGAGTGAACTCATGACTTTTTGTTGCTTGGAGTCAGCAACATGGGGAAGTACTGTGTGCTTTTTCAGGTCTAAGGAGTGATTTCTTTCTCTACTGACCTGAGCGTGTTTTTAAGCCGCTGTCTCCAAAGCTGCTAATAAAGCATTATCCCCAAAAACCAGGTCAACACGTTTTAAAGCTCCACTGTCATTAAAGTCCTGTGGTTCAGTTTCTCTGAAAAACTCTCCTAATTTTGTTTTGAAAGACTTAGGTGGAAACCACAGTGATGGTGTTTGGGTTGGCAGTGCAGCGGCTGAGATGTAACTTGTGTCTCTGGTGTGAAAAGGTCTGAAGTCTCCCAAGAGCAGTAGAGTTAGTGAGCCACTGTGGTCACAGGGAGAGCCTAACAACCTGAAATCTGCTATGCATGGGTACATGGATGTTGTGAGGATTTAATTAACACTTGGAAAGCATTCTGAGGTCCTCAGATGACAAGGTTTACAGAACTCCAAATGACTGTTATTATATCCCCTCTGTGTTTGTGGTGGCAGATAGCCAATGAGAAGAAACGTTCAACCAAACCCAGGCATTTTTCCCAAAATCTTTGTTATTTCTAGACTACTGTTGGAAAAAAAGGTGGATCTGTATCCAATTGAGTGAGTGCAAATTACAAGTGGCTTTGTTGGGATTCCTCTGTACTTTTGAGCATGATATATGTAGCCAACAGCAAAATATCTTGCTGCCTGAGTATATACTTATTACCCAGCTAAATCAGAGAACTGGTATCAAACTCTAATATTTGAGTAAAACCCATCTATCTGTGACACTTCTCTGATAGAGGACACCATAAACAAATAATTTCCTCCATCTGCAACTTTGCTATTTTGGAAAACAGTGTTCATCTTGTCAGACCTCAGCATATATGTTGAAAATAGAGCGCAAACAAAATAAAACCCTCTCAGAGCAATGCATTCTATTTCACACTTGGTTTGAGGTGCTGGGAATTGAAGAGGAGGCAAACGGGAATTTGGGGGACAATCCCCCTAATAGGAGGCCAAGAGTGAGGAAGTCAACTCCATGCCTCGAGACTGCCTCCACCAGGAAAGACAGAAAGGTGATTTTGGTTGGGGATTCCCTTCTTAAGGGAACAAAGGGCCCCATACGCAGACCAGACCCTACCCATAGGGAAGTGTGCTGCCTCCCTGGGGCATGGATCAAAGACATAACTAGAAAACTCCTGGATCTGGTTCACCCCTCTGATTACTACCCATTACTCATTGTTCAGGCAGGCAGTGATGAAATCTCTCAAAGAAGTCTGAGATGTATCAAAAGAGACTTCAGGGGTTTAGGGAGACTGATTGAAACTTTTCTGGTAAAAAGGAGTGTTTATCCCTTTCTGAGTCATTTGCTCGGGAAAATTTTGTCACAAAACACAGATAAAACCCATTGCTAACTCTCCAATGAACTACACTACAACTAGTAGAAAAATGATGAGGATCAGAAGTATTGGGTTTTGTGCATCCTGACGGATCAGTTACCTGTATTATCTCTGTTTTATCTGTGTTCCAAAGTGATTTTGGGTCCTACCTCCACATTAACAGATTCACCACGTGGCAGACACGAAATAAAAAATTGAGACATGGTTCTGATACCATTCACCGCTCAAGGGCAAAAGTTTTTGGGTAGTATTAACCTGTAATGACTCACAGAGTCACACATGAGCTGGGTTTACACTGCCCTGGGCCTCTCATCATCACACCCTTTAGAGTGCACTAACAGTGCAAATGTTTATGCATTTCCTGAGCTCTGAGTATGCAACGGGTGTGCTGACCTCAGTCATAAAATCCCTGTCCCTGCAGGGTTTCTGCACCCCAGATTACTCAGCCAGCCACAGCTTGAAGTTATCAGAGCTGCCTGGGGACTAATACTGCAAAAAAATGATTGTTAATAGTAGTGTTGTGGTGGTGTCCCCTAGTTGGCTTCTAAAATATCATTGATGAAGTTCCTGCTCTATTTGTGTCCAGTACATTGCCAGATATACTTGACATTGCAGTTGTAAGGGGCACTGTCAGGGAGGAAAGAGGAGGGAAGTGGAGGGGAGGAGGGAGGGAAGGGAAGAGGATGAGGATGAGACTGGAAAACCTGTTCTGTCAGCTGGTTTCTGGGATTTTAATAGACAGATGCATTAGATAGCCAGAGCTACCCATAAAGCTGTGCATGGATGGGCACTTACTCCTTTTTTGAGTGGCACAACTGTATTCACCCACCAGGGGGTTCAATAGGTAGCAGTTATTTGCAGCTCTGATTTTTTTCAGAGGCTCAGGAAAAGGACTTATTTAATGAATAAATATATGCCATCAGTACATGTATGTGGAGAGCATTAAATCCTTCTTTCTACCAAACTTCCTTTCACAATTTATCCAGCTTGAGTGATATTGATGTGAGTCATATGTTTCTATTGTGTTTTTATGCTAAAAACATTTCTACAGTGTAAACACATACAATTATATTGCAGATGACTGATTCATCTCTTTTTCCGAATTGATCTATACCACTGCCATGCAAAGCTATTAGCAGAACAAAACTCTGGATCTGATTTTATTGCAGAACTCAAAGCTGCTTTAAAAAAGTAGATACAGAAATGTTAATATATGCAGCAGAAGGTATTTTAAATAAATATCTGTCAGATAGTTAAATCTGTGTCTCCCTAGTGTTAATTATGGAGCAATCAGAAGAGGACAGGGAAAAGAATATTTATTGCAGGTTGAAAAGCCAGTTAATAGGTCTGTATCACAGCAAACCATGTGGACTTACCTTTAGAAACCGTCTTTCTGATGATGGATGGAGTACTTTATAAATATTTTCAAGCCCACATTTGAATTAGGCATAGTGGTAACTAGCAGGGAGCTATTTTTAAGCAATTAAAAGCGGTGGACAAAAAATACTGATCTAGGGCAAAGAATGTAGCCATTTGCCCAGTTATAAGGACAGAATGAAGTCTATCAGGATCTATGAAAACCCTACAAGTGGAAAAAGATACCCTCATTCAGTCAAAAGGCATAAAACAGGTTTATTCAGATTATATTATGAGGAGAAACTTTTTCACTGTGAGAGTGACAGAGCCCTGGGACAGACTGCCCAGAGAGGTTGTGGAGTCTCCTTCTTCCGAGACATTCAAACCCCACTTGAATGTGTTCCTGTGTGACTTAGTCTGGGTGATCCTGCTCTGGCAGGGGGGTTGGACTAGATGATGTTTCAAGGTCCCTTCCAACTCTGAATGTTCTGTGCTTCTATGGCATTTAAAAAGCTAGTTCCCATTGATTTCTGTGGAACTTACGACTCCAAAGACCTGTATGGACCTGGTTTGAACAGTGCTAGATCTGAGATTACAATTAGGTTGATTACAACTGGTATTTTCATCTGTGCTTAGGGGATTTTGGAGTCTAATTACCATTGGCCCTTAAGGGAGGTTGAGCATTATGTTACCATCTCTTCTTTGAACACCCTGCCATAGGCTGGTAAGTTATGCATGGGCATAATTGCAAAAGGAGCAGTTAAATGTGCCTATCTGATCTTCCATGACATTTTTGTATATGTATTTCAATGAACCCAAAGGAAGTAAAGTGAAAATACCATATGCTAAACGGCATTTGGCTGTGATCTGCTTGTAGTTTCTTAATAACAGCCCTTAAAATGTGAAAAACCCCCAGTGAACTTATCATCAGTGAGCAAGGATGTGTCTGAAGCAGATAAATCTGACTCATCTCATTTTAGACCTACTGCACATGAACAAATTAATCTCCACATGGACATCTGCCATGCAGACATTTGGGTGACTAGAACTGGAATGGGTAAATTAGCAAAGGGGCAATGTAGCAATTGTGTAGTGTCTGAACTGAACAAAATCAGTAAAAATTCTCAGCCAGTCAAACAGAACCTAGAGTTAGTTAAGAAAAGGATGTTGAGATGTACAAAGAAAGGTTTGGCTTATTACTGCCCTGTATGCCGCCTATTTCTACTTGCATAAGCTTTTACCAATTGTCCTGGACTTGTTAGGAAATCTGTGGATCAAATCCAGTGAGACACAAAAATAAACCTTTCTGGCAGAAATTGCAGGGAAAAAAGGAAAAAAAAATAAAAAGCAAGGACGTGGGGATTAAATGTTTTATTTTTGGAGGTTTTGTGCTTTGTAAGAAATCAAATATTAAAATTGAAGTTATTATAATTGCTGTCTTCTCAGTCTAGTCTTGTTCACAATGAAAAGTGAAGTGCCATGTTCTTACATGGTTAGAGTGACCACTGACATTAACAGGAAATGAAGTGCTGTCTTTGCATTCCAGTTCTCACCAGAAAATAAGAAGTGGTTACAGTGACAAATGCACTCTCCCACTCCTGCACATACATGTTTTTAAGATCAAAGGCATGCAGTGAAAAAGACCTCTTTCTGCTTTCCCATTTCCATTACAGAAAAGTGCCATTCTTGAGTATTCTGCAGCAGGAGAGTCACGAAATTCAAAAGTACTGTATCCGAAACCATGAATAAAATGCATAGTGATTTCACAGTGCATCCACACTCCAAAATGCTGTCTACTGATGCTGACAGAAAATACTACACATATAGAAATGGACTAGACTTTAGGGTGCCTGATGCAAGCAACATTTGATGATTTTGGTCTTTCTGAGCACAACTTATCCCAGCTGATACATTGGTAAGAGCTTTTTACTTTGGTAATGGCAGTGTCTCTGTCAGAATAATTCTCTCTTTCCCAAGAAAGGTTTACATTAACATAGGACATATAGACTGCAATCTTTTCATGTGATTTTTCTCTGTTGTATGTGACATAAGCCACTGCTCCCCTGTCATGAGCCAGTGTTGAAGCTGATTGCTGATGGACTTCTTTGGAACCTGGAGACTGGAAAAGCTCATTGTTTTCCAGATGCTTTTTTAATGTAATTTTCCAGATGCCCATTAGATTACTGCCCCTAGGAAGTCTCTGTTGAAAGGCTAATTCACACTTTTGGAAAGAAAAGCAAGTGGTGAGGCAGGAACTACTGAGAATATGCCTAGCCACTTGCATTTTAAAGGGCATCTCATTTAATATGTAATTCCTTTAAGGTTAGCTGAGTCTTTGGTATTCTTTTTGGACCATAAATATAATAGTTGTCTGTAAAGTGAAAGGGATTTATACATTTCCAGAGATGTCTAAGTTGTCAGCTAAACCTCCAGGAGCAGGAACCTATCTATACTCTAAAATGTTGCTGTGGGATCAGCTAGACTAAACCAGAGGCGATGTAGCTCAGGAAATATTAGGGAAAGAAAAAGTTCAAGTGCCTACTCTTCCACTTATCTCTTATTTCAGCTAAATATAAAACTTGGTGCTTATATGAAAGATAAACTAAACCCTGGGTTTTATTTGTTGAAGTACTGCAGTCTCTCAGGGAGCAGCAGGAGACTCAAGTCCCAGGTAGGGGCAGAAACTAGTATACAAGGAGAAGGTGGGGTTAAAGACCCTAAGGAAATTAATTTTTACATGAACATCTTGCCTATTATTTGAAATTAATAGGCTCATGGATTTTAAAGCCGTAGAGGACCATTATGATTAACTAGTTCGACCTCTTT
Source organism: Porphyrio hochstetteri (assembly GCA_020800305.1). Taxonomy (NCBI): domain Eukaryota; kingdom Metazoa; phylum Chordata; class Aves; order Gruiformes; family Rallidae; genus Porphyrio; species Porphyrio hochstetteri. The sequence goes on along the minus strand of CM036905.1, from coordinate 6,771,608 downwards.
CTACTCTGAGTTCTTGCATAACACAGGCCATACTTCATCCAGGGATTTCAGCCTCGAGCCCAGCTGTATGTTGTTAAACTAAGATGTATGTTTTATAAGCATATCTGATCTTGATTTAAGGACTACAATGATACTTAGTAATTTGCCCCAGTAAGCTAGCTCATTATACAGTTAGAAAATAAATGAGTTTCCTTTTAATTCTAGTTTGAACTTTTTTTGATTTCAGCATGCAATTATTAGACCTTATCCTGCCTCTGTCTGCTAGATTAAAGGCCCCTCCAGACTCACCATAAGTACTTGTGCAAATAGAGACTCTGATTTAAGTTACTTTTAAATCTGTTCATTTGAGCAGCTAAACAGAGAGTTCCTTTAAAGTTCCTGCCAGGATTGAGCTGGTTTCTTTGGTGCTATTGAGATAAGTGATTTTTCTGAGACATTTTGCAGACAAAATACTATTTTAGAGGACAAGACACTGCCCCATTTATCAAACTTTTCAAAGACAGTCAGATTATTCCCATAGCTTTCAACAAAAGTGTCACAGTCACAACCAACCAAAAGAGGAATCCCTGGATTGTCTTATCCCCCTTCTAACACTGATAATGAATAACAGAAAAATACATTTAGAAACGTGGAACTTGTCTTGAGAGGATTAGATGAGAAGCAGCTTGTGTCACTCAAACCAAAGTTCAATCAGCTTTTGATATTGATTGCTTCAGCTGAAGACTGAGGCACTTAACTTGTGCACTAGTTACCAGATCCTTCAAGACAGTTAATGGAGATCTGATTAACAAAATCAGTTATCTAAGGTGTGATTCCTCTGACAACATGTAAGTATTTCTTGTGGTATTTACTCTATGATTGTCTAGATTACAATGACTGTATCAAGAGGGGCTTGATCCTTCTGCCTTTCTGTTGGCATTGAGATTAGTTGGGATGCTAACTGGTGCCTGTTCTTCAGCCACCTGTATAGATGGACATGGGTCTCTCATAAACCCTGTATTACAGCCACAGTATGCATGAATTCCTAAGATACACCTGAGGAGCACAGGTTGCAGAAAATAGATATGTATGTGCAACTGGTGGTCATGAGAACTCATCTACCCAGCTTGCAGATAGACAGCTATTTCAGCATCTTTACTTTAAATCTACTGAACATGAGTTGCCTTACATTAAACCAGTGCTCTAGGGAGTGAATGTAATCTTTTACCTTGTCTCTCATTTGCTGGAATCACTAGAGGTGGAATATGTGTCACTTAAAATCAAGGGTAGATTTCATCTGCCTCAAATAGTTCATTAGGTTTTGTGAATTATGTGTTGTGGATTATTTTGCCTGTTCTCTAGTTGCTAGTTTAGAAGATCTAGGGCCTGCTGTATGTCATGCATCCTTTCTGCCACCCTATGTGCATGTCTTGGATACCAGAGAGCATCTCAAATAACCCTGGGAGTTTATTTTAAGCAACTGAATCCTACCCTATGTATCTAAAAAATGTGTTATTGTGGTCTGAGCTAGACAATATAAGATCTCTCTGGAGTCACTAGAGAGAAATAGGCACCTTCAGAGGAGAATTCATTTGACCTAGCAAAACTGAATATTTTGGAGAAAATTAGTAATTTTTAAAAAGTAATTATTTATTTCTGTACACTATGCAGGGAATATGTGTCATTCAGATTTTAGAAAAGGAATTTTCAGATCCCTGAGTTAAGGTACATGAACCCTATTCCACGTGACTTTCAGTTGTGCCCTTTGAGATGAAATGACATGCTTTACTTGAAAGTAGCCCTAAGCCATTTACAGAAGGTTTTTGTCCCTTCATGAAAGAAGTGGTCATGATATGAAAACACAAACAGAACAACAGATTACAATCCATATTCGACAAACATAGAAAACTAACTGAAAATTAATTTACAAGACAAAGCATGTTATAATAGGCTGTCAATATATTCAATTTAAAATGTACCACGTATGATCAAAGAAAGCCACCCAAGGGATTATGCTGTCTAAATTCCTCGATAAAATGGCAACCTTTAGATGTATTAAATATTACATTTGGGAAAAAAAAAAGTAAGAATGAAAATCTATAGCTAAGAGAAGCACAAGCCCAGAGGGAGAATTCAAGATCTGTTTATGTGTAATTGGGTTTTGCTTTGTGAAAATCTTGACAGCTAGAGGAGCTGCCTTACTTGCATGAGACTGTTCATCACATTCATGGATCTACATGCTGCTAACTGCATACTAAATTCCTGAAGATTTATAGCCTTTGCTCTGGTTTTACCTCATTTACACAACATATTGCCCTATAGAAGTTGCTCACCACATATAGGGGATTGAAATTTTAACATTATCTCAGTCTCTTAATGATTAATCCTGAATGATGAAACTGTGAGTCCAAGCACTGTTGCATACCCTGAAGTAATTTAAGTTGTGACAGTCTAATTCATACTGTAAATCAATGAAACAACTGACATAATTCATAATTTGGCATAAGCACATGTGCATGCCAGATTAATAAAGATCAGTACAGACAGATAAAATTTTGCATTAACATGTTATTTAGCATAGTTTCATAATCAGTAGTTTACTAGGTAAGTTATGGCATTTTTTAAAGAGAAGGCTGCAGCTTGCGCAGAAAACTAGCATCATCGTGAATATCGGTAAATTATAGTCCTGAATTCAGCAACAAAAAATTAAGAAAACATCACTGACATCTAGATTGGATAAAGTGAGCTTCCTTCTCTCAGAGTCTCTCTTGGCTTCAAATTTGGAGTCTTCCCTTTCAAATTCTGAGTGTTTATGTATCTGTTGTCCTTTCTTATTAGCATTTCCTTGCTCTGCCTAAAAGACCTTGCTTTCTCATCACTTCTCATTCTGATATTTTGTTCCTTAGAATCCTCCAAAATGAATAATTAGGACATTCTGTGGTGTAGGCTTGAAATCCCTAAGGCTGAGGATGTTAAACCACATTCTCACCTTCAAAATTTCCACCCAAATTTCTCTTTAAAAACAGCTATTCCAGATCATTAAATTAAGAAATGTCAAAACTATAAAAAATGGGGAATCTCACAATGGATATTTACAGGGAGGATTTCAATGTCAAATATTAGCACTGTTTTACTAAACCTTTGAGAATGTAAACCTGGGGAAAAAAAGGAAGTAGAGGATTAAATGAGTCTACCTTAGTTTGTACCCAATATGCATGGTTAGTGGGGAAACATCATTTTGTTTCAAAATGCAGAGTTCAGTCCAACTTTGAATGCCTGATTTTAAGGGTTTGGAGTGTTCTAACTGTGAACATCTTGAAGATGAACCACTGTATGCCTGTAAATGTAAATCATGGGCCAGAAATCAGAGTTTATGCTATTGAGGAAAGCCAGCTGAAAGTGGGTAGCCAAGGGATTTCAACCTTGCCTTGGGAGTTTTGTTCTTGTCTTTTGTTTTTACAGCAATGTAAATGGAGGAAAGGCAGGCATTCTTGTCCAAAATATTTCACATCCTAATATTATGCAAAACTGTGCTACAATCTTACTATTGTTGTCCTGTCCATTTCCAGCCTTAGGGCTTCTCTGGGCACATCAGCACAGTGTGCACGATTGACTAAACTAGAAACTGCAGCGAAAGATGTTTTCCAACTCTGCACAAAGAGCATATCTAGGCATATTTGGGCAATTAAATTCAGGTAATGAGTAAGGAGATGCCTAATGAATGTGTCTATCTTTGCTGGTATACTCCCCTGTTAACTAGGCAGACTGGAACATTGAGTAGGATTTGGGTTTTTGAAGCCTTAGTTTCAGTTTAGGTGGAACAGAGATTCAGGCACCCCATTTCACACTGTCTACTTAGACAATAAGCTCCTCACAACAAGAATGATCTTTGTATCTGAAGATGTGTCAGCATTTAACAAGTAAATACGAAGCTCTTGTTTAAAACAGGAAGGTAAGAATAAATCCAGGATTCCACAGTAGATGAGAAGGAGACTTATAAGGTGCTGGATGTGTATTCTGCCACATATCATCTGCCTAGCTTTAGGAAAGTCACTTTTCTTTCTTATTCGTTGGTTTGTATAATATATGTATTATTCTTTAGAAATACCAACACACTAGAGAGAAGCAGCTAATATAAAACCCTGGATGAAAAGCTTTTATGCTAAACAGAACTTCAGATTAGCCTCTATGCCTAAATTTCCAAGTGTAAAAAATGGAGATAATACTGCTTGCTTATAGTCTACAAGGGATTTTGAGGTCTGTAGAGGATGCCAGCTTATATAAATATGATATATGTAACATAAACATAAGACTCTAGGAAACACTTAGACATACACAGGGTAGGTAGACATTGTCTTAATTTTCTTTTTTGAATTTCATAAAAAACTGTTTAATTTTTGACAGTGCAGATTAAAATATTGTTTTCTTAAAATCCATTAAAGACTAATTAAAAACTGGAAAAGACTTAATTCACACAATCCTTTAATGCAATCAATTAATAAAATAAGTCCAAAAGCTGTCATAATGATCAAGGTTGGCAGCAATCCATTAAGTATTTCTGATTTCATACCACAGAGTGTATTTGCTCTTTATCTCTTTAAGAAGTGGACACTGATGTTAGAGCCTACTGCAGGCAGGTTGAACAAAGTCTAAAGGACAATCCTGTCAACTAGCTAGCACAGGACTAGTAAGTAGATCAGCATTGATTACACAGATAAATATATATATAAAACCAAAACCTACCAAACGGAAAAAACCAAACACCTAACTCCTCAATTTTTATGGAATTCAGGGCTTTGGGCTCATGAAAGTAGGAAAATTAAGAATGAAATAGCAACTATTTTTATTACAATAAAATAAGTTCATCAATTTCTCCCTGAACTAGTACTGTAGGAGGAACATCTGTGTTTTGGTTTTTTTTTGCCAGTTGTACCAAGAGTAGTGTAATGCAAATATCTAATGAAGATACAAATTGTGCACATTTGTTGTTAGCTCTTTAACGCAAGATACGCTTAATGTCTAAGATGTTTATATGTAGAGTTTTTTCTCCAAGTGATTATGCCATGGTAGCATTTTTTAAAAATCCCTAATAGAAATGGTTAGAACAATGAGAAAAAAGGGAGAAATAGCTATGATGGGTTAAGAATCCTGAAAGCACTGTAAGATAGATGGTTCCTATAGTCCTTTATTCCCCAAAAGGTGTGTCTAGGAGGAGATTAATCCTATCCTAATGTAAGAGTTTAAATGCTTTATTTTGTTGAGGTGCTTACTGCTGTCCATTATATACAAAGGAACACTTACAGCAGAAAGCTCTGTAAGTTTTAAAATATCATGTTAACACCTGAAAGCCAAACTCAGCCCATAACCTGTTGTGTTATATATATATATATATATATATATATATGAACATAGAGGACACTGAGCAATCCTTGCTTCACCAGATAGTTTGGAGGATGAAGCTACAGAAATTCAAGAGACATCCATCTCTGGAACCGAAAACTGTTTTGTAGAGTTGGTTGAGGATATTCCAATAAAATGTTTTCCTTAAAAAAAAATAGAATTTTTCAAACACATAACAGTTTGATAAGAAAGAAGCTCTCACAAGAGAAGTAAATGCAAATGTCACTCCAAAACTGTTAATAACTTGGTGGTTAGAGAATGAACCTGAGATGTGGAAACTAAAGTTCAGAATTATGTATGGGAGGAATTTATTTTTAGCACCCTGGAATGCCCTATTACTGCCCTAGGAGGTCTGCCTCTATCTCTCTGAAAAGTTGTAGAGTCTTAGTTTAATTCTTGTTTGGAACACATCAATCGCTAGAACCTCATAACCTCTTTTTCCCCAGCACAGCTCCTGCTTGTTGTAACCATAACTTATCAGACAGCCAACAAGAAAAAAAAAAAAGAAAAAGAAAAATGTATTAAATTCTGCTGCATCTGGACAAGAAATATATAATGGAACTGATCCCAAAGAAACTTAAAAGCATGAGACACTTTATGGGATTGGATTGTCCACATATAAATTTCACATATATGCATACTTTGCTTATAGATGTACAATATCTAAGCTACATCGGTGTCTCCCAAGTATTGAGGTGTATATATCACACTAACAAGGACAATTCAGAATAGAAGTAATGTCTTTTTGATGTTTAAATATCTCTGCACACCTGAAATGCCATACCAACAAGCAGAGATGGCATGTTTATGTACACCTGTTTATGAAGAGTTGTTGCCATTTGTTTATGCCAATGAAAGACAGGGAGAAGTACATATATGAACAGGTATATAAATTCATTAAATTGCTTTTTATGTGCACATCCTAAAAAGTAAATTTGCAATTTGCCAATCCATCTTCTTCCAGACTCTCTCCAATATTGCAGCTGCAGTGAGAAATCCAGAAATCATTATCCAGCCTTCAATCAGTAGCTTACACGCCAGGGTAACTTGCTTTATCTTAATAGTAAGATAGTGACTGGCAAGAGCAATAACACTGAAATAAGACTGGATTCATATCGCTCCGTGTCAACATTCTTGGCACACCACTCGTTTTTTATTCTTGAATAGAGACCAAATCAATCCTAACTCAGAAAATTACTAGTGGCAATGTCTGGAATGTTGTAGAAGCTTTAATGATATATCAGTTTTAGAGACATTCAGCTCTCATAACTTTTTGTAGAACAGTTTGCAAAAGGATAAGCTTGTTTAACTCAGACAGAGAAACATATTTCATGAGGTGCCTTCACATCACTGAAGACATACGTGAAAGACACTTTGTCACTCTCATCTTTTCTTTGTCCACTGCAGGGGTAACACATCTGCCCTTTATGTGATGCTGCCCTGAGGGATGATCTGGAGGGAGCGAACTACTTGTTAATAGCATTTAAAGGTTGCTCTAAACAGATGAGAGCATCTTGTTCATAGCGCTGCCAGTGCCAGACCTTTATGGGTATGGAATCTTAGAATCAAAGAATCACAAAATGGTTTGGGCTGGAAGGGACCTTGAAGATCATCAAGTTCCAATCCCCCTGTCATGGGCAGGGACACCTCTCGCTAGACCAGGCTGCTCAAGGCCCCATCCAACCCAGCCTTGAACACCTCCAGGGAGGGGATATCCACAACCTCCCTGGGAAAACCCATTCCGGTGCCTCACCACTCTCATAGTGAAGAATTTCTTTCTAATATCTAATCTAAATCTACCCCCTTCCAATTTAAAACCATCACTAGATGCCCTTCTAAAAAGTCCCTTCCCAGTTTTCTTGTATGCCCCTTCAGGTACTGGAAGGCCGCTATAAGATGTTTCTGGAGCTTTCTCTTCTCCAGGCTGAACAAGCTCAACTCTCTCAGCCTGTCTTCATAGGAGAGGTGATCCAGCCCTCTAATCATCTTTGTGGACTCCTCTGGACCTATTCCAACATCTCTATGTCCTTCTTATGTTTGGGACTCCAGAACTGGACACAGTACTTGAGGTGAGGCAAAACATCTCCAGCTAGAGCAGACTATGCCCCAGCCTTGCATCATACCAGTTCTCTGCCCCAAAACCAGAGCAAGTCCCCAGCTTTGTTATGTTCACTGCAGTAGGCATTACTGTGTTGGCTCTGGGGATCCAAGGATGACACTGACACCCTTGAGAAGTCATGAAATGAATCCACCCTACAGGGGCTGGCTGCGAACTTCAGGATTGCTCACTGGTTTTTGGCTTTCTTTTTCAAAGGAGCAGCTAGGCATGTGTTGCAGACAACCTGTTAGGGAGCACGTGATGCCACCCATTATAGGTGTTAGAGGTTTATTGTCAAATGCAAGGAAAAAAATAAATGCACTTGTTAGATAAGTGAATCAAATGATAGCAAAAATAGGGAAGAGAAATTATTTCCTTAAAATACAGTATTTATCATATCACAAAATCACAGAATGACAGGGGTTGACAGAGACCTCTGGAGATCATATAGTCTAGCACCCCTGCCAGAACAGGATCACCTACAGCAGGCTGCACAGAACAGTGTTTTGAATATCCCCAGAGATGGAAATTCCACAACATTTCCAGGCAGACTATCCCAGGGCTCTGCCACCCTCACAGTAAAGACATTCCTCCTTGTGTTTAGATGGAACTTCCCATATTCAGGTTTATGCCCATCACCTAACAGTCATTATGACTGATGATAGTTTTGCTAAAATACAAGGTACACCCAGTCTAATTTTCCTCGCTTGTTAAGGGTACTGGAAATACATGATAATTCCTCTAACTTAAAGGCAAACATACATCTTACTAGGATTATAACATAGGTATAGGATAGATTATAACGTAGGTTTTGTTTTATATATTGACCTTAAATTTGTTAATTAAACTTTTTTTTTAAAAGAAAAACTTCTTCATGACTTTTTTGATAGAAGGCAGTATTAGTCTTCCTACACTTGAAAGGAGAGTAAAAGTAATTAGAAAAAAAAAAAAAGATACAAGAGTAATCTTTCTAATTAAACAGTAAGACTGCAGTATATAGTTTCACAGCACATTGTAAATATGAAATTAGGGATCCTAGATGAAATGTCAGAAGCTTTTTCTTATGAGTTTATATCAGCAACTTGATTATCATATTGATTCTGCATATCAATGAGATAACATCCCACAGTGTTTATTCTTCACCCAATTGCTTTCTTGAACATAATAAAATTAAATCCAATATGATATTAAATGTAAACATACAGTGATATTATATGTAAATATCCATTTAAAAACCTCTCTGCTTATTGATATTCAAATTCTCTCTGCAAGTGTAACACTGCAAACTACAATAATATATTTTTCAACCTTCATCCAGGGACTGGAACTAAAAAGAGGATAATCTTTTTCTATTCCTTTCCTTAATAACATTGCATTATTTATGTAGAAGAAAATGAAAATAGTAAGTCTATTCTGCCTGAACTATGCATCTTAGTTGATCTCTCCTGATTGGTCTTGGAAAGCAGAATGGAAAAAAAGAATGTGATGCACATGCTAAACCAGTGCTGGCCAGACTGCACAGACAGTTTTTACCCTGCTCTCTACAAAACAAGAGCTATATTTAGATCTTAAACTCCTGACCTGGGTGGTCTCTTTGCTCTGTGTTTGTACTGAGACTAGAACTATGGGCTCCTGTCCTTGTCACCGGCCTTTTGCATAATACAGTAACACAAATAAAAATATCTTCCTTTCAGTTTTAAAGCATTGAAGGCCTTGGTGTCATATTCTTTGTGTGTGTGGTGGTGTTGTATGTTGTCAGTATGTTCAGCAGTGACTCAAAATACGATCCTGTGCCATTAAGAAGCCATCCTTCTTACTGGGGCTACTTGTGCCCACAGATGGGAACCTGAGTCCCGTTTTTTTCTGAATTGGTGCAATTATCCTGTTATTTCTCAGTGATGTTATGTATTTACAGTCACTACCCTATGCTAGCTCGCCACAAAACCCTGTCTTTCAGTTTCTTCGATGCTGATTTGGTTCCAATGTTTACCCTGGTCTGCTATTCCTAAGATGAAGGTAAAACTTACTGCTTGTAATAATATATATAAAAGTCAATAATAGCAATCACAATTGCCAAAATATTAATTGTTGCCAGTTGGCCAATAAGGGACTCATTTGACTATATCAGTCCAATTTAAGGTAGACAGGTCTCTGACAATTTTATGATGGTTGAATGTCTCCTATTCAACAAAAAGTACAGAATAAGGAACATTAAAATCTGTACCAAGCCTTCACTAAATTCATAACTAGATATGCAACCTGTTTATCCAAAATACTCAAAAGATCGCTGGAATTCTCTTTCCAAATGAAGCAATTTATATCCCACTCGGAGGGACTGTATCTTTCTTACTTGAATTGCTCTCCATATTTCTTTGATTTTTTGCATGGATAAGGGGGAAGCTGAATCAATCCATCAAAACTTTACAGAGCAAAACTAAGCAACGTAGCTGTTGATTAAATTTTATTTCCATTCAGAATTGAATCCAAAGAAAGCTAGTGATTTAACAAGGACTAATCACAGAGCTGGGGAAAAAAAAAGTGCTTTTTTTTTTTTGTGTTGTCTTACGACTTCATGTAATTACACATCTGAAATAAAAATTATGGCTGTGGCCTCATGTTTGGTACTTTGCCTCTAATACATGATATTACACTTGACTTCTCCTTTTGCAATTGTCAGTAGATAAGAACATAATTGCTTTCTTTGTCTAGCCTTGCCTTTGTGCTACAGGCTCTCCATTTTACATAAGACTATTTTCCATGTTGTAGCGGTCGATGTGTTATTACTTTAACAGTCCTCACAGTTTACTATCACTTTCTGCTCCCTATATACTGAATATCACTTTCTCTCAAATGCTTTATTTGATAGATTTTCTTAATTAAATCCTGTGAAATTTATATATAATCTTGATTTTGTTGTTAGTCCTGATGCAGAGATTTTTTTAGCCTGAGAGAAATTATTCTCTGAGAATATTTTCCCTGTTAGAGACACTATTTGTTATAAACTGCTCCTTAAAGATACTTGATGTTTTGTTTTAAGAGATACCATTCTGTTTACAAGTTCATGGAAAATGATAATAAGTACTTACCTCCAGCTAATTGCCCATTACATATGCTATATAATACAGGAAATTATGCTATAGAGAATAATTTGCTGTTGCAGGTTGCATAACAAGTGCTTAGCTGCTTTTTGATATTTGTCAGAAGAATCTGAGAGATGGAGGTAAATTTATTCTGCCAACATATAACTAATGGATTGAGTGAGTTTTATTAAACACTAAATCTCTGAAAATGAAAAAAAAATTAAGAAGCTTCAAACGGTACAGTTTACTTTCTGTATACTAGTTTTTCATATAATTATGGGCAGGTCAAGATTACTTAGATTAAATTTTTATAATCTTTGAGGGTGATGAGGATACCTTAAATAACTGAGGACACAAAGAAATTTAATAGTATTGCATTGTAAACCGAACAAGCTTAAAATTATAAAAATCTCATCTCCTGTGTGCTAAATTTATGATATTGTATACCTATCAGAGGGAAATTTATCACAAAGAGTTGATCCTAGATACTTTGGCTATAAAGAAGAAGAAGAAAGGGATTTAGTTCATGGAAAGGTTTGGTTTCACGTTTTGATTTCAGCAAACAAAATAACCTCACCTGATCCCTCCACTTTCTCTGAAGAAGTCCTGACTTCTCACAAAATTGTGAGCATTACTGAAGGATTGAAACTTGATAAGGTGTGGGGGATGGGTACATGGATTGTTTGTCTGAGGAATATTGTGTACTGAGCGATTCAGCTCAGGGTGCGTGTAAGATGAAGAGTCTTTCTCTAGAAAACAGCCAGAAGTTTTGTCTTCAAACTGTAACTTTTCGGACTTCTGAACATTTGTGAACTTTTATTTTCTCTTTTCCTGCCTCAAAAGCAGTAGTAAGAACATTTCCTTCCTCAGAAAGATGCGAATAGACTGAAGGAACTGGATAAAAATTGATGGTTAAGACTGTAATAAAAATTGAAACTGTTTTCAGTTGCAATTTTTTGGGTTTAGGAGAAGACATTAAAAATGTATTGAAGTGTTTGGAAACTGATAAGTAGAATTTTAAAATTTTAAGCTTGTGAATTGAACTCTAATGACTTTTCTACTGATAACTTAAGATGGCCTGAAACCAGATAGCACTGTATGGCTCACGTCCATACAGCTGGACGAACTCTCTTGCTTTCCCCAAATATTGTAGTTGCACCTCCAAATATCTCAGCACAATTGTCCCCAGGAATTGTTTTGAAGGAATGAAGTTGTCAACACAAAGCTGTGTGAAAGCCATCCAGTATCTGAACTCAGGTGTTCCTGTGCCTCTCTGGTCCCTCAAAAGAGATGGACTCTTCCGGGGAAGAACTCACTCTGACTCTGAGAGACTGGGCTTCTCAGCTCTCCATTGCTTAGTTCCTGCTGCCCAGCTACTATATTTGCCTGGAAAATACAGGAGTCATCTGAGAAAAGATATTTGTTGCACTTCAGAAAACTTGGCGTCTTGAGACAACAGAAGCACGATGACCCTAGTTTTGCCTTTGCTTGGGACTGGACTGGAAAGCCCCTGGAGTAGAGAAATTAAGTCAAAGGGCCAGATTTGCAAGATAATACAGGTACTCATTAAGCATGGATTAGCCACATGAGGCACAAGTTGCACTCACTGACCTGTGAGATATAAAATACCACCAGGCAGCTATTACATTGTGTTTTTCATCAGTGGAAACCAAGGTACTTTATGAAGGAGGTCAACCATATTCAATTGATGGGAAGGCTGAGGTTAGGACTTCAGCTGTATGGTACTAACTGAAGTGGTCATTTGGATGAAACCCTTTGCTTAGATTTTTTAAAAATATATGGAAAATAATTTGTCCTGCAGTTCATTGTCCTATTTGTTCATTTTTCACCTTTCAAAGCTGTACAAAAGCAACTTGACTTTTTCAATGTTATTAACACAGCTGCAGAATGGATTTGAAGTCAGCTTGTAGCTTGGCCTAAGATTGCTTTTAAAACATAACACGTGTTGTTTTAAGGTGTCAGGAATATTGTGCATCACACACTAAGCTCTCCCTGATCTTCCTGTGTTTAAAAGGATTTGAGACTGAAGATATTTTAACTACAGCAGCAGAAGTCAGAGTTCACTTGTACAGCAAAGTAATAACTTGTTGCAAGCTAGAAGCCACCAAAATTTACAGGCAGACAACTGGCAAAGCCATTTTACTGTATCTTAACAGATTCAGTGACTTTAATAGGTGAGTGTAGAGCACACATTCTTGGCAGGGCTGGTTTAAGAGCACCTTGATTTGGACTCCATTTCTACTCTGCAGTCCAGTGCAGTATATAACTTGACCTTACGCACAATCTCAGCCCATGCCAAAAGATGACCAGAGCAGCTGAGTGCTTTTCATTAAGATATTTAGAGAAAGATGGTAAAATATTTAGTATTGCACAAATTTCAGGAGGAAAATCTTGCCCAGCTTTACAGAATGAATATGGATTACGCCACTGTTTATGCTTTCCTTGCTGTTCATCAAATATGGCAGGTCTCAGATGAAAGCCCTAGAAGTAATGATTTCTATTGTAACATCTTTATTATAAGCAGCATTAATAACTCCACTGAAAGCTGAGCAAAAACGAAAAGAGAGAGACAAAAGATTGGTGGCTTTGCACTACAGACCGTATCACACCACATAAGTTAATAATTTTACAGGTGTGTTCTATGGCACCCACTTTGTTCACCAGTTCTAAAGGTTATAGATTTATTTTCATATTTCTAAAAATTAATTTGATAAACTTTTTATACAAAAGTTCTTGAACATTTAGTGGTATGAAATTCCACATCTTCCAAAACCACCAAGAAAAACGATCGTGTTGACATTAGAGTCAATCAAGCAACCAAGTGATGAATTTATTTGAGCAGTTACAAATATAATATTTCCTTTCAGTTGTTTTTATTGAAATAACCTTTTGTGACTATTAATAGCTTTCATGTAACATCAGTTTCAGCAGCCTGACCTGACTCTAGACACAAAGCTAAATGTAAACTAATGAACACTTAACTCTCCATTACATAAATGGACATTTATCAGATGACAAATTAAAACCAATAAGACACCAAGACAAATGTGCTGTCAACAGCATTAAGATGGGTCATTTTCACTACTCCCTTCAACTGCACATTAATAAGCATTCCTATTGCGGTACATTCAGTGCTTTGATATTGATTTTTACAGCAGTCCAACACAAGCCAAAGTTCCTCCACACAGCACGGTGTTAAGTCCCAGAAGAAATATGGTAAATGTGGATGTTTTTTTGAAGCAATGATGACTGACAAATCTATAAAAGATATTTCAAGACAACATACAAAAAACATGCTCATGTTTTTTGCATGTTATCTTCAGTGTCAGAAATAGGTCAGCAGATATTTCAGCGTTTTGAGTACAGTAAATATTCAGGCAGCATATCACATGCAAAGGTGAATCTTTGTGCTCTATTTAAAGAAAAACAAAAGCAAGATAGTTTGATTTAGTGGATTTACAGCTAATTAATTTAATGCATGCCTGTTTTGTTAGTTTATCTGGGAACTTAAAAGTTTTCATTCTTATTTGACAATGCCTTTTATTTCTTTAGGAAGCAAATTTCTAACAGAAGATGATCATTTTAGTCACACTTCGGAATGACATTTTTACAGAATAAGGATGCAACTTTTACCAATGTTAACCCTTGCCTGAATCCTTGGAATAGCATCTCAGCCTTAATGAGCAAATGCCACATGTGATAAGAAGCCTCTGATGATGAGCAGCAAAATACCAAGTGACTAGGTTATAATTGAGCAATGAGATCTAACAGGGTGAAAGAGATTTGTGGAGTGGAATTGTGGATCCGGTTAATGATTCTTAGTGTTCCCTGCCTGTGTTCATCATGCCATGGAGCGGCAGAGTTCGCTGGCTGCTAGAAGCACAGGATGGGAAATGGAGGTACGTGGGTTTTCTGGTACTGACTCACTGAGTGAACATGTGAAGTCACTTAACCTGTTGTTGACAACAAACTTGTATGAGCAGCTGTTGAGGTTTTGTAAGCTAGAGTCACAATTTAATGCAGGGAGTTACAAATAAAGCTATATATTGGGACTAGAAACAGTGGGGAGAGGAAAGAAGGTTGAAATCAGGTACTGGGGGATAGGGTCAGTTTTGCTGTGTGTGTGAAACCCAGACACACTGAGTGGATAAGACCTGAAAACACACGAGGACTAGTGTATCCATAACCAGCTACATCTGGCAAATGAAGAATTCCCTGGTAAGGTGGAGGGGCTGAACTGTGGTTTTCCTTAGGACTGGATGTCCCTAACCCCAGGGAAACGGCATAAATTCTAACTTCTGCAAGAGGAAAAAAAAAAAAATCTTTTTCTTTTATCTTAAAGCTTAGAAAAATGTTAAATCGCAGACTAAGAAACACAAACTGTGATTCATCTGGCGAAAGGTGAGTGTGTGTCTGAGCTCAGGCTTCAGAGCTATGAGAATCTAGGCTCCGTGAGAGTCAGTGGAGATTAGGGGGAAGACTTATCTAGTGAAATGTAGCTGTCTAAAATATGATGAGACTCTTGGATGTATTGACTATCTCTCTACAAAGGGAGTTTAGAGTTACTTCATGAAATGCTGAAACCAATATTTTATGTGTGCCTCTGTATATCCAGAAACCCACATGTGGTCAGATGAGTTCCAGCCTGTGCAGTACAGAGTAAAAAAGAAAAAAAACAGTTTTGCATTTCATTTGCCCCGTAGATAACACTGCGACCATTTTCAAGAGCAGCTTGTACTTTTCAGTTAGTATTCACTGTACTCAAACTGAGACACTTCAGTGGGGCTCAGTCATAAACAGGTGGAGAGCCATTGTCTGTTGAAAACTAAGCCCATTTAGGGGATTTTGATACAGTTTTCCAAAATAAAGGAATGTCAGATCAGCAGATAAAAACTTTCCAGAACGCTTCATGTGCCTTCTAAGTTTGCACATAAACCCAGATAAGAGCATAAATACATTGTTGACTGAGCTGCTGGAGTCTGAAACTGCTACCAGCTTTGTGTAGCTACTTACAGTGTGAAGATTTCTGCTGTAATTTCAGTTTCATGTAGCTAAAAATACTTATTTCTATTTAAAATTTCATAGGAAGATATTGGTTTAGCCTCAAAAAGAACTGAACAAGTGTTCACAGAAAATAATTTCGTCACTTGCTATGCATTTTTAGGATTCAAGGTCTGTGTTTGACATGTGGGGATATTGAGAAGCTTTAACCTTTTCTCTCTTAATCATCCCATGGCAGTGAACACAGGAAATATTTCCCACTATCACCTCAATTCCTGTCAAACTTTAATATCTCCCTGGAATTAATTAGGAAAAGGTGTATAATTTGCCCTAGCTTAATAAAATGTTTGTAGAGGAGATGGTCAGACATCTGTTGTTGGTGGGACAATGTGACACAGGCAGGTATCTGGACCTCTGTAGTCCACTGAAAGCAATGTGTAGTGTTTTCAGCATCAGGAATTTGTCTTTGACATCATGACTTTCTTTACATTTTAATGTTAACTAGGGTTTTTTTTCATGTGGAAAGATTTAAAAGGAACACTAGACTGAAATCAGGTTGTTCTGTATTTTCGTATTTCTAGAAATATAGGAAGTTGGTGATTGATCCCTTTGTGTTTGGTCAGTCCAGAAAAAATGTGAGGATGCTGACAGGAGGAAATGTAACACTTCTAAGTGAGAATTTTTTCTTTTACTTTATTTTGGAAAGGAACACAGCAAAACCTCAAGGTAGGAAAGTTCTCCTTGTCCCTGTTTTATATTAGAGAGTAATAAAGTTTTCAGTCCTTTTAAATATTTTTTTAACTTTTTGGTCCCTTCCTTTGAAGCGAGTTGTTTGTCCAATAGCTATTGCCACTCACTAGACTAGCTGCAATATGCTGATGAATGCTCTTTGAAAGAACTTGTAATGTGCCTATTTTTTAGCCAAACCAAAGGCTGTGCTAGTGGCTTTGCTAGGGATGACACTCACCTGGGGACACATTAGAAGTCCTTCTAAACAGCAAACATTTACCTTCAAAATAGGCTGAAGGATCAGGTGTCTTCAAAACTTCCCTGAGGGAAGCTTTTTGGGTGCTGTGACTTTGCAGAGTGCTTCCATTTCAATGAACACACTGCATCCATTTTTGTGTCCAGGGACACATAGAAATGTCCCTGGGGAAGGCTGTGGTCTCATGAAGGGATGTCAGCATCCATGCAGGGAGGGTCAAAGGCTTTGCGTGGCTCTGCACATTTGCAGGAATGTTTGGAGTATACTGAGCTTTCCCTTTTTGCCTGTGGAGAGGCCTGGGAAAAGAAATTATTTTACCTTATGCCCTGCCAGGATAAACAAACCTATTACATGGAGTTTATCAGAGGCTGAATGAAATTGGTCAGCCTTTTGTTACAGTTATGGCAGAGCACTACCAAGGGCAAGGATTTTGCTAGTTCCCCAGGTCCCCGGTACTTGCGCTGGGCTCAGTAGAAGCTGGCGGCAGCTGGGATGCCTGCTCAAGGCTGTACACAAGAAGCTCCAAAATGGTATTTCTCGTTCCTGAGTACCCGCTATCAATGGCTTTTCCCTGAACTGTTTATAAATGTGCACAAGCCTTTCTTTAATGGATGCTTCAATTCCTCAGTTAACTAGAGAGCCTTTGAAATGAGTAGATGACCTTTCTGTCCTCTTACTTTTTTAGGGTTTTCTGCTCCTCTCTTCTTTCAGCCCTTTCTTGCCCTTAGTGAGATCAGTAAGCTTTTAGATACTCTGTGTCAAAATCAAAAGGATCACCAATATCGAAGCCTCCTTTTTCTTCTAACATTGCCATTACTGAAGAAATATGGTCTCACAGGCATGTCTTCAGGAGTTATTTTTGAAAGATGATGGTGGCAATGACTTGTCTCATCTCCACTGTAAGTTCCCTCAGCGCAGGATAATTGGCCGTTCTCACCTGGCAATAATTGAGAAGGGCTTGAGATTATGGACCAGCTACAGCCCTTCGTTTGGCTACCTGTCTTGCTGAGCACTAATGTCAATTATCTTGGCAGGCTGTTTTAGCGATCTCTGTAAAACCTGGAGAGTTTTCTCATCAGCTGAAAGACTGATTTTGGTGATCGTCTCCGATCAGACATTGATGAGTGTGTAAACCAATCGAACTGGCTACACAACTTCTTAATGAAACCTATGAATCATCATGTATTTTCACTAACCACAATCTGCTAATTAGCTGTGACCTCTATGTGATATATACACATATCTCTTTTCCAGACCAATCTCCTAATAATACCGCTTTCCGACAGCGCACCATTGATTTGGCGGTGGGGGGCACATAGGATGGGGGATATCTCTCCACATTGGGTTTGAACAGTACATCAAACCCAAAAGGATAACTTGCCATAATCACAGTTTTCTGTGACCCTGAGCCTTTCCAATTACTTAGCTGTTTGTTTCGATCCTCCAAGAAGAGCTTCCTAAAGCAAATGTGTTTGAAGGCAAGGCAGGAGAAGAGTACACAAGCCTCCATGGTTTGAGCTTAAATTCCTCTATTTTGATGAATAGAGAAAGATACTGTTCTGAACTGGTCACCAGATTGACCTCAGCCGGCACCTTGTTTTACCAAGACTGGCACTTGACAGCTCCCCTGGCAGCACAGGGGCAAACTCAGAGTGAAATGGCAAATGGGAGATAATCTGCTTTCTACCATACTCATTAGTTTGCAAATGGATGTCCATTAGTGAAACCCAAAGCTGAAGATCTCCTCACCTCTCTCAGATATTGCTGGCATTTATTATTGTTATTATTATTACTACCCTAGTTATTCTTGTTAGTTTAATACTGTATCTAACCATCCCAAGTCAATTTTGGAGGGAGTGTAGATGGAAATGTGAGGCGTTTATTTATTTTTAATAAGGATAAGCTCTGGCACTAGGAACAAACTGTGCTTTCCCAGTTTTCGAATCAGTCCCCAAGCATCCTCCTACCACCATCTTACAAACTCAGACTGACACAGAGCTGATAAATTGACAGAAAGTATCAAATGTCAGCTAGGGCTCTGATTCCCTCTGGAGGCTCTCGGGAACAAAGTATGAACAGATTGTTCATGCCAGAATACCTCATTATTTTAAGCAAATTGACTTTCTTATTGACTACATTGAAAGGTTGTACACTAGTTATAATTACCAGTTCTACTTAATTTTCTTTTATAAAAAGGTCTGTACTCTCTACTTGACAGTATTATTTTGATTAACCTACTTTTTGCCCCAAGAGGCCATTTAATATTTAAAAAAGAATGTCTCGATCATATAGATGTATAGCACATGCACACGATTATTGTGTTATAATCACCCATATATAATCTGAATGGTGAAGTGCATTATACTACATTTTGCAGTGAACTATGAGATTGTGCAGAGACGGTGAGGTTAACAGCAATATACACATTAAAAATAAAAAAGTCCTGCAACTGCAGGAGCACAAAGAGCATTTTGTGCACTCTACCATAAAATACAACAGTGTGATGTGAAGCAGGAAGATGAGAACATTTGTTTCACACCCCTTGATTTTAGCTTGTGACTATTTTATGTTCGCTATATATGGCTGATGGTTTATTGTTAATAGTAATATGAGATATTAATTTTTACATTCTCTCCTCTATTGCTCTCAAATCCGACTTTCACCCACCTCTAGTTTCAAGATGACAGGGTGCTATGAGCTGACTACAGCTTGGTCTGCTAAGATATGGTCAAGATAATGGTTAGAAACAGCCTCTTGGCTTTCTGAGAGATGAGAGAGGCATTGAAAAGAGCCTGCTGATGCAGAAACTTCTACCTGGAATAAGGGCCAGTGAAATGTCACTTGTAAGCCCATTAGAGTGATCCTGACTGGCTACCCCACACTGCCCTAAGGGAAGCACTTGGTCTCTGCAGTAGTTCATTGAAACAGGGGGAAAAATGGTGACTGGTTCAATAAAAATGATGCTGTCAGGGGTCTAAAGCCAAACATTGTACTCTCCTGTGTTCTTGAAAAAAAAAAAAAAAAAAAGAGAAAGAAAGAAAAGAAAAACTTTTTTCTTCTAGACTTTTCTTTCCTTATAATCTTATAAAGTAGTGGGACTCCCTGCTGGCATTAAAGTCCAGTTCTGACGCTATTTCAAATTGATCTTTCAAGCCAAGGAATTCAGAAACAAACTTTGATATCTTCCACATACCAATTTCTCTTGACACATTAACTAATCTCTGTGAAATGCTGTTATACTGTGACACATGACTTCGTACAAGTGACCTCTTCTTATTCAGATATTGGCCCTTACGATGTTTATCCTGTTGACAGGAAAAAGACTCGATACGATTAGAGGAATAAAGTCAAAAGGGAAGACCAAATTAGAATGTATTTTCATCATTAGAAAGGTAAAACTCTGCTTGCAGAACCTTTATTACTGGTAATGAGGCAAGAGGCACGAAGAACTCTGCTTGGTTTTCAGATCACAGGCTGTGTTTGCAAGTGGGAGAAGAGAAAATAAGCATCCTTTCACTCATGAAGTGAGAAAATTGGATCTGGAATCCATTGGGAGAAGACATATAGGAACCTACAATGTCATTTTTACTGTCACTTTTCAGACTACAAGCACTTTTGGGGAGCTCCAGTCAGAGTTTGAAGGAATGATCTAATAAAACACATACACTCAGTGGGGCTGTTGTGCTAGGGAATAAGTGACCACAATTAAAATGACCCTAGGATGCTTCAAAATAAGATTTTTGAGATTTATAGTGTAAACACTTAAAAATGGTAGACTGCTTTTCCTGCTGCAGAATGATTAGGTCTCTCCAGAGAAATGAAACAAGACCCAAGTATGCCCTGTTTAAGCACAGGATTAACTGAAGACACAAGGCTGTCATTGAGATGCCAGAGATCTGTAGCTGTTGTAGTGGAGCAGATTTAAGAAACGCATCATTTTTCTGGAACTGTTTGGCCACAAAATTCTAAAAGCAATGGTGAGGGAAAGAATTGCTTTCCAGTCAATTTTTATGCCAACTATTGTCCTCTTACACACAGTATGTATTTGGAGTAACTTATCCAGTCAGCTAACAGGAAATCTCTAGAGATGATGCAAATCTTCTGTTATTCAACTATACATCAAATGTGGGGTTTACAGGCTTGGAGAGTAAGATTCAAAGAAGGCTGTAGGAAACTAAATTTGGTTGTGGGTAAAATCTACGTTCTGGGATGTTGTAGTTTGATGACTGCCTACTTCTAAAGATGCCTAAACCCTCTATTTGCAGAAAATTATTTTACTGGGGTGATTTCTTAATAACTTGTGATACACCTTTTGAAAGAGACCAGAAACACCATGTGCAGTTATTGCTGTGGTCTGAGCATCTTTTTGCTGTCTATATGCCACATAAACTAATGGGACAATGATTTAGCTCCTTCAGTTGCCCAGGTTGGTAGGTCTGGAGAACGTAGTTAACTCACATTGACATGATCAGACTCCTCACAAAAAGTATTACTTGATGTATATATATATTTTTTTTTTTTTCTTTTTATCTTGTTGAGTTTCTTTTATGACCTTTTTACAACTCATTGATCTCCTGGTCAATACAGTCAAAAGAATCTAGAGAGCAATTCAGCTCACCTAAAAGTAGACAAAGATTAAGTTGCTTAAACATAGGCTTCTAGTGCCACCTGGTACACCCTTGAGGATCTGAGGTGCACCAGGATTTTGGATAATATAAGATGATGACCAGAGCTTTCTGGAGGACAGGCTGCATGCTTGACTCCATCACAGGTAGCACTGCATGCCGGTTTGTGGGCACTTAAATTGAATCCCACACATTCAATGACTATAGCGATGCCTGGGCACCTAGCTTACATGTAGGTACTTACAGTTCTCTACATTTAGTTATCTTAGTCTGAGCTGAATCCTACTTGCCTTCTCAGGGTTGTGAAGGATCTGAGCTTTGAAATCCCAATTGAACTGAGGTACTTCTCAGAATCTTTTAAACAGGTTGGGGTTTTTTTGATGAAGAGTTCAGGCACATTTGCTTGGCTGTGGCTCCTCTGGAAGGAGCCTGGCATTTACCTGGTGGGAGTTGTAACTCTGGGAGCACGTACCAACATGAGTACATTCAAAGGTTGTACTTCTTACTCTGAGTTTAATTATTACAGTTTATTGATGCAATGACCCATTAATAATGCTAAAAGGTATTCTGCAATTGCAGTTATGTACTAAGAAATGTATAAATAGTTAAAGAATATATAAATAAATGTTCTTTATTAAATGTACAAGAACTTATCGTCTAGGGTGCTATACCACTTATTTCTTGTATATATCTCTACGTACAACTATATATGTACATACAGACACGTGAACTATGCATTTAAAGAGAGAGAGGTACGTGTGTAGGTGGTGTAACTATATGTAAGAATTGTTGCAAGTTGTGAAAAGCTAACATAAAAAAAAAGGCATCTCTTCAGAAGCATAATGGAGCAGTAATAGATCAACTTAGCACAATTCATTATGCTCGCACTTTGGTCTTTCAGCAAGACAGCACTGCTCTTTGCACTTAAAATGTTAACGAGGGAACGATGCTTTTACTACAGCTGTGGTCCAAAAAACGTGTGTACAGAGAAGTAGTTACATAACTCAGCAGCTCTGAGTGGGTTTGTGCTTTCAAGCTCTAATGGATCCATCTGTGTATTCTTACTGTTGCGCCTACCTATATGCGTTACTTTCAGAGAGGTGAGGCCAACATGTTAGGAAACAGGGAGGAAGAAAAAATAAATGTCTGAAAACCTGTTGAAAGGATTAACCTCCTTCCATGTGGAATGCCTTTCGTGAACATATAGCTATACAGAAATTAATTTTCCATCCAGAAAGATGGGATTCTGTTGCATTTTTGTGGCTGCTGTTATTGATGGTCGAAGCTGGGATGTTGCTAACCTTTGAAGTCTCAAATCCTCTCTCTGCTCTGCAACCCATGTATGTTGTGGCAGGTGCACGGTTTCCCACACTGGCATGTCAAGGCATCTCAGCCTTGATATGAAGATGTGGCCTCAGTGGGAGAAAATTAAGGTCATTTCCATCTTTGAGTATTGAGACTAGCAGTGGAAATTACAGCAGAGGATATACCATGTTACTAGGATGTTATTCTCCTGCCAACGGGAATGTGGACTGTTTCACTTACTTTCTTAAATGACCACCAGTTAGTAACAACTTCTGACTGATTCATAGCTGCGGAGGTCAGCTATCAATTTATGGAGTCGCCTGGCTCCTCATGCATTCATAACTGTGGTACCTTATAGGTGACTAAAAATGCTTTAATATGTTTTTAAATGCATAGATTCTTTCTCTGGCATTAGTGTATTTTTAGAGACAGCAGAAACAGGGGATATTCCAAGGTTTGGAAATGTAGTAATTCCCTTTGCATTCAAAGCATTTCACAGTCCACAAAATGCCTAATACACTATAATGACATTTTATTATGGGTACTTTACCCATTGTACAATAAACGTGTTGAGGGTTGCCTTTGTGCATGTAATTTTGTCAAGTGCAGCATCATGACCTTATTTTCTAGTATCAGCTCAGGAGCTGGATCAAGGTAGTTGAATAAACTGTAGTGTATCACTTTATATGGTGAAAAAACTGTCTTTTCAGGACTTGTGTAACTGGGACATCTGTGAACTGGTCAGAGGTAATTAGGTTTAGAAACAGTGTGTTTCTGGCAGGAAAACAAGTTAGAGAGTATTAACTACACTTCCGAACTATAACAAACTCTAGATCTTATGGTCCCCTTTCTTCCAGCTCAGTAATAGTTAATGGCTTTGAAAGCAAAAATTTCTAGATTCAGATTTCAGATGGGCTGGTTCCATCACAGCTGTCTTGAAGGCATTTAAATACAACACAGAAAATGCATTTCAAAAGCCCAGATGTTCCCCCTGAGTATTTTCAGGAGATGGTTACGACCCACATAGTCCCCAGAACAGAGTACAAAACTCCACCAGAACTACATGGTATTTGGCCAGGCCTATTCCTGCCTACCAAATTTCTTTGGTATATAGCAATTAAGAGCTATCTGTCCTCTTCACCCCAGTCATTCTCAATCTCTGTTTCAATGCTCAAATCTGAGAAACCTCTGGTACGGTTTCTGATCTTAAACAAATCCAAATAAGCTAAATGTTTCTTAGAAGTTTTTTCACTCCTCCTTTTTCTTTCTGTCTTTTCATGCAATTCATCTACTGTCTCAATCACAGATAAACTAGCACAAATCAATGAAAAAGATTTCAATCTTAATTGCCTCTAATTCGCAATGGAATAATTAATTGAACATACTGTATTCTGCAAAGCTTCTGTCCTTTGTTCTGCAGTTTTACTGTGCCATGTTTAATTGATTCTGGTAGCAGCTTATAATGGACTGCAAGAGCTCTCTTCATAAAACAGTAAAGTTAAAAAAGACTTACTGAATTACATGTGAAAAAGGCACATTTCCAGCAGCTGGATGGACTGGAACTTGTAAATTTTACCTTGGCTCATAAAGCAAACAATAGTCCTCTACACTGCCCCTTCCACCACAAAGACAGCAGATAAGATTTATTGGAGAGATGTAAGAATGAGATAAGGATACATTTAAAATTACTCTGATCTAGACTATGAGTCTAAAAGCAACGGTATGAAAAGAGACAACTGTCTGAAACACATCCCAGCATCATCAAAGGTATATAACATTGCTGCCTTAACACATACCTGCTCCTATTGCAGAAAAAAACCTGGGGAATTATTCATTCCTCTGAGCACTGCATTGGTGGGAGGAGAAATTATGGTCTTTTTATTAGGGCACGGTGATTCACAAAATCAGATTCTTCCATTTCTTTTTTACAGATATTAGATAGCTCACTAAACTCTGCCTATAATCAAGTAAAGTTAGCTGTCATTCAGTGCTGCTTTTTCTTTTGCTATTTGTCCTGGTTTTACAAAAGCATGAAGATTTTAATATTTTTTTCCCCAAAATTCTGTGCTCTAGGTTCCTTATTTCTTCCTATAAGTCATATGTCTTTCCACACAGATTTGGAACTGAGGTTTTTTTGTTTATTTGTTTGGGGTTTTTTTCTTTCTTTGTTTTTTGTTTTCTGTTTTTTTAAACTCAGCTCATTTCAGAAATCTGAGTTATGGTGCAGCTCTGCAAAAGAAGCACTGGTAGAACAGAGTATTGAATTATTCTGGTGAGACATGGGATGGAGGTGCCCAGGGCATGATGGGGTAAGAAAATCTTAAACAGGCTTTTCAGCTGGAGAAAATGTACATGGAACGACACAAATGAATCAGGCAGAAAAAAAGATGATGAGCTATTAGGGTTGTTGAAAGGGAAATTCAATTGACTGTCATCTTTATACAAATCTGTGAGAGTCAGGCTTGAAGTTACAATGAAGAGGTCTGAGAGAGCAGAGATAGTACTGCTAAAGTGCAGGGTTTTTTTTGGCTGCTTTTTAGCATAGCCTTGTCCCATGTATTAAATTACAGCCCTGTCCTACTTCACCATTGAACAGGACCACTGAGGCACCTTTTCATTTGCTTCTTCTTTTGTATCATATAACATCTGCTTTGTACGGAGAGGCAAATAAATAGAAAAAGTGCAAGGAAATAGTGAACCAGAATCTTTGTGTCTTGTTTTGAACCAAGATTCTTTCCTTTCAGTCTCTGCTCCCTTTTTCTGCATGCCTTCTACCTTGTCATATTCAGATCATGCCTCATTTAGCTGAATTACTCAGGTCACCTTAGATTAATTGTACAATTTGGCACTGATGCTGCTGATACATCCCTATCTGAGTCCTGTGTCAAAGAAGTCATAATATAAGCAGGATTTAAGAAGATACCTGCTAGCAAACAAGAACACAGACTAGGAAATCAGGTATTTGCCATCACCTTGTTTTTTATGATGGATTAGTGGATGTACTGGAGTAATAATCCTGTGCATGTACAATTTTGCTCTACATTTTCCAAGCCCCATCCCTTCAATTCAACCTTCCATCCTCATTAATTTTTAGTGTGTTCTGCTGGAAATGTTCCCTTCCTGTAGCAGTTTCATCTTGTGAATCTATTTTCTTAATTAAGAATTCTAAAAACAGGATGGCAGTGGGTCCATAGGATGGATGCATCCCATAGCGTATCCTGAAAAGCTGGCTTTAAGTTTCATTTAAAATCAGCTTGTATGGGAAGAGATTCAATTGAAAACAGATCCTAAATATTTGTGCAGAAACCTCTGCTGTCATAGAAAGACATTGAGTGAGAGAAATTTATGTTGTTTAAAATACTACCTTGTTTTGTAGGCATTGCAAGTTATCTTGTCCCCAGAAACCCTAATCCAACAATACATTTAAGCATAAACTTGCTTTAATCACCGACAGCAGTGAAGGGGATTCTCAAAATGCTTAAATTTCAGCATTTGCTTAATTTTCATGCTCAGTTAGATACCTGGTGTATTATGTCAATGTTAAAAAACTGTCGCAGCTTAAAAAAACCACAATCACATTAAAGCTAGGTTCTTTTCTTTGCTTCCCTTTTTATTATATGTTCAGTATGTAACATTAATATTTATAAGCATATGGAAAGCATATTTACAAGCACTTTCCTGTAAATAAGATGCTTGGAATTATTACAGTATTTCGTGAGTTTATATTTCTTCGTCATTTTATGGTTTCTTTTTCTGCTTTCATGATTTTTTCCTGAACTTTTCTACTTTAGGCTTACCATTCCTTTAATACACAGAAAATAAGCAGCATCTTTCTTTTCTCATTTTAAGCTGTTATCTCTGTTTGTTTCTATTGATTTATTTAACAATTTTTTTTTAAATTGACAATGATTCTCTACACCTTTGGCTTTCTTTTATTCTCTCTTTTTTTTTTCTTCATATCTTTCTCATTTTGCTTCTGGCTCCATTGCTTTTCCTAGATTCATCAATGCATCAGCAGTGACAAAGAATGGACAAACAACATCTGTGGTATTTTCTTTGTCTAAGACCACCAGGAGAAACTCCAGTCTCTCAGTATCTGTGACATGGTCTGCTTAGAAAGTGGAATGCAAAGAGCAATGCATCCAAAGGATACTTTTCAATGTCAGACCTGTAAACATCTGCATATCTAGAGGGGTTAGGCTTTTAGTTCCAATGCAGAATAGTTATGCACCCAAAAAGAAGCACAGATAATTACCTAGCAGTGTATACATTTCCAAGGGAACGTTTTGGAAACATGAGAAATCCACATCCATTGATTTTACTCTTTGCTGCCTGGTATTGGAACTATGCATGTTAAAAGTCCTAGCAGTGATGTGAAAAGAGCCTAAAAAACAAACACGCTCCAGTTTCTTGTCTCATTTAAAACTCTAATATCTGAAGGCTATTTTATTAGGTTCTGAGGCAAGAAGAACCCTTATAATGTAGCTTAATAGGTATTTTCAATGCTTATCCTGTTGTTCTCTTAAAACCAGGGAGAGGAAGAGGTTCGTTACTATGCTTTATGCTAACAGTGATTGGAAATTTTTGGACAAAGTTAACAAAAAAAAAAACCAATTAGATATCTCACTCCAGATGCAGCTGTTTGTGAGACACCGCTGATGTTGGTTTACAGCCCTTAAAGTCAGACACTGTGGAGATATGAGGTCCTCACATCTGTGGTAGTCTTCCTGGGTGACTTGGGCTGAAACAAAGAAGCTTATGAAATCCCTGCTGCAGCCCTGTGTACCTGATGTCCTTGTTGAAACACAAGTCGCCAGACGAAATTTTAATGACTCTTGAGACCTATTACTCTGAAGAAAATTCTGACATAAAACATTTTCAGACCAATTTAGTGTTTTACAAAAGAACATGATTTTATCCACAAGTTGGAATCTATGCCTTTTGTTTAAATTGCCCTTAACACCACCCATTTGGAATTATAAAAAAACCCCAAATTAATAGCAGCAGCAGGTTGTTCTCGTGCTATTTTTAAGTATGAGATGATAATTTTAAAAAAGTATAAAAAGAAATTCCAGGGAAGCACAGGCTGGCCAGTCTCACCTCTGCTCCTCTGGCAAGATCTTGAAGCAGATCCTCCTGTAAACTATGCTAAGGCAGATGGAAAATAAGGAGGCCATCAGTGAAAGCCAGCATGGATTCACTAAAGGCAAATTATGCCTGAAAAATGCGGTGACCTTCTATGAGGGGATTACAGACTTCGTGGATAATGGAAGAGCAACTAATGTCATCTACTTGGATTTATGCAAAGCATTTGACACTCTCCTGCGTGACATCCTTGTCTCTAAATTGGAGACACATGGATCTGATGGACAGACCACTTACTGGATAGGGAATTGGTTGGATGGTCACACTCAAAGAGTTGCTCAATGTCCAAGTAGAAACCAGTAATGAGTGGTGTTCCTCAGGGGTTGGTATTGGAATCGGTGCTGTTTAAAATCTTCGTTCACAACATGGACAGTTAAAACTAGTGTACTCAGCAAGTTTGCCAAGGACACCAAACTGAGTAGTGTAGTTGTTATGATGGATGAATGATACCATCCAGAGGGACCTTGACAGACTTGAGACGTGGGCCTGTGCAAACTGCATGAAGTTCAACAAGGCCAGATGCAAGGTCCTGCACATGGGGCAGAGCAATCCCAAGCACAACTACAGGCTGGGCAGAGATTGTATTGAGAGCAGCCCTGAGAAGAAAGAATTGGGGTTGATTGATGTAAAACTCAGTGTGATCCAGGAATGTGCACTTGCAGCCCAGAAAGCCAACCACATCCCAAGGTGCATGAAAACCAGCATGACCAGCAGGTTGAGAGAGGGGGTTTCTACCCCTTTACTCAACTCTCATGAGACACCACCTGCAGTACTGTGTCCAGCTCTGGGGTCTTCAATACAAGAAAGACATGGAGCTGTTGGAATGAGTCCATAGGAGGCCCATACAGATGATCAGAGGGCTGGATCACCTCTGCTATGAAAATAGGCTGAGAGAGTTGGATTTATTCACCTTGGAGAAGAGAAGTCTCCAGGGATACCTTAGAGCAACCTTCCAGTACATTAAGGGGCACAGGAAAGCTGTTAGATACTAAGAATAAATTCTCCCCTGTGAGGTTGGTGAGGCACTGGCACAGGTTTCCCAGAGAAGCTGCAGATTCCCTATCCCTGGAAGTGTCTGAGATCAGGTTGGATCACAGAATAATTTGAAGCTGGAAGTTGGAAGTTAGAAGGCACCTCAAAGCCCATCCCGTTCCAAGCCCCTGCCTTGGACAGGGATGTTCTCCCACTAGACTAAGCTGGTCTAAACTGCATTGAACCATGTCAGTGGAAGCCAGGTTGGAACTAGATTGTTTTTAATGTCCTTTCCAATTGAAACTATTCTATGATTCTATGAATTATGTATATTCCCATGATAAAAAATAAAAATCAAACTTCTTACATTCCAGTCCTGACCCTCCCTTTAATATGTCACATTACCTAGATTAAATTTCGTAACCTTTCTGTCCCTTAGATTAGCCTTCTGAAAAAGTATGGAATACCATGCTTCTAATTATTTTTCATTGGTACTCAATGATGAAAATAGTATTTTAATACTTAAAATCCACAATTTCCTTTTTCTTTCTTGCAAAGCAAGGAGAAGAAAGTGGGGGAGAGATTTTTTTTAAAATTTGGCAAGTACAACAATTCTTTCAGTGGAATCCTAATCTTAAATGCCGGTTCTCTAAAGGGTTCACTAGTCCTTGTAAGCACTGCAGCAAGCCTAATTAAAGCAAATATTGAATCAGACAAGATTTGCATGGATGTATAGTATATTGCTTCTTGATGATTCACAAGAAGTATAACCTTGTTTTCACTGACCTGTAAGAATAAATGCATTCCCTTTGGGTTTACTATAGTGAAACCTCATAATTCCTCATTTCTACACACAAATACCCACCTCTTCCCTGAGATATCCTTGTAATTTATATAGAAAAAGGTGCCTTTCAAAGTCTGGATTGAAATATACAAGAAATAAAAAAAAAATATTCTTACTTGAAAAATATCCTGGGTTCTAGTTATGATTCTGTCTATGCCGAGGTCAGCTATAAATGTTTTGACCATGAATTCAGTGTAAATTATGTCTCAAGTTGAAAATATGTCTGTCTTGTGATAATACCTAGGGTTTAGTTTTCCTGGCAGCTGTGGATAATCAAAGCCTTGTTTTGGATAGAATCAGAGAAACAATCCATATTTTGTCACTGATTCTTCAGTGCAAATAAGCAAGTAGGACACTGAGGCAATGCTATCTTTTCATTTAGAGGGGATGCTTTAGAGCTGCCTGACACATCGTTTAACATCCATTCAGGAATGCAGTATTCTTTGCTTAACATCGAACATTCATTTCTGTCTGAATTTATCTGAATTCTTTCTTCAGCCAAAGTCTAACCTGCATCCCATTGTACAGGGCAATTTCAGAGTGCGGATGTCTCTCCCAAATGGACTTAGAGCCTTATGCACCACCAAACAAAATAATCAGTGTCAGAGGTACAAGGCAATCATTCCATCTAAAGCCACCCACTCCTCTTTTGTTTTCCTGAGAACATTGAGTGCTTTTTATTTTACATCCTCCTCTTTGGATCTGCAGATGTGAAACTTTAAATGCAGGGTATTAAAAAAAAACAAGCCCAACACGAAAATTACAGAGCTTTGCAGTCAAGCACTATGTGTCTAACATTCTACAAGACAAGAGTAGAGATAATTTTACATGTTACTTACAGACATCCATGTGATAAAAAGAAAAATAATAACCTTTTCCGTAAAAAAAAACCCCAAAGATTGTTATCTGCATTTAATACCAAATACTAGAAAATGAAAAGTGCCTTAGTTTCTGTGAAATAGATAAGCCTTTAAAATGAAGCTCTAAAGGGGCATTTCTATGAATAAAGGAAACTGCAAACTGAATATCAGAAAATGCTCCCTAGCTGTTAGATCTAGCAGAGGTAGACACAAGCAGCAATACAACATGAACTCTAAACTTATGAGAAATGGATACTGTATTGGCAAACCATTCAGCGGAACAACCCATAAGAAAATAATCTAAAACCTAAGAAGTGTCCCCTCCGTGCCTAATTCTACAGTTATCTGATAAAAAATCTGGTACATCGCACCCTACCATCACACCTCGCTCTTTTTGGGTTTAATAATAGATTGCAGTTAAAACTGTGGCTGCAAATGGAATTTTCCTTGAATGGGCCAGAAGTTCTTCTTCTGGTACAAAAGTATTCCTGCCATAAGATATAGTTAGCCTTATGTCTAGCATGCCTAGAAATAAAAATGAGTAGCTTTTCTCTCTGTAAATGTCAGGTTTATTATAAGCATAATATATTACTATTAATTGGTTTCTAATATCACTTAGAAGTCCGTGCATAGACAGAAACACAAAGGAATAGATATTCTTTTTTCTCAGAGATCTGACAGGATGGAGATAGAAAGGGAAACAAAGAAAGAGATTTGTCGAAATCGGAAGTCAGTGAAGGAGCTTGTATGAGGCCCTAGGTGTCCCGATCCCTGTGGACTTTCTGCAATACACACTTTTCCATGTGTGACTTGTTGAAGTGTTTTGTGCCTCCGAACTGTGAGGCACAGACACGGGAGCAAGGTCTAGAGTTCTAGAGAATAAATTTACATGGAGTTCAGGAAGCATACGCTAAAACATACGTACATTCAAAGGCAGATGTAACAGGAGTACATTTATTTATACTCCCACATACATTTAGATTGAGATAAGGCACACACATTATACAACACTGCATCAGGAATAATATCGTATAGCATGAAGAACAATTGTTTGTGTCAGTTCTTTGCATGGAAAAATGGGCCAGGGCTGTACTGGGAAATATAAAGAAGAACATAGTTTGCAAGATATGGAAGGGTTCAGTTGCCTAAAAGTAAGCAAATAGTGCCATTTAAGACACTCTGGGATACCTGAGACCTCAGTATAGGACAGACAGATGACACAGAGGAGCTGTATAAGACTCATCCCTTTCTGCAGAGGAAGATGGAGACCGGATGGGATAAGCCTACGCTACCTGTAAGGTTATTAGATGGCTACATGGGAACAGCACACAATTAAAATAAATTATCTTTGAAATCACCCCTCCAGAATTCATATCACCTTATTCTAGCACCTACAAGATGAGCTGCCTACATATCTACTGCACACAAATGAGTCTTCCCCAACTCAGACGGAGTTTAGGATGCAATTAATCTGGCCAAAAGCAACCATTCAACTTGTAATGAAACCATTTGTGCCTTGAACACTGCTAATTTGAAGGAGGTGATGAGTCCTCTGGTGAATATAAAAGGAGCCTATGGTGACTTGCCTAGGTGTAGACAACTACATCATAGAAACTGGAATGAAGTTCCAGTAAAGTTAAAATCCCACCTCGTGTCCACATTCTACTCATGGGGCTTGGATCAAGGTAGAAAACCTTCAGAAGAATAAGGATATATCGTCTATGCGAAACAAGGAAAATAAATTGATAAGCTAATATGGGAATGGTAGCAGTCTTCAGATACAAAAACGACTGCTGCAGTGTGGAGGGGAGCAATCTGTTCGTCAGGCCAATGCCATAAAGGATTAAAAATAATAGGTTTCAATGAAAACAAAAACATTAGGAAAAAAGAAACCCCAAACAAACCCATTTTTGAACAGTGTGGATAGGGGACCATCAAGCAGACCATCTGGGAAGTTGTGACGATTTCATCACTGGAAATCTATGAGAAGACCTTAAACAAGCATCTATAAGGACTAACACATCTGCTGTTGATGCCTCTTAGGGCAGTGGGATAAATGAGATGGCCTCTGAGATCCTTCCCAACCATATGAGTCTATGACACAGAAATGAATAATTCACTTTTTTATCTTTGCAGAGATGTGGAAATAAATAATAACTGAAAGTCTAATCTTAGCAAAACTGAGAAGACAAGGAAAAACACATATAAATCATTGGTAATTCTGTAAGATAATTTATACTGCTTTGCAAAAGTGCTCAGCACCTAGACAGTTAGGCAGCTTTTCATAATACCTCAACTACAATTCAAATGTCAAGTGAAAACAGACTTGCCAACCAACAGTTTAGAGATTTTTCTAGGCGAATTGCCATATGAATTTTGAAAAATAGAGCAAGTAAGGTGGAGGAGTAGTCCCTTCTAACCCGTAATGTGTCAGATCTTAGACTGTACATGATCCATCATTGTGACAAAGACAACATTCTATTAATTTACAGTCAGTTTTATTGCTGAATGTACTTACTGCATAGTCTGTGCTACATTTTAACATATCCAGGTACCGATACTTAGGGAAGAAATGAATGTTTGAAGTATCCTTCCCTCATAATAGCTCATGTTAGTTACTAACATCAGTATTATTTACTCTGGGAGCATGCACTTGAACAAAACAGGCCCTGCATGCAACAAATAAAAAACAAATTAAAACCATTTGTTTTTAAAAGGTTAAACTGTGTATGAATAATTTATTCAAAATGCTCCATGTAATTAGCAATACAGGAATTATTTGGTAATAACTAAAGCATTATTGTGCACTTTCTGAATTAGCATAACAGCCTCTACTGTCAATCTATGAAAATGGTACAAGAACTCAACAAAAGTTTCTCAGATAACTGCTTTTGCACAAGTAGCTTTGGTCCTTCTGAAACTATTTTGGCTGGATTAACAGCACCAGATGCCCTAGATATGAATATTATTTTTAACATGCTTTAATATGTTTTTCACTAATTGATATTATTGTCAGCCTCTGTCCTGGAGGGATTGAACTATAATACCTGTGCTTAGAGCTTCACAGTTACCTTTCTTGGAATCATAGAATCATAGGGGTTGGAAGGGACCTCGAGAGATCATCGGGTCCAACCCCCCTGCCAAAGTAGGCTCCCTAACTCATATTGCACAGATAGGCATCCAGATGGCTCTTGGATATCTCCAGAGATGGAGACTCCACCCCCTCCCTGGGCAGCCTATTCCAGTGCTCTGTCACCCTCTCTGTGAAAAAGTTCTTCCGCATGTTGGTGCGGAACTTCCTATGCTCCAACTTGCAGCCATTGCCCCTTGTCCTGTCCCCACAGACCACTGAAAAGGGGCTGGCCATTTCCCCCTGCATCTCATACTTAAGATATTTATAAACATTAATGAGGTCCCCCCTCAGTCTTCTTTTCTCCAGGCTGAACAGCCCCAGCTCACTCAGCCTTTCCTCATAGGGGAGATGTTCCAGGCCCTTAATCATCTTCGTAGCCCTTCTCTGGACTCTCTCCAGGAGATCCCTGTCTTTTTTATAGCAGGGAGCCCAGAACTGGACACAATACTCCAGGTGGGGCCTGACCAGGGCAGAGTAGAGGGGGAGGATCACCTCCTTTGGCCTGCTGGCCACACTCCTCCTAATGCACCCCAGGATCCCATTGGTTCTCTTAGCCACCAGGGCACACTGCTGGCTCATAGCCAACCTGTCATCAGCCAGGACCCCCAGGTCCTTCTCCACAGAGCTCTTCTCCAGCAGGTCATCCCCCAGCCTGTACTGATACTGACGGTTATTCCTCCCCAGGTGCAAGACTTTACACTTGCTTTTATTAAACCTCATCTGGTTTCTCCCTGCCCAGCTTTCCAGCCTGTCCAGGTCTCGCTGGATGGCAGCGCAGTGTTCCTGCGTGTCAGCCACCCCTCCCAGCTTTGTATCATCAGCGTACTTGCTGAGGGTGGATGCTATTCCCTCATCAAGGTCGTCGATGAAGATATTAAACAGGACTGGACCCAACACCACACACAAAAAAATGCATCTCTTTAGCTGTCTTATCTTTTAACATTTATCTCAGGTTCTGAAATGGTTTAGTATGAAATATTCATTTTATATAATAGCTTCTCTTTATGGTGGCCTTCATCCTTGGCTTTGCGTAGCTTTCATCATGGTACACCATCAGAGGGTTTGTTGTTTTCTTCCACCTTCATTCAGTGTGGCTGTTGGTTAAAGTGTTAGCCTAAATATTTGGCTTGTTTCCTTTGGTCCCACCTATGCTTCACAGGGTGTACAGAAGACCAAGGAGCTGAATAAAAGGTAAGGACAGAGAGCACTGGTCTCAAACCTTGGACAGAAATTTCTTGGGAAACAGTAAGAGGCAAAAACTGAACTAAAGTCTAAGCCAGCTTCTGTCTTAAACATATTCAAATAAAGTTTCCAAATCCAGAAGCACAGCCCTTTGCCGATTCCTTAATGTCACTGGATTATGAATACAGAAATTTCCAGATTTCTCCATCTCCCCTTCTTTTGTACTCCAACTCAGGCTCCACTGAACTCGACTGGTTTGTTTCAACACCATCCAAATCCTTTGCTATTTGGGTGTATATGGCAGGGCCCTGGGCAGAGATGGCAAGTTTCTACATCTGAGCCCTGTGAAAATACACCCGTGCCTAGCTGTTGATCTTGTGTTTCAAAGAAGGCTTATTTGGTATGATATATGGTTTGGATGTGTTGGGTCAATGTCACACAATGAGTTTAAAGCTTTCTGTGTTATGGTGGAGAGGTCTAGACACTAGTATTATCATACCAAACAAAGAAATCTGAGTTAAAAGAACATGTGGGAGAAAGAGGTAGGCATGAAGGGAATAATCCAACATCTAGCATAAAAATGAGTGAGAGGGCGTAGGGCAAAACTGGACACGATCATGGGACAGAGAACATGCATACAATAATTTTACTGTCTAACTATGGGAAAGCTGCCTGGCGAAGGCCAGTTTCCTAACAGCTTTCCTGATTTTGATGTCTAGTGTAGTATAGAGAATTAGGCATTGGTATATGATTTGGAAACCCCTTCTAAATCAGTCAGAATGAGGAGCAAAGTCTGACTTGTCTTCTTCCCAACCTTTTATCCAAGATATGATGTCAACAATACAGGGATCAGATGCTCTACTAACATGCCATAACCAAAAAATATCCACACAGACATTTCTGAGAACATGTGAACTGCACTTTGCTTTTCCGTTGTCTATAAACTTCAAGCCTTTTGTCCTTGTAGCTTACTTTCTCTTTTCTCAAGTATTGCAAATCTGTAAAACCCATTTAAGAAAAACTTAATGGGTACATCTCTGCAAAGATTTAGCATCAATTACACTGTGCGTTTTGCCAAATATTGTCCAAAAAGTTCTAACCACATTAACTTAGGAGCTCCTTTGGTATCATATATTTCTCACTGGCAAGGAAGCCTGAAACACTTTTCAAATATATATGAATTTTGCTGGTTTAATGCTCAGCTGAAACCATGGGCTTAATTTTCAAAAGTAATGAGTACCTACACAGGCCTGCTGATTCCAGATGGCTGAAGACCTTTGATGATCTTTGAAAGTGCAGTATGTAATAACCCACTGAACATCCCAAAAGGAGGCAGCCAACATTGGTGAACATCACTGAAAATGTCTCTAGTTTTTTCCTGATCTCTAAAATTCATGCCACTGACACTTACTGCTCTTGGGGGACATGTATTCACGAGCCTAAATTTGAAAATGTAAGAATTGTAGACAGCTATGCTAAGAGAGGACCAAAGAAGAGACAGCGGAGTTCTCCCTTGGAAACATGCAGTGTTATTGTGCATTGTATCTTGTTGTCAGCTTTACATTTCAGAACTGAGCATGACACCCTGAGCATGCCTGCTAAACCAAATGTGAATAAAAATTCATATTACAGCAGTTCCGTTACCAGGAAACCTCTATTAACAATGTCCAATTTTACTCCAATATACATATCCCATGCTTAAGTGTGTTGCAGTCTGTATTATTTCTGTGTGTGTTTGTATGCCTGCTAAGATTTATAGTGTATAACCGTTCAATTGACACCACATTGGAAAAGAAAGCTCTGCAAATACATAAATATCTCTCCTGTAAGAAAGCAGAAGAACCTTCTTTTTGCAACATATTGTATGCAAAGCAGATGCTGATGCTGCTTTGAATGTTTCATGGGGTTTTTGATAGCATCTAATTTGCCTGTACTATTTACAGCATCAGTAAAAAGTGTTCTTCATTTTACAAATGGAAAAATGTCAGAGAACTAAGTCATATGTTTGAGATAGCAAGGAATTCTGTAAGTTTGGACTTTTGGGGGAATGCAGTGAAAAAAAAAATTAAGAATAAAAGAATAGTGTCCACAGACTCATTGTAATCACCTTTCAGATCATCTTAGCTCTTCAGCCGGTGATGTACATAAATTTAATTTATAATGTGTGAAGGAGACTTTTGGAAAGAGCTTCAGCCCAATTTCTTCCTTATGGCCACTCCTGTCTGGGATCTTGAATATTTTTCAATCTTCATCTTGAGGGAATTTTGTCACATGTTAAGCCTCCTACTGAGTTTAGTGCAAGTAAAAGGATATTCATAGCCCTTCACGAGACTAGGGTCTTTACATCGGTGGCATCACGATGAGAGAGTTTCAGGGGCATGTCATAAATATAGCTATGCCTGTGTATGTATCTCCCCCAAAACACTTCATTATACCTCTCCCCTCATATATACCTTTGCTGGAAAGACTTTCAACATTCTGTGTTAAAAGGACATTTTTTTCAGATTATATATTTGTTATTACAAGAGTAGATTGTGGAGAATTGTCAGATGTAATCTGTGCTTAAAATATTAGCTATTAACTAATTTAACAATCCAGAAAAAAAAAAAAAAAAAAACAAGAAAAGAAAATTAAGAAAATTCAGCCCTTCCTGCTAAGTGTTCAGTATAAGAAATATGAAAAATTGTCTCAATACAAGTCACAGATAAGGTATGTTACAAGTCTGCCTACTGAGAATCTGGTTGGAAGTACTAAGTGAAATTACCATTTCTTCTACTTCTAATCCATTTGGTTCTCCAGGAACATTTCCAGGTACCTGAAGCTTCCTTTAAACCCATCTGCTGGGCTAAATATAAAGTAACTATATTTCCATACTTTTGTGCATTACATAGGTATGGAAGCAAATTATATATATTTTATTTTTTAAGAAGCTGCGTGTTTATCTAGTATAAAGTTAACACAATAATCTGTAGAGTGAGATGAGGTTCATGTTTGTACTCAGAACACAAAAATTCAGATCTAAGTGATAATGGATAGTTTTATAACTAGCATAATCCTGTTCTAAATATTAAAGTACATTACAAGCAGTGATAAACCCCCCAAACTACAATGCTTCATCGTGCAAAAGCATCTCACTCTGCTTACAACTTTCCACTCATATTGTTAGTTTTCCAACTGTTCAAACTGAAACTGTGTTTTGGTAACAGCTTGTTGAGAGAACTCCATGTTTTCCCAGTATGTACTTGAAGAAGATTAATGAGTCTTACTAACATGCCAAGTCAATCTGTTCACTTCTGTCAATCAACTCCCATAGAACAAGTATGCCTGTCTCACTGGCTATATTTTCATGCAGATACACTGCAAAAGTTTAATTAAAACACTAACCACAACTGATCACGAAATACATTCCAGAACACTATTTAAGAAATAATTGGATAGGTATTAGATAAGCCTCTTTATGAAGAAACTTTCCTTCAAGGGTCAGTGAGGATGAAGGAAAAGATAAACAATAGGAACAATTTGACAGAATAATGCTTATGATCAAATTTTGATATCTGTTGTCAGCAGATTTAGCCTATTTTAAAAAATGATAGCTACTTGCAACATCCTACTTGCCTATTGTCCAAAAATAAATAATTAACATTTAAAAAGAAGCACGGTATCACTCCTGCCTTGCTGGCTGGGGGTAGGGGGAGAAAAACTTCTGTAAATAGGGAAAGCAGACAACAATTTTTGCAAGACTGACTTTTCATGTCAGCAAGCAATAAGATATTAGCCTACTCCATTATAGCAATTTTTTAAAGAAAGAAGTAAAGAAGGAAGGTGGGCACTTCTTGTTCCCTTGAATTCTATGGAGTTCCAGTGGGTACAAGGCACTGCCGTCACTGGTGCAAGTGAAAAATTGTGGGGTAGTATGATGCTGCCTACCCTACATTGCATATAGCCTGAAAAACTGTAGACTTCAGGTCTCAACCAGCTAAATGTGCCATGCTTCAGGTTAACTATGAGTAAATCAGAGCATGGATGAATTAGCCAGCAGAGTCAGGTATGATACTGGAAGGAGCAGTCCTTTGAGAAGGCAGTAATAGGAGCCAGGGGAATACCCAGGGGGAAATCAGTCATAGTAGGAGAAAAAAAAAATGAGAGACTAAAGTAGAGACAAAGAGAAAGAAGATGAAAGATAATCTGTGGAAGACTAAGTATCACTGGCAGAGGACAAGAACCTTTTCTACTTTCATTACTCAAGTTTCACAGTGATTAAGTGCTTTCTTCAAAAAGTAAAAATAGAAAAAAACCACATAGGATGTAAAAAAATATAAAGGTATATGTCTGTATGTCTTGAATAGATGGCGAACAACTGTAATTCCTCTTGTTCACTGAAGTAGGACAACTTCTAATCTATTTTCTAGTTAGTAAGGTAGTTCAAAGGGAATGAAAATTTAGTAGGACCCAGAAAAAATAGAGTTAAGGCACTGCAGAGAAATTCAAAAGCTGAAACACATTTATTTTTTCATAAACAGTAAATGTTGTTCAATTAACTTAATATGAGAACATTAAGAACAAGAAATGATTATGCTTGCAGAAGTATTACATCATTGAGGGAAAAAGAACATCCATCATGTGGCCTGTTTCAGAGCACATGCATATGATCCCTACCCATTACAGTTGTTGAAAAAGGAGTCAGACTACCCCAACTTTTCTGGTGAGTGAAGGTGTAACCCAAAATAGTGAAAAAAAATTTCAGTGGACAAAACTTTTGCAGGGTCATGGGGATTTGTCCCCTATCACATTGGGTGCTGGTAGCAGCTCTGGCACTGTCCAACACTTAAAGAGAGACCCCATGAGGGTTGCATTTCTGGCTCTTTTTTTGTCCTACATTCATAGGCCAAGAATTTCTGGTAGACCCCAGCTTGTTCTCAGCTGACTTTAGGTTGATCCTCACAGTCTTTCTGGACCCAGACTCTCACTTCAATCCTCTAGTAGACATCTGCTCTTGGTCCACTTGAACAGGTAGAATTTGTTTGGAAATTGCATGGTGAAAGCATCCTGGATCAATGTCCCTCCTTTATATATGTCTGTGAGAAAAAGAAGAAAAACCAACTATGTCATTGCTTTGCATGATCAGGAAGACAGAAGATAATAAATCACATCGATGTCCAGACATGGACTACTTGGACCTTTACCCACAGGTCAAAATTTGTAACTTTGCATCTGGAGCTGAAACCTGATTGTGTTACCTTGGAGATCATACAAATTAAAGACAGAAAAATACAAGCAAATGTCTGAGACCCAAGAACCTTTTGCTTTTTTGTAATCTATAGGTTATGCTATTGGAGATGGAGCAGAGAATGGTGGAGTGAAATGGGATGAGTTCCTACTAGACCTTGTTCACTCTTAGGCTTGGGAATGTCAGCAAAAGATTGAATTTGATGGGATGAGTGAGGTACCTGAGTGGTCTCGAGATAGAGGGGTGAGAAAGAACTGCTGCTGCTATGTATCACTGGATAATGGTCTAATTCTACAGTTAATTGACTTCATGGTCTTTTGGAACCCATGTTTCCATCTATTAGGATCTTTGTTGGGAAGAACCAGGTAGTTCAGCTCAGACATACTTTTAGGTTTGGGAGAGGTAGAAAGCGAAGATACAGCAGACTGGGGTCATCTACTCAGGTCAGAGATCACCAGAATTTTTCCAGGTGCAAACATGGAAGTGTGTGGGACTGGCAAATTTGGGCAATAACATTTCTGATCATGACACAGCTGCTTGTTTGGAGAGCTTCCATTCGGCTATATTTATAAGCCTCTGCTGTGTAATTGAAAGGTGTTTCTGGTTTCATGTAGAGGTCCAGAGCAAGTTGGGGAGGGCATCAGTTCCTGAAGTGATGGTGGGAAGTTTTAAGACAAAAAGGAACTCTGACATGCCATTATTGCAGTTGTTATGCCCATATTGCCACATACACCATCTGGTCCCTTGGCAGGATCCATGTGCCCCCCACTCACATGCCCCCTCTTCATGTCCCCTCCACCAGAAATTTACTCACCAGAGGCCAGCTCCCGGACTGTGGAGAGGGTCTGGCTGTGTCTGGAGAGATCTGGGAAGATCAGGTCTTGGACGATGCCACCAGGTCTGAGTTTGAAAGTGGGCTGAGCCTGAGGTGTGGCGAGGACCCCTTGTCGAGGTGGTCCTGGGACTTCTGTTGGACACTCTGCCCTGCTGACAACAGTCTGTGAACATTTAAGCATTCCCATGTGACCTACCATGTATCTTGTGAAAATAATATTGAAAAGGAAGAGTTTATCTCACAGCCCTAACCAGGTCAGTCCTTTCTCTAAGGTAATATCTTTCTTCATCTGTTATTTCTGAAGTGAGCATTGCTCTGTTGGCACAAGCCTCAGCGTCAGCCTCAGCCTGGTTTCTCAAAGTATTGTTTTGGTTTTCAGAGTTTTTCCATAGGTCTCCTCAGACAGAAACCTACAGCATTGTTCCATCTAAGGCCAACCTGTGTCCTTCAAAGTGAGCTGCTGCAGCTAGAATAGTGGGTGAAGAGTTCCTTCACAATTATAGTTCTTTTGTAGAGGCCTACTACAAGCAGATATTTCTTGGGGGAAGGGAACTGACAGGGCAGAAGAATTCATGACAATGCCTTTACATCTACAGAACATGTAAAGATAGAAGTTGAGCATAATGACTCTGCCATGAAGAACTTTTCCTCACAACTTGCCTACCTAGGCCACTGTGACCTCAAGCTGGAAAGCAAGCAGTTGGGGAGTCTGGACTCCAGTGCACATTTAAACCTAAATGTATATGATGGTATATATGATTTATATTATTTATTTATATTTATTTATATATATATATTTATATATATGATTTATGTTATTTAAGAGCCTGGTGGCATGTGTCCCTGAGGAAGAAGAAAGGGTTTTCTCCTCAGATGTTCCATGTGTCAGAGGTGCAGAGCAGGAAGCTTCCACCAGAAACCTCAGAAGAAGCTACGGAGTCCACAGCATTCTGCTGAATCCAGTAAGGGAGCAGTTTCTTTCCTCTGAGGTTCCTGGGACAAAGTGGACTAGAAGAGCTCTGCTTTCCAAGGTTCTATTTGCTTTGTGCCCTTTAATATCAGTAGCCAAAAATGGCTCCTGTTGAGTGTGGAATGACATTTCAAGATTTTATTAAGTAGGTCTAAGTATGCATTGTATGAATTTCCTCATGGAAATATCAAGTAGGATGTCCTGAGAGAAGCCTTAGGAAGGGTTGTCTGGTTTTTATTATTTTGGTTTTTTAAATATTTTTTTTATGCTTTAAACTGAGACTTTTACTGGAAAACACAGGAAATGAAAGGTTCTTAGTCATAAAAACATCCAAAGCAAAAAGCATTAGAAATATCACATACATTAATAAAGACTTTATAATTTAAT
Source organism: Porphyrio hochstetteri (assembly GCA_020800305.1). Lineage (NCBI taxonomy): Eukaryota > Metazoa > Chordata > Aves > Gruiformes > Rallidae > Porphyrio > Porphyrio hochstetteri. The sequence continues at coordinate 6,729,559 of CM036905.1, read as the reverse complement.
TGTAGTATTGAATAACTGCAGAAGCCCAGCACATGCCTACATAAAAGGCCTGTTTGTGTGGCACAGTGTAGTTAGAATATGTCTACATATCTGGCATGCAAGCTTAATGTATGAACTGTTCTTTAAATTGCTGATTGTATCCTTAGGCAGGATTTAGTGAATTAATAGGACTTGTTGATTGGTAAAAAATAATCATGCACAGTACTGTCTAGCATAAATATTTGCCTTAAAGGTAGTAAGTTTTAAATGAGTGATTTAATACACATAAATATAAAGTATAACATGAACAAAATTAGCAAATCTAATTTAGCATTGAAACACTTCTCAGGAAATTAACCCTCATTTATTCTTCCACTATATAACAAGGGGAGACCAGACATTTTTCAGCCATACAACAGGTTGTAACAGAAGAAATATCAACCTCTCATCCCCAAACTTGTTCTCATTCTTCTTGAAAGACACTTTCTTTATAATCAAGTGAGATCAATACCTTGATTTATCAGAATGACACATTTAAACAAAACACAAAACTCTGGGATAGAAGTTAATGAAGACTGAGTGCCCAGGAAATTTTTAACAATTCATTTTTCTTTATGGAGGTGAGAGAGGTTGCAATGAATTCTAGCTTTTCCTTCTCTCTATTGACTGTATGATACTGACCCAAGTTATCTGTTCTACTTTAAAAAAAAAAGGGCAGACAAAATCCATATATATTCTCTATTAGCCTTACTGCATGATAAACAAGAAAAAAAGAATTCAGATGTGGCAGGTGCAAACTTACTGCTGCTTTTCTGTGAAATTTAAAGACAAGACTTTAGAAAAGGCCATTCAATATATATCTGTTGAACCTAATCAGAACGATTTTAATGCTGAAACTAGCTTTGCATGTTTGCCATGTAACAAATGTGATACCTGGCTATAACACTCCAGAGTTTCCAGCACTAAAAGACATAATAAAAATGTTTCATGAACAGCTCTACTTCCTTAATAATGAAATAAACCTCTCGGATTCAGTGCACATGCTCCAGCAGGAATGATGCCACTCAGAAATAAATTGCATGTCTGCTTAAGATTCTTCCCCAGCAATATTCTAATCTGTCCAGTAAAATGATACGAACTAAATTTACCATAGTGCTAATTTACATTGCCATTAATGAGAACACAAGTTTTAAATCACAGACATAGAAGTACTATTGTGCATCCAGCTTATTTCAGCTCCACTCAGGGTGATAAGGCATTCTCTAGACAATTGTAATTATGAGTAATTTGTAAAAGTAATATGAACTGCTTTTTATTACAGGCAATAAAAATCAATTCTTCATTCAATTATCTTTCCTGGCTATGATATGATAGCTGCCCTGAGTGAGCGCAACAGGAAAAAAGCTGAGCTAAGTTCTAAGGACAAGAATTATTAAAGAAAACGAAAATAGTATTTAAAAAAATAAAGCTACCAAAATTTTATCTCGATTTCAACCTCTTGTCATAAAGACACGATAATAAATTACTGGTACTATTGGTATCATTTTTTCTTCCTTTAAGATCTAAACTTCACATATATTCATGCAAATTTAAGCATGAGACCAATTTCATAGTGGTAGGATAGTTCTTGCAGTTAAGGTGAAGCACAAATGTCTTTGTAGAATCAGGGCGATGGTGAAGAAAAACATTTTGCATGCAATTAGCTTCTGTGCAGTAAAACTTGTTGAACTCAAAGTTAAACACTAACTCCAATTTTAATATGAATTCAAGCTTAAAACCACACATACATTCTATTTAATAATACATATTTTTCATGCTTCAGTGAAGAGTGTATGTTTATTTTGAATAGGGGCAGCATTAGAGAGGGATTTTAGACAAATAAGAAATTATCTGGGGACAAGTCCCTGGTTTTGATTTGTATATTCCTTTTCAATTTCTAGTCAATTAGAGGGGTCTTGAAAAAAGTCAAATAAGCAAACCTGTCCAAAAAGCATATTTTGAATTTTTCGTGCATTTTTGGTTCTCTGGAACAGAGAAGCAAGTGTGGCAAATTTTATTTTTGATATGGTACCTAATTTGATTCACTACTGAGATAGCAATGATGTCATCTAAAGTCAGGAAGCATTTGTGGAGCATTTAATATCCATATCAAACATATAGTCTGGATCATCTTGACTGACCTTCTATGACCTTCTTAATGTCTTTCTATGACAAAGTGACCCACTTAGTGGATGAAGGAAAAGGTGTGGATATTGTATACCTGTACTTTAGAAAAGCCTTTGACACCATTTCCCATGGCATTCTCCTGGAGAAACTGGCTGCTCATGGCTTGGATGGAACTAATCCTCATTGGGTAAAAAAAACCTGTCTGGATGGCCGGGCCAAAAGAGTTGTGGTGAGTATTGTGAGTATTTCGCTCTTGTGAAATAAATCATAGAATCATAGAATGGTTAGAGCTGGAAGGGACCTTAAAGACCATCAAATTCCAACCCCCCTGACATGGGCAGGGACACCTCTCAACCTCTCACTAGACCAGGCTGCTGCCCATCCAACCCAGCCTTGAACACCTCCAGGGAGGGGACATCTACCACCTCCCTAGGAAAACTGTTCCAGTGCCTCACCACCCTCATAGTGAAGAATTTCTTCTTAATATCCAATCTAAATTTACTCCTTTCCAATTTAAACCCATTCCCCCTCATCCTATCACTAGATGCCCTTCTAAGAAGTCCCTCTCCAGCTTTCTTGTAGCCCCTTCAAGTACTGGAAGACTGCTATAAGATATCCCTGGAGCCTTCTCTTCTCCAGGCTGAACAACCCCAACTTTCTCAGCCTGTGAGTAAGTTGTAAGAGTACTCTTGCCAGTTAATAACATGTTTGAATGAGCTGACAACATATTTGCAGCACTGAGATGTCCCATTTTAGAAAACTTATGTTTGTTAAAGTAATTAGCCAAACCCTTAAAATACTGTATCATATATATATGAGGACAGTCTATCTCAGGAACTGCTTCATTTTAGTTATAGCTGTTTTGTTTTTCCAAGAACTTCCCATTTCTTCCCATTCTAAAAGACTCATATCACATTAGCCCAGAGTGATTTTAAAGTCCATCCTGGGTATTTTTTCTGCGAGGTTAACACCTATATGTTTAAATCAGTTATATTTAGCAACAAATCTACAGTCTTGGGAGAGCAGATGCCTAACACCTCTGGTTTACAGTACTAATTTTGTATTAGACAATCAAGCCCTATCCATTTTCTATGCTACTGTTTCTCAAGGAGTAAAGTGGGTCTTGTTCACAAAGCTACACATCATCAGCAGAAAGAACAATGGCCTGGTTTTGCCCTTGTTAACCCTTTACTCCTATCACTCAGAGGACTCTACTGAAGTGTGGTGACCCATGGTGAACAGTAAGGTGATATTATGCACTCAGAACATCTGCCCTGCTCCTGTGGTCAGACTTTGGTCTGCTCAGTATAATCCTTCTGAAGAAGCTTTGTTTCGTACTGAAGAAGCTTAAAGATAACTGTACAGAGCAGAAATGCAAGTCTCCAGACTACCTCCAGAACTTCAGATGCTGACTACAGGACTTAGATCTTGCCATGGTTTTAGTTTAATTGGTAATAATTTCAAGAGAGAATAAGGTACCTTGGAGCCTAACCTATATACTTATATACTTTCTTTTTATTTATTTGCCTTCAAATGTCATCCTGGCAACTTCAATATTTACTGTGTTTCAAATTTAAATATCATCACACATAAAACCAAATATATTGATTAACATTTCCTATAAATAGCACTTCATGATATTAAATAAAATTATATTCCAAGGTAATTTCTACTATCTTTCTACCACGAGGTAATTTCTTTTGTTTGCCTTGTACATGCTTACACATTCTAGATCTAAAATTAGCTTTGAACCAACTTGTCTAAGTTTGATGCCAGTCCTTGAGGTTTTCCTTATGATTTCCACAGCTCAATTTCCTGAAAATGTGAATCCTCAAACAGCTTTTAGTGTTATACCACCTTGACTTTCCCAAGAGTGTCGGAACTCAGTCTAGCCCTTCAATGCATTCAGCTGAATTGTACTGTGGCAAAGCTCCATGGAGGTAGTTTCACAGAGTCATAGAATCATAGAATAGTTTGGGTTGGAAGAGTCCTTTCAAAGTCATCTAGTCCAACACCCCTGCAATAAGGTGGGACATCTTCAACTAGATCAGGTTGCTCAGCAATTTTTATAGCAATTATCTCTCTCCCTTCTCATGAGAGACAAAGGGAGTGAAAATGCAGGTCCTTCATGAGCAGTTGTGGAGAAGCAGTAGAGACGGAGGCCAAAAACTACTACTCAAAAACTCTGAATGATAAAATTGTTTTGCTTGAAGAGCACAGCCTTCTACACAGCTTCTAGGGTAAAATACTCCCTCTGGTTAGATTCATTCAAACAAATGAAGATACCGGCAACATACACACCTAACATGAACAAGCAGTCTAGATTCTCAGTTTAATCAAAATAGATTCTTCTTAGGAACAATTAACCTCATCCTGCAGGAGAAACCTAAAGCACATCATACCCTAAAAATGCCTGATTTTCTCCGCTGACTATAAAGGAGAACCTAGTGTGGCTACCTGGAATGGAGATCTCTACATTGTAGTTTTATAAATTTGGATGAGATGAGCCCTTCTGTGGGTGCCTGTTTCCTAGCAAGTTCAGATGCTTGGGGATTTAAATATAACCTTTGCTTGGTTGTATGAGGTTCTGTCATTTCATGCATGATCTAAAGATAAATGTAAATGGGAAAGCCTATCTCTAACTTTTCCTGCTTTAGCAGAGAATTCCTACCGTCTCTTTAAGACTTTATGTGGTGCCTCTTGAAATACTTACATCTCATACCCTCCTCGACAGAAATCAGAAAAAAATGTGTCTGTCTCAGATTCTGCTTTATCTTTGATAACTGGTATATTTGTTCCAATTGTAAAAATAATGTGAGGCTTCGAGTATGTCGTGGTTTTGCCCCAGCCAAGGGCCGCACCCCACACAGTCGCTTGTACTTTTAAAAGGAAGGGGGAGGGAAAGTTGGGGGAAGGGGAAAAGGGAAGGAAGAAAGGAGGAAAAGAAACCACAACCTAGAAACCAGAACCACGCAGGTTGGGATAAGGATAGTTTACTAAACAATAACAGAAAACTAGATATAACAATAACATAAGTTTAAAGCACAAAATAGATGAAACTGGTGATACACAATGCAATTTCTCACCAAACCACACAACTCAGGCCGCACAGCTTAGAGCCCGTCCCGGACAACCCGACCGCCCCAGAAACCGCACGTCCTGGCGTTGTCTCCCCCTCTTCCCCCCAGTCCCCCCTTAAACTGAGCATGACGTAACTGGCATGGAATATGCTCTTTGGCCAATTCGAGTCACCTGTCCTGGCTGCGTCCCCTCCTTTCTCACTAGTAAGGAAGTATGCAGAGCTGAGAAAGGTACTTGATTGCCCGGCAACAAATCGGAAACATCAGGGTGCTATCAGCACTATTCTCATGCTAACACCCAAACATGGCATTCCATTCACTGCTAAAAAAAAAAAAGTTTAACTCCATCATAGCTGAAACCAGGACAGAGTATTTCACAAAATCTTCCTCTATGTCTCTCAGAAGGTTTTTTACATTATCTTCCCTGCAATGACTTCTATACTCACAATTTTTCTGTGCACCATCTTTCCTTTCTGCCTCACTACTTCCAGACTACTACATCTTGCAGATCTATTTCTAATCGCAAGACTTCTCCAGATTTTTCTCTTGATCACAACTGATACTTCCAATTCATTGACCTTATTCTGTCTTGCTTGAGATCTAGGGGGTATTTTAGAAAACTTCTTTCCAAATTTAAATCATCAAGTGCATTAGAAGTTTTTAATCCTTCTCCTTCTTGGCTATCCATCATTCTTGGTTCCCCTACACATTCTTAAGTTACAATTTCCAACCAAGATTTTTCTTGGGAATAGCTTCTTAGAGCACTGTCTTTAGAGGAATATGCAGCTCACAAGTAAAGAAGATGTTCTTAGGAGGGAAAAAGAATGAAAGAATTATGTACTGAACCAGAGTACAAACTTACTACCCACATCAGTAGAGATAAGATGGTACTCTTTAATCCTTCAGAAAATTCTGATTTTAATCAAGTAAATTGGAGTAGTACAACCACAAAACATCATGAAATATTTAGGCTTTAAAAAAAAAAAAAATCAGGGTGAAATGCTATAGTGAATAAAATGTTTCTAAGTGTGCCCAGCTCTGGTGTCAACTGGAGGACACGCTGCCCTGCCTTCAGCAGTGAGTCTGAAGAGGACTGACATAACGTAACCTCAAAAGCTCTCTAACACAAAGTTACTGTCATAAAAGTGGGTGCTCATTATGCTGGCAAGACACAGTTTTAATATTGGCAGGTGTAATGCAATCTTCCCCTGCATCATGGTTCCTCGATCCTGAGCTACACCATCCTTGTTATTCCACTCCTGAAACTCTCTTAAGTAGAGAACTTAGCATTTGCATAAGTTCCCTGAGGATCTAGGAAGAAAATGTTCCAAGACCCTCCGGGGCTAAGTGTGTATGGTGAAGTATATGAATAAATCTGTCAGTTTTGAATCATTAGGAATGGATGGCTTTAGGGTTGATTTTAAATGGGTGCCAGTATATCTCAGGGTTTTGCAGGAGACAGAGGATGGTCAGGATAAGCTTATATTATTCTGCTTGTTTGGATAGGGTTAACGGGAGTGTTACCAGGGATTGTGTGGGAGTTAATTGTATTAATGAGGAAAGATAGAGAGCCAAGCTGTGTCTGCTGAATGTCATAGCCATTTTTTCCCATTTTATTGCAAGCAGTCTAGGTGGTATAAATCAGTACTGGTTCTGTTTGAATTCTTACAGTTGTTTGCAACTGGCTCACAGTATTCATCTTTTTTCTTTATGAATTAAAGGCAAATCATATGGGTAGATAGAGGTAGTGCTTTAAAGCACTGAGTTTAGATAGATATTATCTCACATGTACATATGCTGGTCTTGTTAATGGGAATATGGACTATTGGTGCAAGTCATAGGAAAGTAATTCACACTGTGTTAGACATCTGGACTTTCAGATTGAATTACACAGACTATGCATGAAATACCTTTCAGTTCCTAAGGTAAGGGAGGATAGTCTTGTCAGTCTTAGCTTTGAATGTGATGTGCCTGGCTTTCCCTGAGATTCTGTGTGTGATCTGCACATATAGGTGAACAGCCTCAAAAAAGTCCACAAGGTCCGTTATTGAAACACCTAAGGTTTGATTAGTTGATGTGCTAAGCACTTCAGTCTACACATTATTTGACCTGGAGTTAGAGTGAAAACGATTTCTGAAAGTCAAAGTTGCTTGACTGCTGTTGGGTTTACAAAACAGAGGTAACAAAAAGGCCCTTGTGTACTAACTTAGCCAAAGACGCTGAAACCAGCAGAGCTAAACACAAAAATATAGCTTGAACTGAAAAGCTGCAACCGGGTGCAAGGACAAAGTCTTTATCTTCTGTGGATCACATTGGCACTGAGGAAGACCAGTGACATATTTTCTGTGCCTTGCCTCAAAGTCTTTGTCTTTGGCTCAATATGTTGGAGCACAGAAATAGAATCATAGAATCTCCTGAGTTGGAAGGGACCTGTAAGGATCATTGGGTCCAATGCCTGGCTCCACACAGGGCCAGCCAAGTCACAGCATGGGACTGAGTGCATTGTCCAGACACTTCTTCAACTCAGTCAAGCTTGGTGCTGTGACCACTTCTCTGGGGAGCCTGTTCCAGATACTGCCATAGAATCAGAGTCATAGAATGAGTTAGGTTGGAAGGGAGCTTTAAAGGTTGTCTAGTCCAAATCATTCATGAGGCTTGACAGGTTGTCAACTCCAAGATGCCCCAGATTGATGGTATGCTACTGTGTTGTGTGAGTGAGGAAGTGCCTGGTGTGTCTAGTAATCCAGAGGATGTGCTGTGAAGCTTCATCCTCTAATGGTGGGCTCATTTCAATGTGATATCAAATATATATCTATTAAAAAAATCCTAAAAATCCTGAGCTGCAGGAACAAGGGAGAGCACACAGATTGTCTTTTGCATAAGCAAATGATATCTGAGATCTTGTCCAAGTTAGCAGATCCTTTGTCATGCAGTGAGATGGTCAGTTTTTATAGTAAACTGCAGGGATGCTACTTGTCTGCTTACTTGCATATTCACCAACAGCAGTCAGCCTTGTGAACACAACCTACATTGGCTTTTAAGACAAATCCTATACTGCTGCACACAGTTACATACAGGTTTATGGTGACATGTGCATTGAAACTGCTTCAAGTCGCTAATCTAGAACAGCCTTTTGCCTTTGACATTTGTTCAGCAAGAAAAGGTACAATTCCTTGCTAACCACACAGCTTTGCTAGAATCAGATATTTCCCTTTCCTATTGCCAAACTGAAGACTCCATTTTCTTTAGAGAAACCTCAGGAGGCAGTAATCTAGTTATGAACTGTTGCCATCAACTGTCTTAGCTGCCTAGATAACACAGCAGACTGTGATTTTTTTTGTTGTTTTAAATACAGGAAAGTTGAGCAAAAGCCATGATGCAGGAAAACCAAGAAGCATTTCGAGATGACTGCAGTAACATTAAGTACTCTGAGCTTATCCAGTCTGGACTTCACCTGTGGAACACAGAAACAACTGTAATAAATTTTGAAATTATTTTTCAGATATTATGCAATCTGTTTATTAGATATCTATTTTTCAATAACGATAATCTAAAATAATCTAATAATCATAGAATCATAGAATCTCCCAAGTTGGAAGAGACCCATAAGGATCATCAAGGGACCCATAAGGATCATCAGTGATGCTTCTTGACCTCAGCCCAGCTAAGGGCTATGACCACTTCCCTGGGAACCTGTTCCAGTGCCCGACCCCTCTCAGTAAATAACCTCTTCCTAACATCCAACCTAAACCTCCACTGTCACAGCTTCATGCTGTTCCTTCAGGTTCCATCCCTGATCACCAAAGAGAGGAGATTAATACCTGCCCCTTCACTCCCCCTCATCAGGAAGCCGCAGACAGCAATGAGGTCTCCTGAAGAATCTGCTAGTTTATGTGACATATTTTTTTTGCTGTACCATTAAATAGAGATTTCTCTTTTGACTGCTAGACTGTTAATTGTGTTCTGACATTTTAGACTCATCTGCTTTTTCAGTTTGTTACATCTGCAAATTCTCTGGCAAAGCAGGGTTCTGTGGAAAAATGTCGATTCCCCTTAAATATGGTGCTCTAAGAAAAGATCTTTTTCTCTTCTGTTCCTTTCTTGAAATTATACTTAGGCAAGTTTCTATCAGCAATGAGATTGGCCTCCTTCCAGATTATCTGATAAAAGCCCAGACCTTCTGTGGCTCTGGGAAGCCTCAATGAATCAACTGCCTTTATAGCAAAGGTGTCTGGGCTTTCAATAGTCTTAGCTTCCGCGGAGTCCAGGCATGTCTACTGCTTTAGGAACTGGGAATCCAGAGCAACTCAAGGTTTTAAAATGTTCCGTGATTCCCAGGAAATGCTGAAAATCTGAGAAGTGAGAAATACCCCCTCCCCTCCAGACCACCTAAGGACAAAGTGGGACAGGGGATATGAGGAAGGAAGGTAGTCAAAAATGAAAGAGGTTCAGACAGTTTATCTGACCTGCACATGAAAAAATCTCACATACTTGTTACATCCTGAGCTGGAAAGCCCTGAAGTTCCCCTGGTTTATTTATTACCACATCAAGTGGTAGCTTTCACCTTCTTGGGAGTCCTCATAATACCAAAGGGAGCTTCAAGCTCCACAGCTATGAGGCATCTCAGTCTCACAAAATACCTCAGATTCTCCATATCGTTGTGCATTGGAGGCACAGACACCCTTATTTCTATTACATCATTTGATTTTAAGCTCATCTGTAGACTTTTGTCCTTTAGCTTTTAAATATATTTCTCCTTAAAGTAATGCAAAGAAAGGAAAAGGGAATTAGAAAAGTAAGTCAGCCGCTGGTGACTGATTAATTTCCTTTTGACACATTATTTTTCTAATGTTTTATTGGACTAGAATAACATTTGCATGAACATGAACTCCAGGAACATGTTTTTTTGATAATCAAACTGCTACTTAAGTGTCATAGCTGTATTTGGGTGATTAATGAAAGGTGTTTATATAGCCAGTTATTCTGTTTCATTTCAGCAACTGCGCAAAACTACTTACAGAGCATATGACATGTTGCTCCCTTTATGGAACAGTCTCCATATGTTCATTAAGGTGGAAAAAAGCAAGGAAGCTAAATGCAGGTGTCAGCTGAAACCTGCAGAGGATCACGGTTTCATTGGATTCTGCTTTCTTCTTTGATTTGCAATTAACATATTTCTGGACTTCAGACATACTTAATCTATTGTCCCTGGGGTATCAGCATTTTGTTTGTGTGGTTTGATTTCTTCCTTACTTTTTTTTAAAAATTTTTTTTTTACAGCCTTACTAACACAAAGAAAGATGTCTGAGGGCAGCAAAGTATTCTGCTGCATTTGACTGCAAAGGGATGGTAAACTAGGATACATATTTATTAGGATATTTTATTCTCTCCCTATTTTTTTTTTAAAGCACACAGTTATCTTTATGCTGAGGACATTGAAATCTCTTGGGAAGACCATTTTAAATGAGGAATCAAAACATTTCAAGCTTCTCATCACAACTGCAAATTGAAAAAGGAGCACTTGCACACCACATTTACTCACCTAACTGAGGGACTTTCTTCAGCCAGTATTTGATGACAAAATTTAGCAAGCTTTTGATTTGTACCAAGCGACAAGGGGCATTGCACGGGGCAACCAGTCCATGAGAAACCCGTATGGCAAAGTTTGATAAAATGTTCTGACAGCACTTTGTGTCTGTGGCCTCCTGCCTCTCTCTCTCTCAATTGCCTCTGTTGTATCACTGCAAAGGACTGAGCAATGTTAATGTAGTGGAGCTCCTGCCTTGCCTTGCAAGGTTAGAAATCAGAAGAAAGCAGGCCAAAACCTTCTTCTGTGATGGACTCCAATTTCTTGTCTTCAGAAGAGTGATAAGAATAGCTGATGTCTGAACACAGCCGCCACAGGCCATTATTTCTGCCCTCAAACGGGACAGAAATCCAGGTGGCAGAGGCTGTTTTCACACTGACAAGACTTGTGATGGTATTTAAAGGAGGTAGTTGTCATTCTTAGCATTTCCATGTGAGGAAGCTAGTGCTCCTACTTGGAGGAGTGCAAGTTAGTCATCTTGGGGAGACAGGGGGAAGATAGTTTCCCAAATTAATATTAATGTGCTAACCTAAACCCCCACGGAAATAGAGAGATATGGATGTCTCATGGGTGAGTGAAGACAATTTTTTCAGGGTTAACTGTTATCTCACAGACCTCCTTCATCCTATGCTGTTTATGCTACACTGTTTATGTAGAGATGTCAGTACATCTGGTAGATGCATGTATCATCCATTTCTTGGACATGACAGTATCAGTAAGGCTCATTTCTATGTACTTCACATGACTTCCTTTTGAAGCTCCCTGTCTCAGATTTTTAATATCCTCTTCATCTATAAGTACAGGACTGTGTTACATGTCCTGGACTGGTGTGAAGCCAGTATATCTCCTTTAATTCTTTTGCCCCTTTACTGACTTAATTGGATGTTGATTTAAGAGCCTAAGCTTTTAAGGTGCAAAATCTGCCTTGACCTTTACCTGTTATTTCCAAGGAGGTAAGTAGGTGAATGCATTTAATCTGAGCAAAACTTTAAAAAATTAAATATTTTTAATACAGAAACATGTTCTGTTTCAGGATGCATGCAAGCTGAAGAAGGGATAGATTTGACAGCTCTGCTGAGGTAGGATTCAGTATTCCTATATGGTGCCTGATTTGTGTTTTTACAAGGGTAACATTTTGCAGACGGTTCATGCTTTAAAAACCTGCTCTGGCTGCCATGACACGGGTAGATTAGTATGGGAATACTCAGTATTGCAGCTGCTTTTTGCAATCATAGTTTTGCACCTGATGAATAATATCCTCCTCAAGAAAATCATTAGTCAGTAGTTCAGGTAAGAGATCTGCATGTTAAACAGCTGAGGTTGCATCTGGCTACTGTGTCTGTGGAGAGTTGCTTCCTGGTAAAATGAGCTCATGCATTAAACTTGGGAATTCCTCTGAAAGAGAGTCCAGCCTATGAAACAAAAGTTATCTAAGTTCGGGTATTTTCCTCTTCTCAGCTTATCAACAACAATGATCATAGAATCATAGAATCATAGAATAGTATGAGTTGGAAGGGACCCCTAGGATCATAGAGCTCCAACCCCCCTGCCACAGGCAGGGCCACCAACCTCAGGCCTGGATCTACACTAGGTTGCCCAGGGCCCCATCCAACCCGACCTTGAACACTTCCAGGGACGGGGCATCCACTACCTCTCTGGGCAGCCTGTTCCAGCACCTCACCACTCTCTCTGTAAAAAACTTCCCCCTAATATCTAATCTAAACCTTCCTTCCTTTAGCTTTAATCCATTCCCCCTTGTCCTGTCATTGTCTATCCTTTTAAAAAGTTGAATCCCCTCCTGCTTATAAACTCCCTTCAGGTACTGGTAGGCTGCAATGAGGTCCCCCCGCAGCCTTCTCTTCTCCAGGCTGAACAAGCCCAGCTCCCTCAGCCTCTCTTCGTAGGGCAGGTGCTCCAGCCCTCTAATCATCTTCATGGCCCTCCTCTGAACCCTCTCCAACAGTCCCACATCCTTCTTGTATTGGGGGCCCCAGATCTGGACACAGGACTCCAGATGGGGCCTCACGAGGGCAGAGTAGAGAGGGGCAGTCACTTCCTTGTCCCTGCTGGCCACCCCTCTTCTAATGGAGCCCAAGATACCATTGGCCTTGCGAGCTGCAAGAGCACACTGCTGGCTCATGTTAAGTTTCTCATCCACCAGAATCCCCAGGTCCTTCTCAGCAGGGCTTCTCTCAAGGAGCTCTTCTCCCAGTCTGTATCTATCTGGGATTCTTCCGGCCCAAGTGCAACACCTTACACTTTGCAGTGCTGAACCTCATTAGGTTCACCCGGGCCCACCTTTCCAGCCTGTCAAGATCCCTCTGGATGGCTTCCTTTCCTTCTAGGGTGTCGACCACACCACTCAGCATGGTGTCGTCCGCAAACTTGATAGTTTCACATATCACAATCAAGATTGAATTTAGCTCATCTGTGCCACAAGGATCTTTCCAAGCAGACACTTTGAGGATGATCCGGTCAAAATCTGTATATTCTTTATATAGAATATTTAAAGAGTCTGTGTATTTAAAGAGTTTTTGTCCCTCTAATTGTTGTTTAGGCTTCTTGTCACCAAACATCCCAGTTAAAAACATTTTACTGATCCTACACTCAAAGCTCTCCATTTTGCTTTTTTGTGGCTTGGTATGGAAGGTGGGAATACAAATGAGCATTAAAAAAATATGCAAATTTGTTTCCAGGATATCTTTTCTATGGGGCAAAATCTACTTGTCCTGTTACAACAGCTCAAAAATACAGAACATCTCTTCATATAACATTTTAAACAGATTTCAGAAATACAATTTACAGGGAATAGAATAAGTCTGTGTGCACTCAGCTGTCCATACTGAATGTTTATATACACTGTTCCTCTTTAATACTGGTATTTAAACATCCAGTGGCTGCAGTAATTTATGGAGCAAACCCTGAAAAATTCTAAATCAGGATTAGTGTCTATTAACTCTATTAAGTTACATTTGGCAGTCAACCAAAGTGTCAACTGAGCTTACATTCCTCTTTATCCAGTAACTAGTGCTGGAGAAGGCACGTGTACATTATCAAGTGGAAAAAGGTGTCCGGGGTAATACTGCAGTTATCAGGCCAAATTCTCTGCTGGCATAACTCATAGTGTTTCCAAGCCAGATCTTTCAGAATAGCCCGTCTGTCTTGAATTAATTTTTTGTATTTGCTTTTTAATAAGCAACTTTCCAAGCAGTGAGGGTTTTTTAGCTGCATGACTCCCATTAAAGTCAATAGGAGTCATGTGGCTAAAACCCTATGCAATGCTTGAATTTATTGGAAATTGGCATCTGGTGGTGAGAGCACTTCTATTGTTTGGTCTTCCTGCCCAATCATCTCTTTCTGCCTGGCCATGTAGCCTCTTACACTCCTAGTTGCTGGAATCTCCATGCCTAACCTTTCTATTCCTTCCCTGATATCCTTTCACACTAAAAATAAAAGAACCTCCTCTGTAGAATCATTATTGCCTCATGCCCTTTTGTTTGGATTTTCTGTATGCGGCCTCTTTGTTCAGCCTCAGCTGTTGCTGAACTTTGCTGTTGGCTGCAGTGAATCATTGCACTGTTCATGCAATCAGTTACGTTTGCACAATACTTTGGGATCTGGTTAGATGAAAGGTGCTCGGCAAACAAAAGCTTGGGTGCTTACCATTTCATTCTAAAATACTGTCTAGTGGGTCTGATGTCATTGCTTTACTAAAAATGAGCAGGTGTTATCAATTATTACTCCATAATTTCTTGCTCCTCCAAAATGATGTTGTTCCACCGAAATGAAGGGCAGCGTTTCAATTGATATGAGGTATACATCTTAGCTCCAGACACGTTTTAACTAGTGTGAATATAGGCTGCAAATTCCAACCTTAGGAGCATTGCTGTAGAATTTACTTGCCAATAACTGGAAGTACTGTATATTTTGTTTAAAACACCCAAAAACCATTTTATATTGATGTGCATTTGGAAAATTTGCAAATTTATATATGTATCTGAAGGGTGGTCTCTTTGAAACAGCAAAAATGTTTCTAATTATTCTTTGCTGTAAAGGTTAGGGTATCAGCCCAGATTACATCTGGGATACTATTGAAAATAATGCTTCCTCCAGGGATTACTGGAGTAGTTTTCAACCAAATGGAAAAAGAGACATCTTCACAGATGAAGATTTATTTTTCTCCCAGAGGTGGCTGTGGACATCTGAGTTTGAAAAAAAGGCTTTATTAAATGGCAATGTACTAAAGTTTACACAGTTTTAAAAATGCTGTATAGGAAAGTTGTTAATGATTGAATCTGAGCATTGTACAGCTCTGTAATAAAGGATAGAGGCTATCCAGTATCCTGAAGAGAAAACACAATTCAGATTCCTTCAGGCACTATATGTTTTTAAAAAATAATCTCAGGACTGAAAATCAAATCTATCAGGCAACACTAGTCAAGCAACTTGGGACTGTGCCAGCCAGCCTATTTTAAAGTATAGCTAAAGCAGACTGAAGATTATCTTCAAGAAGATATCGTAGAGCAACAGAGCACTGAATGAATATAAAAGTCTTTCTGGGAAAGTTGTTGAAAACCTCATTAAATCATCGTGTTTTAACATGGGTATGCTATGCAAAAAGGCAGTGTTTCCCTGCAAGACAATTTTGCATTTATTCAGTCGACTAGAAAGATATTTTACCAAACAGATTTTTTTTTTAAACTTTCATTGAGTGGTTTTAGAGCTCATCCAAAGATGCCAGAGCTTCAGAAATTTTGTCTATGACAGGTACAGCAGCTGCGATGGAAATGTTGCTGAACATCATTCCTTGTCTCAATTCTTTGGGGTTGTGCTTAGAGATAAATGGGGTTTTCTTCTTGTGCTTCTCTTCACCCCCAAACTTGCTCTCCTTACAACCAGAAGGAAGCAACCTAGTGGCAAAATTTTTTCAGGTTTACCCTGAAAAAAATGGATTTATGTTCTTAGCACATTTGACTTGTAAGACTACCTCTGCCCAAGCTAAATTGAAGTGTGTTTCCATTTGACAGGGTTCAGAGTGACCTTTGCTCATTTTCTGCAGGATTTTCCATGGAACATTTACCATAGCCATGTTTATCGAAGTATTTTTTTCAGATTTTCCACTATTTTAGAAGTCTGGTGTTTGGTCTGAGAAGTACTTTGTTATTAAACAAAGGATACCAGAAACTGTCAAAGACAAAACTAGTAACTTGAACATGGAAAACAAAAGTGCTAGTAGTAATATTGGCATATTGGAAAGGGCAAGTGGATGAGAGTTTTGGGTTTTCTTTCATTAAAAAGAAAAAAAAAACCCACTTTTCATTAAAAGAAAAAAGACTATCTGGAGTAAATCTGACCTGAGCTAACTTTGAACTACCCTGGAGAAAGCAAAAAACTGTGTCACACTATGAACTACCCAAACCAAGCAAACCCCCAGCTAAAAGATTTAGCACAGAGAGTTAGTTTTAAACTAAAGAAGACCAGCACTTTAATCTTTTTGCTTGATTTTCCTTTCAAACACAGTCATCCATTTAGCTCCCTGCTGTCCTCATGAAGAATTTCCTTATGATGAAATCAGGGTTCGGAGATTTATTATGCAACGAGCAGAGCAGGTTCAAGCTGATAAAGGCTTCCTGGGTGAGTGAAGGATGCTTAATGCCAGGAAAGATACTCTTTTAATGTGAGGTTCTTGACCATTTATTACATAAAAATGTTAATCTGATAGTGTTTTTAATCTGCTTGTTATCAGCGGTGGCTGCTTGGCGTTAAAGACAAGATAAAAGGGAGAGCTGAAGAAGCAGATTTGGGGAGCACTCACTCAGTTAACATGCCGGATACAACACACCTTCCCATTTATCTGCTCTTGCAGAGGGAGGGAGGAGGAGAGGGCTTATGACCACGATAACGCAGCAGCTCAGTGGTCTGATTGGGCAGTGGTGTGCACACGCTAAAAGGACACTGTGTGAGAGATAAGCCGCGATAAAGATTGGGACAGTCATTTCCCAGGAAACTGCAGAGTGGAGGATTTGCTTTACATGCCATTTCGAGGGGTTCTCCAAATACAAAATATTTAATCCCTTCTCCCCAATCCACTTCCGCCCTCCCAATCCCGCGAACTGCTGTGTGAGCTGCAGAATTAATGAAGCCAAACATCCCGCATCAGTGTTGTGCCCTCGGCTTGTCTCAGCTAATGCACGGGCTGGTCATCCCCGTGAAATCTTGGCAGGCAAGTGGCATTGTGACTAGTCCTAGCTTTCGTGCATGCAGAACCAATTGCTGGTGTAAAATATACAGGCGGCTGTCAAACCAGGCTTATGGACTCAGAAGTTATTATGGTGGCCTGGAGTATGAGCACTCTTATGAGACTTGTTTTCTAAGAAGATTGAGATAAAAGTTATCTATCTCATCTGCAAGACAAAACCACAAACTTTTTTCTTGAGGGGATTTGGCTTGGTAGTAAATTTTTAGGTGTTTTTTTTCGAGCTGACACAAATTTTTGCAATCAGTGGAGTAGCTAGGTAGGAAACAGCTTGCCCATGTCAGAAAATGTGGGGGATTAAAATCCTTTACTTTAGGATGAAACCATGACTGCTCCAAGTTTTTTTATGCTGAAAGAGACATGAACTCATTCCCTGTGCTGGAACTCTCATATTTCCCACAAACTAGATGAATACTATAGCAGTCGGCCAAATTTTATTTCGAGGTGAAGGCTTTTTAGCCAAATGAGATATTTACAGTAACATTTCTGTCAAAATCAATATACTGTTTAAAAATACCCCATGCTTTGGCAATGCAGTATCTCCTACTGCAAAGTTACACTGCTGAGAAGCTTCTAGCTGACTCCTGGGATGAAGGAAGGTTGACAGAGCGGCTGGACTGAGTGGGTACAGCCTGTGCGTGTACAGGATTTATTGTGACCTATGGAGAAGCCTCAGAAACACAAGTTGGATGCATCTAGGAACGGGATATACATTAAGCAAATAAAGTCCATGAAACATTGACTTCAAAAGCTACTTTGAAGCTAACAGGCTGAAGTCTGCATATAGACATAGACAAATGGATAGACCCGGCTGGGTGTTATACCAGTGCTGCCCAGCATCTGTTAGAGAGTGCAATCAGTGCATGACAGAAATCCTGTACCACACCTTGCAGTCAAGTAGGATTTCTCTATCTATGTTTGATAAATCCAAGTGGGACACATTTTTAGCAATCCCATATCAGAACATGGTTGACAAGGGAAACCATGGTTAGAGCGAACAAAATTCTCAAAGGCTGAGAAAAAATAATGAAATATCAAGTGTGCATTGCTTAGTCAAACATTCATTTGCTGATCCACTCAACTGCATTTAAAATGTTTGTACTGGAGAGATGTGCAACTATAGCACAGAACACCTGAAGCTCTGCATTTCCCCAAAGAGCATAAGGAATATTAGCAGAAGAGCTGCGAGATTCCCAAAAGTGACTGGGCAATACCTTCATGCGAAGACTTTTGTGTTTAAATGAGGGTTTTATTTTGAATTTAGATCTGGGAGCTCCTTGCTTAGACCACCAGACAGAGCAGCCCTGATAAATGCTGGTTTTAGGTTGAGAACTTCGATTTGTTCACCACAGCAACTCAGGAATCAGTGTCGAGAGAGTATGTGGTCACTGTTAAACTGCTAAACTGAGTTCAAGTTGATCTGAAGACAGGAAACAAGACAAAAGTCTACCGTGGCACAAACCTCTGGTCATAGGGGTAGGACTGACAAGAATGATGATTGCAAAACAAATGGGAAAATGTCAAATAATGAACTCCTATAGATGATCTCAACTCAGTCTGCATTCATTCCCCAGGCAATTATATGAGTAAACAGGCTCTGTACCAGGCACTAAATGGGTTAAAATCACTGGGGCAGCAGAAGTACTTTGTACTTTTTGCAGAAGCTTGGATCACTCTAACTTTACAGGGACTGTTAGCAGATGGATCCCAACTGATCTCTAGTGGCAGGACACAGGAAGGAGCAAGAAGAAGAAAAACAGTTACAGGCACAAAACCCATGGCTTTATACATCAAGCCCAACATCCAAAAGCAAATTGGAAGTCTGTGCAAGTTGCAGAGAATAGGTGTAATGTGCGTTGTTCGCTAGTTCTGCTAAGTAAGCGATCAATATATTTACTCCCTGGATAGAATACAATTTTGCTGTTGTGACAGTGCTACTTCTACTACTCTGTGAAGAAAAATGACTCCATGGAGTCCGTGATCCCTATCTGGTCAGAACCTCCAGCCTTCAAAAGATATTTTTAAAGATAACTGTAAATGATAAAAAGATAGACTTTCTGAAAATTTGCAGTGCACCAAAGCCAAGAAATTCAGATGTAGAATAAAATGCAATGGCTGGTGATTAGCCCAATCTATTTTACTGAGATATTGCCAAGCAGGCAGAGTTCAGGATGGACTAAAGGCTGTTGGTGAACTTCCTTTCAGAGGGATTGTTAAAGGAAACCCTTGTAATTGTTTTTTGTTTGCTCATTTGTTTTTATTTTGGATGTTCATGCTTATTCAGGTATAGGGGTTTCTTAGAATGTTTCAAATGTAAAGTCACCTACTTGCAGCTTTCAGGTTCTGCTTAATCAGCAGGTAACAATTACAAGTTAAAGCTCTGTTATATCTCATTAGCTAAAGAGAAGGGAGAAAAGAAGGTGGGACACACAAGGAATGGACAATGACTTCCAGCTGGAACTGAAAATAAGTTATGATGATGATGAGGCATGCTATTTCAAATCTACAGCTTGGCCAGGAATTTTCTACATCCCATATAGGATATCACAGGAAGGTGAGAGGAACATAAGCAGAGAATCTCTTTTCTGGGAAGCTCTTTAAGGGCTATGTAAAATCATGGCAAAACCAGCCTTAAGGAATATTCTACTTTTTTGACCATTGCTGTTCATTACTGGGAGACTAATGAGAAGAGTTTGAAGCAGAAGATTAATGTGGTCTATTCTTATAACCTGCTCTCCTCCTCATAAATCTCCCATTATTACATATGCACTAAGCAGCGTGTTGCTTCACCTTCTCTTTACAAGTCCACCCACAGCTCTCTTTCATTTGCTTCCTTGTACTACTCAGAGGCCAAATTCTACTAAAATAATCCAAACTCCCCAACCCCCTCAAACCAACATCCTCTTCCCATCCATCAACACTTCACCACCACTAATGAACACAGAAGTTGAGAAGGAAAAAATAAATAAATCACCTAATGGAAATAGCCTATTTGGATCAACTTTTGATCTAAGCATACAGATGTTGATATAAACTGAAATAGTCCAAAATTAATAATACCTTGAGTTTTGCTTCTCCATCACAGATAAGTGTTATACTTAGTTGTCTCCCTTCTGTCTTGGGAGAGCTAGTCAACCTTCCCTTTCGTTCTCTATCTCTTGATCTAAAGAAGTCAATGAGTTAACATCACAGATGGCCACCACCACCTCAGTTCTCAAAGGAAGTGCACCCAGAAGAGGTAGAGTTAACAGTCTAGGCGGACTTGTATATGCTATGGCTCAATTTCAAGAAACAATGCATATTATAGACCAGATACACAGTGGAGTGGACATTGAGCTATCTAAATGCCAAATAGTTATGAACAGCTTGCTTTTCCACAGCACTCTTGGGAGAAGAAACCTTAGATATATTTTGGTGCTATACAAAGATGAAGAATGAGAGAGATCAAGTGATTTATTTAGGGTCACTCAGGATATCTCTAGTTGAATCAGAAACAGAGCTTCCGTACCTGAAGCCCTGCTCCAGTTAACAGTCCTATCTGCTCAGGTGACAGACTACATTTTCCCTCTACAGAATAACAAAGTCAACTCTCCTGAATACACCCTGTTATAGAGCTGTTCTCCCCAGTAAGAAGGCTGCAAGAGATTCTCAAGCTTCACATGTACTCAGAGGCCAGAACAACCCTGGCAAATGCTGCCTTAAATTATTCTTGTATAAAAGCAGTTGGGTACAAAACAATAAAAACAGAAAAGGAGGAAGAAGAAAAGCTGTTCTTGAAAGTTTTTTTCTTATTATGCAAACACAGAGTCCAAAGATTTTCCAGGGAATTGTTGTGTTAAATAGCCACAGTTGTAAATTGTGAATTCATAAATGAATACAAATGTGTAGCTGTCATAACTGGCAGATGACACTTCCTGAAGGATAAGCTTGTACTCTTCCCCAGCGAAGGCAGCATGCAAGAGTTGCATCTCCTGAGACTTCTAATGTACAAATTCTTTGGCAATTCTTCCTAAGGCGGAACTGTTTTTAATTTAGAAGACGTCAACCTACTTGTACTAGTGGGAGAAATTAATAAGCCGAGGATGCAGGTCGGCTGTACTGTAATACTGAGTAGATACGTCTCCATTAATTGCAGGATTGTCTGTGCTCACTTAAAAGCTGTTCTGTTTCAGAGCTTGATCCTATTGCCTCTGCGCAGATAAAATTCCCTTGAGCTTCTAACACCTTTTCTGCTGCTGACCTCTCAGGGGTGGGTTTGTTTCATGTTTGCATGCACCACATGCTGAAACACATATTTCTTCCATCTGTATAGCACAGATATGAATATAGATATTCATATGTCCTCTAATACTAAGCCCCATTGTGTTTATCTGTCCTGGACATTTAGTAAATGCTATTTTATAGATAGGGAATTAAAGCAAAGAGAATCTAAAAGCCATATTCAAATGGCCTGGATTGCTAGTAGGGTTTTGGATCTAATATTTATTCTGGGCTGTTCTAAGCAGCTCCCTATACTGTGCTTTACTAAAGCATCAGTTGTTCAGAAGTAGCCAACTGTCTCCCCTGACCGCACATGGACCTTTCATGTTGCTTGAATGTAGCCCTGGGAGTCTTGATAAAGAGTATACAGTGAGTCTGTGACAAAAAAAAAAAAAGATGTTTAAACCAACATACCAACCCTTAGCCTGGTACTTTTTGGCCAACTTTCTGACCCTTCTCCACTGTAACTCATCTAAAAGCCCTGTGCAGGAGATTTACTGGAGTTAACAGTCTATCCTGCAATTGTCTGGAGGAAACCCCTGGTCCAAAGGACTAGGTGCAGTGTTTAATCTTGCAGATATTCTAGTAGGTTTACACTGCATACATGAGAGTAACCGGAGTCCTCCAATGTTCCCCATCCACTTATCTGCATGATTATTCCACCCCAGTAAGCAATCTATTATCTTCTGGATGGACTTACTCCCCACATTTAGTAACTGTTCACACTATTAAATGAATCATGCTCTCTACATACTAGACACATATTATGCACAATTAGACTACCTAAATCTCAATTTAGGGTAATAAAACCCTTGCCAGAATTAATGCTGTGCTCTCCATACATAACCCACGTAAATGTATCTAAATGAAAGCAAATAAAAAACCCCTAACTAAACAAAAAGCAACAAAACCCACCAACAAAAGCAAAAAAGGAGCTTTCATTTTTCAGTGAAATTCTTACAGTTCAGCACAACATTGGCAATGGGCACGGGTATTTTTTGCAATGATTGTTTTTCTTTCTGAATACTGAGGAAATCTTCCTCTGTGTACAAAAGCAGCAGATATTAAATTTTGGATGGTGTTTGTATTTAGGAGCAGAATTCAGAAGGTGCACTAGCATCAGAAATTCACCGAGAAGTTTTGTTTAGGAAGTGAGCAGCTTCTAGTAGCTTAGGTATGCTTAAGAAAAGCTTAAGTAAATGGAAAACATGCTATATTAATTTATAAAGAAATATTTTAATTTTATTTATTTGTTTTAACTGGGGTTGAATTGAACTTTCTAGTCAGATTTCAATCTTAGCTAGATTAAAATGCAGTCATAAGAGTTCCTAGATTTACACTAATATCAATAAAATAAAATTAGTTTTGGTAGTGGGGTTTTTTTGGGTTGGCTGTTTCGGGTTTGGGTTTTTTTGGGGTTTTTTTGTTGCCTTTTGGTTTTTTGGGGTTGGTTTTGTGTGTGTGTGTGTGGTGGGGTGTATTTTTTTTGTTTTGTTAAATACTAGAAGGCTTATTTTTTTCTTTTGTGAACTATGTTATAGCATAAGCTTTTGCATGTTACCAATAAAAGGCCTTTATAGAATATCCTTATTTGTGCTGTCAGCTCTATGGAGAAGGGGCAATAAGTATTTTGTGCAAAATGAACCCTACTATCCTCATTAATACAAGGAGCAACCTATGAAGTCTGCAACTCCTATGAGCAACAGAGGGAATTTCGTATTCCTAAGCAGGACCTTATAATTGACTTACAATTGTATCCTTTTATAAGCCAAAAGTCTAGTGTGGTCTAGCATTTGATACAAGACCAGACCAAGATTCAGATGTTTCCCTGAATTATTTATGACCTGGGTAGATACACCTATTGTCCCTGCCTTTCTCACTTCTCACTCTTTGTAAGTCTCTCTTTTTCAATGGGAAACTTTTTGGTAGAGACTTCTTTCTTTATGTACAACACCACGCACTGAAAATCCTCAGTTTTAAGCAGAGACTCCAAAATGGCAATATAAACAATAAACAACATCTATAATGTGGTACAAATGTCTGCAAAAGGGTATATAGAAAAACAACGTGGAAACAAATTAATTTGAGATATTTAAGGTTCAGAAAATTTGATGATTCAGTCTAATTGGACACATTAAACAAACTATATTCAAGGGATATGCTCCTGGCACGCTGTAAAAGCCTTTTTTTTTTTTTCCTTTTTAAAATGAGAAATCTGGTTAATTAAATTTACTTACTAAACAGCTTGTATTACAACAGTAGAAAATGACAGATGTCTTTCATAAAATTAGTCATATTGTGTTAATTTTCTACTCTCCCCCAAACATTGTGTGATTATGGACATATTTTCTCCTGTTAAAAAGCTATCTGTCATAATTGCTAATGAATTCAATGCAAAAATGTTCTGAAAGAAAAGGTGTGCCACATGAAATGTAGAAAAGTTTTTCTGTGACACGTTTTCTCATTGCAACTTTATTCGGCGGCTGTTAGCTGCTTGCAGAATACTGCATAATTTTAAAGGCTTATACTTATAAAGGCCAATCATGTATTAATTCATTTGGTATTCATTGAGAGACCTTTAATCATGATGGATTAATTTATTATAAATGCGGATATAATATGTTATTTCATAATATCACCACTGTAATTTAGCAATTAAACAGTCTGTTATTATTTCAATCACTGCCCAGATCTGTATCATGATACAATGTTTTGCTCCACGGTGAATTATTTTACATTACATATAGGACAATGGATTTTTTTGAAGAGTAAACCTTTGGGGAAGCAGAAATATATAAGATAATACTTTGCTCTAATATTCTCCTTTGTCTCTGAGATGATTCATCCTAAATACTTAAGGCCAGATAGTTGGAGGCTTGAAGTGATTGCAGGTCTGATCCAAAGCTTGCTGAAGTCAATGCTGCACTCAGCATCTTAGACCCTTTTGTGAGTGAGAGGGGTGTAAATACTCACCAAGAAAAGGATGCAAAGAGGACAAAAATCAGGGAGGTGCACCAATCAAGTGCAATCGGGGGTAGATGGTAGAAATAGTCAGGTACAAGAAAATCTAACCTGTTATTTTTTCAAAGCTGAGTGAGACTCCATTAGTGCTAACCTGTACTTCTCCCTAAACAGACAAATATAGGGCTTTCCCAAGGGCATGGGATAAAGCCATTACACCCCCATTCATGAACTGCATTCTGGCACAGTACTCATGCCTTCTGACACTTTCAGCTTAGGAGAGGAACTGGGGTGCATTTATGTTGATCCAATTTTACAAGTGTCAGATGTCTAAACCTTACGGTGGCCCACATGGAATGACCCCAGAGAGAATACAGTTCAGAAGAAATTATTTCCATATTACAGATGTGCAAACTGAGATGCTTGGAAAAGAGATATACTCCTTTGGTACCTTCAGTAAGTGTGAAAAGATACGAGGTGGAATACCTGGAAAATTAAATTCAACCATTTCTTTTTGTTCCAACAACTTGGCCTTACTTCTTTCTCTAGCACGTGCTGTTGTTTAAAAAAAAGAAAAAGAAAAAGAAAAAGAGCAGGAAAAAGTTGGTAGAAGTTGTCAGGTCTGTACCTCTGACCAGGTGCTAAAGAACAAATTGATCTGTTACTTTGGGCTCATTTTTTAAACTCCCTCTATTGACATTTAAGTAACTGATTCTTCTCCATCATTGTTAGCTGTCTTTTTTCCTGCCTGTCAAGAGCTTGCTAAATTAAGATTCACAGCCCAGGATAGTTTTCATATGAACCCAAAAGGAGTCAATATGTTTACTTAGATAAATGGTTATTTTACAAGGTAGTGTAAAATGCATAATTTTCTGTGGTATATAAAGCCATGAAGCACAATCCATCATGAGTGACTCATTTAATCTCTGATGCATCACTGGATGCCTTCTTCAAAGAGCAATCTGGAATAAGTGATTCACATTAGGAGATCAGGAAAAGAGATGCACAGAGAACAAGTGAAGAGATCAGAATCAAAATGATGATAATGTACACTCGATCATATGATAAAGATCACAAAATCCTGTTAAAACCTCCAGTGTGTTGCCCTGCCTATCCAGGATTCACCCCCTCAGGAGCATTTTATGCTGCTTTTCCTTCTCACATTTGGGCTGGATAACAGAGCTATCTGCAGCCGGAGATGAAGAGCAGTTTTACGGGCTAACAAATCTACTAGAACCAATGGTTTTAATCTCTCCTTGGCTACAGAATCAAAGCCAAGTTCTCTGCAGGTGTAAATGGGATCTGCTCCACTGCCTTAGGTGGAATTTCACTCATTTACACCATTAAAGAATTTGGCACTAAGGATGTTGAGATCAAAAGGTTCCAGTTGGCAAAGGGATGTGCATAAGAGAATCTGTCTGGGGAAATATTCTGGTAAGACTTATCTATCCTGTGGAAAGCGGGCTTATTTTTCCTCAGAGGAGTCTGGTATTGATAAATCCAAATTATATTAAATTTTGGGACATCTCTTATGGCTGTGCTAATACTGAACTGGCCAGCTACTTAGGAAGCCTGCCAAAACCCTGCAGAAGGAAAGCACAGTGATGTGTCTGCCACGTGTATTTTCACATCATCATATGCATATTGCATGTTTTTATTTTCCACTGACATAACACTTATTGGTGGTGTGTATTGTTCATTTAATAAAATCGGGATTGGAACATGTCCTGCCATAGCTGCTTGCACAACACACACCAAGAGAGGGAGCGTTATTAGTAGATGTGTCTTCATGATGCCACCTGCTGCATTGCCAGAAATAATTTTCACCTAAATTGGAGTTCCTGCATATGCAATGAAGCCTTTGCCATTATTATATCAGAGACAACTAAGAAAGATCTGTTTATTTGTTAACAATCATTTGGGGAAATATAGGAAGCAGTGAAATATCAAAGCTCAATTAGAAAAATTATCTAAACTGCTACTTCCAGTGTGTAGAACAACACAGTCCCCATTCCCTCACCTCCTCCTGCTCTGTTAGAGGTATCCATGTGACTTTTCCAAAAGGACAGCATCCATATATTTAAACTTTTATATATTTGGATTCTTGCTCAGAATCCAGTTTGCTCCTGGATGAGGGCGTGTTGATGAATGCCTGGAATGTTTCTCTGGATAGATACAGGCATGCTTGGTGTGAAAGCCAGCTCCACTCCAGCAGCCCTCATCAGGACTCATTAGCTCAGTCAGTACCAACAGCCAGCCTTCTTTCCTCTAGTGAAGGCAGACTTTCCTTGCTTCTGCCCACAAACCTTCTGGTAACAGGAGGATTCCTCACCAGGGTTGTACCAGGTTAGGCCAGATGTTTATTCAATCCCCTGTCCTGTCTCCATCAGTGGTCAATGGTCAATGCTCACAGCATGCTGCAAGAGTAATGCAAACTTAAAATACTTCCCTATCTGCCAAAATTTTATGATTCAGGGCTGTCCTGTAAATATATCCAGAAATATAAACCACCAGTAGGGGTCATAGATTACTGGGTTTGTTCTAGTAAAATCTTTGAACAATAACACATACAAATTTGTGAATCTCAGGTCCTGAGAAAGATTTGCCTGAGGTTTTTAATAGGTTGAGGTATGAGGTTGAAAAAAGAACTGTTTCTTTATGTTCATTCGCTATCTTCATACCAAGGATAAATAGCTACATCACAAAAGTATGTGTTTTTACTGTTGAAAGAGAAGGACAGAAAGAAAAATCAAACTATGGTGATGTTTTTCACTTTTATGTTGGTCAGGTTGTCTTCATACACCAAAGATGTTGATTATCCTTGCTCTAAACTGTTTAGGTAAACACATCAACTGGTGATATTTCCATGTTTTTCCAAAGGTGGTACCTGTGTGGTAGGTTAAGAGATATGAAAGGCAAGAAAAACATCTCTGAATAAAAGGACTCCATGGACAGCACATAGCTTTCTAGAAATTTACTTCATTGGCTTATTTGAACTCAGAATTTGCAATTCTGCTGCAAGGAAGCACAATCTGGATCTTTGTATGCCAGCAGTTAGAACTGGGAGAATTTCTAATACAGAGGTACCGTATAGAACAATATAGAGATCTAATGTTCATGTTCTATATTATATTGACTGTCTGCACAAAACTTTGAAATCCTGCATCCATGTAAGTTTGAAATCTCTAAAACAAGACAGGTTGCTGTCCTGCAAGAGTCCAGTTAACCTCTATCTACTGCAGTTTTACAGAACTTGGTTATCCTGAGCACAGGAATTCCTGGCTAGAATTATTTTGTCTGTTTTATGCAAAACAGTTGTACATGTTGGATCAGCAACTTCTTTCATCCTTAAAAATTAGACTGACCTTAGAGACGATCATGTGCCATTCTGGGGCAGATGCCCATCAGACTTCAAGGGATCACTCTGATTTCTATCAGCAGAAGGTCTGGCAGGCTTTGGTTATGAGAGTGGAACTTAAGTCATTCTCAACAAAAACAAAACTGCAGTGAGCACTAATGTAAAAACTCTACATATAGATGTACTTCTGATGTGGGGATAAATACACTTGTGTGCGCAAAACAGAAAAGCTGGTGGATATAGTAAAGTGTGCCTATTTTTTCTGGGTTTATTCATAATTCATCTATTAATAAAGCTTTCGGCTCTGGTGGAGTCTTTATCCTACCATAACAGGAGCTCCTGGCTTCATAACTTCACTGGAGCAACCCAAATGATGAATATGAGCTGAAGAATAGAAGCCAAATCCTTCTAGGCGCTGTACATTTGTGCTTGCCAGAAAAATTATGGCCAGTCAAAGGAGCAGATGGAAAGTAGCCATGTCTGTTTTGGCACTTCTTAAAGTCCACTGAGGCCACTATGCAAGCCTTTCATACTTGGACCTGCACAAGTAACTTCTGAGGCTCGATAGAGGGATTGTGGGGGGTGGGGGGCAGCAGAGACTGCTTATTTATGAGTTACTTAGCAGTCCCTGCTGCAGCAGTTGCCATAATGCATAGCCTCAATGCAGCTTATTCATACTCCTGGCAAGAATTATCCTCATGGGGAGCTGTGCTTTCCGATGTTGCTGGCTAGAATATGAGCGTACTTTACTGCTTCTCTTGCAGAGTATGAGTATATTCACTCTGGGGGCAGTTTTAGCATTTGGCCCTATGCCTGGACATCATTACTATTGGGCACTTGCACTGAACACAATCACGCTGACCAAAGTCTGTACTGAAAAGATTACATTCTCCCAAACCAATATTTTCAATTTGGCCCTCATGCTTCTGACAGCAGGAAACTTTTGGAAACACCTTAGGCAGCGTTTGCTGTAAACAGCATTACCTGAAAGACCCAGTGAATATCACAGGTTTCATTATAGCAAGATAATACAGAAATGCGGTACCCTCTAGTTAAAGGGGATGAGCCGAAGTGAAGCAGTTAAACAATGTGTGCTCCACATGGCATGCAAGTTCAACCTGCCTTTAAGCAGCTTCTAAGTAAGTACCTGCTTATAGAGTTTGGTGCAAACTGACAGAATTTACTTTACAAAGAATATTTTCCTGGTTATACTGCAAAAGTTTTTACTTCTTTAAACTTTAAAAATGTTTTTCTACTTAGAAATGGCACTGACGAGCAGGCAGCAGCTCCCTGAATCTATAAAGCATGTGTACCCTGAATCTAAAAGTGGAGGGAGGTTTGAATTTCAAGCTGCAAGTATTCCTGTTCATGTCACAATTGGAGTAAATTGTTTTGCTATATTTGGGCCTAAAGAAGTATAGAGCAGCTAAAGAATCTGGGTAGAAATCTGAATATCACCACGGTCATGGCATCGCAAAGGCATCGGATTTCCAGAAACTGTACTCATTGCTTGGCAGAGTGGATTGACTGAGAAAAAATATGATGGTACCCCAGAAACAAAACGTTTACCTACTTGCTGAACTTAAAGCATTTCAGTGGTTGTAGTGGCTTCTATGGGACTATTCCCATACCATAATCTTAAGCACATAATTAAGGGCTTTACTGGATCAGTGCCTGAACAACCGGTGCTGATTTCTATTGAATGCACATTGTGTTAGGGACCAATTGTAAGCTCATTAAAATGAAGAGAAAGGATCCAGCAGACGTTGGATCAAGCCTTGTCTCAGGACTTTCATCAGGGAAACAACATTGTCCCTTGTTCACTCTTTCACAGGTCACTGAGTTCCCAGACTTTGAGTCATTGATTACATCGAATTATCAATGAAGTTAGAGATTTGCCATCAACTTCAAATAGGTACATAACAGGGCATGAGGAAGCAAAAAGCAGAATCATGTGCAGTTTGTGATTCTGGTATTGGGTACTTAAAAAGCAAACAAGAAATCAGGCGTGCTCATGAATTCATGGATGCAGAATCACCCCTGTTTCAGAGCACTGTGTGTGCCATGCAATGCGTTTGATAATGTGCATTGCATTTCTTTGGAGCAGCATCGGATACGACTTTTACCCTCCCTAGCCTTCCCTCAATGCCCAGACTAATAAATCTCCCATTTGTCTCACCTGTAGTTACAATAAAGCTGTTCTCAACAGTGTTAACATCTGCCATGGTCATTCTTCTGGGGTGAGTAAGGCAGAACATTTTCATTGCTCGTTCATTTGTGAACACTAGTTAAGTAAAGCTGTCACTTGTGTCCAATTATGGGCGAGCATTTTATAGGACAGTCTTCTTCCTAAAGCCAAAGTGACATGGCCAAGCCTCATTTTACAGGCATTCTTAAATTCTTCCCAGCCATATTTAAAATCCTTATGTTAAGAGATGGCAGGTGCCGTGTGTTTTCACAGCTACATTAGCAAATGCAATTTTGTGGCAACTTGACCATGCCAGTGAAGCAGTAAATTTCTGTAATCTCTATGGTTAAGAATTTCACTCAGGACTTTGCTGGGAATAAGTAAAGCCCATTAGTACAGGAGCATGATAAAGATAAAATTAAAATACATTTACAGTACCCGCCCCCTTCCCCCCCCCCCAAAAAAAAAAAATTCTGGGGATTTTCTTCACTGCTGGAGCAATGAAACATGCTGGACAAAAGTGCTGAAATAAGAAATAGAAAAAGCTTTGCTGAGTTCACCCAATCTACTGTTCTTTTCAAATGACTGCCACCAATTTAGGTGAGAAGTGATCATTTGGCTTACACAAATGCTAACATGGGCTTATCCTAAAGCATAACTGGAACTCAAAACTTTACAAATCTCTTTTCCAAACCCTTATTCCCTGGAACAGTACACTTTGCTGGGGTAATTGTCCTCACAAGTATTTTTGCCAGCTTAGGGAGATGATAGCCAAAAATTTCCTTGTTCCTAGCATATGTAAGTCCCAGTGGTGTATCTATGCAGCAGTTGTTAGCTTTTTCACTCAGGAGATCCACATATACCATTATGAGCTTTGCTGTTTGAACTGGGACACCTTGGTGTTACTCAGGGCTGCCAAAGACCCCTTAGCTTCAGCCTCTCAGCCAGATTGAGAGTTGGGTGCACTGTATATCATATGAAGAGCCAGAGGATCTGTAATGGGGGAAGGATCATTGACTTAACCTGCTTTGGAAAGGGATCTATGCTGAAAAATGGGTCTACTAGCACCTTTCCTCCTCCTCAGCTCTTCATCTAACTCCTCAGAACTCCACAGTGTGTTTCAAGGGTACCAATGCCAGGAAGCAGTTTTACATACGGAGGCAGAGGCAGGATTTTGTGTCTGGTCTCCAACAGATCCTGAGGCATCTGCTAGACTGTGCAACAGGGCATCTCAAGTACCAGCAGCAAGCAGATGATATAAGCAGTTAGATCCTGCACAAACTCACACAGTATTGTTTATCTGACCTGTAAGTAATTTCAGTAGATATTTCCCAGATTTCCTATAAAATCATGTGAGCTATAGATTTTTGTTCTTTCTTAAAAAAAACCCAATGTAATTCCAGCATAATCATCTCACTCCAGGGGCTGGATCTTCTGGAAAGTAAAGAAAACAATCCACTCAGAGTGCAATACTAGCCAGGGAAAGGATTGCATTATGGATTGCTCACAGACTTCTCTGGCAGAAACCACTCCCACAGGTCTTACCACGGGTTTTGGGCAAACTCCCTAAAGAACGCCGATCAAACAAGAAAACATCTTTGAATGCTCATGGCTTGATGTGAGACAGGAGTGTTTTGAAAGTTACACTTAGCAGCTCCCTCAATCTCTTCAGGCTTCACGCAAGCAAGCAAGGTTGGGGAGATCAGCTCACATGCTTCTACACTCTGTGTGGCTGTGCTGAAGCCGAAAAGGCTATTCACAGAGTGGGCCTTTGAAGTCAGTGGAGTTTTGTCATTGATTTTGAGAGGTCCGGGATTTCATTTGCCGTCTGTGAGGTTAAGCATGTGTGTAAGTCCTTGCAGGATCAAGGCTTAAATGTGTAAACCTGTTCAGCAAGAGTACCCAGCTTTTAATGTTCTCTGAATGTGGTCTCTCTTACTGTGTGACACCGGGTAGGCTGCTATTGGTCTTCATTCAAGCGTAAAAGCTTCGTTTGGTATGCATATGTCCTTCATAATTGTCAGTGACTTGGGATACAACAAAAGAAAGACGTTAGTAGAGCTGTTTATTAATGGAGTGCCTATGGAACACATCGACTGCATCAGATTGATTAAGAGCCACTATTAATCTATACTTCTGTCTCTTGTTATCCAAAGCGCAGGCTACCAGCCGTCTGGATTGCTGGCTATGTCAGCGGCTTGCACAGTGTTTACACGTTAGTCACTGGAAATAGCAAATGTGCAAGATATCATAGCCTGTGTTCAGAGCGCGTTTAGTATGTGAGCAGTTCCATTTCGTATTGGTACATTTTCTGCGTGCTTCAGAATCTGGCTACTGTCCTTGTCTAAATAAAGACTACTTCTGCAAAACACTGCAGAACTCAGGTTCGGAATAGAGCTACCTCAATCATGTCATATTTAAATGATTGGGAGAATCCAAATTCTGTAACCTAGACCAAACCTACTCTTAACCTTTAGGATGCTGAAGGTTACCTAAATGAAGAGAGAAATGAATCCTAAAGGAAACTATGTTAGTCTGATGTCCGGTGTGCCTTAGCTATCTAGTGTCGTTGTATGTCTCTAGCAGCTGTACTGTGTAGATTTAAATCTTTATAAATAAACATATATAAAATATATATTTATGTCTTGGCAAGTTTACTATTCAGATCAGTCAAATTTTCCTTGAAGATGAACCTGAATTTGATGCTGATTATGATCAGCCTGAGGTGTCACTTCCTCTAGACTTTATGAACAAGGTTGTTCCAACCCTTGCTCCCTTTGCTCCTCTCAACCCGCAACCCTTCGAGCCCACCAGCATCACCTGCAACCTTTCATGCTTCATACTCAGGCACAAAAGCAAATGCTTGGGGCCATGCACAGGGCCAAGAGGACACAACTAGCACCTCTACAGACAGCTGGGTGAGACGTGGAGGTGAGGCACACTAACTTTTGGGAGATGGGGATATCTGCAGCAGATATTTTTAGCACTGTGAATGCAGCCTTAGCTGTATAAATTTAAGAAGCCAAATTGTCTGCCTGGAAGCTTTCAAATGCATGTAGCTTCCTCTGGGTAAGGGAACTTATATCAGGAGCATCAGCTCATTAAAGTACTGGTGCCTAAATTAGGTAGACTTCATTGTGCTCATGGAGTTTCCTGACTTTTAGATTTTTTTTAAAGCATTGCAGCATAACTTTTAAATGCCGCTGGTCTGCAAAGTAGAACAAACAAACCAATCGCAGCACCTCCTTTCACTAGATTAGCTCAGCCTAATAAAAGTAGCCATGAAGAACAAGAAGAACAAGATTAATTGTACCTTAAACACATTGCCTGGAACGCACTTGCAACTTCATCCCCTCAGCAGCCCTTGAGGACTAATGAAATATGTGAGTGACATTACCCTGTCTGTGCAATCCAGTACCGATTTCACTATGATTAGGCTTCTTTTAAGCCCACTGTCAGGTATATGAGGCTCAGTAAGTCAATAGTACTATGACTGTTTTTCAAGGTATGTCATTTAGAGAATTTTAAGCCCTCTGTCTTCATGAAGTGGTTGCAAGGGAAGCAAAGCGCATGAGGAAAAGATGTCTAAATTAAGCAAGCACACAGTACAGTTAATTAAGAAAATCTTAGAAGGAGAGGCAGTTAAATGATCTGAGTCTTGAATGTGATGTCCTTCAGTGGGATTCAAAGAAAACAGATGTTTAAAATAGGTCAGATAAATCACTCCCTGGGAGCACCTGCTTGTTTCCTCTGACTGTAACAGGACCCTGAGGTGGTTAGCTCAGATGTAGGTGTCTACAGCATAAGTATCTGAATTTCAATGAGATTAATCCTACCTCTGGTGTCCAATTGCCATGAACAGAGAGGAGACACTTATATGGGGCGTAGTGAGGCAGCTTGGGAAAGTAAATTAAAAAAACTAGATATGCAGAGCTTTTGTCTGGCTCCCCCTTTGTTAACTTCCCTGAGGAACGTGACAGTAAGTGTCTTCAACCGTGGGACTAGGAAAGATATGCTTCCAAAAGCTCATGGAGCACATAAGCCTTAGGACAGGAGCTAAGTTATCAGCCTCACATTCTATGTGAGACAGAAAACAACTGAGGAAGACTTTTTGTGTTAATTATAGTCTAGAACTGAGCTTTCCGGAGCTCTACTTCTATTTTTGCTTTGTTTTATTCTTGCTAATATTTTGCTGTTTACATTAATAATATAAATATTTATTTATATTCTTAATTCACATCTAATGACCTATTAAATACAGTGTGCTCTATTGCCTTGGGAGCGATGAAAGTAATTAGGAGGTATTAGGTTATTTTTAGGGTTTCCTATACCTTATACAGGGTTCGGAGTCCCAAGCAGTCTACAGCGAGCCACACACTCAACACCAGGAGGTGAAAGACATGTGCCTGGCTGCCAGGCTTGTGTGTCTTGACAAGTGTTGGCCCAATCAGTTATCTGGAAGGACCAGAGACTAGGGACCATTCTGAACCAGGTACAGTGGTCTTGCTTTGTTTGGTGATGTAGTGCTTCAAGAAGACCATAGATAATTTGTTAAATCAAATGGAAAAGCAGCAAGGCCCTTGTAATGCTGAAGATCATTTGCAGTTAGAAGAGGAATGTAAAAGTCTTATATTACTAGAATGAAAAAAAAAAATCTTCAGAGGTTAAAATCTAAACATTTAGTCATGACTCTATGATACCCCAATTCAGCTGACCAGAAATGTAACATTAATAAATAATCCCATTCAGGGGAAGACTTGGTAAGGAATGTTCTTAGGTACTTCTATGGAATCCTGAGGAACGTCTGAGAATCTGGCCTTTCTCAGGAGAAAGAAACTGATGAAATCGCATCATTATTGTCCATGACAAGTCTGGGATTTACCCCAATTCTACCTGCTGCCTGCAACTCAGACTTGCAGCGACTTTATACGGAGAGTTGGAGATGTGGAAGAAATACAGAACGATGCCAGCTTTTTCCTGTAAAGAAAATTCATAGCTATGTTATCAAAGTTTCTAATTATACAATTTCTTTAATATTTTATTAATAGGAGGGGAGGGAAGATGCCAAAATTTATGGCATTTCACAAGTAAGATTATGGGTCGATTTCTGATTGGATGACAGGGCCCTAATAATAAAACTCATAATTTTATACTACATTCCAGTGCTGATAGAAGTTCTTTGTGCATAATAGCACCATTTCTATTCAGGAATCTTGTTAACAGTTGTAAACTCAGATTATCATTTTTATTAGCCTAGTGTTTTCTTATTTCTGTGTTACTGACAGGAAATTACAGCAAGTTTTCTCACTTGC
Source organism: Porphyrio hochstetteri (assembly GCA_020800305.1). Classification (NCBI taxonomy): domain Eukaryota; kingdom Metazoa; phylum Chordata; class Aves; order Gruiformes; family Rallidae; genus Porphyrio; species Porphyrio hochstetteri. The sequence continues at coordinate 6,694,411 of CM036905.1, read as the reverse complement.
TCTTTTTTTTTTTTTTTTGTTACAGTGAAAGCAATTCCATTCAACTAGAAATTTCTGGGCACTGGGTAGAAGACAGTATTGCTAGAGGCCAACAGCAAGTTAAAGTACACAGATTAATTTAGAAAAAAAAATTAAAGATTAAATTCAAAGATAAAGTATACTGGATTGGGTTAGGGTGGTATGTATTTTTTAAAGATATAGATATCTGGCTTTTTATGCTTGTTGACTTCAGGAACAAATTCTTGTCACCAAGCTCAGCATCTAAACTTGGCTGTACTATCATTTCATGTTGCCTCATAACAGTAACTTTGACATCATCTCTATGGCTGAATATCCGTTACTGCATTCAGGTTCCACTCCATGCAGCCTGCCCATGGCTTGAGATGCCCACCATGGGCAGTGGGAATCAATCAGCATGGACTCCTCATGGCTTTGGGTGATTAGGAAACCCAAATGAGAGTATTGGTAGTTGTTTCACCCCATTAGGCCACTTGAGCATTGCAAAAGCACTGTTTCTAGGAGAATGTGAGACTATAGCTGCATAATTTACTGTCAACAGCCTACAGTTTATTCATATTACATCAGATACGCTTCTAACTGTCAGTTGATACTGAGTGAATAAAAACTTATTTCCATAACAAGAACACTGAATTCAATCCTTTTCTTCTCTGGTTATAAATGGATGGGAGTTTAGGATTACAAGGGACAAAGCCTAATTTTCTGGGCCTCGCAGACCTTGGTGTTGGAGGGGGTAGGCAAGCTGTCAGGGCAAAGGGATGTGGGAGCTACAACGACCTCATTTCACAAGACAGCAGCATTTTCTGAACAAGCAAAGCAAACCTACAGAAAAGTGTTTCGGTGCTTGAAATTGAGGCTAAAATAGGGAGTGATGAACTCCTGCAAGTGCAGCACCCTTAACCCTGTGCCCTAACAAAGTTGCTGTGAAAGAACGTGATTTTCCATATGGCGTTGGCACATCCACTCCTTCTCTCAAGGGACATGAAAGGGAATCTGTGTTTAATCCCTGACTGCTCCTTATCTCCTGTCTTCTTGCACAACTTTGCTCCTACGATCGTGTCATGCATTTGGAAAAACAGAACTTTGAGTCTGGAAAATCTGATGTATCAATCTGCAGATGATTAATTTCAAGACACCTTTTCTCTTTTTTTTTTTTCTTTTAATATAAAATATTAAGGAAAACAGCTTTCAAGGAGTTAGAAGACTGAATCACACTGCATTTCTAATTTCATTAGATTTCTCTGAAAAATCCCATCCTCTGTTCAAAAAGTTTTCCTCAGCATGGCCAGACCTGTGAACAACTAACTGTAAGTGCAGTGTTTATTCTAAATACTTCAGTGAAAGCTTACATGATCCAGTTTTAAGTGTAATAACTATTTGCAGTTAGGAAAAGAGATGTAGTTCAGCAATCCAGTTCTGTTTGAACTCAGCAATTTCCTCTTAAATACAGGACAATGTGAGCCTTCCTGTTGATTTCAGTAGGTGTTGTAGCATTTAATAATCTGCAGAATTACATCCAGAAAAACTAAGAAAAAACACGTCACTTTCTAAGTTTTATAAAGGTTAAAAAAGCAAAAGAAAAACACATATTTAAAAAAAATTAAAAAGATATAAAGGTACTAATGTCAGATAAAGAAAAGAAAGCAGACCTTGGAAACCTGGGGACTTGCAAGGCAGGGACTGCAACATGGTTAATACAGATCTGATTGTATCTGTCAGTCTTGTATTCACAGGAAACTATCCACAGCATCAAACTCATTGTTTACAAAAGCAATGCTTCTTATTTCTTCTCAAAGTTTGTTAGTTTCTTGCAATTAGCTACTACAGTGGAATGATGAGATATGAAGTGGAACATCCCTTCCCCCTTTCCTCCAGAAGAACAATGCAAGGGACAGCAAGAACTTTACCCAGCACTGGACAACAATAAATCCTGGATGCACTAACCGCACTTGATGCAAGCGGAAAAATATTTATTTATTTTTTAAAAAAGTTTCGGTGTTGTACTTCTCTACCTAGTAAACAGCTGAACAGGCAGAAGGATACCCAAGACCATCTCCTCCACCCCCATCTCCACCCCCATCGTATCAGTGCTTCAGGCAACATTCAGGGAAAAAAAAAATCACACACACAAAACCCCCCAACTCAAGTATCTTTTCTGATAGGAGCGTGGAACAGTAACCAAAAAACAATCAAGTCCTCATTGTCATAGTGCGACAATCACAGCACCGCTTCTGTTGAGCAAATAGTCAATTCACAGAGAGAAAAGCATCATGAGGACAGACACGAAAGCTGTTATTATCCATTTTAAGTAATAGGAGAAGGTCACATATCAAGCAGTTACACCTTTTCATTACATCCTAACCCTCCACAGCAGGAGAACCACACTTATGACTGCGTTAGATATACAAAAGCTTTCAGCTCCAAAAAAGGAAAAGAAAAGATGGGGAAGGGAAAAAAAAAAATAATATTAAATTCATCTTACCAGCACGTTCCAGCACCAACTTGCTTGAAGGAACGTTGCCTTTACAGGTTTCTCTTTTAATTATCCTGGAAGCAGAAGGGGGAAAAAAAGAAAAAGACGACGAAGCAGGGTTGTTAAATTAGCGTGTGCTAGAATCTTTTCAGTTTGTCGCAGAGTAGAAAAATATCAAAAAAAAAAAAAAAGAAAAAGGCACGCAAAGAAAGGGGGGAAAAAAAAAAAGAAAAAGAAAGCTCAGTAATTTAAATTTGCTGTCGGTTCAGGCAGCATCGCTCTGTCCCGCCCCTCTTCCCACTGGGTTCTACTACCTGCAGGGCTGCAACTGACAGCTACTGTGCAAACAAAAAAAAAGGCAAAAAGCATGCTGGGACCATGCTGTCTGCTGTCTGAGCCTCTCTCCACTTCTGATCACTGAAAATCATTAGTGGAGAGGTTCTGTGGTCGTTTGCTGGGATTTTTAAGTTGAGTTCTTTGCGTGAAATTTAATTTGTTTTTAATTGATACAATGCGGCACGTGACAGAAACTGGTGGTTGTGCTTCCCAGCTCTGCTCGGAATGGAAACTAATCTGAACAGATTGATTTGAATGGTATGGTATATGTAGAATATAGGCAGACGTTTTACCGTGTTACGCTTTGCAGGCGTGCTTTCAGCCCTTCCTGTAACACTGTGTATGAAAATGATGGAATGGAAAGTCAGGAAAGCGTTTCGACAGAAAGCAGTTAAAACTCTGGCACTCGAAAAAGTTGCCAGCATTGTTTTTGCTCTTCTTTCAAGTTCTCCTTCTAAACTTTGTCAAATTATTTTTGAGAACAAAAGGCAACAGAAGTCAGAGGTATAATGAACAACTGGCACAACGCTCATGTAAAAAGGATGAGCTAACAATCGCAGCACATAAAAAGCTCTGCTTTTAACCAGATGTTTAAAATGATTTTTGAAGGTCTGTTCTAGTCACTATTAGCAGACTGCATACATCATATGAGTGTGAAATATTTGATGAAAACTAACAAGAAAAACAAGTACAAAAGCTATAAACGCCTTTTTATAGCTATTTTAATTGTTGCTAACAGGCTTTTAGCAACAGGACTAAAATCATCCTTCCAAAACAAAGAGAAGCATAATCTATAACTTCTAACTATAAATGTATTCACCAAAATATGGTTCCCAACTAATTATAAAATAAAATTAAAAGAGTGAAATGATGCTTTTCCTTAATACTTTAGTAGTAATTGCTTGGATCATGCCACAGTAAATATGCAACATTTGTATTCAGTTATTACTCTACTTATGTGTGTAACCATAAAATAAAAAGCTGAAATGTTTAAACTTAATTAAATTAATCTCTGTTTTACTCGAAGTTTGCCATTTACACTGAAACACATGCATGCTGAACATGCCTGCCATAGACAATTGGCTTCTAAATAGATTTTTAAAAACTCTGCAGGAACTAATTGCTGCTGTGCCTGCATCCCTTCTGCAGCCTTTACTCATTGAAGAAGCTCTGATAGGATAACTCCTACTACCAGCAGTTGAATAGTAGGTCTCATGGTCTGGCTATAGCACTCATAAGGATCCTGTTCATGAACAGCTAGCCATGTTAAATTGGTACAATATTCAATTTTAAATTGTTTTCCTTCTCTTTTAAAACATATTTTCAAAATCTGAAGCTATTTTTAAAGACGGTAAAAGCTCATGAATTTCAACAAGGCGAAGTGCAAGCTCCTGCACATGGGTTGGGTGATCCCAAGCACAAATATAGTCTGAGTGGAGAATCGATTGAAAGCAGCCCTGAGGAGAAGGACTTAGGGGTGTTGATGGACAAGAAGCTCAACAATGAGCCACCAGCGTGCACTTGCATCATGAACAGTGTGACCAGCAGGTTGACGGAGGTGATTCTTCCCTTCTACTCTGCTCTTGAGACCTCACCTGGAGTACTGCATCTAGATCTGGGCTCCCCAGGACAAGAAAGCCATGGAACTGTTGGAGCAAGTCCAGAAGAGGTCCATAAAGATAATCCAAGGGCTAGAGCATCTCTGCTATGGAGACAAGCTGAGAGAGTTGGGCTTGTTCAGCCTGGAGAAGAGAAGGGTCCAGGGAGACCTTAGAGCAGCCTTCCAGTACCTAAAGAGCCTACAGGAAAGCTGGAGAGGGACTGGTTACAAGGGCAGGGAGGGACAGAACAAGGGGTAATGGGTTTGAACTAAAAGAGGATAGATTTAGATTAGATATAAGGAAGAAATCCTTCCCTGTGAGGGTGGTGGGACACTGGCACAGGCTGCCCAGAGAAGCTGTGGCTGCCCCTGGATCCTTGGCAGGGTTCAAGGCCAGGTTGGATGGGGCTTTGGGCAACCTGGGCTAATGGAGTGTGCCGTGGGCTGGAATTAAATGGGCTTTGAAGTCCCTTTCAACCCAAACCAATCTGGGGTTCTGTGAATTGTCACACCATTCCAGAGGTTTGGTTTACATTGGCATGGCCGAGAACCCTCTCTTTGCAAAGTAAACAAAGATCTCTTAGCAGACTAATGTTGCCTGTTAGAAGAATTTTTGCCATCTGTTTTGGGTTCAGTTTCATTATAGAGGGATAAGACAGCATAGAACCTTGTCTTCAAAATGGAAATACAAATATATAATGAGAGTGAACAGAATTTGGAAGGGGTGCAATGACAAATTCCCCAAGTAGTCACAGCAGAAATGCAGCATTTTTGCACTAGATTTTGGGTTCATTTACACTTCTGGCTTTAAAGCCCTATTTTTATGCTAATAAAATAGTTTACTATATGTTTTAATCCAAGTTCAGTGCTTGCTGGTTCCCTGTCCTATGTTTTAATCACAAGACTTTCTTTCATTTCATTCCTTATTATGAAGAAAAAAAAAGTGTTTTTGATGATTTGATAGCATTTAATCCTAATTTTGGTATCTTCATGCACGCACAAACATACATGCACATATACACACACATGCTCAGTCTGAAATTTCTCTTAAATCTAACTAACTTATCCTTCTGTATCTTGCAAAAGTCAAGGGTGGCCTGTTTTTAATGCACTTGGCATTTTAAGCAAGGCACTCAGACCTTCAAAAGACAAATAATTGAACTTTGCCTTTAATGGAATATGGTAGCACACTAAATAACAAAACCTAATAAAGCTAGATTTAGCAAGGAAATACAGTCAAGAAGGCAATTTGACTAATTGGTTAAGAAAATGCACAAGAGCTCATAAAATCAAACGTTTATAGAAACACCTTACTTGTGCTATTAGCTTGAAATAAAAATAGTGGTAAAGTAAGCTCTTAATATCAACCTTTTCTTCTGTCAACACTATGACCGGCACTGGAAACTTCATTCATTTTAGGGTTTTAGTGATGTAGTATGCTGCTATTGACCATTCAATGTCTCTGTTAAAAATCCAGTTTTGGTTAAGGGTCAGAGGCTTTGGACTGTAGGAGCAAGTTAGGTACTGTGGGAAAGATAACGCTTTGTGGTTCTATATTCAGTTTTTAATGAACCAGTTAAATTAAAGAAGCAGTAATTAATGGAGGTTTCCTGCTATATAATGCAACAGAAAGTATCTAATTAACCTTTGTATCCTTTACAAAGCACCACCGAGTGAAGCATTTTCTGGTCTTTTTTTTTTCCTATCACTTCAGTGGAGTTCATATTGACTGGTTTGGGGTTTTTTTCTTCACAAGTTTTCATGTCATTGACCATTAAGGATTAGGACCTACAAACACTGGAAGCATTTTGTAAATTTTTTCATTAAAAAAAAAAAAAGACACATCAAACCTTCAAAATCCCTTTTTGCACTGTGTCTAAGTAGACCCTGCTATGCTGCAATGGGAAAAAGGTTGAAGAAAGGGTTTTAGCCTAGTATGAGATGAATCCCAGTATTAAAATTAAGACTTGTAAATTTAGAAAATACAAAATGAGACCTGAAAGATCCCTTTCCTTCTCTTGTAAAGTCTTTCTTTGTAGCCAGATCTGTCTAAATGGCCTTCAAATAAATAAAACCCTGTGCCTTCACAGCCCTAGAAGCAAAAGGCTTCGCTCAGCTATATTGAAGCCCTTCACCTCTGCAAAGGGAATTGAGAGAAAGTGTGAATTATAGATAGAGAGATAGAAACTTGTGTAAGCAGCCAACTCTGTTGTTATAGGGGGACTTGGGAACCACCATGGGACACATGGCTACCTATGATTTTCAATGTTCAGGAGTCACACATTTTAAGATTTATGATATGCATTAATTATGTCAAAGTAATACCTAGCTTCTAGTGACTTCATGTACCGTATTTCTTTGTGTGCAAGGTACAACTTCTGCTACACTAATTGCTTTCTCCTGCAGCTTTAAATTGAAGGTGGCTTTCTCTTACATTTAATTGCTTTCCCCTGCAGCTCGCAAGGAAAAGGTAGTTGAAGGTGGCTTCTAAACAAAGATATAAAGTAATTAAAAGCTCTTTAAAAGACAGCTTTTTTTTTTTTTTTTGGTACAGCGCCTGCTGTTAACGGAGTACTTTGTATACAGGTCTGTGTAGTCTTTGAATCCAATGCATTACTTCAGAAGCAGTGTGTTTCTGGAGGATCTATACGTCTGACGTCGTGACCTATATATGTTAATTAACCTATGCTGAAAAAAAAAATCCACCAGGAGACCTTCCAGCAAAATCCAGCTTATAAAAACAGTTTGGTAAAGTGAGAAGTAAGGTTGTAAACTTCCGATTGCCTTGTGGATAACAACTGCTCAATTTTGTGGGTGGGTTTTTTTTTTCCTCGGGTGAAAAAAGTGGCTTGTGGCAGCTCCCACTGAAAGATCAGCATTTTATAATGTGAGGTTTTGCTTACCAAAATTTCTTACTGAGGAAGTAAAAATTCTGTAGCTTGTATCATTTAATGAATGACAGTTACATGTCTTAGTTCTTCCTTGTTGTCTTGCCTGTGTTTGAGTTCATTATTCATACCTGTGTAGCTGTCCCCTCTCAGCATCCTGCTGTCTTGCAATCAAAGGGGGCTAAGGTAAAAAAAAACCAAAACAATCTCTGCAGAATTTGGTGCTTTGATAAATTAACCCATCCTTGTATGTTAGCCTTCCAAATTCTCATGTCTTAAGAACAGTTTGTAGGTTGGAAGTATAGCCCCAAGACAACAGAGACAGATGCTGTGTGCAAGCTCCCACTCTTTTCACAGGGAAAAATAATGTGGAAGATAATGGTGCTACCTCTATCCAGAATGTGCTTTGGGGTTTGCTTAGATGTTTGGTTTCATTCAGTGGGATGGTAACTGATGATTCGACAGAAACTTCCAGCTGCTAGAACTAGACATAGTTAAGCAGACAAAGTACTCCGAAATTTTGTAATGTTGCAGTAGCAGCCTTCACTCTGAGGCAAAAGAGGATGTTTTCCATGCTGGTGTAAATAGGAGAAGGAGGGAAGATAACCAGACTCTCCTTAACAACGTCAAGTTTAGGTGTTCATAACGGAGAAGAAAGGGACTTCTTAATAGGCTCAGGAATTATTTGAATATTTCTCTTTGCTGTAGATTGAAAGGGTAAAAAATTAAAAAAAGACAATCTACTATTGTCATTATAATAAAGTCGACACCAAAACTTTAGAGGAGCTACCTGTCTTGTGTTTAGGAAATGCCATCACAAATAAGACATCAATAGACCTTAAATATCTTAATGAAGGTCATCACAAACACATATTTTTTTCTGATTATATCGCTACATACCTCCAGCTTGTGCTCCTCGGAAGCACACTTCCAGACACACTCAAGAGTTTTAACAACACACACTGATGAATAGTTGCTTTGCTCTTGCACTAGCACTGACTCCGTGAAATGGCTCCTGATGCTTAGACTACCATGCCTTACAATCCTAGTCCATCTACAGCTCCTGCCATTGAAACAATTTGTCATTTTGGAGACTGCAAGCTGCCTAAATACACTTTTCTCCAAAGTTCAAGGGACCAGGTAACAAAGCAGTTGCAACTGCTTTAACCACACCTCTACCAGCCTGTAATTTCTGAGTCACTAACCCTTTAGGATTATGAAGCTTATGCCCTGGCAAGCATCACTCCATCCTCTCAGACTCTAAATTAATGCCCAAGAATGTGATCATTTTGATGGGACCAGCTGTTTCTTCTTCTGCCAAAGCACTCCAAACTCTTTGGCAGCATCTCTAAATGTGCTCAGTAAATCCTGACGTATGCCATAGGAGTGTAGTCTGTGGGTTCCCCAGCAAAAAGGCATCTGTGTATGCAACCCTGACCCCAACATTTGACTTTTGTGTTCACACCTTATTGTGCAGATCTGGGAGGGATCCAACATGAGTTCAGAAAGTGGAGGTTGGCAGCTCCTGAACCAACACCTTTTTTGCCTTCAAGTTTAAAACTTAGGTGAGAAGTATGCAAATATACAAAGACATGATTTGGTATTTATTAAGCCTGCCTGTAAAATCTTCTTCATCTTTTGCAATCTTTACAAAAGGATCAAGGAATATCAGACCAGTCAAAAAGGTATTATTAGCGGGGCTAGGAGTAGTGCTTGTAAAAGTTTCATGATGTTTCCTTTCATGCAGCCCTGCTTTCTGTTGCTTATGTTTTTTTATCACACGACATTTTGGGATAAAATTTCCTCTGCTAGAGGTCTGCCTTTGCTTGTTGGAAAACTTCAGCCAGATCAACCCAGTCTTTGCTGAGAGCCAGACTAGGGGAAAAGCCTCTAAAGATGACAGTAGCTTTTTTTCTCTCAGGATGTTTGCAACAATTGTGTTTCTGCCAAGATCCAATCAGGGACTTGAACTTGTCCATCAGGGTGGCATATATGTCAGGGACAGAAAAAAATAAAGAACCCAAAACATCCATAAAGAAAATTATACAAATGATTGCACTTCTAGACAAGCTAGTAATATACAGGATGGACAAGCTGTATTCTTCATTATTTATGGGACAGTACAGCACAACTGACAGGATGACACCATTTGAAATTTGGGGGAGAAAGTTCAGGGATGGATGCTTAGGCACGTGGATATGTGCAGTGCCACTTGCTCTCAAGGCTGTAACCTGCTTCACTTACTAGAGTAGATATGGCCACTATAGTAAGAGATGAGCACTTGAACTGTTGGTAGAAATGCTCTGAAACTAAAGGCGAGAGAAGCAAGAGTGGACCAGAGGTGATATGTTAGGAAAGCAAATCTGGACATGTATTCAGAAGGACAGAGAAAGAAAGGAGACTGAAAATGCCCGGAAAAAGGGAACAAAAACTGAGATCCTGATGGGGAGGAGAATAAATTGGTTATGCAGGATTTCTTGCCTGGAAGTAAGTTAGGAGCAAACAGTCAGAGGGGTTGGTTCAGACATGGAGACTGGAGATGCACTGCTGGAAAGAGAAATTGTGTAATGAAGAATGTGTGATTATGTACCATTGTATGTCACAGGGTTTGGAGGAGGAAATGAATACTGCTAGACGTCTTGACTGTAGTTTTTCCTAACTTTTTGAAGCGCTCAGCCTCTGTAAACTTTAATGTTCTTCGACAGCATTTTTCCTTGCTAGCAACCGTACTGACTCCAGTGGTGTCCCTTGCTTGAGGTCCTTAGTGCCACTGAAAATATAATAATAATAATGAAAGAAAAGGTAATAATCAGCCAAATCCCATTAAACTCTTAACTAATTTCTGTGCCTGCTACTTATTTTTCTCTGCTGTGTGTCTCTTTTGACAACAGAGCTTTGCCTTGAAGGGCAAGAACATCCCATCTGTTGAGCTCTAAGGGTGTAAATGCTCTTGAAAATGAAAATATTCCTCTCTTTGGTGTATATGAGAGGCTGGAAGACCCAGCACTGGAAATGGGTAATCTCTGTCTCCCTCATGGCTAACTATGCACAAATTGTGTCATCTTGTACACAAAGGGCAGATCCGATTGGGGCATATGTTATCGTATAGCTGCAGTCACACAGAGGCCCTCAACATGAATACTATTAAAATGTGAAATGCTCATAGATTATTTTAGGCTTCACAGAGAGCCACAACAGCTCCTGCAATAAATTAGAGCAGTTGCCAGGCACTTATGTATCAGTGCACCCTAGCTGTCACTGTACAGGCTGCAGTGCATCTCTGCCTTGCTGTTGTATCGCGTGCTGCAGGCACGTTCCCTGGGCCGGAGCTTGCACGTATGGCTCAGTGGAAGAATTGCTCTCCGACAGCACGGCAATGGTCCCTTGTACAAAGCTCAAGAGGTACACAAGGGTCAAAATCTGTGCCAAAACCCTGCTGTCTGCCCGAACAACCTTTCTCTTTAATCCTCACAAGATTTCAGCCAAACTGTCTTCCCAAGTCCCTTCATTGTCTAATGAGGCAGGAACAGAACTGGATTTTCCTGAGGACAAGTGTGAGAAACAGCACCCAGTCTGTCTCATGCCTGTATCATCAGAGATCCCTACTCCTTTTTATCCAATGCTAAAAGAATGTTTGCCACGAAGCAGAAAAAGCAATGACCTTAAGCGCAGACTTTTCCAGGTGTAACTGCACTGCTGCACTACAGCAAATTGTTTCTGTTGCCTGTACAACGTTAGGAATTCATGTGTTGCACTTAGTGTAAGTAATGAAGCAGCAAGTGATTTTTTTTTTTGGTAACTATATTTGTTTCAATTCCATTGACTTCAGATAATTCAATAGAACTACTTATTAGTTATTGCAAAGCTTAGGATAGATTTTATTAAAGTGTTGGCCTTAACAATGAAATTCATTAATCATTCTTAAGTAACGTACACAAAATAACAACTTCTCAATGTAATGATGGAAACTAAATATGTTGGGGAGGGGGTATAAAAAAAATCCAACACATAAATTAAGATTAAATTCTGATTGATCTGAAAAATTGCTATATGCTGAGGAAAGCCTTCTGGACTATACATTTTAAAATAAAAAACCCTATCAATTCAGAATTAAGAGCTTTTGGAAATAAATGTCAGTTGTTTAATGGAACAAAATAATATAGTTAATTTAGAATGCAATGTCAGTGTGTATATATAAAAAAAAATATTTCATGATACAAAATCTCTCTCTGATGCAGCAAATTCCTTGCATTGGCAGCAGTTTTGGGAAATGCATACTATTGCCTCCATGTTGTCAATGTGTAAGAGAAGTCTAAAAGATATTAAACAACTTCCCTACAGAGGCAAAGCAAGTCAGGCACAGGAAAAAGATCAGATCTCTGTACACTGAGCACGCTCCCTTGGGACCCACTACTACTGTTTTATTTCTAAAGCTGTCTAGAGGAAGCAGTAAATAACTAAGTACTAGGGCTGATATTCAGTAATATCTAGTGATCTATCATGTTAATTAGGCTAATGTGACCTGACCAAAAAATAATCCTTATCCTACCTGAAAACACTGAAGCAAGCCCCTTAAAATGAGATTGAAACATTCTTTTCTAAAAATCACATTTTATCCAACATGAAAGCTCAAGTCGGTAGGAAGCAGCACAGGTTACTGGAGTGAAAGATCTGCTGTGCTATCTAGTTTACTTTCCCATTTTACCAAAGTTTATTATTGCACAGCTCTGAAATTGCCTGCTCCTTCCTTCAAATGCCTGAAGTGATAAAGCTTATGTCTTCTCTATGTGTGGCTGCTGCACTGGCTACTAGATCTTGTTTTTTATCTCTCTAAATTCCCCTCATTCTCTTTGGTCAACTCCAACGGAAGCATTAGTAGAAGAGGAAAATATTTATTTATGGAGGGTCACATCCTGTTTCACAAGACTTATTCAAACCAGCCTTTACATCATTATTAAAAAAACCTTCTTTATCATGTCCTTAGAAAAAAATTATCCCTGAAGGGAACAAAAAAGTGTCTTCACTCCTTGTACTTCACCCTCTGGTACTGAGATGCTTTCATTTAGAGATGGTCTGTCAGATACTGCCATACACAAAACTGCAGTGTTTCATCTTGTTTTATGACACATGTGAATTTTGCCTAGGTCTTTAACCCGACAATGTTTTTTCTGCTTCACACTGCAAATTTATCTCCAAGTTTAAGTTTTCTTTCACCCCAGATCTCTTTCAATAACCCTGCATTTCAGGCTCTTTTTACCTTCCTCCCTTTGCTACTCGACATTAATTATTTTTTCTCTAGTGGGATTAGCTTGCAATTTTCCAGGCTAAACATAATTTTGCTTTAAGCCCACATTCCTAACCTATTGCATTATTTCACTGGGGTTGATAACCTTTACTGATTTTAGTACCATCTGCAACTTTCATTAGTATTCTGTTTACTCGTCTTGCCTGGACCAAAATGAAGACATTAAGGCCTGACCTGACTCCTGCAGTACCTGCTAGATACCTCCCAGCAACTTTCAACTTTGTTTGCCATTACCCATCATTTAGAATCCTCTAGACAGCTTCAAATGTGAGTGACAACAAAAAGATGCTTCTTCAACTTTAGAGTATCTATTATAAATAACAGCAAGTAAAACTAATGAAATTCAAGCCCCAATAAAATCATGGGTAGACTTTCTCTTTGCATGGCTCACTATTGTATCTATTGCTTTGGCTCTTTAAAAAAAATTCTGAGCAGTAATCCTCTTTCTGGCTGGAAAATGAACATTATCTGAGCTCTTATCAAATTGTTCTGAAATGTGTTATACTACGGCTTATTTACAATATCTGTAAATGAAATTTTAGTAGATAACAATATGGAAAGCTGGTGTTTTCCCTTTGCTGAAGGCTCATTTGCATTTTTCTGTTGTAGAATGAGTTATGGGAGTGCCTGGGCCACCATCCTTGGAAGAACTTAAATTAGAAGGGAGTTGCCAAATGCTTCTTGAAGATCTGGATGTTCCTCCAGGAGGCAGAATAAGTAAATTCCCAATGGCACATGTTATATTGCCCTTGGCTGCATGTGGCAATGACTTGATTATCCTAGCAGAAGAATGAGTGTAGGGAACGTCTGATTTACGGTGAACCTTAATGTATCCTTTCAGATGATCCTAAAGATGATATGCTTGAGATTGGTACTGCTTGGATCTGATATGGATTGTCAACATTACCAAGCCTGTACAGTGGACCCTGTGGATCCCCAAAAATTATCATGAGGCCCAACACTTCCATTTGCAAAGCATGGATAAGAACACGCATGTTTCCCTTATGCCAGAGATGAATCGCAAGCAGGTGGATTATATATAGATCTAGGTGAGATCAACATGTTCTCAAGGCATGTTGCTGCTGCTGAGGGTTACCTTCCAGCTTTCCAGAGATCTCTTTCCTTTCAGTCCATCCTTATATTGCATTACCAGGATACAGCAGCAAGACAAAATTACTTCGGAATCCTTTTAACCCATGTTTTTTGTCCCAGGTAGAAACATACTTTAGAAACTCTACAAAGTCATCTGGGCTGAAGCGGTCAGGTTTCTGGCATGGAGAGGAATACAACCCCCTAGGCTAGCATCAGTCTAAACCAAAGCCCAATCTAGCTTAACCTTTTTAGATGTTTAAGTCTGTGTGAAACAAGAAGTGGCTTTCTCAAAACAGAGCTTTTATTTAAAAGACAATATTGGGAGATCTAGCTGGGAACAAGGGGCTGTTAATAAAGCCAGGCATTAGCCTCCTGCTGAGAATTTCTTGTCATGCTTCCCATACTAGACCACTTGGACCCTGCTGCTGACTCTCTCAGGAGCAGCTTTAGTGGAAAGGAGATATTAAATGCTAAAACCCCTGTCTAATGCATGTTATCTCACTGGTTCCTTTGCAGGAATACCAGTTAGGAGTCACTGTAGCAGCAACTTCAGTCCAGACTTGCTATTTGTAAAAAGTCAGAGAGCAGGTGGCTTTGGCAGAGATGGAGGAAGCAGTTAATTTACTTAGAGACATCTCTGCCTTACTGACTGCCTGGCTATAGGTCTGGATTGCTTTTTAATGTGCTAAAAATTGTCATGTTGGAATGTATGTCTGTGTACTGTGAAGACAAATAAATAAGGCAGAGTCTGTACATGAGTATAGAGACACCCCGGTTTGACCTGATGAACCTGTGAGGCAACTTCTCATTAAGCTACCTGGAGTAGTTCAGGGTGCTGATAGCTCAAACTTGGGCCTTTGTGGTTGCCACCTTCATATTCATACTGGATAGGTGAAGAAACCAAGACTGTAAGTGTGGAGTCGCTGTCCTCTGGGCGGCTAGCTGAGGAAAGAGTAACTTCATTGTTCACAGCCTCTGTTAGTGAGGGGAATGATTCTCCTCCTAGAAAATGGAAATGTTTACTAATATTTGTCAGAAACATTGTAAAAATAGAGTATGCTTGCCTTGGAAGGTCCCTTTTTGAGACTGTTGTCCAAAATGAAGTCAAGCCAAGCCTTACACTGATATCTTAAGGAATTTTTACCAAAAGAAAAAAAAAACCCCAAACAACTGAAAAAACATCAAAACCACTGCAGTGTTAAGTAACACTAGCATTTATTGGCCTATCTGTGAAAATATAGAAATGCTATTTTACATATAGTTTTATAAATATTTATTAAAAAAAAAGTAATAAAATGTACAAACAGAATCTCCTTAATTTGTAACAGTGAGTGGCTTGCTTAAAGCGCAATGTATTAAAATAAGGACTACCTTTGCCAATCTGTCACTAGTACACCTGTTTACCTATTTATTAATTTACTGATTCCCAAAACTAAATTAAATCACATTTTTCCATTTAAAAACTAATATTTTGCAACCAACCACTCGATCTGTGCTGTATTTCTGGATCTATGTCTCTTCTGAAGACTTCAGGAAACTGAGGACACATGAGATGATACATTAGCAACAAGTTCTTCACCACGAAGCAAGAAGCAATAAATAGACCTGCAGCACTTGCAGTAAGCATAGCTTGGGTGGCACTGGCAAAAATGGTCATGGGTCCTCTTTTTTTTATTCTCACTGCTGGAGTTGATATTGGTCAATAGGTACAGCCTCCTGTCATACCTTTGCTGTCTGTAGGTGGTTAACTCTAAGGAGAAATTTATCTTTAATATACTGAGTGATACATAGGATGGGTGTGAACCTGTCGTGACAAAAGATTCAGTCATGGTATGTTTAATTTGAACTATGTATGGTTTGAAGAGGGTTTATGTATCTCACATTAGGGGTATGTTTCCCTGATGGATCATGGTGTTTTCAATTCCTTGTCCCAGGATGAATATAGTGTGGAAAAATGTGTATGGGGCTGTTATTAGGGGTAAGTGCTTGTGTACTCTCTCTATGCCCATTGGACCAGAAGTTATCCAACCTCACTAATAATATGGCACATGGGAGAGATTATCACATCTCAGAAGGGCTGTCTAGTTCTGTGCTTACATGGCTGCACAGATTCCTCAGAGGTGGCTTTGAACCCATTGTCCTAAGGGCAGGATTAAGATCACGCAAGCACCTTCTGGCATAGTGCACTGTTAATATAACCCATTATGTGAAAAGTGGGGGTCCTAACATAATGTGGGGCTTTTCCTTTGTGAATAACTATTATGATCACTCTCAAAAAATTGACAGTTTTAAGAGACTCGTGGTTTTTCCAGATCACTACACCTAAACACACCAAAGTGAAATTCATCGCTGGTGTAACCCAGCATGACATTATAGCAGATTAATTTGGCTCTTGTGCATTTAACAGCGACTCAAGAAACAACCCTTCGAAGAGACAGCCCTGGGGTTTTTTTTTTTTTCATTCCTGTCTCTTCTTTACATTGTGGAAATGATGAGGAAATTGCTCCTGTGCTATTATGCAAAACCTTATTTGTCAATCTCTTCAAAAAATCAGGAAACATTCCAGAAAGCCGGGGAGGAAGTTCATACCAGCTTTAGCTAATCTGCAGAAAATCCGGCCTACATGACTCCCCTGTCACTGCTGCTGCTTTCATCTATTCTTTATAAGGAATCTATTGAACTTTAATTAATATGAAAAATTCAGGTTTTCATCTGATTTAAATGTGACTGACATCATGCTGCTACTAAAAGTGGAACAATGTCCAAGTGTGATAAAAACAATGCTGAATGTCTGGATTTAAGAGGGAATCTCAGAGACTGCAGAAAGCGTAATCTTACAGATCTGTAATGCTGTGTAACAGATAAGTAGGGGAATGCCAGAAACTCATTTATATAGATGTCTGTGATAAGGATAAGAGAGTGACACATGAAATATCTATATTATCCTCAGTCCGGAAAGTTTTCTGAGTGCTGATCTCACTCTTTCTACTCAGGTTGCAGCTAATTTGAGGCCAGGATATGAATTAATGCTACCCGAGTTCAAAATAAAGGAGAGAAATCCTACAGAATACAATGAAATATATCTATCTGGTTTTGATGATGAGCAGCATGGGGAAACCTTAGGGTCTGAGGACTAAACCAAAATCTTGATGCCCGTCTTTCTAAGTGCTGTAGTGTCTATGTTTTGATGTAATGAGTTTGCAAAGTAAATCCCCAAATTTGGCATTGGATACATAGGCTTGCCATGCAAGGAATTTGACAGAACTCAGGAAAGCAATTCATAAAATTAAGCAGAGCAATCTACAGGAAAACATTGAACTTTAGGATGGTCTTTTTACAAATTAGGTGTCTTAATCAGGGCTACAGCTATGTGTTTGTGTCTCCACAGAGTCAGAACTGATAAAAGCTCTTCTGTTTGTTTTTGGGGTTTTTTTTCCCAGATGGGTAAGCACTTCAGATCTCTTTCTCTTTTCAAGCTGTAAGGATTTGAATCATCATCTTAAAAGTAAACCGACCATTGTTCGACACCAAAAAATTACACCTACAACTCTTGTGTGATGGTATCTCTCATGGACATCTCCAAGTGAGATTTAATCTGACAGTTGTGAAAATCAGGAGGCACAGCAGCTCCAGCATACACACCCCACGTCTTGCAGGATTGTACATCTCAAAAGAAGTCCTTGCTACCATGGAGACACAGCTAGAATGATGTTAATTTGGGTATATCTACACAGGAGAGCCACCCACCTCCAGATTGCAATGTAGATAGAACACGTACATCAAAAGATGGTTAGAATTATTTCCTTAGGTACCTGTTGGTTTCTCCCTGTATTAACTTCCATATACCTATTTCTAAAAGGACAGCTGCTGTTATGGTTGGCTGAAGCCAGAGAGAAATCTGTGGGAAAACAAGTATAAGAGTAATAAAATAAGATCAGTGTTCAAAGTGAGTAAGTGAAATCTACATCTAAGCTTTCCAAGAATTCATCTGACTTTCAGTTTTGTTGTATGCCTTGAAATTCACATCTATGTGTAATTTTGTTGAAAAGAAAGTATTACTAATTGCTCTTGTGGTATCAGTGGTGGTCCCTGTGGCATTGTGATACTTCCTCCTTGAGCTGCGTGACCTATTTCCTTGAAACGGAGGAGGAAAGAAAAAGAAATAAATGAAAATGTAGTTCATTTCCTTGATCTAACTTCTAACTTACTAACTTCTGCATTCATATTAGGAACCATTAAACCAGCATCTTCTGCCTACTTTCACTCCAAAGAGCTAAGTCTTGATCTAAATCTTTGGATGCACCATTAATGTTTTCTGGGCAAATTTCATTAATTCACTGTGATCTGAGCATATTTTAAAGGAATTTTCAACATCTAAAAAGTACTTTCCTAGAGCTGTCCAGTTTCAGACAAGGCCAAAAACCTTCTCCCATGGTCCCCAGATTTTAACAGCAGTGGGAAAGGTTAATAAAGCTCACGCAGATCTAATGTTTGGCTTTAATCCATTTTCATGGTAAAGCCAAGAGGCTTTCAGACTTGATGATATATCCTGTGATTGCCTGTTTGGAGCAAGATGTTACAAGGAGTTGGTCTATCTGTTCCCAGCAAAATCAAGATGTATTTGAACCTGAGCTGCATTTGGCCAAGAATTAAAAAAAAAAAAAAAAAAAGCTGCCTGCTGAATTAAAAATATAGAAATGTGTACAGGATATTTCCATAATTCCAGCACCTTGCTACAGCATGACAAGAAGAATAAGGAAAGCCTTGGTCTGACAGTGACCAATCCCAGAAAATGTTTTCTGCACTGAAACCTCTTAAATCTGAAAATCTGATTGAAGAATATCAATGTCTCAGGGTTTACCATACTTGATTAACCCCTATCATTGTTGCCAAAGAACATTTTACGTGTTTTAAATATTGCCCCATCCATATTTTGAAATAATTCTGTAATTTTTGCACTGCTTTTGCTTATGCCTTCATATCTGCCTGTAGGTCAAGCAACCATCCTAATAAGGAAGATTTTTCTTTCTTTCTAAAGCCTGACATAAAAGCCATGTGTTTGCATGGAGGCCAAGATGGTGTAAGCATATTTAGAAGTTTTTACAGGTTTTTTTCCACAACAAAATTGTCTCGAAATTGGAACTACTGCAAAAAATTAACTTGTAATATATAACACATGCATTCGGAAAGTTGAGAAAAGCTTTCATTTTCTTACTTGCAGATGGGCATTTAAATAAAGGACTACTATTAGAATTGAATGAGACATCCAATCACAAAATACTTGTTCTGAAGTGTTCCACAAAAACTCAGCATAAAGAAAAATCCAAGCAAACACATCTTCCTCCCAGCCCACCAAGTCCTAACGAGGTTTTCCCATCTGTACCTTTTCATTGTGAACAGGAAAATCTGTTTCAATTGGAACCATTTTGAAAAACTGTTGTGCAGACACTTTTATCTCTCATTGTCACAGAGCTAAATTTTTCTTTCCTACAGTAGTTCGAATGCAGACCTGTGAAATATTTTACAGTCAATGAAACTGGTTTGAATTTGGTTCGACTAAAGAAAATGACTGTTTTAGTTGAAATTGAAAACTCATTTCCTGTTTTTTATTACCTTCCTGTTGTCAAGTCCAGAATGGACATGGTAGTCCAGAAGAACAGGGAGCCAGGGTCACCTTCTGAGGGTGAAAGCCATGCACAGTAGCATCTCCACATGCATCAGTGCAGTGATGCAAACTCAGAACACACGAACTTGCTCATGGCTGGCCCCAGGCTCTGGAATCCTTTCTCCATACCTCCTGATACAGTCCTTCTCCCTATTCCCTCTGCAATATGTTGGCCATGGTCAACCTGCAGTGGAGCTCCTTCCTACCTCCTTGCTGTAAACTGGCACGAGTTACCATATACCTATGCAGACATGAACAGGCAAAGATCTAACACAGGTGCTGGTTTTAAGTGAGGTTGGTGAAACTAGGATTTCACACAGGGTAAAAATATAAGGGGAGATGCAGGAGACTTCTTTCTAATGGCTGGAGCAAAAGGCTATCTATTTTTAAGATAAATGATTAAAAAGGTGAAGGAAGGATGTACAACTGATGCCAGATGAAGTTCTGGGAGAGGTCACAGTGGCACAGAAAGTATTTTTCAGCCTTGTAAGGTAGGTACTGACAGGTTTAGGATGCTCCACAAAACAGCCCTCCTGGATAAATGACCTATAAGTTGTCTATGGAAGTTATAAGGTTTGGACCCACTGGAGATACTATCATCTAGAAGTCATCAGAGAGCCTCTTAGAACAACTCAAAGGATGATCCAAAGGCATCCTGTTGGTAATGTAATCAGACAGAACCAGGTCTTCAGTGTACCACTGTTGTCCTCCTGAAAAACAATGCAAAGCAAGATAAACTACGTTGTTAATCTTCACTTAGGAAGTTACAAAACTGCTTTACTCTGTGCTTGCTTAGCAATGCAAAGGTCTGTATTGTGGAGAAAAGGATCCAAGGAACTGCAGTTCTTTTCAAGGAAGCACAGACTACAACACAGGGAGGCTGGTGGTTAGATGGCAGGGACAGGATGTCTTCACATCTTATTACAGCCATAGATGGGAAATAAATGCCAACTGAGGATTTTAAAACATTCAAGACAATCATTCATTGCATTGCAGCTAGGTATCATGTTACTTTTATGCTTTGTGTTAGTAGTCACACACTGCTCAATATAGTGCCTCTAGTTTTATCAGGAATGTGAAAAACAGTGTATGATTTTTTTGTCTTATATTACTGTCCATATCAGTCTTATACTGAAAGGCTCTTGCCAAAGGTGATGCCCTACACATTAAGCTAAGAGAGATCTTGGCATAAATTCACAAGATGGAGTGGAAGGTGTAACACTGCCTGCCAGGCTAGCAGGAGAGCAAGGATTATAACCAGAAGTTCAATTCCCTGTCTAGTTCCACACTTATGAGACCATATTTCCTTCCCTAAGTGTGTAACTGAATGTGATATCCAGCAAGTACAGCACAGGCTGGTTGCTCTCTTGCCAAGCCCTTTAGGACTGGTTCTTTTATCTGACAACTATGCCTACTTATTTTGCTAGTGATGATGAATGCCAATGTATGCTGTGTTTGGTAGATTTATTTCATTCACCTCTTTTTCTTACTGAAAGCATAATAGGGCTGCAGCAAAAATAAACATCCATGGTCTTTAACAAAGAGACTTAGAGAGAAAGAAGAAAGCTTTCAAGGCATGAAATAGGTAAAAGAATTAATTGAAACAGGTGGTTGCAGCTAAATGGTGCTGTTTAAACTTCATGGATCAGTAGGAAATTTTACCTGACTACAGTTTTAGACATGCTTCAGAAAGCCCAATCAGAGGCTTTAGTTGCAAGTCTTTGCTAGAATTTAGGGCACTGTTTATACTTTACTGATGTTTGAGCTGGCAATATGGGAAATAGAACACAGTATTTAGAAACAGAAATTGCAGAAAACCTTCTTGCATTCTATAATTGTGTTCAGTTCCACAGACTGTAGCAAATTTCTCTCTTCAATTGATATGAATTTAGACTCTCTTCATCCTTCAGCTGCCTAAATAGTTATATATTTCCTTGCATGCTCTAAAGGCACATAGCAAGGCTACCTTGCTACAGAATGTGCTTTGTGTCTTTTATCTTTAATTATGAACTTCATGATGCAGGTCAAAAGATGTGAGTTGCTATTACTTGGCAATATTGGACATTACAAACTATGTGTGAAGATAATATGGGAACAAATACATTTGAACTAGAAAGAGATGCAAAGTTGTAACTATCAGAGCAGCCTGGTTCTATATATAAACAACAAAAGGTGGCATAAGACGCTTAACCAGTTTCAAGATGGAGTTTAATAGATTTATGAATGGGATTATTTGACATGGTCACCTAAAACCATAAGGGACTGTTTCCAATGATGTAGTTTACTGTTCTTTTTCCATTACTGCAAGGACAGCCTAGCAAGCAGTGCACAGAACAAGGCTCCTATTCAGTTGGTTCCAAGCATCATTCAATGTCAAAGCATTAGAACAATCAAAAGGGACACAATAAACATGTTACAAGACATGAGGTCATCAATTACGATATATAAAGTAGATATAAAAAAATAGCACCAGACACACTATTAAAAAATTATTAGTGTTGTAGGTTGCTGTGAGGTGTATCTCAGCTTTGTGTGTCCAGCTTGATTTACTAAGTGAAAATATTTGTTATCACAAAATCCCTCCAGGGCTGGACAATTAAGATCAAACATTCAAAAATGAATGTTCATATTTGTAGTCTTCCCCTGAGCTGCAGGTGTCCTTACAATTACTTAGAGATACATCCAATCCTGCAAATAAATTCAGCCATAACAAACTCTTAATGACAACAAGAAGAGGGAAAAAAAAAAGTAATCCAGCCTTATAAACACTGTTTTAAGCCAACCCCCCCACCCTCTCCAGATGCCTTTGGATGTAGAGGAGCTCTGCAGCTGTCTCCATTATCCCTGCCCTGGGGTGTGTGCCAGAACTCAGGTGTCAAGGGAGGTGCCCTGCCAACCCTTCTCAGGGTGAAGGAGCTGGAGCAGACTCTTCATTTCAGGTGGGGAAGAGCCGTATTTAGGATTAGGCTTTAAAGGTCAAGTTCACAGCAGAGTTTAAGTCCAATGTCTTTCTGACAACCTGAGAAGCAAAAGCCTGTGTGAGAAGATAGACCCTCAGCATACCCTGGAAAACCAGTTCCTTTGCTGATATGTCTGCCAAGCTGTACCGAAGTCAACAGGATTATTTCTGTCAGCTGAGTGTTGGTTCCATATGAGCAGAAAACTGATTTGCTGGGAAGAATAAAGTTCCTTATATGAGTTGTGATAAAAATCCTCTACAATTAGCTCCTTTCCATTGAAATCTAGAAGCAGTTAGATCAGGCAAGGTAAATCTCCAGCAAGTACAATGCACACAGAGAGGCGGTGAAATGAGAATTAGGATCCAAGCCATAGTGAGACTCACACAGCTATGCAAAACTCAAGTTGAATGGGACCAGAAAGGAACTGGAAGCAGCTGCGAGCAGAGGTAGAAAAGATATATGAATGTGTCAGCAGGCAATATCATTAGGTAACAGATGTGGTTTACAAGCCACTCCGCTGCTATGCTAATCAGGCCCACACAAGGAGGACAAATAGATGAGTAGTTGAGGTCCTCGGAGTCAACTCGAAATAGAGCCCCTCACCGAGTGAAGGCGGCTGCTGCTGCATACGGGTGCTAAACAAGGAGACTTTGTATAGTTTGCCAACAGCCGCTAGACGAGAGTTTATCCTGGAATCACAGCACTCATTTGCAGGAGGGCAAAGTTCAACTTCAATATGCAGCATTTTCTGAATTTTAAATACTTAGAGATGTATCTTACGTTGTTTTGGCACAGATAATGATACGGGGATTATTTGTAAAATAACAGGATGGACAATGCAAAAACTAGCTGAAAACATAATCTGCACTTGGGGTTTTGACTTTCTCAGTGGTCATGCTGGTAAATAAACCTTTATAAGTAACTGAATAAATGCCTACAAATAACTGAAGCAGCAGCTGTTTGTCTTCCCAATTATTAATTGGCATCTGTACTGCTGATGCCATTCCCATAACTATTTTTTAAAAAGAAAACGCAAAGTTCAAGGGAGAATGATCTTTTGGGTGCACTTAGGGTGTTCTTTCATGATGTATATAGAATCATAGAATCATAGAATGGTCTGGGTTGGAAGGAACCCCAAGGATCATAGAGTTCCAACCCCACTGCCGCAGGCAGGGCCACCAACCTCCAGGCCTGGATCTACAAAAGGGTGCTCAGGGCCTCATCCAACCTAAACACCTCCAGGGATGGGGCATCCACCACCTCTCGGGCAGCCTGTTCCAGCACCTCACAAATTATGTAAAGACCTTCCCCCTAATATCTAATCTAAACCTTCCCTCCTTTAGTTTTAATCCATTCCCCCTTGTCCTGCCATTATCTACCCTTTTAAAAAGTTGATTACATGGTTAGCTTTAATCCATTTACCTTGAAAGGGACTCTTCAAGGAGGACTAGTAGACAATGCAATGGTTTAATTCCATAATTTGCTGATGCAGTCAAACGCCATTGGTGCTAGAACAAGAATAGACAAATTAATCTGAAAGGACTATATCGGATTTTAACTGATTTGGTTTTTTTTTTTTTAATATTTAAAACAATTCAGGGACAGGGTCCAAGCTCATATGGAAATATTCAACATGTTGCTTTAGAAGATACATCATCTGTGTAATTGAATAATGTAGAATAGATTCATCAAGCGTATGTACCTGGAGAAAGCATCTGCAACCTACATGCTGAACAAAAATAATTAAAAAAACAAACCAATTATTAGCATGAAAACTTACTATTGTGTTTTGTGGTGCCAAATGCGCTCTGTACACTACTGGCCCCTGGAGCTATAAAAATGTAAGCTACCACCAGAATTATGCGTAATAGCTCCAACTGGTTCTGTTCTGTCAGGAATGCTCCAGTTCAAGGATTTCACAATGACAGGAAGTGAAGATGTCTTTCCTGAACTTGTCGTTATTTTAACAAATTAGCTTGAAATACATTTGATCCTTTGAAAAGATTTTCACTCCAGTGATCTTCACCGACAAACACATGAAACTTTTCAAAGTGCTTATGAGACTGAAAGTCTACTGACAATATTTTGGTTGGCGGTTTCTAAATAACAATTTTATCCTTTTGCTTTAGCCTGGGTGACTTGTGTTCACAACTAAAACAGAGGGAAAAATCCTCAAAAACAACAAGAGTGGCAAGTAGTGGAGGTACAGGAGATCCATGAGATCTTCCCTGGACTGTAACATCATAAATCACTCCTGTGAAAAAAGGGTATCCTTGCATTTGTAAAAACTTCTGTCATTTTTTTCTCCCATCTATGCTTCTATAATCTCAGACATGGAGCTGCACAACACAGGGCACTTAGAACCCTAAGTGTAAATATTTTCTTACATCACCTGAGAAGAATTCTGGGAACCAGGGACTGAGATGCTGAAAATAAAATACTACCTGTCTCCTCTTTGTTGTGGGAGTACTGATGGGTGTCTGGTCTCTGCTAGGGTACTTCCTGTGGACTGTGGAGCTCTGTTCTAACACAAACTGACACCACTTTAATAATTCAAATTAACACCAATGAAGAAAAACTTGGTTGTTAGCAAGAAGTTTTCCTCCTAAAATTCATCATGAATGACTTAGGTCTAAGAGGAGGTGAACATCCTGTACAGGAATCTCTATTTGGATTAACACTGAACTACTTGCTCAGGCAGGAAATCTTGGAAGTAAGGTCCAATATATGCACACAACATCACATTAATCCTCGTAAACATGTAGTTACACCTTGCTTGATAACATCTTGCATTTCCAAGCTTTGTGAATGTAAACCTTGTTCAGGCAGGAAATGTTTATGGTTATGCAGATTGCAACATATGTTAACAAGAATATAGGGTAATAATGATAAAGTTTATTCTGCCTTTAGATTCTGTCTTTAGATTCAAAGTGAGAAAGAAATGCATGAGTCAAAGTGTTCCATTTAAAAGGTATCTCTTAGCCATACCTATTCGTTATGCTTTCTTAGTACTGGATTTATGGTATAACAAAGCTAAGCACATCCACACAAGTGGAATTTCCCCTTGAAATCCATCTTACATGATATTGGCTGTCCAAAAATCAGAACCTGCTAGCTAGTTTCTTGGTTGACTGTAATGTTGATGGAAAGAGGCACCTCTAAGAGACAGTTCATCACGGTTTCTTGTGTGGTGACAAGTTTCAAAGCCATGCCACATACCAAAGCTAAATTCTCTTTGTTGAGAGCTAGCAGAATCAGGTGTTAAAGATGAGAGGATGTCTTTCTCTTTCCACCAAGCAGGAGTCTTTGTACTATCTGACCTGTGATTTGTTTGGCATTGAAAAGACCAAAGTAATCAAATTCTTGCATCCAAGACCTTGTGAGTCAAAAGCTCAGTGCTTATGACTCATTGGAGACCTAGGATCAATGGGTAGTTTTGTTTTAATGAAAATAAGGTACCACAATAAGCAGACTTAGTGTATCATTCCTAACATTAGACACCCTGTTTTGAATATGTTGGCTTTTGCTTCTTATTTTCTGTTTAATCACCTATTTAATACTTTATATGCTTATGTCAAAGAAGTCCTGGGAGATTTAATTACTTTTTGTAAAGATTTTGAGATCTCTAGATAAGAGTTGCTATACTATATAAGTGCAAAGTATTACTACATTACTTATGTAGTAAGAAACTTATCACAGAAAAGGTTGACAATTAACATTTTCTTGTCATTTATGCATATATTTTCAGATCACAAAAAGAAACTGGTATCAATTTAGTTAATTTCACTTGTATCCATTTTCAAATGAGTTATTTATAATTGATTTAAGTTCAAGTCTTACAGATCATCAAAATGGCAATAAATTATACCCTGCTTATAAGCTTCTAACACCCTATGGTTTTAGGCTGCTTTGTTTTAATTGAAATGTAAGTGTTTCAATTACACATTATAATTAAAAAGTTCCAGGATCAAATTATCCATCTTTTTAAAGTGGCTCAGACAAGTACAAAAAGGTAAAAATCCAAAACCTCTCCATGAGTTCTTGAAAATGACTGTATAGGTAATGATCCCCCGTGTTTCTGAATATCAAATCTATAACTTCATTGAAGCAGCAAAAAGGAATTTTCACAAAAACTCTTGTTTTCTTAGACATTTGAAAAAGAGACATTTAATTGACTAACCCTGAAAAAATTTCTTCTTAAAATCACATTTAAGCACTTTGTTAAGCACACACACTCGCATGCACTGCTGCAACATTAAAGAACCCAGTTTTTCAGAGAATGTCAAGACTCTCAAATTCTAGAAAATTTCATCAAGTTTTAGGTAATTCTTAGAGAAAAGGCTGCAAGGTTCAATTTGAGAAATACCTAGATCAAACTAACCATGTTGTAAATTCTTTGATGAACTTAGAGATATGATTGGACTCAATGATTTTAAAGGCCTTTTCCAACCTAGTGATTCTGTGAAATCACTTCCCTTACACATGAAATATTACCCATCTCTAGTTGAAACCATTTGATCTTACCATCATATTTTAATTAAAATCCCGCTTTACATGCTTGCTATTAGAGCTGCTTGAAAGAAAGAAAGAAAGAAAGAAAGAAGGAAAGAAGGAAAGAAAGAAAGAAAGAAAGAAAGAAAGAAAGAAAGAAAGAAAGAAAGAAAGAAAGAAAGAAAGAAAGAAAGAAAGAAAGAAAGAAAGAAAGAAGGAAAGAAAGAAGGAAGGAAAGAAAGAAGGAAAGAAAGAAGGAAAGAAAGAAAGAGAGAAAGAAAGAAAGAAAGAAAGAAAGAAAGAAAGAAAGAAAGAAAGAAAGAAAGAAAGAAAGAAAGAAAGAAAGAAGGAAAGAAAGAAAGAAGGAAAGAAAGAAGGAAGGAAAGAAGGAAGGAAAGAAGGAAGGAAAGAAGGAAGGAAAGAAAGAAGGAAAGAAAGAAGGAAAGAAAGAAAGAAAGAAAGAAAGAAAGAAAGAAAGAAAGAAAGAAAGAAAGAAAGAAAGAAGGAAAGAAGGAAAGAAGGAAAGAAAGAAAGAAGGAAAGAAGGAAAGAAGGAAAGAAGGAAAGAAGGAAAGAAGGAAAGAAGGAAAGAAAGAAAGAAAGAAGGAAAGAAAGAAGGAAAGAAGGAAGGAAAGAAGGAAAGAAAGAAAGAAAGAAGGAAAGAAAGAAAGAAGGAAAGAAGGAAAGAAGGAAAGAAGGAAAGAAAGAAAGAAGGAAAGAAGGAAAGAAAGAAAGAAGGAAGGAAAGAAGGAAAGAAGGAAAGAAGGAAAGAAAGAAAGAAGGAAAGAAAGAAAGAAAGAGAAAGAGAAAGAAAGATAAAGAAAGAAGGAGGAAAGAATATTTTCATAAATAAACACGGTTAATCAACACAATTTATATAGGGGTCATGCTATTTGAGTATTCAGTGGGCTAGATGTTTTGAAAAACTGCTTATGAATCTTGAAAGTATCAAGCATAATATGTTTGAACAGATAGGTATTTGCTGTTCTCTTATTTATTATTTACTATTCATTCACCCTTTTGTGAAAATAGTTTTAGGAAATTCATACGAATTAGGTGACTAGTCACACATCTGGATTTTCTTTAAATAATTCTCGCTTTCCTTAAATTGGTTTATAATCTCAGAGGATGGAAATATTAGTTTTGTTACTGAGTTTATGAGAGCAGGTGTTAATTTTTTTTTTCATATTGGAAAAAAACAAGTGAAGTTGGCAATTTGCCAGGTACCACGTGCATCGCAAAGAGAAGGAAAATTCCTTTATTATTCTAGGGAATCTGCTTTGGGAGGGGGGTAGAACTCGATGATCTCTGGAGGTCCCTTCCAACCCCTACAATTCTGTGATTCTGTGATTCTGTGATTTAGTCCTGCACAATGCTAAGATCTGTATATCTTCACTATCTTCACTGTATAAATCTGAAATCTGACTGAGTGAACCTTGAAGTAAAAATATCTCGATTTTGCATTAATATTTAATCAGCTCTGGAATAATTGATATTAAAAACACAATATTACAATTACACATGTAATAATTTCTTAATGTTCTTCTTTTACTCAGACAGCCATGAGATGGAGGCAGCTAAAATCTTCAGCTCTTTCACTCTGACCCTCTGTACATGAGAAACCATTTAATTTTGCCTAAATTGGATCAAATTGCAGTTGTTTGACTACCACAAAGGCATCTATGCTTGACACAAATACATCAAGAGTCAGAGGAACCAACACTTCCATCTGTAATTCGTTCCAGAGATTAATCCATTTAACTGTTTACAGCAGGTACCTACTTTCCAGTTTGCATTTGGCTTGGTTTGGAGTCATTCTGTTACAGCTTTCTCTGCTAGATTAAAGAGCTGTTTAATACATCCGATTTTCTGCTCCCGGAGGTACTTATCAAGTCACCTCTCAACCTTCCTTCGAGCTGTGACTGTGCATGTGGAGTTGCTCCAAGGGAAAAGCATGGAGTTAATCGAGATAGGACAGCCATGCACAAATTAACCTGGGAAGCTGTCCTAGGAAAAAAGCTATCTCACCTCTGGAAGAAATTACCTTCAACTGGAAACAAAGCAATATTTTCTTGGTGTGAGTGGATTTCCCATGGTTTGAGGAGTTGTGTCCTGCAGTCGCAAGCTTTTTCTCAGGGCAAGCAAATGTTTACAGGATGCATCTATGTGTGGATTGACAGAAGAAACACTCCAATCTCATTAAATAGGAAGAAAGCTAGCTGGGTATTTTTTATAGCATTTAAGTAATTTCTTTTTTTTTTTTAAGCTTTGCCTATATCCTGCCCAGTGTCTTCAACTTTTTTCTTTAAAGAAAAACAATAAAGCCAACAAGTTCAAGCAAGAATATTTGGCTTATTAATGCCACATAAAAAATAGTATCTAATTTTGCTTCACCTTTAAGAGCTACGATTGTCCTTCTGGACCAATCACTTACTAGGACTTTATACTGAGTTCCTGTTAACACTACAGTGATATATAATTTTAGGGTTAGTGGTTTACCAGGATGTAATCCTCCTTTCTGTAATGCTCCTCACTTCTACGTGTGCAGCTAAATGCAAATATCTGTAGGTGTTTTTCTTTGAACAGACCCTGCTTGTCAGATTGTTCTGCAGGATTTCCTTGTCACTATCGTTATCTATCATTCTGCCAATAATTACCCATTTTTTGGAAGCCGTATCATGTTTACTTCTACGTCACTATGGAAACACTGAATTTTCTCAGCCTTAATATAGATTCCTGCAGAATCCTGCTAGAAATACTTTCATAGAATGAAATATTTCCTGCAAGTA
Source organism: Porphyrio hochstetteri (assembly GCA_020800305.1). Taxonomy (NCBI): domain Eukaryota; kingdom Metazoa; phylum Chordata; class Aves; order Gruiformes; family Rallidae; genus Porphyrio; species Porphyrio hochstetteri. Next base: position 6,664,795 of record CM036905.1, on the reverse strand, counting down.
TTTTTTCTGATGTCCAGTTTAATCTTTGTTGTTTAGTTTATTTTCCATGAAGCTTTTCTTTGATTACAGTGCTACTGGGTACTTTGCAAAAGAATAAGTGTATGGGTATTTAGATCATCGTTTGAACACCCATTATTGACTTTGTCAGAGTTTGGGCAATGGGTGGAAAAGAGCTACTCAGCCTGTTATTCAGGACCATGGGATCACAAGCTAGAACCCTTTTTTTTTTGTTAAATTTTTCTAAAATACAGTGTCAATTTTAGACCACTGTTCTCTTTGTCTCAACCATGATGGAAAAATCACCAGCTCAAACTGAGGTTCTGCTTAGGAGACATTTCGGTTGATGCACAAAATCTACTTCAGCTAAGGTTCTTCTTTGGAGATGTTTATACACCAGAGGAACTTTGTGCTTCAAATGGATGGCCAGGGCTGACTCAGCAGCTCTTTCTTGCCAAAAGAAAGCTCCCTGACTTTTTCCATCTTTCTACCTCCCCCGAGGCAGCTCTTGGCCACATGTTCCGGCTGTTTTCCATATGGATTTGTCTGAATTCTTGATGAGTCAATACCACCCATTAAAGCAGAAGAAAATTAGCCCAGGAAAACAGTGAATCAATTTGAGTAGAGTTTGCAAGTTGAATTAGCTCACCAAAGGGTCAGATAAGCCCCAGAGGCAACAGAAGGGAATGGCTTGAAACAAAAATATGATGAAAAGAGAGGAAGGGCCAGTATCACTTCTTTCCACATCAGAAAGGTGTTATACTGACTTAGAGCTCCCTTCTGCCTGCAGCCTTCTATAGCACACTCAGGCAACTCTCTTGGACCAAGTATTTCCTCATTGCCTAAGCTCATCTGTAGTGTTATATTAGCCAGGTGTTGTAAAACTCTATGCGAGGTCATTTAAGGCATTGTAACATCTAATTTGCATACCCATAGTAATAGTTTTAATCTATTAATTATCCCTAAAAAATTTATAATCTCATCAAGGATATCATTGAAATTTGTAAAAGATATTTTTGCATTAATTAGTACTGGCTGATATTCCATTCTTTGAATTTCCATCTTCTTAACTCCTATTTCTTTTTTGCATACTTTCCACAACTTCATATCACTCTGACAGTCATGAAGCTTGCCAGATGATTCCATGCATCCCTTCTGAATGTTATCACATTCGTATTTTTTTCAGTCTGCAGGATTTTTTCAGTTGTTCCAGAATTGATTAAGAATATCTTAGTAACTGAGTCATATTTCATTGAATATCTCTTACAGAAGTCTAATGTGTAAGTTGTCCAAGCCTCTTGATATAAAAAGTAGTATGACTGTTGATGTTGTGTTATGTAGTCTTCAGTTATTTATGAATTAAAAAAAAAAGTTTCATTTTCCTCAAACTGAATCTCCTATTCCATCATAATATTTTTATTTCCCTAAACAACTGCCTGTTCTGAATTAATTCCAGGCTGGTTTTTAGACCTGGAATACTTTATCCTGGGAGAGAATATAAACAAACCTTCAAAACATTCTCATAGCTGAGAGGGAATGGAATTTCTCTTGGGTTTCCATGTGATGAATCTCTTGTTATCCTATACCTTACAGAAATGATTTTACTCTGAAGAAAGAGTCACGTCTACAATGCATTAAGAAATTTGTTACAACAAGGAAAAAACTCTGGGAAGATTAGATCATGAGTAATACCGTATTGCACAGTATTTCCAAGTTAAGTCTTATTACAGTGCATTGAACTTTTCAGGTCATTGATTTTCTGTATGTTCTTGTTAGGATAGCATAATAGCTGGTCAGAAAGCCTCAAAACAGGAAAAAACTATGAAAGCGACAAAAGTGACTTAAAAGTGTTGCAATAATTACAGCAATCAGTGGCCCAATGAGCTACAGAACACTTTCATCTCCCCGTGTTTTCCAGAGATTCACTACTTCAGTCTATTAGCGAAAGATGGGTGCAAACAAAAGTGCAGCTTCTTTGGAAAGATCATACAGCAGAATTTTGAATGACCAGCAGCAGGAAAGCTGGTTATCATAATTTGCAAACCATAATTCTTTGCAAAAGAGCTATATTTAAATACAGTGACTTAACCAAGAATATTGGTTTCAAAGGCAAGAAAGTAGAAAGGGTATCCTTATAGTCCTTGGAGAACTTCAAGCACTACTTCTAAGCCCTCTCTCCCTTTCTACATTCTGTCATAGTATAGGAATTCCACAATGATTTATAAAAGGAAGATTTTCAAAGGCACAAATGGGAGTCAGGTGTCCGATTTCCATCGACTCAGGCACCCAACTCCCATTTGTATTTTCAGAAAATCCTCCCTTAGAGACATGAAATATAGAATAGTAAAGTAACTTGTATTCGAAGGCCAGGACCATTTGCCTTAATTTTTTACATACAGTTCCATTTCGGTTTCTTTTGATTTGATATCAAAGCAAATAGAACTCTGCATTTTAAGAAAGAAAGACTGGATGATCTAATATCTTTGACATTGCTAGTTTCTGTGGTTCTGTCATGCACACAGTGGGATGTTGAATATGAAACCAAGTAATTTAAAGACAATTCCCCTCTTTCAGTCCATCCTGTTATTTTGGATTTTTAAAACAAATGTATAGTTTAAAAAGCATGTAAAACAAACCAGTGGACACAATTTGGAGTCAACTTCAGGAAAAGATGTAGACTAGGAGAAATGATAACTTGGCCAAAAATTTAAGCAAGTGAAAATGATAGGTTTATCCAACATCTTTAAAAACAACTGGGGCTTTTTTGTTGTTGCATTATCATTATCGTAACAAGGAACTATAATAGAAAGTTTTTCTGTTGAATTAAATACCAATTTTTTAATAAAAGAGGCCAATTTGTTTTAAATAATTTTAACAAAGCACACACACTTGAGAGTTTGCAAAGAAGTATAAAAGGAAAAAAACAAAAAAACCCCAAAAAAATCAAGTTAAAATTACTTTACCACTTCCTTTCCTTTTTTTTAAGAATTCTGCTAAATGCAGTCAATGTAGTATGTCTAGGTCCAGAGATGGGTTTCAGCAGTTCTCCCACACAGTCAAAGAAGGTGCAAAAAATCACACTTTTATTGAGAACTGTCTTCATTAACAAGTAGTACAGTAAAAAAATCCACTAAAAATACTATGTTCAGGCCAGGGCCCCTCTTCACCTTTGTCTTCTCATATTTTTTTTTCCCTGCAAAACTATTCAACAAAAGATCAAAAGATGAAAAAGATGTGCAAGTTGAGCGAATTTATGTCCACATTGCTCTCCAGTCTTGGTGTCCCAATCATTCTACATCCATTCATTCACTCCTGGGTTTCTCTGATTGGAGTGAACCAGTTACCTCCCTCCCAAGTGACACCAGGTTATGATTCAGATGCTAGATCTTTCCCAATATCATGCCCTGTAGGAAATATGCATGAAATCACACTGTATTCTGCTGCTTCTCCCTGCACAGCCCTTCAATATTACATCAGTGGGTTCATACCTCCCTTATGGCTCTCATGCCAGATTCAAGGTTTACAACATGTACCCCTTGGGTCTTTTTTGAAGAAACACCTCTCTGATGCACTGTTACATGGTTGTTTCATTATTTCAGGCATTCAGAACTGAAAAAAATTGCTCACAATCAAATCAATGATAACTCTTAAGGCCACAGACCTTCCATACTTTCCACAAATGACACCCAGAGCAAGAAGGTTCTGGATGTAAGAAGGCTTGAAATCTTGGTCTATGTTGTTGTGTGACACTGGGACAAGGGCTAGAAGTTGCTCCCAGATGACTAGTCATGTGGATATAGCCTGGGAGAAGGAGGCCCAGCTGGACTAGCTAGACAAGATAGAGAATATAGTTGCAATTCTTGCCCCTAAAAATTGCTTACCCAAATGTGCTATATGATTCTTCATGCTTTTATTTTTTCTTTTTTTTTGTTCTGCCCTCTGTCAAAGACTGCAGGAAGGATACCTTTCTCTTGACAATACAGCAACTTGAGTCATCCCTACAATCAAGTGAGGAAATCTGATGCAAAAAGTCTTTGCTAGGCGAACAAATGATATATTCAGGTTAATTTGTGTGAGTCTTAAAAAAGGAAAGTAATCCACTCTGGGAATGAAAATCAATCAAGATAACGCACCTATCTACCTTCAAAGCAGTCTTGATGCTCCTGTTCAATATCAGTGACCAGGATGAAGGGTTTGAATGTTCCCTCAGTAAGTTTGTGGACCACACTAAGCTGGGAAGAAGTGTAATTCTGCCTGAGGGTAGAGAGGCTCTTCAGAGGGATCTGGGCAGGCTGGATCAATTGACTGAGATTGATGGGCTGAGATCAGTGGGTTGAGGTTCAACAAGGCCAAGTGCAAGTCCTGCACTTGGGACCTAACAGCCCTGTGCAGTGCTACAGGCTTGGGGAAGAGTGGCTGGAAAGTGGTCCGGAGGAGAAAGACCTGGGGGTGTTGGTTGACAGCCAACTGAATATGATCCAGCAGTGTGCAGAGGTGGCCAAGAAGGCCAAAGGCATCTTGGCTTGTATTAGAAATAGTGTGGCCAGTAGGTCCAGGGAAGTGATTGTGCCCCTGTACTCGGCATCGGTGAGGCCACACCTTGAGTGTTGGTTTTGGGCCTCTCATTACAAGAAAGACATCAAGGTCCTCAAGCATATCCAGAGAAGGGCAACCAGGCTTGTGAAGAGGTTGGAGAGAAAACCTTACAAGGAGTGGCTGAGCGAACTGGGATTGTTTAGCCTGGAGAAGAGGAGGCTGGGGAGACCTTATCGCCACCTACAATTACCTGAAAGGAGGGTGTAGAAAGGTGTGTAATGGTCTCTTCACCCAAGAGACAGGTGATAGGACGAGGGGGAAGGGACTCAAGCTGCATCAGGACAGGTTCAGATTAGATATTGGGAAAAAGTTCTTCACCGAAAGGCTTATTGGGCATTGAAACAGGCTGCCCAGGGAGGGGGTTGAGTCACCGACCCTGGATGTGTTTAAAAGACGGGCAGATGAGGTGCTCAGGGATATGGTTTCGTAGAGAACGGGTATGGTTGGACTCAATGATCTCAAAGGTCTTTTCCAAACTTGTGATTCTGTGATATGTATATAGTCATCTCTTCCCCTCTTTTGTTTCTCTAAGGGATGCAGAGGCTACATTTCATCAATTTTAGGCCATTTCTATAAAAGAAGATCCAAAATAAAATGTAATTGTGGTGTTTGACAAAAGGGTATTTTACCTTTGAAATGTTAGACAATTTTAGTTGTCACCCAGAAGCCCGCTGAATTTGAAAGGAGATGGAGCACAGTATCATATATCTTACCAACCCTTTTGTATGGAATAAAAGTGCCAGTGGGACAGAAACTTGTTTTAATTCAGGGAGAGAGAGGCATCAACAAGAACAAGATCAAGACAAGAAATCCCAGAGCTAAAGGTCAGAAGTCCTGAACACAAGGGAATAAACCATTAGATTCAGAAATACGTTTTAAAAGGAGAAAAGATGCTAACAATCTCCCCCAAAACAATTTGAAATCAATAAGTATGTCAGACAAAGGATGCAATGGAAGTTGCAGTGTTTTATATATTCCATTAAAACAGCAACAAAATCTTAAATTTTAATCCTTTTACAAAACAATACAGAAATTGATTTTTTTTCTAAGGAAAAAAAAAACAAAACAAGAAAAAGAAAAACAAGAAAAAGAAAAACAAGAAAAACCCCACCAGCTGTTCCCTGTCCAAGGAAACAATGGGGGCTCTTACTCTGTAGTACAGTAAATGGCTAACTTCCCAGGGTAGTTTAAGTCCCCTGCAGCCTGCAGTGTCAGCAGAGTTGGTCATTTACGAATCAGTGGGGTTTTGTTAGAAGTTTGTTTATCTCTCAATGAAACCGCCCGCCTTGCAGTTGAATTGTTCAAGCTATAAATAGAGGAGAAGTGCATCAAATTCTTTCAGAATGAAATAGAAAAAATATGGGTAACAGGAAGGGTGAGAAAGAGAAGGTGCAGGTCATCTTATTGACAATGAGAGATAAAGCTTGGGAAATATTCTGTTTATTTTTAAGTTGTAGAATGTGGAATGGGCAAACATCCAAACAAGCATTCCTCACCCACCCTGTGTAAGGCCATGTTCGGACGATGGGAACTCTAAAGAACCTGACCTCTTTCCTTTGCTCCCTTCCTTCTCTCCATATTAATGAGTTGGCCTGAACCATAAAGGGTAATTCCGTTGAGAGTCTGTTGAAAATATAGGTATTTGAATTCTTACTAAGTGAGCATGTTGCCACCTATATAAAGTGCCTGATAGTGTTTTAAATTCTACAAAACAATTTCTTTTGTTTCTAACAAGGCAATGAGTTCTACTGACCAATCATGCTCTTTCTGCTTGTTTATTTAAACGAGTGCTTTTTTCTCTTCATTTCACACTGCTTGCCTTTCAATTTCACAGTGCCTTCTAGTTGAGTTTGTAAAGTTGCCACTAAGGAGCCCTACTCTAAGTCTTTTCATGGAAAGACAACAGGAAATGTTCACAGGATTCACACTCTTTTCCCACTGCAACATATCCTGGCAGATGTATTAGTTACCATAGCAACAATTAAGACTAGCTTTTTTTCCTCTCTCTTTTTTTTTTTTAATAATAAGAACAATCAGTAGTGGCTGAAACATTTTCAAATAAATGTGTGTCTCAGTTTTAAATTATGCAGTGGAAAGATCTTCCTGATGATGTATGCTTGCTAATATTTGAAAGGGCGCAAGAAAAGGAACAGTAATCTGTGTGACTTGGATGATCTGTACCTCTTTGTTCTTCTTCAGATGGGGGATTACATGACATTGGCCTGTTTCTGTTGATGTAGAGTAGGAGAGCTGGAATGGGAGTAGGCTGATCCCATATACAGAAATAAAAAATAGTAGCTCCTCAGTGTCAATACTCAAGAACATTTAAATGAGGTTCAAAAATCTCAAAAGCTGTTCTCTGTGTTGGAAAGATGGGTATATTCATGTAAAGAATACAGAATGTATATAAAAGCTCACCTATCTCCACTATCATCTTTAAAATCCTTCATGTTCTAAAGCTCTTGAACCCCATATTAATGACAACAATTTAAATGTGGTTTGGTGCATTGGTCTGGTGTAAATAGGAGAAGAATTGAAAGGTATAGTGAAAGTTACTGTTCTGGAAAGAAACAATGTTGGTCAAGAAGGAAAAATTTAAAAAGGAAAGAGTACGGGTTGAATCAAGAAAGCTGGTGTGGATCAATGTCTTCTACAGGAATGCAAATACTGTGCAGCTCCACCCAGGCTCACAGGCTCCTTCAGTTTGGAAGGGACCCATGGAGGTTTTCAATCCTCCAGTCCTACCATGTCCCAGTTACTCCAGCAATGCTTGTATCTGCATCTACAGTCTGTTCCCCTTGCCTGTTTCTCTGGCTGCCTTAATCTGTATACAGGCACTCAAGGTGGCCCCTTTTGATAGGGTTTGTCCCCCATGCTCATACCAACCAAATTGAAGTTGTTACCACTATCGCCTCCCATGCCCAGTTTAAGGACCTCTCCAGCGGTTTGGCAAACTGTTTGGCAGGAATGCTCACACCTCATCAGTGAAATACATCCTGTCTGTCATTAGCCCTCCTCATCTCTCACAGAAGTCCAGGCATCACACCTATTTCTTTTCTGCTGTTTTGCTCAGAAGGAAAGAGAGTTGGCCAAACTTTTTTGCTTTGCAGCCGAACTATTCAGAACAACCGCAGCATACCTCTATATGGATAATCCTGTGAGCGCCTGTATAAATGGAAATATGAATCTTGGGATTGTGATGGAGAAGTATAGTAATTAATTAGATGCCACAACTCTTTAGCGCCAGGAAGAACAAGCCATTACTGAATTCTGAAGTGATCCTCATATTTCCTACAATAACACCTTGTGGCTGAAATACTCTGCTTGTATCCAACTAATAGCTTCTGAAAAAAAGAAAAGACATCTTTTTTAACCTTTCCAAAACACACTCGCTAACGTACTCTAATGCTTGAAAGTATATAAGGTCAGCTGCAACAGCAGCCTTTACATTTAAAACAGATGTGGCTATATACAGCAGTGAAGGAATGTACTGCTTTGAGTTTTGTGTAACAAGCATCGGTGATTTTAGCCTTTTGCCATTTTGACACTTGCAGCTTATACACAGCACTGCTTTAGAGTCACATATTCAGCATGTATTTATGGAGATGATTAAAAAATACTAATTTACATACAGCCATCAGCAAAGGATAGTGCATAAAGATAACCGTGCAGTCTCTGTTCCCCACATTTTCTTGCTTAGTTGCACCAAAGCAAGGTAAACTGAAGTTTCCAGCCCAGCAACACCACTCTAAGCCTGCCAACTCATCACTACTGGGTCAGCTGCACTATGTAGTGAGCAGTGGAGTTATTCCCCAGCCTCTTCTCGCCATGTGGTATGCTAGACTAAGGTTAAGTAGGCACTTGGCTTCTTTTATTGTGTGTGCCTGAACCTAGTGTTTGAATAGCCAAAGAGACATACAGAGGAAAACCAAGTTATAACCCAAGCCTTCAGCCTCTTGGAACTGTAATACGCAATGTATTGAAATTTCCCAAACTATAATAAAGAGTCCCAGACTTCTGTTTGCCTAACACCACAAGAGGACATTTTCAAATCTTTTCAAAGTCATGGTCACACTGCCATATTCTATAGCAATGATGGAAGATCAGTCCTGCCTATTCCAGTTGTATGTGCTACAGGAAAGGAGTAGGGTCTGGACCTTGGAAGTCCATCAGGGCTGGATTGTAATGGAGGCACAACAGCTCCTTGCTTCACTGGTTAAAACTAACATCATAAACCAGAGAACAAGGGCCATCAATGCAGACCTTGGAGAACTGTCAATGCATAGTGGTGGCACTGCTAGTACATTGGTTTCCTCTTACCTGCCTGTGGTGCACAACAGTTTAGTCTCTTGAGGACTGAGGTGGTTTAAAATCTGATTTAGGGATTAGGCTCAGCTCTATCTCCTTGTGAAGTAAATATACACCCCTAACCATAATAACCAGGCACTCATTCAGGAACTGAGATGTTTCCCTGGGCAGTGGGTATTATGGAGGCACTTCCTCCCACCTATGCACTTGAGAGTCATAGAATCATAGTATCATTTTGGTCAGTATCATTTTGGACCTTTAAGATCATTGAGACCACTTGTTAACCCAGAACTGCCAAGTCCAACCGCTAAACCATGTCCCCAAGCACCAGATCTACACCTGTTAAATACCTCACAGGGATGGTGACTCAACAACTTCTCTGGGCAGCCTGTTCCAGTGCCTGACAACCCTTTTGGTGAAGACATTTTTCTTTACATCCAATCTAAACTTCCCCTGGCAGAAATTTAGACAATATCCTTTTATCCAGTCATTTGTTACTCGTCCATCCGGTCATTCAGGTCCTTGGTACATGTCACATGTCTGATGATACCAACCTATAAATTGGAGTTGTTCAGCCTGGAGAAGAGAGTAGCCTTCTAGTACCTGAAGGGGCTACAGTAAAGATGGAGAGGGACTGTTTATCAGGGAATGCAGTGATAGGACAAAGGGTAATGGCTTTAACTAAAAAAGGTTAGTGAGGTCCTGTCACAGGCTGCCCAGAGAAGCTGTGGCTGCCCCTAGATCCCTGGCAGGGTTCAAGGCCAGGTTGGATGGGGCTTTGGGCACCCTGGGCTAGTGGACAGTGTCCTGGTCCATGGCAGGGGAGTTGGAACTAGATGAGCTCTGAGGTCCCTTCCAACCCAAACCAGTGTGTGATTCTATGATTTTGTGACAGGCTCAGAGTGATGTAACCATCTCTGGAAAGATCTCTTTTTGAGGGATTCCAGCACAAGGAGCTGGACCCAAATCAGCTCTCTTATTCTGAGGTGGCCTGGAAGTGACTGCTAAACTTTACAGCACTGAGACTTGGTTCTGCCAGCTTTATCAATGCTGAAGGAACTAATTTTGTGTTTGAAGTTAACTAAGTCTGTTTGGATTTCTGTGTGTGCAGCTTTTGGGCTTAATCCATGGAAATGAAGATAAGCAGAATAGCACGAAAGAGAACAATTAAATTTGTTGGGGAAAGATGAGGGTGAAAATGAAATGAAAAATTTGTTAGCTGGTTCATAAAAGCTCTTAAGGAAAGTTAGTGGAAATTGTAAGAAAGAAAGAAAGAACGAAGGTAAGAAAGCAAAGCAAACAAATCAAAGCAACAGCAGAAATGGGGGCTGGGTATCACTTTTTCTTTGTCAAGCTATTACTGTCTCTTTGTGGCAGAGGGAATGAAAGAATAAAAGTAAATATCAAGTCAGGTAAGCTGATTTCTGTCTTTTGCAGGTATTTTTCTGGTCTTCATTATCATAGTATCATAGCACTTTCCCATCTATTTATCCTCACAACACCTCTCTGAGGTAGGGCACTACTGTTATTCCTATTATACAGCTGGAGCAAGGCTCAGATAATGGAGTAGATTCTTAGCTATCATAAATTGTCACAACTCCATTAACTACCCTCTGAGAGGACTTCAATGGAGCTGTGGTAGTTTAGGATCTACCACTTAAAGGAATCTCCCTTTTCCCTGGAAGTCAGAGGCAGAGCAGGGAAACAAGTCTCCAGGTTTTCCAAGCTCTTAACTAATGCTCTACCCAGAAGACCATCTGGGTAATCTGTGATTTTTGGGCCAAGCCATGCTGGCTTTACTCTTGCAAGAAAAGCCAATGAAGTCTACATGGTATTATTCACACAAAGCCTGCAGGACACAGCTCATTGGGTGGTGCAGATTATGCATTACAGAAAGGCTGAAAGTATAGGTACACAACGTGTACGCCTACGTATCTGATGTTAAAGAATTAGAAGAATGAAGCTTGCATGGAGCTGTCAAGCAGCAGTCAGTGTGGGATGGAAAATATAAGGAGCACAAAGAAGTGCGCAAACACACAGAGATTCCAATGTGGAATTAAAACACGGTGTACTCAGAAAGTTTGAATAACGGCATACAAATTATTTACTTTCCTCAAGCCTAATTCAAACAAATCAACAAGACAAGAAAATTGAAAGGAAAAAAGATGGTAAGCTGTGTTTCTCGCAATACAGGTGTCTCAACTCTAATGAGCCTACAGGATTTGAGCTGGTATCACGAATATCACTGGGAGTGATTATAGCTTGTAAAAGCAGACCAGAAAGAGATGTGCCTCTGTGTGTCTTGGGCTGTAATTAAAGCCATGAGCCATCAGTAGCAAAGAGGCCAGCTGCAGCATTTCAAACCTTTCCTACCCTAGCATTAAAAATAGATTGTGGCACAATAATAATAAAAAATTGTGTACCCAAAATAATTCCCATAATAATAATAAAAAAAATTTGCACATTTGATTAGTATAATTGATTTCTCTTCTAGATATGAATAAATGACCTAGGCTAAATGCCAGTTCCTTGCAAAGAATTTCATTTAAGCTTCAGTGAATTGAAAGGCTCAACCAGACTCAACATTTCCAACTTCCTAGCAAGTAGCAGAAAATCTACCTGACAGTTGCCATGGAAACACGAACAGGAAGAGCTAACCACCAGCCTATAAATCCACAGAGAAACCTTTCTTAATTGGAAGGCCTTTAACCCACACATTTTTCTCATAGCTGCAGAGCTTATTTCTAAAGAGATTATTAAATTCCTCAATTGACTTATGAAGGATGCTTCCCACTATATTACTGTGCTCTGGGTTGCTCATTCTTTATATCTGTTTCCAAAATTACAAAGCAGAGCAAGGATGATAAAAGTTAACACAGATGTTTCAATGAAAAATCCATATGATGTTCTGAAAATAACTTCAGCGGCTATGTTCTACTAAAAAAACCCCAAATAACAAACACAAAAAACCCACCAAAAAAAACCCCAACAAGTTCAAGAACTGAAATGGCATTAGAAAGATCAGATACTCCAATATTCTTTGCTTTGGATTCTAGGAAAGATTTTTATTTTTTTTTAATAGAAGACTTTCAGTGGGGAAATAGAACTGACACTATCTGAGGAATCTTTGCATAAGTCTATGAATGTTCATTATAAGAAAGTCCACATGCATGTTCTCACATTAGTTGTATATGTGCAATATATTACAATTTACAAAGACAATGGGAATTGAGATTTGTTCATGCTTCCTTTTTTTTCCAGTATTTTGAAGAATTCATCAAAGTTTTGGTGGAGAAACTAATTTAAGAAACCTATTTTCCATATTATGCCACTTCTGTGCTTTTGTTTCCTGAGTTGCCAGGTGGATGAACTGTCCAGGTTGGCAGCTACTTTGCAGGCTGAGACTGTGTCTTGAGGTGCGCACAGCACCACCCACTGTGAAACCCAACACAGAGATTCATCATGTGCCTGCCTGTCTACAGTGTGCAGCTCCTCATGCTTTTGCCCTTTAAGCATATGCTGTGTGCAAGGTAAACTCATGATTGCAACACCTATAGACAACCCTGGTTTTCCTTTTGATTAGCCAGCTCAGGTACACTGGAGCTGTGTCACTACAGAGCTCAGAGCTAAACAAACAGCCATGCATATGCCCAAAACCATGACCAAATTGATGTTGTGTACTATGAATCGCAGGATACTGGGGTCTGGTGTACATGTAAGGCTGTTTAAAGTGTGGATTTGCTTGGACACACACTTGGTATGGGCACAGTATTTCAGTACAAGAATAGACTCATAGAACGGTCTGGGTTGGAAAGGACCCCAAGGATCATACAGTTCCAAACCCCCTGCCACAGGCAGGGTCACCAACCTCCAGGCATGATCTAGACAAGGTTGCCCAGGGCCCCATCCAATGTGGCCTTGAACACCCCAGCATCCTGTAAGCAATCTTAATTTCAAAATCAACCACACTTTCAAGTTCAGCAGCCTCGTGAGCTCAAATGCATTTGTCTTCTCCAATCCTCTCCTCACAAGAGAGAGAATGATCAGAGCTAGGTCCAGTCTTATTTTTTGAGTTGTATTAGGTAGTTAAAGACAGGTTTTATTTGGTTAAATGGGCAGTTTGCTCCATTTCCCTGCATGGTGCCACATTTCAATTTTCTTAATCCTCATCTCCAAATTCTGAGAAGAATAGGGAAAAAAAATAATGTATGCATTGTGCACCAGAGACTCATTCCTATTGCAGGCAACGGAAGCATGATTAATTCCTGTTGATTTCAATGGAGTTAGGATTCTGCTCTGTTCCTGCTTGGAAACAGGTAGAGTTGGGCAGAGAGACAGAGGAAAGCCACGTGGGTTTTTTTATTATTTTATTTTATTTTTTTATTTCCTCACCTTTTTCTTTTATAAATCCTGCCTAGAGTTTGGATGGAATGTCTATCCCTTGCTCCTCCAGTAATGTGCATATGCTCAAAAACCCTGATGTACTATGGTTCAGGGTTTGGATACTCTTACAAGGTAGCCCTCATGCTGAAAATAACAGTGTAGCAGTGTGGAATGGGATCCAGCACAATGTCAGAGTGAGATGTAGATATGTACCACCTTCACCATGTCCTGGCTCCCCACAAAATCAGAACTTCATTTTGAAGCCTGAAATTCTGTAAGGTTCCACTATCTGGAGCATCAGAAAAGGAAAGAAGTGAGGTCAGCCCTGGAATAAACCCATTCCCTGTCACTGACCAGGTGGATTCAGCTTTCAGTGAGATTTATTCACTCCAGGGAACTCTTCCACATCAACCTGCTTACCTGGTTCAACCCTCCTTGTGCAAACTCTCTGCTTTGAGGAGAGTCTCCTTACTCCAAGCCATGGCTTGCACCCTTGTACTGTTGAGCCTTTGCCTAGGTAAGAGGAGAAACATGGATGCTTCAAATAAGTTTTAAACAACATCAGACTCTTACTTCCCTGTGCCCTCTGAGATAGTCCCAGAAATAAATCTGAGTTGTCCAGAAATCACCCAGAGAACTTGGATGCTGGCATTTATTGACTGAGCAGAATCTCCACCATGAGGCTCAGATAAGATACACAAAGTACTTAACAGTCGTGGGGCAAAACACTGCCACTGAAGTGTTTCCACACCTCTTTGTCAAATCATTCCAGTTTTAACTTGCCCTGTGTTCTTCCCTGTACCTTTTTCTAGCCCTGAGCCTTTCTCAAATGATTACAGCTAGCCATAGCAAATAATACTTGCTGGCAGTTTGCATAGTAAGTTTGCATAGACAAATGAGTCTCCTTGATGGGGAAAAATGCCACTTATTTATACTTGTGGCATGCAAGATTTTGAATGTAGATTTTTTTTTTTTGTGGTAAAGATTACAACAGAACCCTGCTTCCCAGCCTGCCTTAAATGAAACGCTGAACACTTCGTATGATGTTACCCTATTCTTTACATGCACAGGACCAGCTGAATTTCATTTCTTAGTTCCAAGTAGCACAGCATAAATGCTATGGAGTAAATTAACATAATGAAAACTATATTCTATTGCCCAAATTATTGTTTTCCTCCCCTCCCCATATCATTGTTATTATTAGAATTGTTATCTGACTGTGAGAGCATCTCTCTCTCTCTCTCTCTCAGCTTGCTTTACTTAACAACCACTTCTCCAAGTCCACCAGGCTGGCAACCGCAAGCCTACGATTAGCTTAATAAAAGTTAAGGGAAAATGAAAAAGTGAATGGAAAATATTAAAGGTGCTGAGAAACAAAACCATAATTGGCTAGTTATACCTCAGCAATGACAGCTAGAAAGCATCTGCTCCCTGCAGCATTTAAAGCATTTGCAAAGTCTGCAGAACTCTGCAGAAAAATCCACAGCCATGTAGTGTGCATGCCTATAGGGATTTGCAATACCCTGGAGAGTTTTTAAGGGATTTTTAAAGTGACTTAACTTTTATTTTTATCTCTCTTCTTTTTCCCCCTTAGCTGTCTGTCTTGTTCTCACATCTGGGTGGCATGTTCAGCAGATTGCTGTTTTCTATTGCTTTCCACACACATATTTGGTGCTACATAGGATACAGGGACTTCACAAACCTTGAAGAGGACAAGATTTCTGCTCCGAAGATCTTGCCCACAAAGGGCCAGACTCTCAGCCATCTGACACCCTGGAAGGATTGATTCTATCTATGCAAGAAGTGGGAAGCTCTTGCTGTTTCCTAGGCTATTTCCTAGCCAGAAAACTCAGTGAATTCGTTATCTTGCAGATGTTATTCAAAGGAAAGAAAGTTCATACACTTCTTTTGATCACATATAGTTACTTGGTTTATATCTATTTCTGCAACACCTAGGCTTAAAGGTCTTCTGTAGATTGTTTTAAGAAAATTTAGTTCGCCAGTCAACATACGGTGGTAATCTCCATTTTGACCCAGATTAGTAAAGAAGTCCAAACAACTTCATATTTTCTCTGTAAATCTGAAAAGTAAAAATCCTTTGTTGGATGCTGTTTGATGGTAAGGGCTGAAATTTCAGTGTTTGCTCTCCTTTTCTTCCTCTAACCCTGAGCCTTTGTCTAACAGAAATCATTGCAGTCCTAAGTCTTCCTTAATGCATCCACTGAGGAGAGAAGCAGAGAAGCACTGGAAGACTGTGCTGTACAATCTACACTTTAATCCTGCCCTCCAAACTCCTCGTGCTAGAGGAGAGTAGAGCAGCTCACCACATCCCTATGTCAACAGAAAAATGCTTCTACAGAATCACAGAAGGGTAGCAGTTGGAAGGGACCTCAAAAGATCATCTAGTCCAACATTCCTGCCAGAACAGGATCACCTAAATTGTGTCACAGAAGAATGCGTCCAGGCAGGTTTTTCGTGTCTCCAGAGGAGAATCCATAACCTCTTTGGGTAATTTTCCCCCTGGGTATTTCCAGATGAAATTCAGCTGCATTGTCGTATTTCAATAGCTCCAAGTGAATTGATTAGCATTTAGATTCTTGCCTATAAATAAAAACATGGGTGAAGTTTACTGTGGCAATTGTTAAAGGTATGAAGAAAATGTTGAAAAATAAGAAGATGGAAGAGTAATGTGATATACATAGTGGCAATCATCTATGATACCCATTTTTGGTTTCCTGCTGTTAAATATTTGGCTGGATCTCTATCACTTCTTGCACAGAAAAGAGGCTGTTATCTACTGGCACTAATTATAATAATTTTCCTCCAAGCTACTGTTTGAATTGGAGTCCCAGATATTCGCATTTTTATGACCTGACAGATGACTTCCACAATGAGTTTATATTTCTTTCTCTTCTCCTCAACTACAGTTCAGCTTTGTTTGATATTTTCAGTGCCACTTAATACATCCTGCTACAAATTCAGACAAACCACAGAAAGGTTTCTGGACTCTGTCTTTAAATATTTCCTTCCTATCAACAAGGTCAGATAAAAGGCTCCAGGAAAGAAGTTGCAAGGAGCCAGAGCAATTTCCAAAGAGTTAATTTTTTGTTCACAATGGGATAATTTAAAAGCTGCTAATATGAAGAAACATTAGGTATTAATGAGAAAACAGTCACTAAAGAGAAGGCAGATTGACTACAAGAACAGAAATGTTGGAGATGAGTAATCATTTCATGTTAGAGCATTTAGTCAGGCTTTTAAAACTCAAAGTTCAGTGAAAGGCCATAAAAACAGCACATGCAAGAGAACAAGAGGAATGCTGAGTATCTTCTCCCGAGGATACAGAAGATGCTTCCAAAATATAAGATGTTCCATCGTGTAAGCACATGACCTGGAGATGGATAAAAAGCTATTTGCTCCCTTTGGTGCTCTGTAGCATTCCTCCATTTTATTCCTAGCTTTCTGAATGCTTTCAAGTGATCTGTCTAAGGAAATCAATGGCTATTGACAGGCTCTGTAATTACATTTACAAGCCAAGATTCCTAGCCCTCTGCCACTTATTTAAGCGATTACATACCTTCTAACCTGTTTTGCTAATGATCACCAATGTATGGATCTAAGCCAAAAATCTAATTGCATATCAAAACACTCACTTGCATTTCTGCAAAAAGATACTGCCTCTTCCAATCCTGGGACTGTTATCCTGAAAGAAGAGCTGATGAATACTGCATGGTGAAAAATGCAGCTGATTGACTGTCACAACTTCTCCTTCCAAATTCATGCTGAATTTGTCATATGGGTTTGGCTGGGATGTAGGATTTTGAACTGGGTTCACAAATCAGTCCTAGGACATGGTGGTCAGTCTTCTTTTTTCTGTCAGGTCTGTCTGTGGTTGGAATAAATGTCCAATATTCCAATCAAAATTTATCATGCATTTATGCCATTCAGATTATTGCACCAGATCTGTGCTTCCTTGGTGGTACTATCTCAGCTGTCCTTGTTGGATACATTTTGCATTGCATGAAACACTTCAAGCAGTTCCTTAAACAATAAAAACTCAGATTCTAGCTTGGTGCTTAGCTTGGGGCACTAAAGCAGATGTTGGAACAAGAGTTCCAGTTTTTATTGCATTAAATGTTTAAATCTTGTAGTCCAAATGAAACAGCTTCAGCAAACACACACAGAGTACATTACAGTTAATTGCCAGTTTACACTCTGCTTGAGATAGGGGTGTGAAACCCCATAAGAGGAACTGGGAGTTGATACCTCCTACAGCTGCCAAAAACTCTGTCCACTCTACCTTTTGATAGCAGAATCATCATACACCAATCACCAGCTTTGTCAATCAAGTTAAGTGCATTTTCTCAAATTTGCTGGGAAGAAAAAAATCTGAAAAAAATAAATTGAGTCTCCATCAACTTTTAAAAACTTAGTCTGTATTTTTATCAGTAAGCTTTCAAGCATCTGGATAAATTTTGTATTTGTTAATGGAAAACAAGGATATGCACACAATATCAATGCCTGTTTTATTGACAAAACATCCAAAAAGTCCTTCAAAATGTGTGCATGAAAACTCCTTTGCCGTACAGTTCTCAGGTGAGGTGGCTTTTGTTGTGATCACTGCCCTTCTGAAACCTGTTAACTTCAACTAAAACTAACAGAAATACATTAAACTCCAAACACTTTCAGCTCTGAGTCAGTGGAAAGAGTGAAGCCTGCGCAACAGATGATCAAAGAAGCGCGAATATCCTGAATACCTGGCAGCATCTGCTCCCAGAAACGGTTCCCACACTACCTAGCAACTGCTACTAAAGCTCTTTCTGCTTAGTAACTCTTACTACCTAAGAGCATCTGTTGCTCAGTTTGCAGACTGCTGATTCCACTTGCCACTAGTGAAGCTATTGTGTAATAAGAAAAATAAATGATTACACACTCTCGTCTTTCATTAGGTTTCTTTTGCTTTTCTGTACGTAGGCTTTTGCAGAATCCCAAAGAAAGATTTCTGTTGTTGTTGTTGTTTTTTAATAAAGTATTATTATTTTAAACATACAAAATTTCTTCAAGCAGATACCAAATGTTCAAGGGAGAATCCAGAACAGTTTCTTGAAGCCAGAGGAGTACAAAGCTAATTCCTGTATGTGCTAATTCCAGTATGTGCTGCCAATAAGCCACAGGTGTCCACAGTCCATAAGCAGGTGAAAGAAATAAAATGTGACATGTTTGATAGCTTTGAGACACGAAAGCCTAAGTGTGTGTGCCTGCATATTTGGCAAGTCTACTTGTCTTTCCAGAGACCTGCAAGACTGAAGAGACATCCACCTCTGCCATAAACCCAAAAAGAAACATGCTGTTACAAAGGAGGCTCTGCGGACTCTGCAACCAGGCTCGCAGTCCTTCAAGAGAGTCCTGCTCTCTTTCCCTCTGTTGGTGGATGAGATAAAGGAAAGCTGCTATAGTAAGGTATAGATTTATTCCTTGATTTTAAGCCACATTCTTTTCCTAGGCTTCTTGTCTCCTTCATGCCTTCATATGTCCGTGTCTGCCCCCACCCCAGTATTACCAACCTACTTCATGTGGAAGCATTATGAAGACTAGTTTACTTGGCTTACTTTCAACATGGAAGGGTTTGTAAAGACTGTCTAACACAGTTCTTTTGAGATCGGATGCTTCCACTTAATGTCTGCAAGCGAGAACAGGTGTATGCTCTGTGTGCTTACACCACTAACCATTTGTGTTTTTAACACATTCTTCTTCGTTAAATACTTGTGAGTTGCTGATTGCATCCTGTCCACTATGGAGGGCAGCCTTCAGCTCTGACTGGAGCCCAGCTTGCATGCCTGGCTTCTATATGGAGACTGAAGTTAAAGGTAGCCTTGGAGGCTATATCTTTAATAGAAATGGAAAAAAAAAAAAAAAAAAAAAGAAAACTAAATGGCCCAGGAACCATTCTGGTGCATTTAGCTTAACTTACACTTTCTATCAGTAACTGGATGGATATGTACAAGATGACTATTAAATATTACCCCTAGTTAAGCTAAGCCCTGTATCAAACTTTGGCATTGATCAGGAGAACACGATTTGGACCAGGTCAAAATCATTCCAGAAACTGTGCTAAGCATTTAATGGGAAGGATCATGTTTGAAATGTGAGTGTTTGAGTCTTGTGCATTGCCCTATTCACTTTAATGGTATAGATATAGCCAGAGCATCTCTCTCTCTCTCTGTCATATAGAATTACCTATGAAAAATGATCTTCTGTTGCATTGCATTGCTTATCGCAGTATCAAGAACCTGAAATTTAGTTGTCTTTTTCCCAGGTCATTGGGCATTGTCACTGACTGGAAAAATTTAAAAAACAAAAGAGAGAAGAAAAGGGAAAAATCCCAAAAAAAACTGACAAAAGAAAAAAGAAGCAGCAAATGAAAAGCTGACCACCCCACCTCATTTAGAACACAATATTTTCTCTAATCTAATATATACTTTGTTTCAAATTAAGGCAGAGAGGAAAAGTAAGGTTTTGAAGAAGCATATTTTATGAAAAAAAAATCGCATTTTGAACAAGTGAGAATTAATTATTTTATATAATGTCTTCAAATTTATTTGAAATTAAGTCAAGTCAGACAAGTTGAGCTGAATTTGTAAGCTACCTGGACTATACTAAAACTACAATTTTTTAGTGAAAAGAATTCTGGCCAAAAGTATTCTCCATCTTATGTGCAGAATTATATTGCCTGAAAATAGAAAATGTCACTATTTCAACAGCATTTTTTTTTTAATGTTATACTATCTGATCTAAGGTGAAGACCATCTCAAATGCAAGTTAAATGTTAATGCTTTTTCTTTTTGTACATTGGCTTTCTGAATATTTACAGAGTAGCTGTGTTTCTTTACATTTCAATGATAAATTGAGCCATTTAAAAAAAAATAAAGCCCATTAAGAACTTCACATTCTTGTATAGATTGGTTTATTTTCCACACTGAGGCAGGGCTGAAAAAGAGGTGGGACACATTATTGCAAGCCCGTATTTTGCTGACTGGTTTCCACAGTAGGGTATGTAGTTATTCC
The DNA here is from genome assembly GCA_020800305.1 of Porphyrio hochstetteri. NCBI lineage: Eukaryota > Metazoa > Chordata > Aves > Gruiformes > Rallidae > Porphyrio > Porphyrio hochstetteri. Next base: position 6,644,446 of record CM036905.1, on the reverse strand, counting down.
TTTGAAAACCCCATTTTGTCCCTGTTTAGGGGAAAAGCTTTCTTGCATCTTGGATAGGAGGCTTTGTGTTGTGCTAGGTCTGGTTCTCCTTTTGATGTATTTTCTCTAGTTGAAATCATCCATCCTGTTCACTTCTTGCGTTTATTTCCTGCATATTTTACTTTTACAACCCTATTTTAAGTGTAAGTTTGGACCACAGAACTGAAGTGTTTGCTCAGCAATAATCTCAGGTTTCTAGTGAGATGTTTGGGGTTCTCTCCCAGCTCCCAGATGATATTCTTTAGGTTAGACTCTCACCACGTCCAGCTTCTCCAGCTTGAGGTGCTTTGCTACTCATTAACACATCCCTCTGGTCAAGTATGCTCTACCCTATGGCAAAATAAACAAACAGAATTTCTTTGAAATGAGTGAAGGGGAAGTTTGGTTTATTCACTGGTTCTCAGAGATGTTTTACCTCCCTTCTGAATGACTTTGGCTCACGGCCATGCCAGGTTCAACTCAAATGCACAGAGGAGGTCAAAATGGGATGTTAACACTCGACTTAGGGAAAACTCTGACACAGATCTGAATTCCTAAGACTTTTTTCCTCACAGAAAACAGTAATGTTTCAGTTTAGATGTAAATCTGGATAGGCAACACCACGCGCTGGCCCTTCCCCGTTAGAAACACCAAGTCACACCACTGTAGACCTATCATAATCACCTAGTGAGTCTAGAGCGTCTTCAGACATTTATACAAATGAAATGACTGGACTTAAGACATTTTGCTTTGTTCTGTTTTGTTTAATCTATTTATTTTTAGTGTATTGTATTTTCTAACATGCATGTTGCGTGATAGGGCATCTGCACAATGAGCCAATATGCAGCACACGCAGAGAGGGTGTAGGCCAAATTTCAAAGTCAGATCTGTTGGGAACTTTGCGTGTTGCTGTGTACATGGAGAGTACGCTTGATCCTTTGGTACAGAAATCATCTCCAGACTATATCATCAATTTTTGTCCTATGTCACACCACTTAACACACTGTGAATAACTCGAAACTAAACACTAATGCATGAAGGACCATGAGCATCTAGGCAGTTACTAATAAGGACATGTTTAAAGTAAACACACACAAATTTAATTTAAAATGTGGTTGTTGGTTTGTTTTTTTTTTCCCTTGGAAAGGTGTCTTGGTGTTAATTAAAAAATTTAGCCTATATACAATTTTGAGTAAAATGTAATTGTTTTGTAAAACTGCCTTTAATCACAAGCACAGATTTTTTAATAAGTAAAAGAACATTTGATATTTGTTAGCATTGTAGCCTGTATTTAAAATAATTATTTAAATACCTTTTATACCTCTCAATATAACCAAATAATCCTTTGTATTTCAAAGGGTTACTCTTCTACTTAGATAACAATGTAAAAAAGAACCAAACCCAAACCCCATGAAAAACATTAATCAAGCCTAAACTCTTCCCAAAATTGCTTACCTGTGCTATTTTTTCCTATGTCCATTTCACAACAGCATCTTCTCTGGGATTAGAAAGCGAAGACATGGAAATAGCATGGGAAACTTCTCTCAGCATTTGTAGATCCAGATCTGAGGTGGGTATCCAAGAATTATCAATTTTTATATAGGAAGTTCAGCCATAATATAACATGGCTGAAACAGACAGCTCTGCACTTTGTGTGCGAATTCTTCATACAGCATTATCAGGGAATGAGACTTTTTATACTGGGGATCTTTCTCTAAATATATATTCAAATGTAGAAATGATTTATCACAGTTATTTAACTAATCAATATTTGCCCTGTTTAATTAATGACATATTTAAGAAAAGCACAGGTCCCACTTTGGGCCTTAAAGCGAGTATCACCACCTCTCACCGTTTTGCCATGAGTCATAAAGGATATTTTTACAACACAGCAGTTGGAATCAAGAGACTGTATGAGAACTTCAGTATCTTTCTTTTTAATCACCATTTCTAACCTACAATTTGGAGGATAAAGCTTTGATTTCATTATCTTAAATTTTCCCTGTTTTTTTTTCCCCCTTTTTTTTCCTTTGGCATTCAACTGCACTGGTTTCAAAGTTACCCTAAAAAGATAGATTTTTACCAATCAGAAGCTAGTCAAATAGTGCAATTTTCTCCATCCCAGTGATAGAAAGCAGGAATACAGAGTGGTTTGCTTTCCCAGAATGCCGTAAAATTTGATTACTTTCAAATGAGCGTTGAAAGAGCTCACAGAAGTCCTTTTTTTCAAGTGTCATTTGCCAAGACTTTGCTATCAGAGATACCTAGTTCGTATTGAACTGAATCCATGGCATTGACCTAGAGCTTACAGCACCTCTCCCTATTTTACTTTTCCAGAACAAATTTGGGAAATATACCCTTCCTGAGAAAAAATGAAATTTTGGAAAAGCAGTTTCACTGGAAAATGAAAAAAAAGAAGAAGGGTCCTTTTGAAAATTTTGTCAACTGATTTTAAACTAGTGAGTCAGATGCATAACTCTTGTACTTCATCAAGCTGTATTAAAAGAGATCAGGTTGTGATCTGCATCAAAGTTCCAGAGCTGCAAGAAAGGACCCCAAGAAGGTGTAGATTTAGACTTACGAAAAATGCTATCAGTATGTGCCAAGCTACAGAGATATTCCAGGCAGAATGAAAATGTTAAAAGGAAAACAAGTTGTGGCTACTCTTGACTGACCAGCAGGAGAGGAAGCTCTAAAGCAGGAGGTCACAGCAAAGTTAGGAATTTGGAAGACATGCTGTAGAGTAAACAGCAAGAAAATGTCAAAAAAAGGTGCTTGAGAAGAGGGAACATGTGTAGATCTAGACAACATCAAGTATTTAGAAACAAATACAACAATTTTGCAAGAGTTTTCATCCCAGAGTATCAGGAACAAAGAAGAACATCTCAGATCAGGAAAGCAGAGAGTGACAAGGTTTGCAGGGACAGGTAGCACCTCTCAATGGGTGTATGTAGTCAGAAAAATAGACAAGCTCTTGTGCGCACCAGGCCTTCTTCCAGTGGACAGAGCAGAAAACAACACAGAGGAGTTCTGCATGGGAGTTGTATGAAAAAATGCTAAAGCAAAGAATGATTTTTTTTTTTTTCTTCATTAAAAAATAATGAAATGCTTATAAATTATAAACTAAACATAGATCACAAAAAAAAGAATGGAAAAAATAAATACATAGAGGAAAGATAAGTAAAATTGAGAACACATAGCATGAAACTAATTCTGAGTAAAGGATTATGTTATCTGAAGTTTATCTTTAACTGGAACTGATCAAGTCTGTTATAGTTACAGGAATAAAAAGGCAATATTGAGTTTAAAAACATGTTTAGCCCAGGTTTGATTCAGAGAGTGTACAGATTGAAGGAACCTAGAAAATGTAATAATGTAAATATAAGAAACAATTATCCAGTCTCAGAAATAATGTGGAATAAATTTGCAGGGACTGCAGCAAAGGATGAGACATTGCAGAAAATCTTTAAGGCTATCAGGGTAAGATGGCATGGGAATTACAAAACATACCCACTACACCTTACTCATTTAAATGAGCATTTCTGTAGCTGATGATGTAGTTCTTAGAGGTACCAGATCACAGGCTCCAAATTATGACAACGTGACATGATTCATGATTATGGAGAAATGTAAAAAAAATTAAATTCTATCTTGAGCCATGGACTGCTAGGTTATGTGATCGAAGGCTCATCCCTACAAACACAAAGGAGCCTGGGGCACCAGAGCAAGGGGGACAACCCTATTGCCATGGCTCCTCCCAGGGCTGTCCCCAGAGAACATCAGCCCCATCGTCAGAAGGTGACACTCATCACATGTCAATGGGAGCAGGTTCTGGATCACCATACAGACAGATGGGGTTTACTGCTCTTGGGGATGGAACTTGCTATCCAATGCAGGGGAAGGGCATCTTGGTGTTGTGCAAGAATTATTATGGGATGCCAAACTACACTTAAATATTGAATTACTATTCCCACTAACATGAAGTTGTGTTACTGATGAGTCTAACCTTAGATAAAGTCGCAAACAGAATTAGAGGTGTGCTTAACAGTATGTTACAGCAATGTCTATAATTGGCATGGTCTACAGTTTCATGGAAATGGTTTCAAAGCACTGGGGAAATATGGATTTAACAGCAGAATGAGCTACACAGATATATTTACTAAAATGTTTGGCAAAATAATAAAGTTAAATGTGGAGTATTTCTAAGTAAGAAATAGTTTGAGATCAGAAAGAGATCTATAATTTGCTCTTATAAACTCAACCCTTAAACACTGCAGCAAAAGGTTGCTTTGCAGAAAAAGCACAAGGGTTTTTTTCCCCCTAGTTTCTTTCCACCAGCAGTAGAATGCAGAGCAGGTCTTTTAGATGCATGAAAAACCACTGACAAAAGGGCATACCGAATCCATACTGCTGCCATCTTTGATGCCTATGGGGTGCAGCTGGCACGCAGAATGGTACTCTGAGATTTTGGGAGGGTGATTTACCCTCACTCCCATGAACTACTTGAGCCATCAGCACCTCTTCTCCAGATCCTGAGGGACTGTGCCAGGAAGCAAGCAGAGTCCAACTTAGGAAGGAGGAACTCGTACAGAGAAAGCCTGAAAATATATTAAAAATAGAATCATGAAGAATCACTAAGTAGCAGAGAAGAGCAATGATGGAGAAAGAGGCAGAAGTGATTCTTGGGAGCACAACCAGGACCAGTCCTGACCGACTTATGGACAACTGTTAAAATAGTGCTTGGTCTGTGCTGTAATAAACTGGAATCCTGAATAATTATGTGCTATAAAACAAAACAAAAGAGAGGAATGTAGTGCAAATGACATTGTCCCTCACAGTTGAGATGTGGAGAAGGCTGAGGTACTGAATGACTCCTTTGCCTCAGTCTTCTCTGGCAGCCAGAATTCTCGTAATTCTCAAGTCCCAGAGTCTTGCATCACTGGACCTCTAGGTGGGAACTGGGGGAGTAAATCCCTCCCCACCGTAAGGGCAGGGCAAGTCCGAGACAGCTTCATGAGACTGAATGTCTACAAGTTTATGGGGCTGGATGACATGCATCTCAGGGTCCTGAAGGAGCTGGCTGATGTGGTTGCCGAAGCAAGGAAGACACAGGGAATTACAGGCTGGTGAGCCTCACCTCTGTGCCTGGGAAGATCATGGAACAGATCCTCCTGGATGACATGTTAGAGCACATGAGGGACGAGCGTGTGATCCAGGACAGCCAGCACGGCTTCACCAAGGGAAGGTCGTGCCTTACCAATCTGGCGACCTTCTATGATGGAGTGACAGCATCGGTGGATAAAAGGAAGGCGACTGATGTCATTTACCTGGACTTGTGCAAGGCCTTTGACACAGTCCCCCACCAGATCCTTATCTCTAAACTGGAGATATGTGGATTTGATGGATGGACCATCCAGTGGATAAGAAACTGTTTGACAGAACGTAGACAAAGGTTGGGGGTCAATTTGTTTATGTCCAGGTGGAGGCTGGTGACAAGCGGTGTCCCCCAGGGGTCTGTCCTGGGACCAGTTCTCTTTAACATGTTTATCAATGACATTGATGATGGAATTGAGTGCACCCTCAGCAAGTTTGCGGATGACACCATGCTGAGTGGTGTGGTTGACACACTAGAAGGAAAGGAAGCCATCCAGAGGGATCTTGACAGGCTGGAAAGGTGGGCCCTGGTGAACATAATGAAGTTCAACACTGCGAAGTGTCAGGTGTTGCACTTGGGCTGGAAGAATCCCAGACATAGATACAGACTGGGAGAAGAGCTCCTTGAGAGTAGCCCTGCTGAGAAGGACTTGGGGATTCTGGTGGATGAGAAACTTAACATGAGCCAGCAGTGTGCTCTTGCAGCTGGCAAGGCCAATGGTATCTTGGGCTCCATTAGAAGAGGGGTGTCCAGCAGGGACAAGGAAGTGACTGCCCCTCTCTACTCTGTCCTCGTGAGCTCCATCTGGAGTCCTGTGTCCAGATCTGGGGCCCCCAATACAAGAAAGATGTGGAACTGTTGGAGAGGGTTCAGAGGAGGCCACGAAGATGATTAGAGGGCTGGAGCACCAGACCTACGAAGAGAGGCTGAGGGAGCTGGGCTTGTTCAGCCTGGAGAAGAGAAGGCTGCAGGGGGACCTCATTGCAGCCTTCCAGTCCCTGAAGGCAGCATACAAACAGGAGGGGATTCAACTGTTTAAAAGGGTAGACAATAGCAGGACAAGGGGGAATGGATTAAAGCTAAAGGAAGGAAGGTTTAACTTAGATATTAGGGGGAAGATTTTTACAGAGAGAGTGGTGAGGTGCTGGTACAAGCTGCCCAGAGAGATGGTGGATGCCCTGTCCCTGGGGGTGTTCAAGGCCAGGTTGGATGGGGCCCTGGGCAACCTAGTGTAGATCCAGGCCTGGAGGTTGGTGGCCCTGCCTGTGGCAGGGGGGTTGGAACTTTATGATCCTTGTGGTCTCTTCCAACCCATGCCATTCTATGATTCTATTATTTCAGATCACCTTAAAGGTGATCTAAGTTGTTTCTTATAAGGGGTCTAATGTAATTTTAAAAACAGATATTTTAATTGTATAGTCTGAGTCCACTGGAAAACAAGGCAGGGTAGCCAGTTTGGCAAGTAGGCAGCTATCCCAAGTCAGAATATGTTTTGGCATCTTCTGAGAAAAACAAAAAAATTAAAACCAAGTGAAAAACCATCTTCAGAGCAGCACCATGAGGATGGTGGCAAAAGTTTTAAAAGTGGTGTAAGAAACTGTAATACTAAAGCAAGTGACACATGAGCAGGAGGATAGAGGGAGAGGAGCTCGGAAGACAGTATATGAGCAAAGATATGCAGCAAAATGAAGGAAATCAACACTTTGCTTTTCTTTTTATTCAGTGTGAGGGTGAAACAAGGCTGCTATAAAGTAGTTGAACAGGCCATTGGTCTCTAGCTGCTCTGTGCTTGGCATAAAATAGAGAAAACAGTGACAAGGCTTGGCTGTGTTATTTGATGTTGTAATAGCTCAAAATCTTCTTAGCCACAGAAGACCAAACATTAGTCTTATTTTCATTCCTTTTTGTCCGTCCTTGGAGTTTTTCCCCCCTTGCTGAGATTAAATAGACCATAAACCAGGGCAGCCATATGAGCCCTCCTCTCAACCCTGCTCCCCCAGAACAAGCCATGCTAAATTAAATGGAGCTACAGCCATACCACAGCTAGTTTGGACCGTCTGAAAGAAAATCACCCAAGGTGAAGCCGTTGCAAACCCACATTGTCACATCAAGCCTATGACTGTTTTCTTTCTTCGGCCACCCTTTCATGCTACTGCCTCTCAATCCCACTCTCTCCCCTTGAAAGGCTCAAACAAAAGGGTGGAAGAACCTGTCATTTCTAGAAAACCTGGCAGAAATGTTAAGAGGGGGGATTCTGGCAGCTCCAGTGCCTCCCATTTCCATCCCTCCCACTTTTGTGCTTCTCTCCCAGCCTGTCAGATCACACAGGGGACAACAACAAAGAATAAAGAGTTTTCCACCCTCCATGCACCTTCCCTGTCACCCTTGCAGGAAGAGGTTATTAGAGGGAGAAATCAGGCAAACCCAAATCAGCCAAACAAAGCTGTAAAAAGACAACAGAGACAACAAAGCAGAGAGGCAAAAGGGTAGGGAGAAGTTAAATAACCTATTGTCCAAAAGAGAAAAGAAAATAGATAAAAATCACAACATAGAATAAGAAAAGAGACTAAATCGGGGAGGTGCTTACGAGCCAGAGGCTTGACAAACAAAGAGATCTATACAGGCATATAGAATTCCACTCTCTGCGTTCCTGTTATATTTCACCCTGTTTTGAGGACTGTACCAAATTAAGTGAGTTACTGAGCAGCTCTGTCCCCGTTTTTGGTTTGTTTTTTTTTTTTTCACAGCACCGTGAGAATTATTGTGGAGGGAGGAAAGACAATGAACTAATTTAAATGAATACCGTGCCTTGGTTTCAATGGATACAGCTATGCTAATGAATAAAATGAACCCAAAATCTTGCATGTGGGATGGAGCAAGTGCCAGTATTGATATGACTAAAGTCTCTACCCCTGCCAAGGCAGGATGGTCACATCCAGATTTCGTACTTGGGCCTGTCCCTGAGCTCAGTGTACTAGTTTGCACAGGTCAAAACAGGCCAGTTGTATCCCTACAATTAAAAGGCAAGGATGGTTCTTTGTGAGTCTTTGAGCTTGTGCCAAGGTCTTGCTTTGTTTACTAGCACTGAAGTCGCTGGTAAGAAAGGCAGTGTGGAGCAGAGTAGCAAAGGCAGGATGACTAATACACACCAAGGTAGGGAAATGGAAATTATTAAGAAGCAAAACTCAAAGGGTTTAGAAGAAGTCAGGGTGTCTGAATTATAAAATAACACAAAGCTGCAGAGCCAGTAGCACTAAATCTCTAAGGCACAGGTAGTTGAAGCTGTAGGGATTATTTTCAGAAAGTAGAAAGGAAAATGATCCAACTCACTACAGACTTTTTTTACCTACCTGAACAATAGGAAAAGTAAAATTAAAAATAATCAGAAAATCCTATACAGGGTAAAACACAATTTGGGATTCCAAAGATAGATCTTGCTGGAGTAATGATTATATTTCATTTATTAAAAAAAAACCCAAACCACATTGACTTCCTCAGCAGAGGAGCATGAACCATAAGAAAGTTAAAGCTGAAGTATAAACCATGAAGATGTTAAACTGTGAAGAGGACAGAGAACTGTGGGGTTGCCCACAGACTCCAGTCAACGGACTGCAATAGGTACTGCTGAGACTGGCAGGTTTCAGCCTGGAGGAAGGGTGATAGAGGAGTTTTGGGAGCAATACTGCTTACTACTTCCACCAGCAATCCTGGCATAGAGAGTACATCAATAAAGCTTGCGGATGATACAGGGGGGTTCAGAGCATCTGCAAGGAGCAACTGGATGAGTCTGAAAAACGGAGTAATAGAAATGGGATGAAATTCAATAGTACAGAGGGCAAGTGAATGCATCTGGGGACCAATAACAAAAACTCCTCTGTAAATGCAGTGTTCAGTTGGAAATGATCAGGGAAAAGAAGGATTTTTTTGGATATACTAGTTGATGACAAGGTTGTAAGTTGATATAGTGATGAAAATAAAGGCTACTCAAACATTTATTTGATACGTAATGCCATTGAAGAAGGCACTGTTGAGGTATGAGGCTCTGCTCTCGTATCTCAAAAAGAAGAAATATACTTCCCAATTAGAAAAGCAGTGTTAACTTTTGAGGAAACTTAGGTCTGGGAACAGCTTTCTGAGTAACTTAGACCAGTCACTAACCATCCTGGGACTTGCTAGTTCACACAAGAACTATTTTAATCAGAGTTAATATTGTAAAAATTTTGCAGAATTTACTACACAATATAAGTGTCTAGATAAAATATAGCCACAGTTTCATTTTGGGAAGCCCTATTTCCTATGGCACAGAATGCCCAACAGCTCCAGGGAACCTCACGTTCAAGTTCTATCCCACTTACTGTTGTGCTGGATGACTTTCATATGTTACTTCTTTTCTTGTTTTCATGGGTTCCCATTTGTAAAGTGGACATTATGATACTTTATTACCTGTGTATTTTGAGATTCACTGCTAAAGAGTAGCCTCTTAGGATTTATCACTATTATTACAACTAAATGCATCTCAATTAACTATACAGAATTTATTATAACATTTTAAAAACTTTATTTCTTAAACTTACTTGTCACCTAGCTGTCAGGAAACTTCCCCAAGACTTGTCTATGCTCCTCCAGGCAAATAGGACCAGGTCTATGGTCCATCTCTCCAACCTAGAGATCCCTCCCTCATTATTTTTGTCCTGTGCCTGTAGTAGAAGGGACAGTATATGAAAGAGACCAATACCCAGAGGCAGTTTGGGTGTAACCACTCTATTTGGGAGACATAAAATATGTATTGTGAATGTGAGGACTTTTCCTAGGTTGTGGCAACAGCAAGTGTTCCCTGGCCTGTTTATTTCAATTATATAGATAAAAACCACAGTGCCAATGGCTGACATTGTAGATAACGAGGTCATGATCATGTACCTGAAATCCTCACCTGTGTTTCGTCATTCTACTTGGGACTGGAGGAGTGACTGCTCATCTGCAGGAACCTGAAGATCTTGATTGCATAGTCATCTGCAAGGTATGTCAAAAGAAACCTTTAAAAAGTATTAGAAACCAGAAAAAATGAGTGTGACCAATGTCAAAATCTCCTCTATTCTTTATGCTGGGGGTAGCTTTTAATGCCAGGCCTCAAGCAAGAGATCGAGTGCCTAATTACCAAAGAAAGTGAAAGCATCTGCTGTTATAGACTCAAAGTTAGAGGCAAATGGTGAACTGAGGCATTGAGAAGTTAAGTGGTTTGCCTTAGGCCACAGAGAGAAGTGGTGTCAGGCCCAAGATTAGAAATCACAAGTTTTTCTCATATTTCTAAGCTCAGATCACTGAAGTGTACCATCTGGACATGCGTAGATAACTATTTGGGTCTGTCTATCATTCATATCCATCTCTCAAATAAACTCCTCTCTTCTTACAGTTTCACATAATTTCCAGGCTAATACTATTTTACTTAAGTGTATACTCTTGCACAGCTAATATTTCAGAAAAATAAATCAGGATTAATGTGGTGCCACAGTCACTGGAAACAATTATGTTCCAGCGAGTAAGGATTTGCTTATCTTGAACCATAAAACAAAAACTGTTTAGTGCAAAATGATTGAAAAATAGACACAGGATCCTTCAGCAAGTTATTTTCAGCTTGTTATTGAAGTAGTATTTTTTGAAAGATGGTGAGGAAGTGAATTGAGATAGGAAACTTTTGTACTGCAGTAATTTAGCACAGAGCAGCCACAAAAACCCCCACAACCCACTATGAATACAGTACACAACTGCAGCAGAAAATAAACTCAGAAGTAATGCTACCTCAAAACGTTCTCCATAGTAACATAACATTTTTATCCCTATTATCACTGTCGAGGGCTTTGTGGTTCCAAAACAACATAACAAACTCACATGAAAAAGATTGCTAAAGTAATCTTTGGTACCAGCTTCTTGAGCTTTTTGTTCTAGTTTTGCTTGAGAGTGACATATGTCGGTCTCAGACCCATAGGCACCTTTTTCATTCAACAGTTACCAGAACTCATTGACAAAACCCACTGGTATGACTTTTCCTTTATGGAGAAGTCCTTACTTTATTGTTTACGTACTGCTATGGCATGGCAAAAAAACTTTTTAGCACAAAATAATACAGGTGGGGGGATTTTTGTTTATTCCATTTGGATAATGAGGGAGCAAATCAGTTATATCTCTGTGAAACATAAGCATCTGAAGCAAACAGAATCACAGAATTACAGAACTGTAGGGGTTGGAAGGGACCTCCAGAGATCGTCCAGTCCAACTCCCCTGCCAAAGTGGGCTCCCTAGGGACAGGTAGGCATCCAGATGGGTCTTGAATATCTCCAGAGAAGGAAACTCCACAACTCCTTTGGGCAGCCTGTCCCAGGGCTCTGTCACCCTCACCGTGAAAAAGTTCTTCCGCATATTGTTACAGAACTTCCTGTGCTCCAACTTGAAGCCATTGCCCCTTGTCCTGTCCCCACAGACCACTGAAAAGAAGCTGGCCATTTCCCTCTCTGTCCCACACTTAAGATATTTATAAACATTGATAAGATCCCCTCTTACTATTTTCTTAAGGCTGAACAGCCTCAGTTCATTCAGCCTTTAAACATAAGCAAGCTTTAAAATTAGCAAATTAGACATAAAAACAATTTAATTCTTGTAATTCAGTTCACCTCACAATGTAAATCTGCTACAGACTCTACTCTCATCTGAGGATCTTATGCAGAAGATAGAACTATCTAGCTTGAACAATCGTATGTGGATGTTCAACACAACATAACTTAAATGCGATATATTGATGGCTGGTGTCAGGATCTCCCCACGCTGGAGAAATAGCCAGTGACAGCCTGGCAAATGTAACAACATAACTGTCTCCCCGAGAAAGAGAGGAGGATGCAGCTGGAGAAACCAGTGAGTGTTTGCAGTTCTCCATTACCTTATCAGACTGATGGATTTTCAGATATCTGTTCTGGGTAATAACGGCGTAGCAGCTCTACATGTATTGCTCATTTGGGCACATGTACAGAATCACAGAATCACAGAATCACAGAATTGTAGGGGTTGGAAGGGACCTCGAGAGATCATCGGGTCCAACCCCCCTGCCAAAGCAGGCTCCCTAGCTCATATTGCTCAGATAGGTGTCCAGGCGGGTCTTGAATATCTCCAGTGAAGGAGACTCCACCACCTCCCTGGGCAGCCTATTCCAGTGCTCAGTCACCCTCACTGTGAAAAAGTTCTTCCGCATGTTGGTGCGGAACTTCCTATGCTCCAACTTGCAGCCATTGCCCCTTGTCCTATCCCCACAGACCACTGAAAAGGGGCTGGCTGATTCCCCCTGCATCCCCTGCTTCAGATAGTTATAAACTTTGATTAGGTCCCCCCTTAGTCTTCTCTTCTCAAGGCTGAACAGTCCCAGCTTACTCAGCCTTTCCTCATAGGGGAGATGCTCTAGGCCCTTAATCATCTTCGTAGCCCTTCTTTGGACTCTTTCCAGGAGATCCCTGTCCTTTTTATACCAAGGAGCCCAGAACTGGACACAATACTCCAGGTGGGGCCTGACCAGGGCAGAGTAGAGAGGGAGGATCACCTCCTTTGACCTGCTGGCTACACTCCTCCTGATGCATCCCAGGATCCCATTGGCTCTCTTGGCCACCGAGGCACACTGCTGGCTCATGGCCAACCTGTCATCTACCAGGACCCCCAGGTCCTTCTCCACTCAGCTCTTCTCCAGCAGGTCATCCCCCAGCCTGTACTGATACAAAGAGTTGTTCCTTCCCAGGTGCAAGACTTTACACTTGCTTTTGTTGAACTTCATCTGGTTTCTCACTGCCCAGCTCTCCAGCCTGTCCAGGTCTCTCTGGATGGCAGCGCAGTGCTCCTGCGTGTCAGCCACTCCTCCCAGCTTTGTATCATCGGCGTACTTGCTGAGGGTGGATGTTATTCCCTCATCAAGATCGTCAATGAAGATATTAAACAGGACTGGACCCAACACTGAGCCCTGGGGAACACCGCTGGTAACAGGCCTCCAGTCAGATTCTACTCCACGAATCACAACCCTCTGGGTTCGGTCCGACAGCCAATTCTCAACCCACCTCACTGTCCACTCATCTATCCCATGCTTTCTCAGCTTTGCTATCAGGATGTCATGGGAGACAGTATCAAAGGCCTTGCTGAAGTCAAGGTAGATGACATCCACTGCTCTCCCTCCATCTACCCAGCCTGTCATGAGATCGTAGAAGGCTATGAGGTTGGTCGAGCACGATTTCCCCTTAGTGAATCCATGCTGACTACTCCTCATGACCTTCTTCTCTTCCAATTGCTTGGAGATGGCATCCAGAACAAGCTGTTCCATTACCTTTCCAGGGGCAGAGGTGAGGCTGACTGGCCTATAGTTACTAGGTTCCTCCTTCTTGCCCTTTTTAAAGACTGGAGTGACATTGGCTATCCTCCAGTCTTCAGGCACTTCTCCTGTCCTCCAAGACCTGTCGAAGATGATAGAGAGCGGCTCAGCAATCACCTCCGCCAGCTCCCTCAGCACACGTGGATGTAACCCATCTGGGCCCATGGATTTGTGTGCATTAATCCCTTTGAGCCGCTCCTGGACCTCCCCTACTTGAACCAGAGGGAAATTCTTCATTTCCCAATCAGTCCTACTCTCATCCAGTGTCTGTGGGTCCCGGGGGGCCTTTGAAGTGAAGACCGAAGCAAAGGCGGCATTCAATATCTCCACTTTCTCAGCATCCCCCGTAACCAGGACACCCTCCTTATTCAGCAAGGGACCTACATTATCCCTGGACATCCTCTTACTGTTCACGTGCCTAAAAAACCCCTTTTTATTATCCTTTATGTCCCTTGCCAGCTTAATTTCCAAGAGGGCTTTAGCCTTCCTAGTTGCATCCCTACAGGCCCTGACCACATTCCTGTATTCTTCCCAGGTGCTCAGACCCTTTTTCCACGATTCATAGATCTTCTGCTTCTCTTTGAGTTTGCTCAATAGCTCCCTGTTCATCCATGCAGGTCTTCTGCCTCTCTTTCCCCATTTCCTCCTCAAAGGGATGCATCGTTTCTGTGCTTGGAAGAAGTGCACCTGCAAGCGTATATACACACCGTGTTTGATAAATGCAGGTATATAAGCCCCAGTTCCAGGATGTAATCTCAGAGCAGCAAAGCGCTTAAGCGTTTACTCAAATCCCATTGCAGTATAAAGCTGTTGCTTAAGAATTTTCAAAACCTGTGTCTAGTGGCACGTATCATTATCACTGCGGTCAGTCTTCCTATTGATTTCAATAAGCTTTAGGTGGGTCCCTTGATATCAATATTCTGTATCTACCTCCAGAGATGGCATTGCAAAAACAAAGCACCAGAATTTCTTCTCTCCCACAGTCCTCAAGAGAGAAGTTCAGCCAATCACTGGATCAGAAACACTGACACGCAATTTTCTTTTAATAAATTCAATGAACTAAAGTGTTTTATGAGTCAGAAAAGCCATTTGAAAAAGAAAAAAAAAACCAGGCCCATATATATATATATATATATACACACACACATACATATATACACTCCTTATCCTCCAAGCAGAACATTTTTCAAACTGTTAAAACATTTTATAAAATTGCCTTTATTGTTCCAACATTTTACAGCCTCGCAAATGATAATTTTCTGTGTGGGGAAAATAAGAAAAAGGGAAAAAAAAAATAACCCAAGCCAAACATTTTACTGTTTATACTTTACCTGGCTTGGCTTAAAATGGATTTACTTTGCGCATTGTTTGAGCACTTAGAATATTTGTAATGCTGTAAAGGTGCTCAGTGACAGAAAAATGATATGTAGCTGCCTGCTTGTGACAACGCTTTAGTAATTCTTCTAGGTATTGCTACACGTCTTAATGCTACATTCTGTAGCAACAGTCCCTCAGAGGGTATTTACAGTGTAGGTACCGAAGTTAGGAGATTTGTATACTTTGTCTTTCTTTATACTTACTGGGGTGAGAAAGCCTTCTCCAGAGAGCAGTTCAGAGAAGAAATGGAGTTTTAAGTGCCCTGAATGCGTTAGCAAAATCATTCACAGCAAAAAACATGAGAGAATATTCTGAAACGTGGTTATTTGAAGGATTGGAGTGTGGAATTGAAGCACACCAAGGTGAGACAAAACTTTGTTCTCATTTCTGGACTTAATCTCTGCTTCTTTTGAGAATGTCATGCAGTCTTTAACAGTTGTGTGGAATTCTGGCATTCTTAGTTTTTAAGGAAGTTTTTTTAAGGACTAAATATTGTCTGTAAAGTGTTTTATAAAGTTAAAGTGCTGGAGCATAGATAGGTTGATAAACCTCATGTTTCAAGTAAAATGTCTCTATCTCAGAGCATCCACTTCAAAATGACAAAGGGCAGAACTGAAGTTGCCTGAATCTCATTTGAAGCTCTAGCTGTAACGTGTCATGTGAAGCTGCAGCTTAATCTGATGCTTCATCTTTCTTCAGAGAAAAAATATTTATCCACTGCCTACTACCAACTGCATACCGATACATTTTGAGGAACACAGCCCATTTTTTACAAAGGAAAAATAAAAGAAAGCCTCTGTCCAACAGCATTTTTGCAAGTGGTAGGATTATTTCCAACTTGGGAACTCAGAAATTCTTGCCCCAGCACGAATAGAAAGCAAGACATTTCCTTAATGTGAACTCTTAGTAAGCATGCATGGAGTTACTTGAGCCCACAAAACTTACCACAAATGTGTTTCTACTTATATGCACATAAATAAAATTAAAAAGCCATAAATCGCGAGAAAAATGGTGCGCATGTGAAGCAGGCTATGAATTCAGTGGTATGTGAGGAATGTCCCAAGTACCCTCCTACAATCAAGAGTGCCACTGTTATAAAGATTTTGGAACACTCGATCCATGTCTCTATGAATTTACTAATTTTGCTTTGTCTACATGTGGTAGGAGTTTACATGCATAAACATTTCTGATCTATGAATAAGCAAAACAGAGTGAGGTTCCCATGAAAAGTTTAAGTGCTGTCTAAAATATCCATAAATCACACATTTAAGAAAAAAAACCCCAACAACCCAAAACAAAAAACCCCCCAACATCTCACCTGCTTACACAACAGAAGGAAAACCTGTGTATTTTACTGAATAAAAAGCATGCCAAAATGCATTAAAAATGTTGCTAAATCAACATCAGTCATTGTCTTTGAACCATATATCAACATCTGAGTGTAATATAGTAAATGACACATATCACCTGCTGATTGAAACACATCACCTAGTAAAATAACAATCAATCTGTGTGTAAGAAATGCATCTCTTCTCCTAATAAATTAAATGCAGAGCATGCTAAAGCTGATGCAGCATTTACTGAATTATGCAAAGTGAGGACTGAACTCA
Organism: Porphyrio hochstetteri; assembly: GCA_020800305.1. Classification (NCBI taxonomy): domain Eukaryota; kingdom Metazoa; phylum Chordata; class Aves; order Gruiformes; family Rallidae; genus Porphyrio; species Porphyrio hochstetteri. The sequence continues at coordinate 6,627,894 of CM036905.1, read as the reverse complement.
TTTTACCAGCTACTGAATCTGAAACATGAAGCACTGAAACTGATACAGTCCATCAGACACATCAGCTTTCTGGGAAATGCCAATCACAGGGGCAGGGTGAAGCTGCTGTCAGAAGATGTTTAGGTCAACAACTGCTCTCAGTAACAGCCATTTGCTACAGTTGATGGCAAAGGTTCAGGAGCAGGGCACGACTGCCAAGATCTCAAACATCTGGAGTTTGATATTCATGGCTCCATGAGTGTTCTCTATAGAGGGAGAGGTGTAGAAGCATCAATTTAAACGTTCTTTAGTTTACTGGAGTAGGGGAGAGCAACCTATTGTATTAGCCTGCTGAAAGGTGATGATGTGATGAACAACTGTTCAAAAAACAGAGAATCATTCAGTTGCACAGACAACATTTGAAACACTGACAAACATTGCCTCTTTACATAGGAAAATTTGAAAATATGCATAGGTATATGTGAATATGTATACATACCTATCTATATACACATGTGTATAAAATAAAGCAGAAAATCATGTATTTGGTTTTGTGTCCTCCAAATAACATAGAAAATGTTGATGTTTAATTCCATCACATTGAATGCAAAACAGTTTTCTACTTGGGTTTCTGGAAAGAAACCAGAAGCTTTGTAGCCGCTGCCAAGTAGGAAGTCACAAGCCTCTGCTGAACAGCCGCAAAGGCAGCCTGTCCAGCAGGTCCGTCCTCCCTCTTTCTATGCAATATCCTCCAAGAGACAAAAAAGAAGATTCTGAGGCCAGTTTCATTCTTTATGTCACTTGATGGCCAGTTCTGTTGAACTTTTAGTTAATTGTTTTTTATTGTTGAAACGCAATGTGTGTGTAAGATAGGTTGGTCATGTGAACTAATTAACTTGGACTGCTCTTCCTCCCTCTGACAATGAACAGTGATTTAAGGAGCTAGCTAAGTGTAAGTCAGAGTCTATCAGGAAATCTCTGTGAAGCCATTGACTACTTGACTGATCAATACAGCTGGAAAATATCAGGGCTATCGTTTGCTGAAAGACAAATTCCTGCATTCAGAATTGCAAAGAAGAGAGGCTCTAACTGAAGTGCAAGGTGTCTGTGTCATGAGCCTACACAGGTCTGTCCCTGAGGCTTCTAATTAAGACTAATATTGTATGTTTCATCAAAGTAAATTAAGGGCAATTCCAGTGAAGTGGGGTTGCTGAAGGGAAGTGATAACCTTGAATTAATTTACATTTAAAAAAAGACCTGAAGGAGGAAAACAAAGTTTCTCAGTTCCATTGAGCAAGAAGAGCATGTTTTAAAGGAGTTTTGGGTTGTTTTTTTTTTAATTCACACAAGAGCCTAATCAGACTTCTGACATCTGTCACATTAACCTAAAAGTCTCAGGATAAAAGTTGCCTTACACAGTCTATATTTCAGACAAAATAGAACTGGGGGAGAAGCTGATCCTTTCAGAAGCACAGAGAAGATTCCTTTAAGGGTCATGGCTCCAGCTGCGGGTAACAGTGCAGTGTGTTCTCCTTCCCAAAGCCTCAGAACCAGCCTGGCAATGTTCAGGACAAGCAAAACCTCTATGAAGCTGAAATATGTGACAGCAGGAGGCCTTCAGCATCTCCAGTCACTTGACAAGTAGAGAATGAGTCACCATTCTCTTGTGATTTTGCTCTGTTTTAATTATTTTTCTATTTTTTTTCAGTAGAAATTCTCAGGGACAAATAACAGGAGGTTCCAGTTGCTACCAATTTTCAGGCACAGTTTTTGGGTTTTGAAGTAGTTAGGCACCAAAGTTCCACAGTGATAGCTAGCTGCTAAAATGTCTTTGAAATACTAGACTTCAGGCTCATTTTCTGCACACCCACTGGCCCAGTGGCTGGGAGAGAAGCTGTGAAAGACACCAAGATCCTCAAAGTCTCAGCCTGCCTCGTGGTCTTCTCCTCACCCCAGGGGAAATGTGTCAAGCACAAAGACTGCAGCTTCCTTCTCCCACGGCTTCAGCTCTGCTGCTTGGTGAATGGATCAAGGCAGAAGTACTTGGAATTTCAGTCTTCCCCATTCCTACATGCCTTTTTTCAGGAATGCACAGTGTGGACAGGTGGAACAAAGGGATGGGTTTTGTTCAGTGGAGTGAAATACCACCTAGATAAGGAGGAAGGTCTGGTTGAGCTTCAGTCTTCCTGACAGGTATCTGGGGAGTACCCAGCACCCTCCAGGACTGAGCTTAGAGAGAGCAGCATGAGCTGAAGCAAAGCAAATGAAGCAGGAGGATTATATATTTCCATTTAACTGAGAGCTAGACACATCCTCGGCAACACAGAAACGGATTTACAACTTTTAACGAGCAGCACTCTGTTAAAGTAAAATGACTTCAAACACAGCATTAAAGCTTTTCTCAGAAAAGCTCTAATGTAAATTTTACATGGAGCACACTACTGTATGTGCATGTGTTATTTGCATTTGTTATTTTATTAAAGAGTAGAGCCTAATCAGTATTGCCTAGTTCTGGGGAGAAAGGGAATGGGTTTAAATATGAAATAACAGTTGGTTAAGGATTCCTACCTACTCAGGAGGCTTCTGAAATATTCTGTCATTTCCTAGAGATTTACGTATTAAAAGTGCCTGCCCCATCATAATCACAGAAAATGCTTTAAAAAGCACATAAACACAAGGAGGGGGGTTCATTATGGCATATGGGAGAGAGATTCTTCTCAGCATTGGTCCAATTTTGCTCATATTATAGTCAAATGCTAAATGTCCCATGGATATCAGGGGGAGTTGAGCCTTTTGAAAAAATACTGCCCATTATAAAAAGCCATAAAGCAGGCAAGCTGCAACACAGATTTCCAGTAAGCCAAGGACAAGGTCTAGATTCAAACAATATCATAAGGTATCTCATATCAGGAGAATTTTTTTCAGTGGCAGAAGAAGGGACAAAGATTCAGATGGACAGTTTGCCTTCCCAAGACTGATCCAGGAAAATTTTTCCTTCCAATTACCCTAATTTTGCAGAGGCTGTGTCAATTCTTTATTGCTCGTCATACTTCCTCCCATTTCCCTCTTCCCCCACCCAAACAGGGGACTTCTAAATCTCAGCACAAGACTGATAATATCTTCTCCTCTTTAATGTACATTGCTGCGGAAGGAAGAATCAGCAGCTATTAGCAGCTTGTGACTGAATGCTGTACGAGGATCTCTTTGCAGTACCTAATTGCTCTGGAAAGCAGAATTTAACAGACAAGCACTGCAGAATCCATACAGAAGAGGCATTGTCCCAGTCAGCTGTGGGTGAGAGAGCGGTCCGGTTCAAGGCTCAAGGTTTCCTCACTCTCAGAAGTTGTTGGGAGTAGAGCCAATTGCTAGATCCCATGGCTTAGGTATCTTGTATTTAAAAAACAGCACCATGTTAAAAATCATTTTTTTGCTGAGGTCAGATTTCACTTCTGTATCACATCCATTGCTCCAAGACATCTTGGTTCAATGCATTGCATCATGCTTTTTGGCACTCCCATACTGGAATTATATTTTATGGCCTGAAAAACCCATGGCTCCTCCAGCCTCCTGCGTAACACAAAATTATACTCAGTAATTCCTGTGTTAAGCCTAATCAATGAGTTCTGGCTGAGCTAGAGAAGATATTTCAGAAAGATAGAGATGTTTGATTTTAAAGTCTTCAAAGAAAGAAAAAGCCAACATATAAAGTCATTCTGATGGTTAATTAGCTTTATTCTTAAAAACCAGCCTTATCTCATTTGACTTTGCCTTGCTTCCATTCCTAGCCCTGGGATTTTGTTGTGCCTTGAGTATTAGATTAAACTTGCATTTGCAGCAAGTTGTGTTGTCAGAGCTCTCACTATAGCACTGGTGTTTGAAGCCCAAGTTTTGTTGCCTACTCCGCAAATAGACAACTTTTGTTCAAGGTCTTAGGATATCAGTTTTGCTATTGTAACCAAAACTTACCTGTCGGTAGGAAGCGTTGGAAAATGGTGTGTTTGGTACTTTCCTGTTCCTCACTGGAGGCTGAAAAGCAGGTAAGAGCATGGCAGCTGTCCTACTCTACATCACAGAGACAGCAGAGTCAGGCCCAGTTGGCTCTGAAAAGAAAGCCAAAATTGCAAAGAAATAGACAGCACTTTGTGTTGGGAATCTGAAACCTGATTAGACAAGGAACCGGAGGAAAATGCCTAGTTCCTTTACTTCTAGAAAAGTGACTAAAAGCAATTAAAAATATGCCCTGGTTGTGCATTTAACAGTTGGGCTTTTTGTTAATTATCTTTACATAAACAAACCGAAAGAGAATGCATTGACGTGGCAAGTTTAATGGCATGTAGCTGAAAAAAGTAAGTGTAATTATTTCTTTCCACGTCCTCATAATGGGTGTAAAATAAACGAATAAACATAGCAGAGGTATGTGCACTGGTGAAAACACTCTGGGCATTTCTCTCCTGCAGATTAGTTGGGTGATTCTTGATTTAGGTAAGATGGAGTGAAATGAAGGTGATACCAGGATTGAGTCAGTATCTGTAAAATGTTTCAAAGGGAAAAACAGCACATCTCACACTAGAGTCCAAATTTACTGATACAAATGGACAATTTCAATTTTGTTCAAGGAGATTTGCACCTGACCACTAATACTTAAGAAGACAGAGGATGTTGCCTAGGGACTATCCTAAATATTTTGAATTAATCTTCTTTCTTTCAGTAAAATGGTCCCAATAATGGTGTTACTGAGCACTACTGTGTTTGAGAATAATGAAAATGCTTTATTTGGATTTGGGAGACATTTCTAGATCTAAGAACTTGGAAATTCACTTACTACTTTTTTGAGACTCTCATTTATAGGAAAATAGGATACATTTCTTCCTCATGCAGATAATAGATAGATGCTGCTGAGATGCTCAGATATTACAGCGGCCATCTATCTGGGAACAGAGAAAGAATTTGGAGTCATCCAGCACAACAATCTTTGGAAATGAAATAAAATTTATTATTTATTATTTGTGTGGCAATAACAGCTGGATGTTGTGATAAGGGACTCACTATGTGATGAACTGTAGGCAGCCTAATGGAAAAACTGGCCACCTCTGTACGAGGTACGTTGCCTGGATTTAAAGATGAAAGACAACCGATGGATTTGGAAAACATGGAAAAGTATAAAAGAACAGCAAAACAATCATGTCTAATATGGTAAGCAGTGTTGACAGTTAAAGCTGCAGATAGCTATTTGGGAGCCTATTTGGGGCATTTATTCCCCTCAGTCCATACCATGTCTCTGGGCTCCTTTAGTAGGCCAGCTACAGCAGAAGCATGATGGCCCTGTGAAGTCTGCATGGTCCCAATCTGCTGCACTACGTGAAGTGCAGGTTTGTACAAGGGTTTGCAGACAGACCTGTGCTTGCTGGTGACATGTTCGCAAGCCTCAGTTGAAGGTGCCATGGTGCTGATCCAGTGGGCTCCAGTGATGCTGGTGGGCTCTGACAAAACCAAGCAGCTTTTAGATGAGAAATTTCTCATCTGCCTGCGTGCTGTGGAGCAACAGCAGGTGTGTCTGCAAAAGACTGTGTGACCTTACCATGTCAGCAAACCTTCGTAGCAGAAATAGGTTTGCTTATGCTAGGTTGGAAAGCAAAGCCTTATGAAAAAGAAATAAAACTAGAGAGTCAGAAATACAATTGCTGTTACTTGTGGAATACAGATGATTTGAAAAGTTGTTCCACTGGGGGAAAAAAAATGCTACACGATGTTAATAATAAATAGTACTTATTTTCACTTAATTTTCAAGTAGGCTCCGTTTTATGCTCAGGTGAGCTGGGGATCGAGATGGCTTTGACATCCAATTGAAATGCACAATGCTCAATGCACAAAGGTTACAGGACCTTTCCTAACAAAATGCTCAAGAGCCCTTCAACTGCTGCCTGTTTGCCTTATATTTCTTACTTATTATATACCCTGTCTAACTACTGCGTGCTCTATATTCATCTGAACTTAACATCATGCAGGTTCTATCTCTGCCCTTTTAGGTGGACTTAGTTGATGAAAAGAACCAGCAGTCTGGGAGAGTGAAAGCGCAACCACAAACTGGAGAGTAAACGGCAGCATGTAGCACTTTGGACTGGGGCAATGAGAGTTCACTGTTACAGAACATAAATTGATAGAGAGGTGTTGGCAGTTAACCATTGTTATGATAGCTGCTATAAATGTATCCTTCTAGGTGCAAGATACATTTAATGAAATGCCCTGACCTGTGTTATGTAGGGGGTTGGATTAGATAAATGTAACAATGAGTTCAGAATTAGTCTATGAACAGTGGATGTTGCCGTGAAAACTTACGAACATCAGTTGAGAATGTCAACATTCCCCGGAATGAAAAATAAAAAAGCAGATTATAAATCTCTTTAACAGGATGCTCTCTAACTTAACCAACTTCTCTTGGATTCAATATCTTTCTCAGTTTTAGTTTCCTACAAACCTGCCTGGGATTTGTGATGCGTTTCCCAAACTGCCAAAAAAATAATGGATTGGCACAAATGAGAAACAGCATGTAAGACTGGTTATCAACAAACTATATTTCAGCATCAGATTTATTGGGCCAAATTCGTCTCTGAAATGCTCTCATTCATAGCAGCAATGAAAGGAGAAATAGATGAAAAGAGAGAAGTTTGCGGCAGACAGCACTTCTGAAAAGGTAGTAGCTAAAATGTTTATATTTAAGGAGTTTAGTTTTACTGGTAACGGTTTTAATCTAAAATAACATTCTATTTTTCTTTATCTTTGCTTCATTGATGGAAATGACTACATTTAGGGAGAAGGTGGAGTCTATCTGAAGGTTTCATTAATGCGTGAATGTTATCCAGAAAGTTTGTATCTCTGTTCTAAATGAAACCTTCAATACCTGCAATGTACAGAACGCCAGTGAAATGAAATTAATTTCTCTGCTAATCCAGTGACTATATCGATAATGTACTATGTGATAATTTTGGATGTCATTATTAAAATGAATTTTATTAAAGTTTTATACTGCCATCTAGTATCTAAGCACCTCCCTCGTGCTCAGTGTCAACAGAGAAATGCCTCTTTGGGATTTCTGGAGTATCAGTTTGCTGGTTTCTGAAGAGATAAATCTCTAGATTCAATTCAAGTGGTTAAACTGGGATCTAAGTATTTTTCTTATCCTCTAAAAGCTACCACTGCAATCTGCATCTTACAGGATTGAGCCCTCATCTTATTTGATAGATTAATTTGCCAGCTATTCTGATGGGATTTGAAAGATGCCCTGGTGTCATCAGCCCAGGAAAATCTAAATGACAAACTGCATTTTTCCAAGGAATGGGTGTTAAAGTGGGTAAAATGTGGCACAGAGATCAGCAAAGGGGCCAGAAGCTTCGATCAGTGCCATTTCTTAATCCCTCACTCCCATAATAAACATCACGAGTCTCCATTTTATTCCTAGTTTACATTCAGACCTCTTGAACTTAAAGCAAACAGCGAGTGGTGAAACTTTTCCTGCCATATTCCATGGCTGGCTAATCAGTGCCTATTATATTGTAAAAAGCTCTGCTGATGTGCCTCTTACAGTTTTAACCAGTAACACACCTACCATCTGACATTGTGCAATTAGCCTGCACTTCTAGAGTCTGCCAGAAACAGCAATAATACTGCGTCAGAGAAAGATCATTATCTAAGGCACCTCACAGACACTAAATATGCACAGTTCTGCTGCATTTGCAGTCCACAAAGGATAAAGGCACCAATAACTGTATGGTGCTAACACATTCATTTGCATTTTTTCAGGGAGAGCCTGGCCTGTCAGGGTTTCCTACTAGCAGGCAAAAAATAATAAAATAAAAAATAAAATAAAATCCACCAATGTTTTGGGATTTTTTTCCCCTTTCATTCAGAAGAAGAGAATTAGTTTATTAGTTTGGAGAAAGTGAAGCACCTTGGCTGGGTTGTCTCAGTGTGAGTCAGTATTATTCAGACCCTGGGCTGCACTTTTACTGCCTTTCCTCGTAAAAAAAAGGACTCAAACTTTCCTTTAGTCTTCACATTGGCATGAAGCACTGTGTAGGTGAGAAAGAGGAGTCCTGGGAGGAGGACCGAGCTTGCAGATGCTACAGAACTAGTGAGGGTGGTGCCCAGCTCCCTAGCCAACTTGTGTATGAGGTCCCTGCTGTATTCCAGAGGCTTTATCCTGTGCTTAGTGCACAGCCAATAGCAGTCTGAAGCTTTCGTTCTCATGTTTAGAAGTCATTCCTTTGCCAGGTTGCTCAGACTCAATAACTACCAGCCTGAGATTCTCAATACTGCCCAAAAAATATTATCCCACTGTTCTTCTAGGTCCTTACATACTCTGCAACGGTGAGTTACCTTTAAGGGAAATCACATTGACTTCCATGATTGCAGAACACAAACCAAGCGAGCAAAAAATACCATGGAGCAAAAAGTCAACACATTTTTCAACTTGCTTGGCAACAACCATGGGCTGCTTTACCTGAGAAAGCCCCTGCTGCGGTCAGCCCCAGGAAACTCCCTGGGGGGCCTTGCTTCCCCTGTGATAGAAACTAGAGTTCCTTATGATCATTTATTTGCCATGCTGAGGGAAAAAAAAAAAGGCAAAAGTATAGATCCATTTACAACAAAAGTTAGTTTAACTTGCATTAATGGTTAAAAATCTAGCAAGGGGAATATATGAAAATTACTGCTTTCCAAGAAGATCTGTTAATTATTATTAGTCAGTATACTTATAAGGCACCAGTGGAAACTTGGCACTCAATAAGTACCTATTAAACTATGTTAGAGAACATAATTTTTATGTTTAATATAAAAACTGCATGAATCATCTGTTCATTTTAACACTGGGTCATATCTTCAGCTGGTATGAATCTGTCAAACACCAGCAGTAGAGCTGGTCAGTTTACACAGACCAGGATCTGGTTTAACATTTGCTACATGAAAAACAGAATGACATTTCTTCTAACTTTTTAACAGAAATTTGGAGTTTTTTCCCTTTTTTTGTCACCCATCTGGCAGAATTGTAATTGGCAGAATTTAAAGCCACGACACTGAATATGTTAGACAGTCGCACAATAAGGTGAATTTGCAGTATAATTAATAGATGTGGAGGACATGATCTGTTTAAGATCACAGGGACTTGGATACAGCAGCAATTCAGATAATTCAGGCTGTGCTGTCTTGTTTCTAAATAACACCCTGCATTAAAAAGGACATCCTCCTGTGTGTTCTTTGTACTTAAATCTGAGGCTGTGTTGGGACAGAAAATACAATAATGTAATCAGCATCCAACAACGCACACTTAGGACCAAATTTTTAGCTTCACAGTTGCTGAAAGCGTAGTCATGGTCCTGCAGATCAAAGAGGAATAGCCTGAGGAGTTACTGCCACCTGAGTTACCACCTATCAGCTGAAACGTGCACCTGCACAGATGCTGTTTGCTCAGTGTAACATAACTCAGTAGCTTTTAAGTCATCATCAATTCCTGCACTTTGCTTAGAAGTGTGGTAACTACCACCTGCTGTGTTGGTACCTTTCTAATAGGGAAGATGTTGTCTTAAACCACTTCAAACAAACTTTAAGAGCTTGACTTCCTGTCCTGAGCTAACTCCCAAGACAGGCTGCTTTCCTTCAAGAATTTAGGGCATATTAACTCAACAAGAGGTAAATACCTGCAATTTCGCACCTCAGTTCAGACTCTTTGACCTTGCCAGCTGTGAATTGAAGATATTTCTCAGAATTCTATGGCAATGTATTTTTCATCAGTTGCAGTAATTCAAGAATTGCACAAATCATTTCAGTATTTTCTCCCTAGTTCATTTATTTATGACAAGTCTGAAGGGAAAACATTAAGTACTGTCCCTGAGTTCTCAAAGCCAGCAAGAACATGGAGAGTAAGCTGCGCACAAATATATTCATTCACCTGAAAATTTATGCCATTATATGTAGGGCCCAATCCTCATTTGTGCATAATATATTGCTTTAAATAATGTTTTTCATTAGGGCAGAAGTTGCAGAACCCAGCTTGTAATGATGGATAGTGTATGGGCTTTGCAAGAAAAGCAAACAAACCCAAAAACTTTAACTATTTTTTTCTGGAGAAGACTACTGGGGGAAAAATATATATGACTGATTTATTCCATTTAATTTAAGGACTGTAACCAAGGGACCTAATTTAAGAGCTTAGCAGTTTTGGGGTTCCTGTGAAGTTCATGTAGAGAAAGACTCTTCCAAAGTCTTATTTGGGCCCCAGGAAATCTGAATAACTCTAAAGAAGAACACCTCCCATCTTTGGAAACAAGAGAAATAGCTGAGTAAATTTCTCGCACATGGATACCCCTGTTTAATACTTAGATGAATTTAGCACTGTAATTCAGGACAACGCCTGAAGTGCAGCACAAAGCAATTCCAGCCACTCCAGCCAGTCAGTCAGCTTCATTAGGGCCGAACTTAAATGCCTCTCTGCAAACTCACTTAGCATGGGGAATGAACAAGAGGAGTTGGAAACATGCCTGAAATGATGGAGTTCAAGATCCTTGATGAACAAGGAAAGTGCACAGCAAGCTTACAACCCTGGACTTCAGTAGAATGGACTTTGTCTTCTTCAGGGATCTACTTGGTAGACTACCATGGGACAAAGCCCTGGAGGGAAGAGAGCCCCAGGGAAGCTGGTTAGTATTCAAGGACCATCCTCTCTGAGCTCAGAAGAGATGAATCTCAACAAAGAGTAAGCCAAGCAAAAATTCTCACAGGCCTGCATCGATGAACAAGGAACTCCTGGACAATATCAGTCACAAAAAGGAAACCTACAGAGGGTAGAAGAAAGGGCAGATAGCCTGGGAAGAATACAGAGAAATTGTTCAAGCAGCAGGGATCAGGTTAGAAAAGCTAAAGCCCTGATAGAATGAAATCTGGACAGGGATGTCAAAGGCAACACAAAAAGCTTCTGTAGGTGCATCAGTGATGAAGACTAGAAAAAATGTAGGCCCTATCCAAAGGAAACAGGAGACCTGGAGACACAGATTATGGAGAAGGCTGAGCTACTCAACATTTTTGCCTCAGTTTTCAACAGCAAGTGCTCTAGGCACACTGCTCAAGACAGAGAAGGCGGCAAAGGCACAGACTTGTTCCTTTGGTTCACCACCCTCATAGTGAAAACTTTCTTCCTAATATCTAATCTCAACCTACCTTAGTCTAGTTTAAACCTGTTACCCCTTGTCGTATCACCACAGTTCGTGATAGAGTCCTTCCCCAGCTTTCCTGTAGGTCCCCTTCAGGTACTGGAAGGCTGCTCTAAGGCCTCCCCAGAGCCTTCTCTTCTCCAGGCTGAACAAGCCCAACTCTCTCAGCCTGTCTTTGTAGGAGAGGTGTTCCAGCTCTCTGACCATCCTCGTCACCCTCCTCTGGATTTACTCGAAGAGGTCCATGTCTTTCTTGTGCTGAGGGCTCCAGAGTTGATTCAATGGGACTTTGGGTAACTTGGTCTAGTGGAGAGTGTCCCTGCCTATGACAGGGGTTTGGAACTAGATGTTTTTTAAAGTCCCTTCCAACCCAAACCAGTTTGTGATTCTATGATTTAATGATAACTGGGTATTTTCAGACAGCTATGTAAATAACTTTGTGCCTGTATAAATGTGGGCTCTAGTGTCAAAATACAGTTAAAAGAAAATGATGATGTAAAATCTCTTTTAACAGAAACATTTAAATTGTTAAATAGCTAAATATGCATTGCCAACGTCTCTGATTGGCTGCCAATTTGAAGGAACTGCCTTGTTTATAAATTTCATGTGATGAACTTCTAAATTATTAGGTACACAGACACATAGGTAACGAACAGATGTGCAAGATGAGCATAGCATAATTACAGAAAACCTCTTAACCCTTTAAAAATAATAACCATACAAGAGATTTCCTCTTAAAATCAAAGGTTTTGAGAATATATACATGTACTAGATATATGAATATACATATATGCAAATAATATAAAGAGACCAAAGCTTTCCTCAACCCATGTCAGATTCAGTTTTGTTTCTAAAGTATTTCTTCACTTTTTGTTTTACTAGTAGCTAAACATCAGTTTGAGTTTGTCATGTATCAGGTGCAAAACGGGAAGGAAATCACTTCAGAAAGACAGGGCTCCGATCCTGCACTGTGCTAAGCTGCTTCCCAGCCCTCTGAGCCTGAAAGTGGAGTGCTTGCTGCACAGGATGGCACAGTATTGGGCTCACGCCTAACATAGAGAGCTTGAACAGTGATCTGTAAGAAAATCAGGTATTTGATTGACTCATTTTGACAGCATGGTGACAAAAGAAAAGAAGCTTCGTTCTTAGACTCAAATAAAAAAAATGTTTCGAAGTCTTTCTTCTACAAAAATAAATAATCATTTACATATTATGCTAGTGTGCTAAAAATAAATTCTCATCGGCTTCTTTAAACATTTTAAGATGCGTAGATCGAGTCTGGGTGTTTCCAGGGTGATGCTCAGCTTGAGGGTCATGTTTTGGGAGCCCTGGCCTTGCTCATCCCTTCAGCATTCAGCACAGCAGCTGTTACCTCCTGGACTCATGCTGTTTCTTCCTCTGTCCTCAGTAGGCTGTGATTCCACTGAAAAGCAAATCCAGTTCATGTTTTAATAGGAAAAATACAGAAGAGCAAGAAGGGGAAGCAGACGCTCAGCATCTTTTAACACCGCCGGATACATGAGCACAATTAAAAGGCAACTGTGCTTTGGGAACAGCAAGTATTTATTCTGGAAGGAAAAGGGTAGTTTGCTCTAATTCAGTAAATTAAAAAAGTCGCCATGAATGATTCCATCAGTTAAAAGCTGCACGCAGAGAAACCAAATCCAGTGTAAAAGCCTATGTAAGGCTACTTTTATGAGCAACGGTAAAACATTCACAGTTTATACCACAGGAAAGCTTACAGGCATTTTGGGGAACAACCTCCCTTATGTCGGTCTCCCAAAGTAGACTGGATGAGCAGCATGAAGAGAGTCTCTCTGTGGCCATGTGTGATGGATGGTGTCTGGCTTATATGTCTGCTTGCAGCCCTTAGTGGATCACGTTATGCTCGTTTAAAAGGCTGCAGTGAGGCAGTAAGGGGGGAAAACTGCTTCTCGTCTTTGTTCTGTCTGCTGACAGGAGCCTTGAGAGGGATAGGTGGTGTCTTCAGTGAAAGTATGAGGTCAGGGGATGGGGAGAAAAGCTTATTAAGATGGAAGGATGATACAGAGGCTGTTTAAGTGTGGCTACTATGAGAAATAAGATGTACACCATGAAGGAGAATCTAACAGTGTACTGTACCTTCTCCTGAAGGTACAGGAGAAAAATCTTCTTGGGGACCCAGAAGGGACAGGCTGGGATCTGCTGCATCTCAGCTGCTAAAGAGCCTGAAACAAAGCACCTCTTCCACAGGGACAAAAGGACAGGGAAAGATTTATTTACAAAGTGGGGTATTTCTAGTTTGTCTCAGTCTGAGTTTTCTTTACAAGAGAGAGGAAAAAAAAATGGTCATGTACTAGTTTCTGTTGTAAAAAACCTCAAGCTTAACGAGCCTTGTGGTGCTTTTGGGAAAGCACTTTGAGGAACATTGGGCAGATCTGCCTCAAAAATCTGGCTGAATCACTGTCCCAGCACAGTGTAAATTACATTGCCACTTTTTTCCTTAGCGCTTCCATCTGAATGGGAATGGGACTTTAACAGCTGCATAAGGCTGCTGCAAAGAGAATTAATTGATGTTTGTACAGTGCTTTGCAAGGCTAGCATTTTATTGTTACTTATTTGTTTATCCATCATGCCATGTTATTTTTTCATCCCAGTAATAATACTCTACAAATAGTACATCTCTTCAAAGAGGAGAAAATCAGGACACTGAGGGTAAGAACAGACTACTAACGCATATTAGTGATGGGAAGACTGTTTCCAGACATTTGCAGAAACATGTTAGGGGAAATAAAAAAAAGACTGAAACCAAGCCACACCAGAATATGAAACATGGTTCAGACCTTAAAGAAAAAGTCACACTGATATCTTTTTGTTTTCACTTAAACCTCCCTTATTTTAAGACAAAGTGTACAAGTTAAAAACATAGGAATAAACAGAATACTGACCTGAAACAAAATAAAGTTGCACCGGTCTCCCTCAGTAGGATTAATTTCTCCTAACTATGCTGTCTGCAGGTTTGGAGTCCAACCTCCATTAGTCATCTCCACCAATGGAAGCAGGCACTTTGAGGGGCCATTAAACCCATTTGCTTTAGACATACTGTGTTTTGAGAGGTTCTTGAGACAGAGCTTTAGATCAAATGGATAAATAGTTCTTCGTGTTTATTAATAAGAGCACATTTGAGTCGCATAGAAACTGAACCTGGAGGCAAACTCGAAAGGAAAATGTTGAGTGTGCTCTCTGCTTTCATGTGCCTCTCACAATGCTGTGCTAGAACGGCTGCAGTAGCGTCCCGTGGTTGATATCAGTCAGATGTATTGTCCTGCAATCACACAGAAACAGATAGTGCTTGTAAGCAACCTGAATTCAACTCAAATTGCCAAGATGTTTAATAATGCATATAATTGTGTCTCAGGAGCATAGCACTCTTCAGACTGCTTCTGGAATCAGCTAGCTCAGAAGCTGTACAGGAGTAAATACAGTGTAAATATAGGAAGTCAATTTCTATTTTCCAAGCTTTCATTATGCCATTAGTTTTTCTTTAAACCTTCCACAACTTTCCAGGTTTGTTTTTTTTCTTTTCTTTGTTTGCTTGTTTGTGTGCATTCCTCTCTATAATTTCTCAAACTAGTTATTTTATTCCAGGAGAGTTTGTAACTGTCCCAAAGAGGAGAAACGTTCCCCCTTTATATTTATTATTTATTTATTTCTATCAATTAATGGATTGTGCTAACCTATTAACTACAATAGCACAAACGAGGCTTTCACGCATATAGTCTGCTCTACTTCCACAGGTATTGCTTCCCACTATAGGATTCAATAGTTATGCAGTAGCTTTAAACTCTATTGCAGATCTGTGTTGTTATCCATGTTGTTTGCTTCTGCCTGTTTTCTGTGCACCTGTAAACTTTGTATGCTGTGATTTCTTCTCTCACCCCCCAAAATGAAGTGGTTTAGAATGAATTACTGTGTATTAATAATTGCAATACATTATACTAATAACTGCTGTACAATTATGGCAATACAAGGGAGCTGGGCCTGTTTAGCTTGAAGAAGAGGAGACTAAGGGGTGATCTTATTAATGTTTATAAATATGTAAAGGGCGAGAGTCAGGAGCACGGAGCCAGGATCTTAGTGAGGGCCAGAAATAGGACAAGGGGCAATGGGTGCAAGCTGGAGTTTAGGAAGTTCCATGTGAATATAAGGAGAAACTTTTTCACTGTAAAGGTGACGGAGCCCTGGGACAGACTGCCCAGAGAGGTCTCTGGAGACATTCAAACCCCACCTGGATGTGTTCCTGTGTGTAGATGGTCTTTTGAGGTCCCTTCCAACTCCTAAAGTTCTGTGATACTGTGATTCTGTGAATTACAGTACGAAGTCAAAGTCAGGTAACACCTTTGTGACTACCTGTGGTACCATTACAGTTAGAATTTAGAACCAGAACCTTAAAGAGTCTTATAAGAAGGAGTTGAGTTCTTTTGATTTCAATAAGAATAAAGACTCTTGAACACATCCATGAATTGTAGGTCTCAGCTTGTTTATTCAGTCTTTAAATTTTCACGTTTTAGGAAGTGGACTATTAATTTTAGACTTGACCTTTCCTGATGGATTGTGAAAAACGCTAGCTATTTTTCCAGGCTAACTATTAGGTTGTAAGCCATAATGTGAAACGGGCTGCTGTTACACTGTGAAGCGTTTTATTTCTATTAGTTTTAATCATTAGCAAACCATCTAACCCTATGTCCCTATCAAGCTATACTGCTTTGCACTGATGTGGAGTGCTAGAGGCTGTTTCATAGAGGAGCACCAGAAACTGGGCATAATTTGGTTCCCTCTGAAGCAGATGACAAAACCCATTCTTAATTGTTGGCGGTGGGTTCAGATTCTTTATTTCATTCCCCACTGATTTTACAGGATCAAAATCAATGGTGTCACCCTGTTACTTTTAAAGTTGACTTCACACACAGTACTTTTACACATGAAACCCAACACTGCCACCTCCTTACTGTTGTGTTGGGGTTTCCGGCTGAAACTCTAGCTAGCCTGGAAAGATCTGACAGAAGCACTGCCATGGATGATATGGGGGGCAGTTTCCTTTAAGATGCAATCTTAGGAAAACAGTGCACATTATAACAGTGCAAAAATATCATTCTTCTAAGAATATTATTCTTCTTTTCCTGAAAAATACAAAAGTGTACAAGAAATTTCTAGGTTTGCACATTTCAGCATATAGGTCATGATGTATACAGTAAAGATAAAAAATGCAGGAAGAAATCAATTCTGTTATCATTTTAAATGTATGATTCACAACAAGTAAACATATGTTTCTCTTTCTCCTTTTTTTTCTGCACAGTAATGAAGTTTTAGGTAATAAAATGTGTTGCCTGAAGATAAGAAGTATTATCTAAAACACATTTCTGTCAATTAAATTGTCTTCTATTACTTCCATTGAAGCGCTAGCGGACTTTTGATTTGACTGATTTTTAAGAATACTGAAGAACACAAGACGTTGGAATTGGAACATGCACTGCTAATTTATGATGTTTAACCATAATGGAGATAGCACATAATACTTGGGAAATTGCTTTTTACTATGAATGAGTTCTTAGCATTTAACTTATGCTTTTTATAAAGCTATATCTGCCACAGAACCTTCCATTTTAACTTGTAATACTGTTTGTGTTCTTATTTAGTGTTTTGTCCTAGTAATTAACTATAAAACTTGCAATGAAATAAGGCTGAAGAACTATCCTCCCATACATTCAACTCTCTCTAATGAGCTCCTTGAGATAAAGCTCAATCCAATACTTAAATGCCAATGAAGTAAAGATGCTTGTGTTTTAAAGCTAGTACTTATTTAAATGCACACTGTGGTGAATAAGCATCCTTACAAACTTGTAGCTCATATAATGTATATTTACCATAAATCAACTAGCCTAAGAAAATTAAGCACTATGGATGTTTGGATATGGTTGGACTCGATGATCTAAAGGGTCTCTTCCAACCCAGGTGATTCTATGATTCTATGAAATTGTGCCATAAGAATGTTTCCAGACAGTTTATGTAACATACACACATTTTACCTCTAGAATTAAATTCTGCTCCGTTCTCTTTCAGTATCTCAGAAATTTGGAAGGACATTTTGTGTCTGTATATTGGTGTTGAAGAAGAAGGAGTGGTCTTCAGTCTCTGGCTCACTTTGTGTTACTCTGGAGAGTGAATGACAAGCTGCAGAGTCTAGAAACTAAAAGTGATAACGTTGGTCAATGGCAGTCTGGCCAAGGGGACTGATTTTTTTGAAGCTAGTGGCACTTCTCACAGAGCATAGTTTCTCGTCATATAGGTCAGTTAGTAAAGACCAGACTCAACTCACTTAATCTGGAAGTCAGAAACATAAGTAACCTCTTCTAATGGTATAAATCTATTTAAAAAAAGACTGCATGCAAGCTAATCACTGTCATTAGGGAATAGAAATTCTTATAATATTTCAGTCTTTCCATATCTAGATTAGGAAGAAAGGTTTCCAAAGTTCCTGTTCACTCCATTGGCTATAAAAGAAATGTCAACATTCAGCTCTAGATAAGGACATCTGCACTGGAGGCCTCTGCGTTTGCTCAGACAAAGCCCATCCTAGGTATCTATCTGCTCTAAATTGGGGACTGAGTTCCTTTTGTAACAGGACAATTTGTTTTACAGGCCGCTTGTTTTAGGATTAATACCAATTGTAGGATAGGATGAATCGCCTTTGGAACTGCTTTTTTTATTGTCTATAGGAGGAGCCTAGATAGTTAGCTTAGACTGGATTTTTAGATGACTATAATTAAATGAAATGAATCTCAGCCTAGGGGACATCTCCTACAGGCCCAAAATACAATGCATATTTCATGTTTCTGTTGGTGGCAGCGGGCGGCCTAAAGATCAGAAAGATATGATCCCTTCCCTGCCCTCATTTTGCCTATTACAGTAAAAAAATGGGCAGAGCAGGGAGGAAGAGAGGCGGCCGTAAGCAGGGGAATAAGCAGTAAAGATATAAAATTGCTCAGGTCTACTGTGACCACCCTCAGTTGCAGTACAATTGCAGCCTGAGGACTGCAACAAAAGCTGTGAATAGTTACTCTGTCTCTGTGGTAGCAGATGGTGGGGATTATGGTTCTCTCAAGTGCTGATAGCTTCCCTTGAGCAACACCTTTTTTTTTTTTTCTTTTTTTTTTTAACAGAAGGCAGATATTTATTTTAAGTGTGCAAAAATGTAACCTCCCTTTCAACTCTGAAGGAAAGTGGTAGTGGGGTCACCTCGTTATCTTGTATGAATATAGCTGGAGGTGATATTTTTATATATAGAGATTTTTATATATATATATATATATATATATATACACACTTGTTCTTATATTTCTTCTCCCTCTTCTCTCCCTCACGGTTTTCCTTGTTCTTTTAAAATAAAGAAAATTATAAAAAGGTAATTTCTCATTTAGTGCTTACACTTTCATCATAGATACATAGAAAAAAAAGTGAAATTAAATTTATTTTAGAAGTAATATCACGACTGCAGTCTTTAGAAATCCTTGCTAGTACATACAGAAAAACAGAGAAGTTTCTTCTTTTAACCTTATTAAAAAAATTATGTTACATACTTAGATTTCAGGCATGTCCAAAGAAACAAACATCTTAAAGATGTCTAGTTCTCAGAAGATGGAGGAGTCTCTGCTTTCCATTAGAAAAAAAGACTGCTTCAGGCATCTCAATTTAGGCCCCTTAGGGCTCCTCTATTTGTATAAGTAAAAATCAAAACAGTGGAACTCACTAGGAAAATGAGGAATGTCTAGAGAAAATGTTAATATTAGAGACTCAACTAATCTAAAATATTGTCAGCCCATGGGATGTGACAGCTTATGTAAGCTGGGAGTCTTTGCTTTTATCTTTGTGAAACTAACACTTTGAAGGCAGTAGTTAATATCTCTTAATCAAGACTTTGCAGTATTTCAGAACTATGAATTAAAAGCTGACCAAAAAAATGTTTTAAAATAACTTTTTGCAAGCTTAGATTGTAGGCAACTATTAAAAAGTAATCACACAAGTTATCAGAGTTCATATTTATTTTTTCAGAAGTTGTTAACTGAATCACAGAATCACAAGGTTGGAAAAGACCTTTGAGATCATCGAGTCCAACCATACCTGTCCCCTACTAAACTATATCCCTGAGCACCTCATCTACCCATCTTTTAAACACATCTAGGGTTGGTGACTCAACCACCTCCCTGGGCGGCCTGTTCCAATGGCAAATAACCCTTGCAGTGAAGACTTTTTCATAATGTCTAAGATTAGTAATATTGAATGTAAAATAATTGCTGAAGACAACATTAAAGAATAAAACTGGAGGCAAAAAAGAAACCTCTTTCCCCCTTTGTAACTGACCTGGTTATATAATGGATAATATTCAACATTATTTAGCTGCCTTGGGTTCATATGGACTCTTCCATATGAACTACACTAAGGGGGCTGAGACATGATTAGACTCAAGACACTCTCTGTAGTCAAATCTGCCTTCTCTTCCTTCCTCTCACTCTATTGCCTTCCCTTTCCTTCCCTGAAATCCTCAAGCAATTTTATTGCTAAGGCACAGTCCTGAATGTTAAAGGTCTTACTGTCATGGATGACTCGGTTTAGCTGAAAAGAATATGACACATTGGATTCATTCCACTGAAACCCCCATCTTTCTAATGGCAGCAAGAGCTCTGGAGTAGCTACACAGCTCAGGGTGTGAGAGAAGCTGATGCATCCAAGCTGGCAGTGACCTCAAGCTTGTCTCTGTTGGATTTTCAATGGCATCCATGAAATGAGTTTCAGTTCATCCATAGTTGGGCACTTTACTACCCCAAATGAGCAAGAGCAGGAAAGCTAAGCAGGGAGAGACCACGATTTTGTGGCCACTGTGAGTTGGGACTCTCGGAGTTAACTTTTGTGTTGCTGTTTAACCCCAGTTGGTAACTGAGCAGCATGAAGCAGCTAGCTCAGTTCCTCAAGGGGATGGGGAGGAGAATGGAAAAATGCCCTCACATGAGGGTTAAGATAGAGACAGCTTAATAGAATAACAAAGGAAGAGAATAATAATAACAGTAATAACAATAGTAAGAATAATCCAAGTTATACACAATGAAACTGCTCACTGCATGAAGGAAAAACGCAACCTAATGCCCACTTTGTTTCTGAGCAGCAATCCTGTCTTTCAGCTAGCCTTCCCCATTGTAAACGGAGTATGGCATTATATAGTGTGGAACATCCCTCTGGCCAGCCTGGGTCAGCTGTCCTGTCTGTTCTCTCCCTGCTTCTTGTGCACCTGGCAGGGTGTGGGAATCTGAAAAGTCCTTGGCTTAGTGTGGATACTCAAACTTCCTAGCAACAACTAAAAACATCAGCGTGTTATCAACATTTTTCTCATACTCTCTCCAAAACACAGCACTGAACTGGCTACTAGAAATTTAACTCTATCTCAGCCAAAACCAGGACACTCTGCTAGCAGACTATTGTCCTCTGCCAGCACTGCTGTTATCCATGTCCTGAAGATGATGACAGAGCATCTCAGTTTCGGATGCAGTGAGTTGAAATCTTCCACAAATATTAAATTCCAGCAGATCTTTATACCTGTGTATATGTTATTACTTTTAAATATAAATAGTTGTAAAAGCCTCTTCCTTGCTTCCCTAAACTGCTGGACCATGTTTTCTGTGAGGGAACTGATGCAGCATAATTGCAGTTATTAATCAGCTTCTCTTTCTCTGTGTTTTCCATTCAGCAACTGCACAGGTTTTTTAAGACTTACTGAGAACAGGGGGCAAGAAGCCAGGAAAAAAACCTGCCAGGTTAATGCTCTCCAGGGTTGAAAAGATCCTGAAAGGCAGAACAGGAAGCCTGGACCTGGAGTTTTGCAGTGAGCCTGCAGTTTCTGTAACATTTAAACTTCTGGCTCTCTAAATTGACGAGGACCCAGGAGTCTGGAAATCTGTAGTACAGAATTCTTGGGATCATGGATTTCTAGGACAAATAGTGGGAGAGAGATATTTTTACTGTAAGCTACTAACCCAAAACTTTCTGGAGAAAAACTTCAGACATCAATGCCCATGACTAGGAATAGGGAGGGAGACAATGGAGGACTTGCTGGAGGAGTTTAGAAAATAGCTGTGATTTAAAGGCTTGTTCTATTGAATCTAAGTGCCTCCAGAACAACTTCTGAACTGTAGGCTAGGGGGTTGCACATGAGGCTGGCTGAAAGCATTTGCTGGAGGGGAATTCTCAGAAAACTGCCCCATGGCCTGAAGGTTGATGGGACACTTCTGTAAGTAGCCCCTGAGACAAGGTGAGAAGAATGTTTAATTCCAAGCAAATAAAAATACAGCAACTTTCTTCTAGACTTTAATGTTTCCAACATTTTTAGGTAGCTATCTTTTGGGAAATGATTCCTCATTTCCTCTCCCATAACAATTCTCCTCATGCACTGCACCTGAATACTAACTTTGCTTGCCTGCTAAAGACTGATGCATTTCTGAATTAATCTCCCTATGATTTAGGTCTGTTTTGTTAATATATTTTTTACTTTGAGTGAAACAAATGTTGTGTTTTTTTTCCCCAGAGCAGTATCTTCTATTATGCTAGAACTGCTAAGGACAGGCAGGATACCTTTCTCATTCTGCTAATACAGAGACTGAACACAAGAACAGGTTGTGTCATCCTCAACTCCAGTCCTAATGAAACAAATATACTGAACTATTGTGGAGCCACATTTTCTACAACATTTAGAAGACTCCTTGAACCCTGCATGAAAATGCCTTCTCAATGCTTCTGCCATAAATGTTGGATTTTTACAATGTACCTGAATGTCTATGTAAAATAAAGGCAGAAATTTTCACTGTTAGATTAGCTCTACCAAAAAATAACAAAAGAATCCAAAACTCTATTTTCCTAGCCATTATTTCAGGTACAGAACAGGGAGTTTTCAGTGGACTAATCTGCAATACTATTCTGATACATTATTTTCACTTCTTCCCTCTGTTTCTGGTCAGCGCTTTGAGCTATTTTAACTAATAATACTAAATCTAGAAGTAATCGTCTAGTTTGTTGAAAATACAGTTACAGGGTAAATATGTTGAATTATTTTGTTCAGAATTTAGTGAACAAATTTCCATGAATCTTCTGAGTCATGATGATGGAATCATAGAATTATAGAACCATAGAATCATAGAATGGTTTGGGTTGGAAGACACCTTAAAGATCATCTAGTCCCAAGCCCCTGCCATGGGCAGGGACGCCCTCCACTAGCCCAGGTTGCCCAGAGCCCCATCCAACCTGGTCTTGAACCCTGCCAGGGACTCAGGGGCAGCCACAGCTTTTCTAGGCACCCTGAGCCAGGGCCTCACCACAGGGAAGAATTTCCTCCTCGTATTTAATATAAATCTAGACTTCTAAATTTTAAGGCCATTTCTGCTCCATGCCCTGGTAACCAGCCCCTCTCCAGCTTTCCTGTAGCCCATTCAGGTACTGTAAGGCTGCTCTAAGGTCCACTCAAAGTCTTCTCTTCTCCAGGCTGAACAAGCCCAACTCTCAGCCTGTCTTAACAGCAGAGCTGCTCCAGCCCTCTTATCACCTTTGCATCCTCCTTTGGACTATCTCTAAGCACTGTGTGTTTCTTCTATTGAGGGCCCCAGAGCTGGATGCAGTACTCCAGAAGGGTTCTCACAAAAGTGGAGTGGAGGGGGAGAATCACCTTCCTCAACCTGCTGGTCAGGCTGTATGTGATCATGGCACTTTTCTCTCATAGCTTCTACAGTTCTCCAAATCGTAATTTAAAATGAAATCTTGCTCATATTGCTTTGGGAAATATCAATATTAAAATATTGATTAGATTATCACTCAAAGATTGTATATTCCATAAACTTTCCAATGGGTGTCTGTAGGAACTAAAAGAGCAGTCATCACTGTAAAGTCAGAATCACAGATCACAGAATGTTAAGAGTTGGAAGGGACCTCAAAAAGTCATCTAGTCCAACACCCCTGCCAGAGCAGGATCATCTAAACTAAATTGCACAGGAATGTGTCCAGGCAGGGTTTGAATGTCTTCAGAGAAGGAGACTCCACAACCTCTCTGGACAGCCTGTCCCAAGGCACAGTCACCTTCACAGTGAAAAAGTTCCTCCTTATATTCACATGGAACTTCCTATGCTCCAGCTTACACCTCTTGCCCCTTGTCTTATCCTTGGACATTACTGAGAAGATCCTGGCTCCATCCTCCTGACTCTTGCCCTTTACGTATTTAAAATATTATTAAGGTCACCCCTCAGTCTCCTCTTGTCCAAGCCAAAGAGTCCCAGCTCCCTCAGCCTCTCCTCACACAGAAGGTGTTTCACTCCATCATCTTGGTGGCCCTGCGCTGGACTCTTTCAAGGAGTTCTATGTCCTTCTTGAACTGAGGGGCCCAGAACTGGACACAATATTCCAGGTGTGGTCTCACCTGGGCAGAGTAGAGGGGGAGAAGACCTCTCTTGACTGACCAAACACCCCCCTTCTAATACACCCCAGGATGCCATTGGCCTTCTTAGCCACAAAGGCACATTGCTGGCTCATGGTCAACCTGTTGTCCACCAGGATCCCCAGGTCCCTTTCACCTACACTGCTCTCCAAGAATATCAGGCTCATCTCAGTATGTGTAGCAATCCAGCTGTGTAGATGTCTACATCTGAATTGTATGGTCTGGTATGCATCTGAACTTCTTTTATAGTCATAGAAAGAACAGGCACTTAAATTATGTCTTTTATCTGACCTATTTTAGATTTCTACCTCAGGATGAGATGAATCCGGCTCTGTAAGTGCCCATTTCTCTCCCTGGTCTTCGGAAGTCAAAAAAAATCCCCCAAAAAACTCGAAGTCCTAGTTGAGATATAGACAAATACTTTGTAGACATTTAAAATTGGGTGAGTTGAAACCTGCCTGAGGTGCCTAAAAATGTGAATGAATTTTTCTTTAGAGACTCTGTTCTTCAGGAGACACTTGTTATCTCTGGTGTAGAATAATATTTGATTTCATACATAGAGACCACAGATACAAAGAATTAAAGGTTCAGTACCAGAGGTACTGTCCTGGTTTCAGCTATGATGGAGTTAATTTTTTTTAGCAGTGAATGGAATGCCATGTTTGGGTGTTAGGATAAGAACAGTGCTGATAGCACCCTGATGTTTCTGGTTGTTGCCGGGCAATCAAGGACCTTTCTCAGTTCTTCATACTTCCTTACTAATGAGAAAGGAGGGGACGCAGCCAGGACAGGTGACCCGAATTGGCCAAAGAGGATATTCCATGCCAGTTACGTCATGCTCAGTATAAAGGGGGACTGGGGGGAAGAGGAGGAGACAACGCCAGGACGTGCAGTTTCTGGGGACGGTCGGGTTCCGGGACGGCTCTAAGCTGTGCGGCCTGAGTTGTGTGGTTTGGTGAGAAACTGCATTGTGTATCACCAGTTTCATATATTTTGTGCTTTAAACTCCTGTTATTGTTATATCTAGTTTTCTGTTATTGTTTAGTAAACTATCCTTATCCCAACCTGCGGGGTTCTGGTTTCTAGGTTGTGGTTTCTTTTCCTCCTTTCTTCCTTCCCTTTTCCCCCTCCCCCAACTTTCCTTCCCCCTTCCTTTTAAAAGTACAAGCGACTGTGTGGGGTGCGGCCCTCGGCTGGGGCAAAACCACGACAGGTACTAAAGTTCTGATACTCTAGTTTCTGTGAAGGAAAAAAATCACAGAGGAACATGCTTCACGGAGATCTATGGGATATCTAAGATCTGAATGCTGGGACACAGTCTAACAACTAAACTAAAGCCT
This sequence comes from Porphyrio hochstetteri, assembly GCA_020800305.1. Lineage (NCBI taxonomy): Eukaryota > Metazoa > Chordata > Aves > Gruiformes > Rallidae > Porphyrio > Porphyrio hochstetteri. Next base: position 6,602,875 of record CM036905.1, on the reverse strand, counting down.
TGCCTTGACCTCTAGCTCAACAACTCAGTACATTTTAGCAATATGATACATGTGATCAGGGAATCATCAAGGAAATAAAACTGTAGAAGTGTGTTAAATGATATACATGAAAAATAACCTGTCCTAAATTTTCCATATACAATGTTAAAATTAGCTGTTGCCATTGAGGAATCTTGAAGTTGCAATGCATAGTGTTCTGTGAAAAAGTTGGGTCAGTGGTTAGAGATGATCAATGAGTAAACTGTAAAAGTAATTAAGAATTATTAGGAAAATATTAGGAAAACATTTTAAAAAGCAACAAGAAAGACCCAAACCCCACCATGAAGCCTAGTGGAGTTACCATTCATACAACATTAAACTGAGGGTTTCCCTGAGAGTATTTGATTCATAACGCTTGAAATGGTTGACAAATTGTGATTGGATCCCTCAGGCACACGATATTGTTTCTCTTTTCTTGACGGAAAAAGCATAAAGGATGAGGTGTGTCACATGAAAATGCATGATGCTACATGGAAAATTAATTTGCATATCAATGTAAGTTAAAAATTCTTGCTAGTCTTTCTCTTGATCTTTCCTAGAACATCAAGAGAATAATGTTGAAAATAGTAATTAATATTAACACACACTGTTCAGCGCTGCATTGAATCAATATTCTGAAAACCTTTTTCTTGTCATCTGTATGTGTATTTATACTGGACATAATTTTTTTAAGACAAAGTTGCATAATTCTTTTTTCCTTAATTTTTTTGCTTTTGGATTATCCTAAGGAAACAGTACAAGATTCTGAGATATTGTAAATTCATACAGCATTGCTGGATTCATTTATTTGCCAACTGACGCACCTGAGAATGTGGCTAGACATTTATATTACTTTTTCTTATTTTATCTAACTTCTCTTATCCTTGTAGCATGCAAGGCATTCTTGCAAAGACAATAATTTTCACGGGCTTCCTTTTCCAGCTCCAAAGGATGTTTTTTCTTATGGTGCTCTTACTGCTATGAGAGAATCCTGCACCGAATAGCAGGGACCTCTATGTAGCTTTTGTGGTCAACCACAGCTGTAGCTTACTCTGCTGTTATTTGGAGATCTCCAATGAGGTGTCACCATAGTCAAGTCCGAACATAAAGAATACAGTCCCGTAAATCATTAAAGAAAGAGCAAATTATTTCTGCCTACTGACACTTTAAACAATTTATCTGGTGGAGCCTCAACAGGAGGCCAGGAACACTTCAGTCTCCATTTGACCTTGAGAATTGTTTCTTCTCAGCTCTGAATGAGATAACAGTTCAAGTCAATGCTTTGGAGGGTCTTCTTTCCTCAGCAGCATTTCCTTTGTTTTGCTGGCTGAAGGTAATTCAAATGGATTTCAGCTATGTTTTTCCTTTCCAGGGCCATGTCAGACAGTGGGGTTTCCTCCAAAGCAGGTGCATATCTGGGTTTCCTCCAGCAGCAACCAGGCTGAAGGCGCAGGATGCAAACTGCAATGTATGCTAGCATATATTCACATGGAGTCTACTCTGAACCAAACGCCAAGGGAGAGAAGAGTTGCATGTCCTTGTCTCAAGTCAGCAGGGTCTTCCTATGACCAGGAGTTCCTAAGCCAGAGTATCATATCACTGGATTCTTTTACATTTAAAAGTGGTTCAGAGCTAAAACTCATAATTTTGGTACCATTACATTTTATTCAGTAACTATATAATTTTATCATTTCTTACTTACACAGTAGTGGTTGGTAATACTGCATATAGCTGTAAAAATAAGATGAAATAACACCTAATCCACAAATTGGATAAATGATAATCGCATTTTAATATTACAAAACATCTCAGCACAGAAAAGATGTTAAGTATTTGTCCAGCTTTATGGAGGTGTTTGCAATCTATTAAAAAATGAATGCATGAGTGCATTAGACAGATCAGAATAAAAAAGGCATAAGAATCTAAATTTAGTAGAGAGACTATAATGAATAGGAAATAAATAAATGTTTAAATTTAAGTATGAGGTTAAGTGCTTTGCTGAACTCGGGTTTTAATATTAACTTTAATTTTGAGGAAACCTGTGGTCATCTGCATAGGTCTGCTCTACTAACTGTACTAAAAAGTATTAGCAATTGTGCTCTTCTGGATGTTTTTGCAAAAACTACCTTATTGCTAGCAGAATGACAAGATAATGGGTGGCACTTTCAAATATGCTGACAAAGCACACAAGAATAGAAAGTTGACAGAGACTTCAGAGATCCTAGAGCAATATATGTTGGGATGAATGTCAGGAGGTCTCTGTTTCAACAATGATCCTTCATATCAGAGATTTGACCAGGTAACTCAGGACTTTGTGGGTCTTGCAAAGTTCCAAGGACAACCTGTTCCAGTGCCTGACTGTCCTCATTTTTCATATATTTGTTCTGAACCTCTTTGTCTTATTACATCGATGGTCTTTTATCCTCCCACCAAGCTGTGCTTTTAAGAGCCTGGTTTTGTCTTCTTGAAGACTTCCTTGTACTTATGGGCAGGATGCTGTTAAGTCCTCCTGATGCTGTCTCCTCTCCAGGACAAACAAGCCAGGTCCTCCAGTATCTAATCAAGGGCAATTAGTGCAGTTCTTGCTCCCTGCCCACCCCCTCGTTGGTGGACCATCACTGAATTCATGCCAGTTTACCAATGCCTTTCTTTTTTGTGTGTCCCAAAAGTGGATGCAGTATTGTAACTGTGGGCTAATGACTGTCAGTTAGAGAAGAATCACTTCTCTCCAACTCCTGGCTGTTCCTGCATCAGCAACCCAGAACACTGTAGATCTTTCCTGCCAGAGAATGTTGCTGGCTCATATTCAGGTATTTCCCCACCAGAACCTCCAAGTCCTTTTCAGGAGACCTGCTCCTCAGCTGTGCAGTGGTAACAGATATAAATTGCAGAATTTTGTATTTTTTTCCCCTGTTGAATTTAATGACGTTCCCGTTGGTCTTGTCCTCCAACCCATCTAGATCCCTCAGAGGGAGTTTTTATAAAACATAAAAATAGATGAATATAGTATTATTATTTTCTGTAATAGAAGTTATATGGCATCTTTCTACAAAACCCAGTATTAAGAGGTAGTGACTATTGCTCAGTGTAACTAAAGAAACATATCTTTAACTGCACCAAAAAAGAAAAAATATTCCAAGCAAAAATACTTGGCTCCTCTCCTGCAGCCACTGTTGAAGTGAACACTGAATAAAAGAGAGAAGAAAACAAAGCATCACAAAGGAAAAATCATCTTCTCTTATGTCTTCATCGTAGCTGACTAAAGTTGGATTTCAAAGTATTTTTCAAGCTGTTTGGATACACATCAACTTGTAAGGGTAAAGGTAAGAAAAAAGGAAAGGAAAGAAACTCACCAGCTTTTCAGCCCTGAGCACCAATGAATTATATTTTCCCCATGTCTCTTTGCAAGTGTGCTCTCTCTTTTTTGTACAGTTTTATTTATGTGGCAAAGTATTAACTCAGCAGTAAGCTAACAGCCACATGGAGTTATGAGAGGACACATTTGACTTTTCTGCTGAAACATGATATTCTTTATGAAACAATAGATTGTAGAGAGGAAATAATGATTCCTGGGAAACTGAATGTCTCAGGAGGTTGGGATGTGCAACAGGGCTTTCAATTTCTACCTCAGCACTTTGCATGTCAACCAAATTAGTAATGACCTGAAACTCCTGTCCCACACCTCAGTGGTTGCTCACACTTCGCTGTTTGTAAGGGAACATTGGGAATGGGCTGCTGCTTCTCATTTAGGGAACAGAAAGGAAACCAAATTATTTTCCCTGTTGTTCTGCTAAATAAAAGTAAAGGCTTTGCTTCTGCTGTAGTTCAACCCATCAAGTCTGAACATTGTCATGAGGTCATTTGGGCTGTTCTCCCTGCAGAACCATGTCCTGACCATGTCACCATGAGATGCTTCACCCACCAGTTACCTAATTCCCTCTTGGATGTTAGACCAATGACAGCATGCAAAACAAGCCTAAGGCAATTCAGCAAAGCTATTAGCATAGTCAAAATAGGCTTGTTACTGGCAGAACACAAGGCCTGTTCCTGGCAGAACTGGCTGAAGTGATAACTTCTGCATCCTGCGTAGAGTTTTTAATGAGATTCATGTGTAGACTTAACAGCAACTGCACCATTCAAAACTGTCCAGCTGTCTGGAGTGTTCAGGTGCACGATGGGTTGTGATAGCTGGAGCTGTATTATAGAGAATACAGAGAGCAGTGCTTTTAAAAAAAATGTTAAGAGGAAGTGTCTGCAACCTGTGTGTAACCTTGCTATCATGTGGTCCGTTTACCAGCTGCAGTACAGAAAAAGCTTTTAGGCTTAGTCTCACGGTGTTCTTGTTATATTTAGCTGCAACAGAAGCTAAAATTTAGTTATCCAGTAGGTAAACTTTTGGTCTAAGCTCCTTTTGTAACTGATGGAGAGGTAGAAAGTTATTCCAGAGAATGTGTCTTAATCTAAAATAAGTGTTTATGATGAGCGGGATCATTTGCACTCCAGAAGTAGTAATCCCTTCCCATTTCCTAAAGAGAGAGTATAGACAGTTGGCACAGAGAAGACAAAAAAATCTTGCATAGTTTATTTCAGATGAGGGGAAACTCAACCATAGGTCCTCAAAACCTGCATCACTGCCATGAGTACCCTTCTGCCTTACAGACCCTTCTTAAGGGAATTCAAGGTAAATGGGTATTTCACAGACCGTGCTAACTAGTCTCATTTTGCATGTATAAAACAGATGGTAAATCTATTAGTAAAATGTAATTTATGATAGGAAAAAGGGCCCAATGTTTGTGAAGCAGGATGGAATAAATGCAGGGAAGGATCCTGAAACCTAAAGTATTTTTGAATATCCAGAACTCAATGCTATATCATTGGTTTTCTCAATGACTCCTACCGACACATGTTTCTGCATAACAGAGAACAACCTACCAGTGCTGTTGCTCCAAGACCTGTATGTCTAAGTCATGCAATAGGCAGCTGTATTTTGTTTAAGGACTCCAATCCCGATTGACTGTCTCTGGAGTTTACCAGCCTTTTGGGGACAAAACAATACCAATGAAGAGAGATGGGACTGTGGAATAAACCACACAGTAATTAACAGTGCAGGGTAGTTGCTGAGTAGGTCTTAATTCTCCTGTGCTATGGGAAAATCAATCTTTTAGAAAGTAAAGAAACATAACCAAATTTCATTTAAATCTTGCTAAGTAAAAATCCAACTTTCTAATGGCCTCTTCAAGGGGATTTAAAATGTCTCAGCAACCTTTACACTTACAGGTTTTCCAGGTTTTCTTTTCATCCCATCCACTTCTTTTTATAGCCTTGGTATACATTTCTCTTAATATAAAAGTTGCCTGGTAGCAACAGAGGATACATTTCAGAAAAGAATTTCAAAATAGGGGAGGAGGAGAGTTGAAAAGATTTTATACACTTCCCATCTCTCAGCGCCTTTTACTGTGACACCTCTCAGAGAGGGACACACTTCAGCCTGATGGTGAAATGTCTCCTTAGCATCCAGACGATGTCTTCTGTTTGATAAACAGTTGGGACGTTGGATAAGAGAACAGCTTAAAGCAAGCATGGCAGAAATGGCAGCAGGCAGATTCAATTTCTCCAAGGGTGCTTGAATATGTGGCTATAACAGAGCTAAATATTATCTGTTGTAGTGTCCTGATGTGTATATTGACTTGTTTTCCTCTGTGCCAAGAACTTTCATGGTATCTTTATTATCAGAACAGGGCAATGCTTGTCTGAACTCAATCTGTGGCTTTGAATTTGTCAGGTACAAGAGGACAATTGTGCAATGCTATTCTTCATTTTTTAAATGACAGTAGGTATGTTCAAACTGTCTGTGTGGTCTGGATCAGAACCAAGGGCTTTGTCATTTTCTGTCCAAAGTTGTGACTACATTCAAAGAATTCCAAATGTGTTGCAAAGCCTTTTAAAATGATTAACAGAACTCATAGTAAGTAACAGAAGTCATTACTTCCAGGCCTGCTACTGCTCCTCAGGTAATAGCTGCAGGAGTAGATGGCTGACTGAGTTGAAAAGCCTGTAGCTTCTCTGTTTGGTCTGTCAGGGAGGCAGAAGGAGCAAAATTCCTGTCACCTCAATCCATGGTTTTCTACCAGTATGAGGAGTAATTTCAGAAGGACCACAGAGTGCTCCTTCCTGACAGTGTCCCTCATCCTATTCTGATCTTCTTGATGTGGGAAAGAAGAGCTCTTCACTCTCTATGCTGACAACCTACATCTTCCACTTCTTGGCTGTTTATCTTTGCTGGCCATATAGGTCTCATTGTTGCCACTATTTTCTTCCTCACCGATCTGCTCATTTTGGTACTGTTCCTCAAAAGTAGAGCTGTGCAGCTGTATCCCAGCTGGACGGAAAAGCCTGTACAGTGTACACTAATAAAAAGAATCGGAGATTTAACCTAGATTATTTGAATTGTCCTTCACTTGTGCCTTGACATAATCTTATGACCATCTGCCTCTCTTTGTAGACCATCCTGAGAAATAAGGTATTTGTGTGTCTTGGATAGGGTGGACAGGTGTCTTTAGGACTATGTACCTGAAATTCCAACACCTATCAGTCGAAGGTAGATACAGTACAAGCCTTAGATCTCATTCTCCATTATATCCTACAGCCCTAGAGGGGACAGCAATGAGCTTCATTCCAAACCAACAGGAACCTTATCATAATAATACGTAATTTTACAGATTGAATGGTGATAACTTGTCCCTTTCATAAAGCTGTAATTTTATTCTTTCCTATAAAAAAGAAGGCACTGTAGGTTTTCAACATTTAAGATTTCCCTGCCTCCCCAATTTGTCTTGTCATTGTTAAATCTTATCTCTACTTTTTTGTTTCCACCATTCTTTTTAAAGAATCATAATTGGTACAATTATCCTTGCTATGAGAATAATTAGCTATAGCTTTTTGACACATTAAATGGGGAACATTACATTTTAAGCATCAGGCACTGAAACACTAAACAATACTGCTTTGAATAGGACCATAGAGAAGAGGCTCAGGTGAAACAGTTGCTAATTTTAGCAACTTGAACTTTATACCTTTATAGAAGAAAATTAATCTCACAGTAGTTTTTGGCTGTGAAATAGACAAAGCATTTTGGCCTCTTTTTAAAATAGACCTTTGATATTTTCAGTGATGGAAGATGGTTGCACTGTGAATCATCCCCTGGTGTGTCCAAAAGAGCTTTGCTCTTACAATGAAAAGAAAGTATTTGATTCCTCTCCTGTGTGGCTGGATAAGTCAAATATCATCTAATGCAAATGGCATCATCCACCAACACTTGCATTTTAGATATGAAATCTCAGAGAACTGGGTAATGTCACATCTCAAAAAACAGAGGTTACTGAAATGTGGAGTGCTGTAGCACTGAAAACTTTGGAGTATGTTTAGCAAAATTAACTGTAGGAAGTAAATACACACAGGTACCTGTATGATGTTTGAGAGGTGCCAGGTTAGCCTTGGTAGCTGCAAAAACGTCCTTCCTACTGAATGTAACGGGAATTTACATTACCTTTCACATGACTATTTTGAGACAGTGAGTTGTTCACTTTATTGAGGTATTTTAGATTTTCAGAAAGACCACTGGAAAAACTGTAGGTCTAAGAAGCTTGCTTGGCATAAGTGGATTACAGTGATGAATTGGTGTAGTAATCATCCTGTTAACAACATGGCTGTGATGAACCCTTCTTTTTTTCTTAGTTAAAGAGGAGAATGAAGATGTGATAATTCTATTGAAATAGGAGGTTTTAATTTTTTCTAGAACTGACTTTGGTCAGCAGTGAACTGCAGTATTATTATAATAACATAACTCAGTGTTCAACAGTAGTAAGTAAACGATGATGTAAGTTTGATGGAACTAATTGCTGTAACTAACATAATTGACACTTTAATATATTGGAAAATAGTATTAAGAAATTCTTTAAAAAACAGCATGTTAAGTAAATTGAAAATGGCTTAATTAATAGAGTTATTACCTTTGCAGCTTTTCCCAGGTTGTTGTTTCTGTCAGGCAACATTAAGCTAAACAAGATAAAAAATTACTTGGATTTCAGCAATAAAGAACACTGACTTCATTTCTACTTAAATAAGTCTCTGACTTCTATACTGATTTCAGGATGATTCATCCGAAGCAAACCTGATAAAGCAAAGTGGTATTATTCAGATCCTCATCTAAACTGATAGCTAATATAGGTTTAAATAAAGACCTTGGGATTTAAAATCCCAAAACAGTCTGGAAACTGTTTAAGCCATGGGTTAGCACTTAAAAAATGAATTAACTTCTTACCATCCTGGTTTCTTCATAGTGGTACCTCAGCAGTCCAGGTACGAAACACCTCCTCAGGAAGCAGGAATCTCAGGACTCAGAGCTTAATTTTTCCATCTGAATACTTATCAGACAAGAAATCCAGCTTATTGCCTTGCACTAAGCATGTAGCTATTAAAAGCAGAAATAGGAAATGACAGTCAGTTTGCAGCACATTATAGGGCTGAGAAATATATGATCAGTTCCTGGAATTGCTACATGTGTTGTTCTGCAAACTTCAGCATATTAAATGATTCTCCATGTCTTAACGACCATAAGTGTAACTGGGGGTAAATCTTACTTTACTCCCAAGTAAGATTACATATCCCTAAAGCGAGTCTTCCATTCTTCGCTCACTGCAGCTAATTGCATTGCAAATTCTGTGGTGCAAAGATTAATTATTATTATGTGCCTTTTGTCTGGCACATTGGTCCATAACTGTGCTACCACAGTATAAACAAAGTACAGCAAAATTACAGGTACTTTAGATCCCCAGAAGAAGACTAAAATATTAGCAAGTGCTCTTGATTCTTAATTCTACTTCTTTCTGCCAGATACTTAATTCCATTTTGTTCTGCCAGAATATTTGGTACTTCCATAACCCTCTTCCATTTTGCTTAAATTATATAATTGTTAATTATATCAGACATTTTACATCCACTGATTATTTGTCCACAAAGAAATGCGCAGTTTACATATGGCTGCATGCCCAGTTGATTGCCCTCCTAAACTAGACATTACCAGAACCAGTGCCATATCATTAAGGACATTCTGTGTTTCAGAATACAACTGAAACTGCCTTGCCTTTTTCTTTATTTGGAAGGTGTGTTCAGGGTCCTCCTCTGTTAGAGATGCTTTTCAACTTCTGTCACTATTTTGACATTTTGATGCATCACTGGGGAATGCTGAAATAGTTGGTTTGACACTGGTGTCACAACCTTCCATCTTTGCGTGAAAGCATCTATTACTGTATTTCCACATCTAACCACAATCTAGACACTCATGACAAACCACAATAGTCATGTTAGCCCAAGTGAAGGAGAGAATAAGAAAATCTTCACAGCTCACTGGCAAATCACCTTGACTCTGCTAAAGCAAGATGTGAGTGCTGATATTTCAGAAAGTCCCTTGGAACATAAGCAACTCTCCGTCCTAAAGGAAGGGGGCAAATGACATGAAGAAATGAGTGAAGTTTTTGGATATATGGGGGGAAAGACTCACAGCAAGAATAGCTATACTCTGGAACAGGTTAGAAGAGTTTATGGAATCTCCATCCTTAGAATTTTTTATAACTCACCCAGAAAATTCTCTGGGCAACCTTATCTGGTGTCAAAATTAACTCTCCATTGTGCAGGGGTACTGACTAGATGAACTACAGAGGTCCCCCTCTGCCTAAAATACTGTGTGATTTGTAAAACATTGCAGGATTCATTCTGCCTGCCCCTCTCATAGAGTACAGAGGGCACTTTCATGACTGCGTATCTAACTTTAGGATTATCAGTTTAAATGAGATGAAGCCCATTCTAAGGCTGAAGGGATGTAGAAGTGTGTAAGGGAAGTCTTCAAATTAACACTAGAAAACAGAGGCGGTTCAGCTATTGTATCTGTAACCTGTGTGATCACACATGACAAAGCCACCAGGAAAGCCAAAATTTAAGGAAAAATTCCTTACAAATTTTGTGTGGAGAAAACACCATGATCTCAGGCCCCAGTACCGTTGTAATTAAATAACAAGAAAAAGTATGATGAAAAAGTCTTGTCCTTGGTAGTACAAGGTTTGTACCCATCTTTTAAATATCTACAGGCAAGACAGACATATCTCATCCTCTTGGCAGAATTGAGTCTCCCTGGTCAAAAAAAAAAACCACAACAACAAAAAAAGAAAATACCCACGTAATTTATTCCCTTTTTAAGGAACACATGTTTCTTTGAAATCAGTTCAGTTTAGTTTCTCCCTATGAAAGCAGCAGAGATAAATCCACCCCAATAGCACACTCCAGTCCATTTAACATTCGTCCCTTCTTCTGGACACGCTTCTGTCTGGCCATTCACCACACAGGGAATGTAAGACAATAATGCTTCCAATGAAATTCCCAGGGTACATAGAGGGAAATTACAACAACGGCCACCCTCTGCATTAAGGACTGATACAGAGTAGCTACTTTGGTATAACTTCATATCCTTGGCGAGCATTGATTTCTCTATGTAGGCTCTCCCTCAAGCTCTACATGTTTCAACACTGTGGATACCGTGCATTATCCTGGACAGAAAGCCATTACATTAACCAGATGACATGCAGAGGAAAGTAGCCAGAAAAGTGGCATGCAGCTATTACTTTGGAAAAATAAATTGCTCCTTAAGTGTTAAGTCTTCTAAAACATTTTTTTTTCTTTCCTTTCTTAGTAGTTATTTATGGGCTTTCATTTGAATACACTGAAATGTTTCTATGGTTTCCTTCTGGTAGTTTTTCAGAATATACTCTGAAAATTTGGCAGTCATACAGTATTTCTTTATACTGTGCAGGCTAACTATCAGATTTTTTACAGAGATGTCTATGAAAATCTCAGCAGCAAATACATAGAAATGCTACTGTTGAGAATTCTGCCTCCTCTCGTAAAAAGCCAAGAGTATACATACTGCACATCACTCAGCTCATACTGGATAATCACACACATACTTTTATGGCATAGGCTCAGTCCTCTCTTTCTCTATTACTGCACCTTGCTGTCATTCATTACATCACCGGTAAAATTATTTGACAGGATCCTTGACCCAAGATCTATTTATTTGTTCTGCAAACTGTCTGGCTAACTAAAGTAGCTAAATCACATAATAGTGTTGGTGGGCAAGTGGGTGGCTTTGTAGAGCCATTTTGCTGTCAGAAGCAATTGTTTACCAATCCATAGCCATTTGGCATAACATTCTTAAGAGTTTTCCTGTTTTGCATTTTAGAAAGAAATGAGATATGATATTGAACAATCTCCTTGCTTTAGGAATTACCTATTCTTTGGCTAAACTCCACTTAAGGTGTAGAGAGCAAAAGAGCCCAACTGTACCACATATAGGCATATCTGTTCTAGTTTTACTCCAGGTTATCTTGAGAAAAATATAAATGAACATGTAGCATTACCCTTTTCCTTAGTAGACTAACAGCCCAGATAGTCCTGCTGTGGTCCAAGTCTACACTGAAACCTAAGCAGCCACATTTGCTCTGCTGCTGTTATCCAGTTATCTAACAATTAAACAATTGTTTAATTATCTGATTAAACAACTGCAGCTGGATTCCTGTACTTCATTTTTTCCTTCATTTTACTGTGTATAGAATCGACATGGCTTATTAATTTTAGATCTGATTTCAATCCATGTTGGTGGCTTAACTTTACTACTGATTTTTTTTTTTTTTTTTAATTCAGTGCTGAGCACTTTTAAATCTTAGTCTGTTTTAGCCAATACGTTATAGGATACTACATATTTTCCCAAGCCAAGGTAATGCTTACCATTGCCTATTATGTGTATGTGTGACTCCAACCAGGTATCTGTCCAAGAGTGGGAAAGATTTTGATTCATACTCCTCAGAGGACAGCTGGCATTTCGGTTTTTCTTTAACTGGTTCTTCTGGCATAAGCTGTCTTACTGGAATTCACAGGAAAATAAGTTTTCTTGGATACTAATTCATTATCTACAGCACTGAACACTTAACTGCAGTGATTCTGTGTTCAGATGCATAGAGTTGCAATTATAGTCATCTTAGGAAATAAAATATAACTGCATGTTTGTGTGTGCCTTCACTTAATTTCAGGAATCTGTTAATGTGGAAGACCTCAAAATTTTAGAGTCAATTGCAGAGGTAACTATTGGTGTCTTCAGTTTCCTGATTCTACATTTCTTTGTGAATAATGTGTAATTATAAAGGAAGATAATGATTCTGTCCTTTCAGTTGTAGTACTGTACGTTGTTTAAAACACTTGTCAATATTAAAAAGAAATGGTTAATGCATTTCTTGCTGTGTATTTCAATACCTACTCGCCATTAAATTCCTACTGGTCAAATTTTCCTTTGGTATATTGGCTAAAGCATTTGTCAGACTGACAGATATGGATATAATTTATAGATTTCTAAGTAAGCAAACAGGGAACATGCAGAAATATAGATCTCTACAGTAAGAATCAAGAGTATGAGCCAATGAATGGATGCACTTTGATATACTCCTGCAAAGTTCTGATGTCCTCTTAGCCAAAATTGTTTGATTAAGGTTTTAGCTTTTTAAACTAATATTCCTCATTGGCTGTGAAACCAACAGCAGCTTGGAAAAGGAAGAAAAAGTCATAAACAGCATCTGCTTTACTGAACAATTTAATGGAATTAAACTTCCTCTAATGTATAGAAGAATTAGCTGGAAATTTAACCAGCAATGACAACAAAAAAGTGTTTAAAGATGATTAATCTTATAAGTCTGTTTCACTCGCACCAGTTCTCAAGGGGGAAAGGCTTCATATTGACATTTGACAAAGCTAATTTTAGTAACTGATAATTGATGGATCAGTTTTTCTAGTCTAATCTGGTTTCTTGATCTCTTGATCTCTGCTCTATCTCCAAATAGGGTCCATTTATTTAATTTTACCCAGCAGCTCGATTATGCACAATAAGGGTATTTTCATTAATTAAGTTTTGAAACGTCTAATGCTCTCTGTGTCCTTTTCCTAGAGATATAAATGCAAAAGAATCACAGACTGGCACAATACTAAAGGGTTCAGAAAATCACCCCTGAAGTAAGGCCCCTGAATTCTCCCAACTGGCTAGAAGTCTCTAGATAAAACCTTTATGTCTGAGCGAAAGACTGGGAACTGGTGGAGAGAGGCTGTGAAGTTTCCTTTTCTGGGGATATTCAAAACCCAACTGGACATGATCCTGTGAAACCTGCTGTAGGTGATCCTGCTTTAGCAGGGGGTTTGGGCTAGATGGTCTCAAGAGGTCCCTGCCAACCCCTAGCATTTCATGACTCTGTAAGAGGCCAGGTACTGGTCTAGTGAACAGGTCTGGATGAAGTCTCAACCGATCTCCAGTATAAACCTGGAAAGGAGACTTGCTGTGGTTTTTTTACAATAAAGGTTTTTCAAAAGGGAGAAGGGAAACAGAATTAGCAGACACTGAACCTGGGAGATGGGAGGGCAGTCAATGAAACATATAATCATAGAATCATAGAATGGCATGGGTTGGAAGGGACCCCAAGGATCATAGAGCTCCAACCCCTCTGCCACAGGCAGGGCCACCAACCTCAGGCCTGGATCTACACAAGGTTGCCCAGAGCCCCATCCAACCTGGCCTTGAACACCTCCAGGGACAGGGCATCCACCACCTTTCTGGGCAGCCTGTTCCAGCACCTCACCACTCTCTCTGTAAAAAACTTCCCCCTAATATCTAAGTTAAACCTTCCTTCCTTTAGTTTTAATGCATTCCCCCTTGTCCTGCCATTGTCTACCCTTTTAAAAAGTTGAATCCCCTCCTGTACCCTTCAGGTACTGGAAGGCTACAATGAGGTCCCCCTGCAGCCTTCTCTTCTCCAGGCTGAACAAGCCCAGCTCCCTCAGCCTCTCTTCGTAGGGCAGGTGCTCCAGCCCTCTAATCATCTTCGTGGCCTCCTCTGAACCCTCTCCAACAGTTCTACATCTTTCTTATATTACGGGCCCCAGATCTGGACACAGGATTCCAGATGGGGCTTCATGAGGGCAGAGTAGAGAGGGACAATCACTTCCTTGTCCCTGCTGGCCACCCCTCTTCTAATGGAGCCCAAGACACCATTGGCCTTGCGAGCTGCAAGAGCACACTGCCGGCTCATGTTAAGTTTCTCATCTATCAGAATCCCCAAGTCCTTCTCAGCAGGGCTACTCTCAAGGAGTTCTTCTCCCAGTCTGTACCTATGTCTGGGATTCTTCCAGCCCAAGTGCAACACCTTACACTTTTCAGTGTTGAACCCCCAGTTTCCACCTAGATGTCTAGTGATGCAAGGTTCTGGGTTTTGAGAATTATGAGAATCCTGGCTGCCAGAGAAGACTGAAGCAAAGAACTCATTCAGTACCTCACCCTGCTCCTCATCAGTTGCAGCCAATTCTCCTTTCTCATTTACCGAGGGGGGTACACTCTCTTTGGCCTGTCTCTTCTGGCCAATGTACCTGTAAAATCCCTTCTTGTTGTTTTTAACATCCCTCGCCAAGTTCAGTTCCATCTGCGCCTTGGCTTTCCTGATCCTGTCTCTGCAAGTCCGAACAGCATCCCTGTATTCTTTCCGGGCTACATACCCCTGTTTCCAGAGGTTGTATTTGCCTTTCTTTTCCCTCAGTTTGGCCAGCAGGTCCTTGCCTAGCCATGCTGGCCTCCTGCTCCTCCTGCCCACTTTATTATTCAGAGGGACAGAGAGCCCTTGAGCTCTCAGAAAGGCATCATTAAAGAGTAGCCAACTTTCCTCAACATTTCTGTCTCTAAGGACCACCTCCCAGGAGGTCTTGGCCAACAAGTCCTTAAACAGCCTAAAGTTTGCTCTCTTAAAGTTCAGGGTATTGATCCCACTCTTTGCCAGGCCCACATTCCTTGAGATAGCAAACTCAACTAGGGCATAGCCTCCTTTTCCAAAGAAGTTTCCTAGACTGGAACACCCTCAGCTGCGGACAGAAGAGGAAACCCTCTTGCCCGGCCCCGCAGTTTCCTTGGAGTCTTAATTTGGTTCTATTGAACAAGATCAAACCAAGCCTCAGTGTTCACAACTTCCAGCCTTACAAGTGGGAGATGTGCATCGTGTCCTATTCTGCGCGGATATCAGAAGGCTTTATGCAGGAGCTCATTTATCTCTTTGAAAGCAGTGAGTTGTTCTTTAATCAAGTCTAAGCACCCCTTTTTCCTCCTTTTCTGCTCATTTGGAGTGGAAGCTCTTTGGAAAAGGATTTTTGCTGTGTTGCAAGTTGTTACTTAAGTGGGGACACAGAAACATTAATAACACAAAGTAAATGCTGTTAAAAAGGAGGCCAGCCCCCCATAAGCAGACCAGCCTTCAAGTAGCAATTTTAATGAAAGTATTGTGAATAATAATGGACTAAAAATCTGAACCCATACACATAACAGAAGGCATTTGCTATGCTGCATAGAAGAAGGAATTTTAATGTTTGGGAAACAGTCATTCTGCTAACATTAAACTAGAGCTGGTTGACGTTTTTGCATTGACAGAGAAATTAATTGGACAAAAAATTGTTTACTACAGTAACTGTGACTGCTACATTTTCTACTTTCCACTGAATGACCCCTTTCCCCCATACACTTATTGCAGTTTGAATGACAATTTGAAAGAAATCTTGTGACTGGGGACATGACTCAATGATTGCTTTGCAATTCTGTTAATGTGTATTACGAAGTTAACCCCACAGTACTCATGCAGCAAAAGTAAACATGCAGGAGGTTGCAAAGCAAGGGTCTCTTAAAAACCAGTTTGGAGTATGTGCATGTTTCTATCCCCATGCAGGTAAAATGGCATCACTTCAACACTTGCATCTCAGCCAAGGGGCTGGGTGTTTTAGCGGACAGTTAATAGTAGTAACATTTTGGATTGCAGTGACAGCATTGGAAATAACTATCTGGTTGCATCTATTAGTTATGTAAAAAACCCTAGAAAACATTTCAACTTTCCGGACACAGTTTAGGACCATAGCATTTTCCCCATTCTTTCTCTTCTTTATTCTTTCCCCTCTCCTTTCTCTGTCTTTTCCTCCCCTTTTCTCAATTATTTCCTCTGGGAAAAAAAGCCCCAAACAACACATTTCTTACTAAAAAAACCCCAACCCTACATTTTCCTTGCAGTTCTTTGTCTTTTCCCAAGTACTTCCAGGAATGAAAGAGGTGAGAAAACAGAAATAAGGAAAAATAACTTGAAAATTCCAGGTAGCCAAAACATTCCTGTTTCAGCATTGAGCACACTGATGTTTGAAACTGATGAAATTTTTTTTAGAGAAAGCCGTAGGTTTTGAATTTTTCAGTTCCAACCCAGAATAAATCAATTAAGCTAAATTGTGTGAGTGGAACATTAATTTAAACTTAAAAATATATATTTAGAAAAAAACTTTTCTTTTTAACTGTTATCATACAATTGTTTTCATTTTTTTGGAATGCAACATGGAATTTAAAAAAAACCCAAAACCTGCCTCAAACTGTTGGCTTCTTTATCAGAGTGCAACAGCTACTTTTATTTTTGTAACTGGTTTTATGTTGAATTTTAAGATACATTTCTGAATCTGTCATTTTACTATTACAAAGACATTGCAAAAATGAATAAAAAAATTTTAAAGAAACTACATAATAGAAAAAAAGGAATTAATAAATTAAAAATAAATATAGAGAAAAGTAGCCTCTTGAATGATAAAGGGTATCTTCTAAGGGTCATTTGAGAAGACTTGGTTGCTAGGAGACCATCGCTAAAAGTGGTCAGGATAACGAATGTTTTATTTCAAATAAAAATGATAATTAGCGTGCATATTTAACAGGTAATATATAAAGATACCGGGTATCTGTTGATGTAAAAGTATGTGTAGAAAAGAACAGAATTAAGTTATATCTTTTTAGTGGAAATCAAACAGCCATGTACAGGGAGTCTGCTTCATTGGTTAAAATACATCTATAAAAACACAAAATTATTAATAAGATGCCTAACCCTGATGCAAAGTTAATTCTGTTTCTTCTAACATTCATTAATTGCATTGTATCAAAAAAACAGAACAAAAAAGACCTCAGTTCATAAAAAATGCACCTGCAGTCATGAACGTGAAGACCAGACCTGTTCAAGACAGACTTTGGAAAGAGAAGACAGCATATTAATAGAAGGAATGAGGATGAGTTCTCATGCATGCGATGGTGTTTGCACAATGGGAGGAAGTTAGGCAGATGCAATAAAAAATGAGCAAGTCTGCAAAACTAGTCTAGGGCTTGACCTTTATTACGGGCTAGTGATACAATACTGTGCTAACATCATGCTTTCTCATAGTCAAAATACACAACCTCACAAAAATCCTCAGAAATCTTGTTCCTCAGTTGTTTAAATCATTGAAATATCCATAAGGTTATTAGGATGTCAGAAAGCATTGGGGATGGATCACGATTGTTGGAACAGCACCCTTAAATGATGAAGGTTCTTACAGAGCTACACAGAGATTGCGGCTTTGTCGATGGCCTGGGAGAAAATGACACCTGAAGTATATCTCACGTTCCAGTTCAAAAGAAGGCAGAACAGGGAGGAAATGGATCCAAGTACACATCTGACACTGATGAATGTTGTAAAACCCTACTTGTACTTTAGAAATGAAATGCCTAAGAGAAATTTTAAAAACACTGTCTGCCAAACCAGAGTAGGGTCTATGGCTTCAAACACCCTTCATGAATGACATTCAAGCTTTACTTAATTATAATATTTCCATATTTATTTGCTAGGTATAATGTTACACATTCAGTTGTAAATACAGAAAAAAATACAATTCATAAACATTTTCTGGGATGGAATTACTTTATATTTAATTCTTATTGTCAACAAGACCCTTTTCAGGATATGAAATACACTGTTTGCAAATCTCGACACATATCTAGCAAAGCTATTTTAAAAAATAAATCCCAAATCTCTACTATTTAAAGCATTCCATTTTAAATAAAAATACTTTGAAAAGATTGCTCAGTATTTTTTTTCAAACTCTAAAGACTGTAGGGTTTTATGAAAAGCTTCTTAAGGCTTTGAAAATCTGCATAAAAATTAATCGTGCAAACGAATGTAACTTTGCAATATTTGTATCACAAAGATTCCTGTCAAAAAAACACAGTTGGAAATAACATGCTGTTTGTCGTGTAATTGCTACTATTCACTAAAGCAGAAAAAGCAAGTGCAGAGAGCTAAAGAACTGACAGCTTAGTCATTTAAAACTACAGGTTGTCTCCTGGATGACAATAGTTTTCGAAGTAGAGCCTAACCCATGCCGAGAAGTTGCTTGCTGGAAGTATATATAGGATAATATTTTAACACTTTAGTTGAATAGAGATTTTAATTTTTTTTTTCTTAAAAAATAAGGAAATGCTACTCAGAAAATGTGGCTAATGCAAGAATGGCCTGTGATCTCTTTTGGTATTTATTTCACAGTAGCTTTTTTATGCACAAGTACCTAAATTTTAGATTAATTACTTTGATTTAAACCTCATAGTTGGAGACCAAAGAATTGAATTTCTTACTATGCTCCAGGAGGACAAAACTGGTGATGTGATTTTTTTTAATCTGCAGAAAACCCAAAAAAGTCTAAGATGTGGCTGTCTGTGTGAAAAATGTCCATGCAGGGGTATTGCACTAGCAATGCTCTTGCACTTATTGCACATCATCAAATAGGCAGATTTGCAAAATGCAAACGTTTCCAAGGTGCAAGAGAGAATACTCATAACCGAGCTGTGAAGCAGTAGGGAGGAATTCAGGAGAAATCACTTTTCAAGCCTCTGTACTTCAAAAATGTAATTTAATTTTCTGGGCAATTATTTCTCACCTATAAAATGAAGATAAATAATTCCTCCTTGTCTGCTAGGTAAAACTGCTAGGAAAAAAAAAAAACCTATTATGTTTATATGTTTTTGGAAGTGGTGGGGAAAAAGTTATCATTTTTATAAGTTTGTGAAAGTGGTACTAGAATGGCAGATGAAGTAACTGTTTCTTACACATATATAAGAAAAAATTTGTGTGTGTTTTTACTAAACTCCTGAACAGATAGCCTTTATTTTCATTTGATCATATTGAAATAGCTATACTTCAGAAAACTGGATACTTAGGCAGACAGTATTGTGAGCTATGGCTTCTTATTAGTATAGACATACCCTTAAACTGAAATTTCGGTCAAGTCTGTCTTGGCTGATTCACAATGATTCTATTAAAATCATTGCGGATTAGATCTAGTTGCTCAGCAGCATCTTGAGTAGAATGAACAATTTTTATTGTAGTTGGATAATTACTGGCTAGAGCTGGGATCTGCACAAAGGCAGCCAGATACCCCACTGAAACCCATACAAAGAAAGCACCAGCAAGGGTGAGTTCATGTAGCTCAAAGAGAAGTTAGAAGAGGTTTAACAAAACCTCAAATATTAAACCAGAGCTTTGGAAAATACTATTCCTAGGATTGCAATGAAAAAACCCTCATTGTTCAATAGACACTTTTTTTTTTTTTTTGTGCTTTATGCTAACAAAGCACATTTTATTAACAAATCTCTGGAGACCCTATAGTAACTTGAACTCAAATTGAAGGTAAGAAATAAGGCACATTAGATTTCAGGAGGATTTGCAGTTTTGTCCCAACTGCTACTACTGCGTATTTGCTCTCCCTGGTTCATCCCATCTAGCTTTAAGCACTTAGATTAAATTCCTGGTCATGGGGCAGGTTCATATCTTAGGTGCATTAAATTGTCCTCTGAAGTTGCTGATCTTTTTCTGTTGACCAGAGAGAAATCTGGGGCTCTAACCTCAGGTACGTCATTTAAAATGACACATCCAATCTTTAGTGGTTTGCTCATGGTTATACAGGTCATAGGTTCTTGATGAACCTCTATGTTTTATTCATGTATCACCTGTCTATATTTTTCATTAGGTGTTGTTGCACTAAATGTAATATTTGCTTCAGGTTCTGTTGGTTTTGACTGTATTTAATTTCAGTATTTTATGAGCCTTTGAATCCGGACCGTGGAAATTAATAGATGTTTTAGCACTGACTTCAAGGGCGGAAGGGCAAGATCCAATCCCTCCTCTGAACTTTTGTGCACTTTAAAATAGCTCAAACAATTAAGAACATAATAGTAATTCAGGGTAAGGTTTTCTGACCATGAACAAGAGCAATATACATGATGCCCTGAGCTTCATGAACTTTTGTCTCTGATTTTAATAAAGCTCGGCAATATTTTATTATAACTGTGTTTTCCAGTGCATTTGTGCAAACATTGTTGCACCAGACACAGGGAGTTATTGGGTGCACAATGAATTATGGACTTGGATCCACTTAGGAGGTGGAGAAAGATGCTCTTGCTTTTCTTGGCCGGGTGTTATTCCCAGACTTAAATTCAGATTTCATTAACAGTGCATAATGGAGTGCTGTGCTGTATGAATAGCACAAACCGAATCCCGTTTGTCACTTAGCTATGAAATATTTCAATAGCAAAGGGTGTATTTAATGGCTCTTCAGATCATACATGTTGTATGTTCTTCTGACCAAAGAACAGAGAAGTACCGGGTAAAATTTTTCTCTGCAAAGCGTCAGACCTTATATCAAAGTAAAAAATTACTGTCATGGTTTCAATTATTAAAAGTATGAAAAAATATTTCTATATAATTAATTCTGAAAGTAAGGTTTATATCTGTTACTAAAGAACAGACGTTTGTTCGCTGCTTTATTCTATATATTTCTTTGCCTTCAGCTAGTAATCTTTCTTTGAAATACCATGGAAACAAGCAAATATGCCTCATTAAACTTTCCTTGCAGGAAAGAAGGAGGAAAAAAAAACCAAAACAGCATAAGCAGAGATTTTTTTAAATCATGGAGTAGGAAAGAATAAAAGAGAAAGGGTGATTAGATTGTTCTTCTTAATTCTTCCAGGTAAAGTGGGATAATTTGCTGGGAAAAAAACCCACCACAACAGCTAATTTCCTGATTTCCCTTTCTCTAGTTGGACTGTTTTCCAGCTGTATGCTGCATTATCACTTCACATTTGAGAGTCATGCCCGTCACTGTAAGATATGAGTCACAGCTGATACCTAGCAGTCCCTTACAATACCTAAAATAATGCTATTATATATGCTTTTCTGAGAGATTTTATTTAGATCCCTATAAAGTAGTATTTTAAAATGCAAACCCGGTATAAATTAACACCTAGCTGACAGCTTAAACATAGATATGTTTAGAAATGTTCCCTTGCTAGTGAAAAAGAGGTGCAGATTTCCAATAAGACTCCACTAAATTCAGTAAAGCTATGCTGATAAATACCAGTTAAGGTCTCAGATAAGGAAAAATTATTAAATCAGAATTTGTAAGTGTACTCTGTAATAAGGGATTTAAAATTTCTTTGTACTTAAGAAACAATTTCAGCTTTCATCAATATAACTTGCTTTGCCTTCATATGTCTTGGAGATCTTAATGAATTGTTCCTGGAAGATCCCCACATCACTATTAGTTAGAATCCCCCTCCACCTTTGCCCAATATATGTCTTGTAACCTTAACTAAGGCAATGTCTGTAAGGGACATGTCTTGAAATTCAACTCCACTCTTCAGAATAGCCCCATAATCTTAAAGACAAACTTGGTAGTGAAAGGAATATTGATTTAGCAGAGTTAGTATTTTGCACCCTGAAATCTACTTTAACAAAAGAAAGATCAATAAGTGACTTTCTTAGATCAGTCTATGTTTTTATTTAGCTGGCGGGCAGTCTAATTCATTTCCCAATGTGTTAATTTCTAGCAGTGCAAAGGCAAAGGTTCTCAAAACCCCTTTACCCTGAGACAACTCAAAGCTGAAGGGAGAAATAATGCAAGCTGCGTGCCAGTGTGAGCCTGGAGGCAGACAGAGAACAGCACAAATCTAGAGACTGAGAGCATGCATGAATGCATATCAGACAATAAGGACTATCAGAACAAGCAGATTCCTAATGCAGCAACTTCAACTCTTCTATCTGGTTCATGTCCCCATTTAGGACAGTCCTGGAGCACTCAGACCCCATGCTTGGTTTCACAACCCCTTTTAAAAAAGCTGAAAAGATCATAATGGGTGAAATAGCTGGGTGAGGAAGAGGCATGCTTCATCTGTGCATCGTCTTCCTCATGATGGTGTCTACCTTTCCAACCTCTGGAGAGCTGCCAGTCCATAGCATACCAACAGCTGGAGCTGTGCTGGAGTTAAATGCCGTTCTGAGATTTTTTTTCCCATTGAATACCCCAGTTTTTACCTATCTGAAGTAGATTTAAGTAATTAGCTCTGTGATCCAGTTCCTGTGTTAATCTCATACCGTTTTCAGAGGAATACAATGTGTGTGTGTGTGTGTGGAAATTCAGCAAAACTTGCTGACGAACTAAATCTAGAGCTTGATTTCCAATGAAAGGTTTAAAAAAACCCCCAACCAAACAAAAATCCCCCAGGAAGATCAGACATGTAATAGCATTAACCCTGTGCCAAGAAAAGTGATAGATCTTAAGGTGATTGCCTATTCAAGCAAAGAAATGTCATGTCAAAAAAAAAAAAAAATCCACACTTTGAAAATTATTTGGTAAAGCATCTCAAGCTGTGCAGCCCTGCTGCAGCCACATTACTAATGGGAGGTAAAGGCAATAATTGTCTAGGATTTCCTGCCATGTCATTGCCTTTTTGCTGACCCGCAAAATCCAAAATGCAGGTGTCTCCAGGAGGGAAACAAGTGCCTATAACAAGATCCTCAAGTGGCTGTAGACCAGGAGAGCACTGCGAGTACAGCACAGCCTGACCAGTCATTAAAGATTTGGTCCAAGAAAATGTTTTGTTCCAGAAAATTATTCATGTTTTATAATTCTATTCCTGTGACTGAAAATCACAGGTCTTTGAGGCTGAAAGAAAATTCACCAGTGCCTTCAGTGAAGGTTGCTCTTTTTAGAAAGGCAAAGGTGTTATACTAAGGGTTTTAATGGAAAAAATGTGTTATTCTAGTTATCTGAATTCCTACATAACAAATATTACTTTATAACCAATGCATTTGAGCTTGATAATTGGTGGTTGAACTAGAGCTCATCCTAGTGCTTAGGAAAGACTAGTTGTGACAGAAAGACACTCGACAGCAGGGTTTAAAAAATAAATAAATATTTAAAACCCACGTCCAGATTCAATACGTCACTACTCAGGCTTCATGGATACGATGGAGAAATGTGTTATTGCAGGTTATAAGTATTACTACAATTACCACAACCACAAGAGATTCACAAAATGCGCTACTGCCAACACAACAGTCAGAAGACGCAGTGTTACCTCCAGCAACAGTCACATTACTCGCTATTACGGCAATTCACAAGATTCAGTATTATAACCATATATCCGGAACACACTATCACAACCCACAAAGCGCACTAAATACTACGCGTGTTAGTCAATCACCCGAGACTACAAATTTAAAGCATATTAAATATTCAGTTACCGCTCTCCAGGTAAGGGTTCTCGATTACCTTAGCCAGCATCCTGGCCGAGGGGGAAGGGCCTCCTCGCAGAGTTGGAGAAGCGGCTCCTCCCTCTAAGAACGTATCCGAGGGGGTTTATTTGTTTTTATTTCTTTGATCTACGTGACAGTGGGCAGGACTATGCCAGGAGTGGACAATACCGGCTTCCATGTTTGCCATTAGCAGTGCTCCTCCTTATCTTATACCCTATCTGCTGCATATCTTTGTATTGTCTGAGCCCATTAAAGCCAAATGGGGACCCTTTGTCTTACTTCTAAGCAGTTCAATAGTGTCTTGATTAGCACTCAGGGCATACTGTTTGTTGAAGGCTCAACCCAGTTTCAATTCATTGGATTGTGCAGCACTGCACTGTTTTGTCTCAGGTTATAGGACAACTCAAGTCTGAGCTATCTACACAGCTCCCCGTGAGTTGTCTCTGCAGAGATAGGGACTCAAGGCAATCAATAACTGAGTTGCTTTTACAACTCCCACCATGAGTCGCCTGGTTCACTAGATATTACCGAAACCTGTTTGTGGAACTCTGAGCCAGATGATCCTTACAGTAGTGGAAAGGCCTCCATTCCTGATGGGAAAATTTGAAATGATGGAGATGAGGAGAAGCTGAGAGGGCTTTACTTTTTTAACATGGAGAGAGAAGGCTTATGGGAGTCTTATCAATATATAGAAATATTTGATGTAGAAGTAAAGAAGACAGAGCAGGACCTTTCTCAGTTGTACCCAGTGATGGTACACAAATTCAGATACAGGAAATTCCCTTTAAATGTATGAAAAAAACATTTGTACTGTAAGGGTGATCAAGCACTAAGATTGCCCAGAGGGGTTGCTGAGTCCCCATTCTTGGAGTTGTTCAAATCCCGATTTCACACAGCCCTGAACGACCTGCTCTAGATGACTCTTCTTTGAGCAGGGGGTTGGACAAGATGATCGATCTTCAGAGGCCCTTTCCAACCTCAACCATCTTGTGTTCCTGTGATCAAACACTTCTTCTTGTAATCTAATAACCAACAGCAAATAACAGCTAATTACCCTCCAGAGTAAAAATCTGCATTTATTTCCTATTTAATTTTATCTTCAATCTCTAGCTGTTGGATCTTGGCTTGTGTCTGGACACTTGATTAGAGAGCTCTCTTCTAGCCACTCTTTAGGTACTCTCAGATCAAGCCACCTGTTAACCTTTTTTCTGATAAGCCAAAGGGTATTTCCACAAATAAATACTGCATGTTCTCTCTTAAAATGAAAATTGAGCCCTTAATCTAGGCAATTTGCAGGCATGGGTATTTTACCATCCAATTGAGAACTGTACAGATTCTGACTGTTGAACTCAGGTTGTTCATTGTTTCTTGCAGCTTGTAATGTAATTCAAGAAAATAAAATGTAAAAAAAAAAAAAAACCCTAAAACCACAAAACACCCTACCTACACAGAAATGTCCCCCACTCCCAAAGCTAAGTATTATATTAGGTGTACAAGAGTCTTTTTAAGTTTCTGACTTGATGTATAGATGACGGAAAAGAGTCAACACTGAAAAAGGCCAGTTTTAATGGCTAAGACATAGAATATAACTGACCCTTTTGTGTGTGTGTGTGTGTGTGTGTGTGTGTCTAAGTGTTATATTAGGATTATTATTGGCTGTCTAAATTAGTGCAAACAGAAAATAATAAAAAATATACCCAGTTTAATGGCATAGAATGTCTATATATATCGTCTGTTGCTCCTGTCTTGTCCTTTATGAAAATAATGCTTGTTGTTTTAGTTTTCTTGATTTCTTTGTATATAAAAAAGCCAAGTTCAAATAGATTACCTTTTCAAAAAGCATAGAAGATATAAAAGTACAGCTGCTTAAACAATTAGCGGAGCAGCATGACATTTGAAAGCCTAGAGCTATTGGAAACTCACCTGGCTTCAGATGCCATTATAAACTCAGAGTTCACTTTGGGTCACTACGAGGGACAGGAAATGTTGGAGCAGAACCAACCTTGCTGGCGAGCTCCTCTCTTTTACAGGAATCACTTTTAAGTCCTACATACTTAAAATCTGGCTATTCAAACATTTGGGATGAGATTCATCTCCAGGCTAAGAAATGTAAATTCAAGTGTCTATGTATTGCTCCCTAAATGTTGACAAGGTGTGTATGCTTGCATTGCGGTTGAATCAGATCAAACCAATATGACAACTTAGGACGATAAATATTCAGCTGACCTGCCAGCATGTGTCTAGTTTTAGGTGAGCTGAACTGCCCGGGGTACTTAGGAGATGGCAGCTACCGACTAAATTGGATCAGCCTGCAGCATCAAACCTCCATGTTTGGACAGCTGACCCCCTTTCCTTTGTTTCTTTCCTGTAACCAGTCTTTCCACGTTATACTTGTGTGGAATTTTCCTACGTACTTGGCATTATCCTTGATCCAGTTTTACCTTACACATCATTAGGATCAGAATTATCCAATGATGAGTGCCATAGAGAATCTCATTCAAATTTTATTACTGTAGATTCCCAAAGCCTCCTCAGGTTAAATAAGCACACTCACATGATGAAGATTATTATCTTCCTCAATCTCTTTGCTTTTTTCACTGGGGAATTGAGCTTGCCAATCTAATTCCAATTGAAAACTTAACAAATCGTATCATAAATTGATAAAGAAACTTTTAGGAAGAAAGAGGTACCCTTGTTTTCATTTTACAGAGAGAGGAAAAGGACGGACAACAATTGATGAATAGTGACACTTAGGAGACTTTCAGTTTAGCCAGGAACTGAATATAATCCCTTGAAACTGGGATTCCTGCGTCAGCCACCAGCCCATATACTTCTCCAGACCTCTGCTCAGTTTCTCATTGATAGCAGCAATTAGGAAAAACACAAAAATCCCTTAATTAATCTCTACAGATTTTTTTGTTATTGAGGAGGATAAGGGAGAGAAGAAATGAGAGAAAAAACAAAGCAGCATAAGTGCAGGAGAGAAAAACACAATAACTGAGAGTTTCAGACAGTGGTCTAAGCTCTGGGGAAAACAGGTTAAGTCACTGCTTGGCCTAATTTGTGGTAACTTGAGGTGAAAAACTCTTCAGGCAAAGTGAATTTCTGTGAATCTGACCTCCTCTGCTTTCAGGATAGACACACTTTTATTTGGGGAAAATTTGTGAAAGTGTGGTTCTCATTCCAGTGCTAAGGAAAAGTAAAGGAGGAGGTGACAGGGGACCTCAAATAGTTTCTATAGCATGAAATTGTCATCTTCAATTCTTATCACTGGTGATATACTTTGCTACCAAAGGGTGAGTTTGCAGCAGCTCCCACATGTACGTATTCTGAAGCTTGTATTAGGTCATCTGCTGTTCTCAGCTATGGATGCATTTTGCAGCGATGGCCAAATAAAGGTCATTTGTCAGAGCACAAAGAGGGTGGGGGTAATTACTGGTCCTTGATTACAACTGTAATACAAATAAAGAATATTAATAAGCTAAATTACATTCTGAGTCCTTTTACTGTAGTTTTGCAAGGAAAAAAAAAGCCACTAGATTGAGGAGACATTTCACTAATGGTTAATGAATATTTATTATTTTTGAGGAAGAATAAAACTATGTGAGGATGCTGCATAGCCATCAGTGTATGAATGGTTTACCGTTGCATTTTCCTTCTCATCAACTGCCTTCATGAGCGACTGAAAGAAATATTCCCTCTTTATATTCAAGCTGCATACATGATAAGCATTCTACTTAGAAAGGCCTGGGGAAAGCACAACATTTCCAAACCCTGTGATAAATCCCAAAGGTCTCACTCTGTCTTTGGACATTTAGAGACTGATGACACTTGAAGGGAAAAGTGACATTACCAGCGATTCGTACGGTCTGTGGGTAAGTGGGGGGAAAAAAAGGTCTTTTGGCCATAGTCAGCTTCAGGAATAATCCCAAAAAGTTATCAAATGAGCACAACTCTCCAGAACAAGTAGAGTTGGCAACCTGTTAAAACTTTTCCTGGAACTAATAAATTGTCAAATGCCTTTTTGTTCCCCCTTCACTTGGAATAAGGTTTCCAACTTCCAGTGACTCAGTCTTTCCCAAGCACAGTCTTTTCTTACTGTGTCTGGATTGTCTCCTTCAATTGGATTTAAGACCTGGTAATTTTGTGCATGTGTGTGTGTTGCTTTCCCCCCCCCCTAAGTTATCAGGTCTTAATACAGTAATTTAGTGTGTGTGCGTTGTGCCTGTGACAGAAGTATTTATTTAAGTTCCATTTTCAGGTTTTGCACAGAAGGAACAATCTTGGAGTCAGACACTTTGCATTAGTTTCCAATGGCATAGGTGGAAGGTAAATATAGCACTTAGTGTTTCGGCCGTGCTTGTGTGCTCGTTAATGTGCCTTTGTCTTAAAGGCAGAAGAGACAAGAGACTCGCAAAAGATCCATTTTGCTATTGATCACACAGTTTTTAATCTTCCCTTTTTTAAGAGTTCATAAAAGGTTAGTGCTTTTTTCCCCCAGTCTACTTTAAAGTTGTCTGTGGAGAAGGTTGATTCTTTTTCCTGCTTGGGATTTTCAGGGACAGGTTGAGATTCCTTTAATTAAAATACTAAGGGAAGGAGACAGAAGTAAATTTCCCAGGTTTTACCTTTCATAAACACCAGTTTATTAGATATTTCAAAACAACCACTCT
The DNA here is from genome assembly GCA_020800305.1 of Porphyrio hochstetteri. Classification (NCBI taxonomy): domain Eukaryota; kingdom Metazoa; phylum Chordata; class Aves; order Gruiformes; family Rallidae; genus Porphyrio; species Porphyrio hochstetteri. The sequence goes on along the minus strand of CM036905.1, from coordinate 6,574,644 downwards.
TTGGTGTGTATTTCAGCATTGTATTTTTCTATATGTCTACCTCATGAAGTCATGTCTGTGATCACTACACAGCAGCAATTTGCACATACCCCTTTGTATAAATGAAATCATAGAATCACAGGCTAGTTTAGGCTGGAAGGGACCTTAGTTCTGACCCCCTTGCCATGGGCAGGGACACCCTTCACCAGACAAGCCCCATCCAACCTGGCCTTGAACCCTGCCAGGGATCCAGGGGCAGCCACATCTTCTCTGGGCACCCTGTGCATCTTAAAGAATGTCTGACTTTTATCTAATCTAAATATCCTCTCCTCCAGCCTAACACCATTCCCCCTTATCCTTTAACTCCCTGACCTTGTAAGCAATCCCTTTCCAGCTTTCCTGTAGGTGCCCTTTAGATACTGGAAGGTCTCCCTGGAGCCTTCTCCAGGCTGAACAAGCACAACTCGTTCAACCTGTCTTCGCAGCAGAGGTTCTCCAGCACTCTGGTCACCTTTGTGGCCTCCTCTGGGCTATCTCTAAAAGCTCCATGTCTTGTACTGGGCACCCCAGAGCTGGGTACAGTACTGCACGTGGGGGTCTCAAAATAGTAGAGTAGACAGGGAGGATCACCAATCTATGATTCAATGATTTTCTAAACAGCAAAGCCCAATGTGAAGTAAGTGATGTGGCCAGTGGTGTAATATATAAAGGTGAGGAGGTGGATCTGTACTATGTAGATGTTCCAGTGGAGGTTGAAAATCCATTTTAGTATCCTGAAGTTGATTGATGTAGTAGAAACACACAATTTAGCATCAGTTTCCTACTGCAAGACACTTCTCATGTGTTGGATAGTCAGACTGGATATCCAACTCATCTGACTTTAGTCAGTCCCCACTCTGACATTGCAGCTGTGATTCCTGGGAATCTACAGACTTGGTCCTATTCGACACCTGCTATACAATCATTATTCACGGACATTTCCTGATTGTTCTCCAAAGGATTACTTAACATGTCCAGGTAAGTGCTCCCTGGAAAAAAAAAAAAAAAGAATGGAAAAAAAGACAAAAAAAGACAGCTAAGACCACAAGAAGAGATTTTAAGGATGGCTTCTTTGCCATCTAATGGTATTCAATGACTTTCAATGCACTTTCAGGAATTTTATTTATTTTCTAAGTCTTACACGACTGTTCAGACATAGGAGGCTGTATTGTACATCAGAGCATCCAACATACTTACTATACTAGTGTACACTTATCCTGTAAGTCCCAGTCCCAAAGATTTACTCAGGCTGAGAGTTTGTATTATGCAGCCTAACATCCCTGGGCCTGTTATAAGGGCACAGAAAAAAAATCAGTTCCAAGACAATCCAGTGTGTAATTTCTTAACAGAAGCAGGTCTCACACAAAAATAAGGTTTATCCATTTTAGAAACCTTCCTACTGTCCCACTTACATCTGTGCCAATCTCAGTTTTAGTGGTCATTGTAAGAAAATCACCAGGCTTTATTTTTTTTTTTTTTTAAATCCTGAACCAGCCTCAGTTCCCCTCTATTTCCTGCCTCCTGTCCCCTGCCCCCAGCCACCAGACAAATGTTCTCTTCCCACAGCTGCTCAATATTGAGGGCATTTGTTAAGAATATGTCTAAAGGCTCCCTGTAATCCATGGAACTTTAGCACATGTTTAACTGCTGTACTAAATTGCATTGTATGGATCTGATCCAAAGCCTATTGATGTCAAAGGAAGAAAAGCTCCCATTGACTTCAGTTAGATTTCGATCAGGCTTTCTTAAAGGAAAATGATTATGCACTTATGATTTATGATGAAAAGCGTCAGCAAATAAAAATTTATGAATAGACTCCCACAAAACAAAAATGCTAGCAGCTGAAATACTAGGGCAGATGGGCTTTCAAGATCTGTCACTCCATCAGCATTGTATAGTTTAAAGGCACCACATGTACTCAGTCTTCTGAGAGGATGTGTGGACAAGAAACATTTCTGATTCATTATTTTTCTAGCAAGAGAGATTTGATCTTGGAGCCAGACGATGACTGGGACCTTTTGCACAATGTTTAGTGTTCAACATTTATTGCATTGATGTAATCCCTGTAAACTTTCTGAAAGAAGATTTTATGCCTTTAATGTGCATTTCTCTCTTGAACCAAGAAGAACCCTAATTAAGATCCCACCACTTTTTAACACTAAAGCAACACATATTATAGTAATACTTATTTCTCATGCTTTAAGTTTTTTAAAATTTAAATAAATTTCAAGAAGTTTTAGGATAGAAGTCTTAATTTTCCAAATAAGGAGGAGATAACATTGGCCAGGAGAAGAACTGGAAACAGAACGTGGTTATCTTAAGTTTTGTACCCTAAAGGGCTGAGAACATTCCTTTATTATATTTAGCACACTAAGGCTTGGCTTTTTCCTCACCTGATTTTAAACATTACAGAAATGCCCAATTTAGGAGTGTTGTCAGTTAAGGTTGGTCCTGTGAGCAGCTCACCAAACCATGCGCATCCCTCCTGAAATGGTTATCTTTCTCCATTAACCATAAGCAATTGGATTGCACACTTGGGGCCTTAGGTAAGTGCTGAAAAATACACGGGATGAATATAGACCTAAGTATTTACAATACGTACCTTAAGGATAAGAATGCCTATAAGAAAAAAGGATCATCACTATTACACTCGAAGAAAGGTTTGGGGAATGGCAAGACCTGTAGACTGGGAAGCAAATTTTGGTGACTGGAGACATCTTCAAAACTATGGTGCTGGGGATCAACTTAGTGAGAAAATTTCTGAGCATTTGTTTTTCAGTTGTACTGCATAAAGGATTTTATTTGATTAGGATTTCCATGGGGGAAAAAAATCATACACCTAAGTTTTGCACTAGCTGTTATTTAACCAAAAATATAGACTCGTGGAGAGTTTATTGCCTATGCTATTTTTGCCATTAACTTTGACCTCTTTTTAATTTATTTGGGCTGTTTTTTTGATGGTTGCTGTTTAAAACAATTTTAGAACAACTGATAGATTGTAGGAAGTTAAAGACGATACAGAATATTCTTATTTTAATACACTGAAAATATTAAGGGAAATAAGTATATCTTAATAGTATATGACTTTATTCAGTGCCTACGTAATAAGATAATTAAAAAGACAGTCTTAGAAGTGTGTGTGCAACAGTCCCTGAAAGATTTTACTAAAGTGGTATGGTGACATTTATAGGTACAATTATTGCAGGTAAGAAATGAGTAATGGTTGAAAACAATATTTAAGTCTTTTAAGCAGTTTTATACAGCTAAAAATTGGAAAACCATGTCGATCTGAGTTAAAGTTTCTGTAGAATTGTTTGATATTAATCTTCACTTAGCACTAGAGAATGTATAAACTACTATAATATCTGCTCATCTGCTCATCATTTTAGTTCGAATTTTCTTCTAATTTATTTAATTCAAAAGTTCTGATCTTTTTTCCTGGTGTCTGTGTCATGGTACATATTCTATCATTTTTGAAATTAATCAAAGGAGCCATTTCTGAATAAATACACACATATATGTATCACTTCTCCCTTCATAAAACAAGGTAAGCTTTTAAATTCACTACAATAAAAAAATGCTAGTTTTCACTATATATTATAAACCACTCTTTGGAACATAACATAATCTTGAACTCCCTATAGCAGTTTCCAACATCCACATCAATCTTGTATCATAAAAAATATGACGGAATCAATATTGTGATGATAAACTGTAAAAAATTGCTTTTGTCTGGATTCAGTAGAAATCACAAGTGGTCTGATTCAGCTTGGGAACATTAGAACCAGCTTCTTAAAATGAACAGGCTGTTCAAAAATAAAGCCAAGGTTGTCTTAGGTGGAAATGGGTTTATTTCATACTTTGTTATTAAACCAAACTTTTCATTCTTTTCCCCTACACAGTGTCCCATACTGAACAGAGATTTTTTTTTCTGCTAATTGGTTTCATTTGGGATTGTAACTGATATACTGCTGCTAATCTCCTAGTATAACACAGAATGTCCTAGCAGTATTCTATGTGGAGATCCTGTGTATGGGCTTCCTGATACCTTCTGACAAATACTGACATCCACAATAGCCAAAATACAAATGATCAGCTTTCCTCTCTGAAACTGATACAGAGCAATATATTTGGAACATGGGATATGACTCTTCCACTGCTGATCTGTTAGAAAATTTTTACTAACCAAGATTAGCTATACAGAAAAGCCAAAATTAATAGTAGTTCAGGAAATTCTCTATGACGGATGTTTAAGACTGCTTAATGATAGACCAGTGCAACATTGTGAACAGCCATGTTTGCTGCCCATGATCTATGATCCATGATCTATGACAGATATTTGCAAAAATGTTGGATGACATGCTGAATGAAAGCTCCTAATACTTGTTTGGATGCATTAGGCAGTCAATAAGCATGATCAATATCTGCTCGTGGACAATATCCTATCAGACATCATGAGAGCGGTAGCAATAAAGATACCTTATAAACAATAGACTAAAGGCAGAAGATACCTTTTGTGCTTAGATATTTACCTTTTCATGTTTGAAATCCCTCCAAAAGAAAAATCCTTGGAACAAAACCCCCCTTTTGACTGCAGAAGTGACAATGCAGTATCCACAGCTCAATGTAAGGAAAGCTAGAGAAGGGAAATGATACTCCCTGTGCTAGCATCACCAGGTTCCTCTCCCTGAATATATTGGAAGTGGCTCTCATCTGTCAGGATAAAGACAATATGCAGAAAAGGGGCTATTCTAAAGATAGATCCACTTGGATCTGCAGGAAAACTTGGGCCTTTTGAACATTGTGTTGTCCAGGCACTCTTACAAGTGTCAGTCAGCAGCATAGATCTAGCCAGACCACACACTCTGACAGCACAGGCCTGATTTTTTTTTTAAAAAAAAGAAATTCACAAAGCAAACATATAGGGTAGAATTAATTTCTTTTACGTCTAGCTTTCAAAAAGTGATCTGTCTAGTGTAAACTAGTCCTCTAATTGCCTTCTAAAGTTAATGGAGAGAGAAAACATTGACATTTCCTATGTGACTCAGGACACATTATGCAATACGAGACTGTTGAAAATGCTAGTTCAGGTATTTTCTGTTCAAATGACATTAGGGTATCGTCATTCAAACAGAGACAATATGTAGCAAACCCTTGTGTTGAATTTCTGAATGATTTACAATGCTTAATTTGTGCTATTTCTGTTTTGCTTCTAAATTATTTAAGGTGAAATAATCTTCCCTAATTTAAATGTCTCATACCTACAGCTGAAGTGGATGTCCAGAATTCATTACTATTGACACACGAACCCATGCTCTTGGAGCACGTTCATATGACTTATTACAGAACATGTATTAAAATAAACTGCTCCCTAAAAGCGGCAGTTCCTCACTTGTCAGAAATGAGCATAAATGTATAGCCTAGATGTAAGTGGCTGAAGTTAGATGAGATTAATCCTTCCCTTTAAGTTTGCCCTTTTCTATGGTCTAGCTGATGTTCTTCATGACTTGCTGACTTGGCTGATAACTTGTGTGACCAGCAGTAGAAAAAAGGGAAAATGAAAACGTCACTGATGTTACTAGAAGATGACAGAAGGAAATTGTATTACTTGCTTTTTAATAATAAGTGGTGTTACTTGCAGACTTTTACCAGCTCTTTTTTAGGAACCAGCACAGAATATTTTTTTTTCTTCTATTCTTTCATATCAGAGTTAACCTATGTGCAAACAAGGAATAATCTAAAACTCTACAGAGACCTTGTGGTTATTTCACTGCTTGCATAGTCATGACAGCTTGTGCTCTGGGACTTGGGCATTAGCAAGGTTAAGACAGTCTTTTTTTCCAAGGGTAAATGTGGATGCCAGCAGCATGGAATCTTAGAAGACTCAAAGGAAGTCTGTAATGACATCAAAATAAAGGCACCTTGGACTAATATATTCCAGACAATTAGCATTGTTTAGAGACCTGAGGAAACAACTGCTTTGTATTACTGATCTGCGATAGGCTGATGGATCTCCAAATTTGGGATGGATATAGAAAGATTTCAAACTGGTTTAAAATGTGAACAGGAGGTTTTAAAACTAGAATTCTGAGTAAGGGTTCCTATGAAATGTAAATGCACCTGTAGAAAGTCCCTCCAGAGCTAGAAAAAAGTAATTTTCTGTCCCCCCAAAGTTGCTTAAATTAGATTAATAGCTTTTTAAAGTGGCTATTAACTACATAAAGAACCTGGATTATTAAATGTGATGCCTAACTTTCAGAAGGACTTAATTAAGTAACACCAATGATGGTGATGAAAATATCTGAGAAGGTTTAATCAGTAATTCATAGAGACCATAGATGCTAAGTAGACACAATACAAAACAAATTCTTGTTCTCACTTTAGGTTATAGGCTTTCAAAATCCTACACACCACCTTAACATTACATACTAGGAGCTATCACAAAACCAAATGTGCTAACCCAGTGGGGAATATCCATAATGAAGCTTAACACCTAGAGAAATCTTTACAACTGATAAGAATTTGAAATTGTAATTGCTTACTCATCTACATAATATGACTGATGTGATCCATGACACCTGACGGCATTTTCAGGCAAGGAAATACATGTAGTCCCAGTTTCTAGAAGGCCTTTTGTGTTGGGTTGATCCTGTATGAATCTCCCCGTTGTGCTCAGCTGTCTCAGAGAGAGCTACACTCTCTCATGGTTCTCACCATGAATTTCTGTGGGATCAGGGATGCAGAGTTGGAGAAGAAAGACATACAAGACAAAACTGAGGTAAACAAGAATGTTGCCTGTGGAAACATAAGTCTCCTCCAATAGATATGCACACACCCCTCTGTTCAGTAATCTTCCTTCTAAGAAGCACAAGCTCAGCCAGGTTTTATGGAAGTTGCTGAGGTGGCTTCATTTTAATTTTGGTGTGGAAGAATGGATTAATTCCATGAGGTTTGTATGCTGCAGCAGTCAATGAAATAGTTCTTGCAAACACAGACGGTCAGTAAAGAAAGAACTTGAAAAAATGCTTTCAAATCCAAAGAGCATGAAAAATAAAGACTCATGACAAAAAGAGAGAGGAAAAAAAAGTTTATCTCTAAGTGAAATACATGCAGGCAGTACTGCAAAGGAATTTAAATGCGTATATAATGAGTAGCTACACATGCACAAAAGTAGCTGTCACACACTATGTAGTATGCATAAAAGCTCCAACAAGTTGCACAGTGTGAGGAATAGTTGCTTCTGGATCAGCGCACAGTCATTTAGTAGTCCTATCAAGCTGACAGTGAGTGTACCAGGCCTGATACACATGACTGCCCAAGAAGAGTGTCTCTGGATGTCAGCCTTGTGTACGTCAATGAAACAGGAGTAGAGCAGAATCAAAACAAGTTAACAAAGCAGCAGCGTGCTTGTCTCTGCTGCAATAACAGAACCATAGGCTAACCGAGGCTTTCTTTTAAAAACTTGTAAGGCTATGTCAGTAACCTCAGAATCACTGACCCACAGATGCTGGATACAGTGAGCATGAAAGGGTTCATTTTTTTTCCACCCCCTTCTTTATTCTTTCTTTTCTGTTTGAATTTCTAGGTATCTGGCACTCTATTCTGAAGAGACTGAAACACAGGCTATTGTTCTCCCTCAACCCTCCCCATAAATCCGTCTTTGTTTGCTTATGTTGGTTAAACACCATTCAAGATCTGCACTAATGAGCACTGTGGGGTAGTCACTTCTGATAATTTTAATGGTCTTTTGAAGGCTTTCATTC